>CM056576.1:33785375-34985375 GCA_029721435.1 Gymnothorax reevesii
GACAATATTACATGACACCATTTAGAGAACTAGGAATAGGCCCAATCAGCACCACAGGCCTCAGGCTTTGACTCGATTAAGGCTGGAAGTGCGCCACACATTAATACCGAGGTTTCAGCTCCCAGTCATTGTTTGCATGTCATTCGAATCAACCTGACAGATGAAGCCCCTTAGTGCGGTCTCGAGCTGCTCTCTCTGGTGATCCAGATGGCCAGTCATACGGAATAGGGATACATCTGTTCCGCCGGGGCTGACTGCTCGTCATTGTGTAAACAACAAGGTCAAATACCAACCACGGTGTTTTCTATACTGAGTGTGGCTATCTGCTATGAAACAGTCACTTGCATGTTTTGAAAAGAGACGAGGACATTGCACCTCCTAACAGCTTTCTGTTATGAAGTAGTTTTGCGTCATGATTCAATGGGCTGCCATTGATCACAATGAAAAGAATCACAGCGATGATGGCAATGCGGCAATGCAATTTGCCTCGTTTTTTCTCATTTTTACTGCAAAATCACGCATTCGCAATGAAGGAAATATTCACAGAAAACGTGCTCGGACTATAAGTTGTAAATCGTTTTTGTTTCTGAGCTTCTGTGGTTTGATTTTTCCCAAACAATCCAGGATGAATTGAAATTGAGAAACAGTTGAGCAGGTATTGCTGTAATGAAATGAGTCATTTGATATGTTCCGGCAACAAGCTGAGAACAAAATGACTGAAAGCATTATTTTGTTCGTTGGTTGGGTGCTGTTTGTTCAATAGCATCATGGCCTGTGTTACCAGTTCGGCATCAGCTTGTTAAATGGCACAGCCAAGTCCAGACACGTCCCCTGAGAATTTATAGAGAGTGAAACCGCTACCTGGTGGCTTGACCTGCCCTAGGTTATCGCACACTGTATCAAGAGCTCCTATTACCCACTGTCATATAGATTGTTTTCCCAGGAGACAGTGGGAACTATCAGACAGTGCACCATACCGCATGGTAATATGTCATTATATATATCAATATCTGAGTTCTGATTCTGTAAACCAGCATGTCCTTAATGTGGAATTAAGCACACATATCAATCAAAGGGCTTCTGTCTGGCCAGACGTGCTGTTGTCCTTCTGATGTTTTTTTCTGCACCATTTAACAGACAGAGACTGTCTCTTTGATCCCCCAAAATGTGTGTGTCCCTTTAATCAAAGGACCTTGGCGTGTTGTTTTAATTTAAAAGGCTCTTTTTTCATCGTGGTTGGCGGATGAAAAAAGATGGCATCTTCAGAAGCAGGAGACGCCAAGTGTCACCTCGTCCTTTTTGCGTGGAGACTGTTTGAGGGTTCAGAGAATCCCCGCGCCTGTAGCTGAGGCGCGTGGCGGCGCCCGGTTCACGACGCCTTATCGTTAATTACATTCCCCGGAGAGATGCTAGGCTCGGGCTCGTTTAATGAGCTGTGAGATTAGCCGGCCGCGGTCGCCGCGTGCAGAATCGCATTCGCGGGGTAGTCGCCGGCTGCCACGCGCATTAAGCCGCCTTTCCCTGCGGGTCGCCGGCTGGCGGTCACGCGCGTCTACACTCCATCTCATGCCTTCTCCTCGGCTCCGAGCAGGAGGCGACATCTCAGAGACCGCCCTCCCTTTGCGCCTCCTCTTTGCGCTACTGTGTGCCCCTCCCCGGCCAATCCCGCTCTCCCTAGAGCCTGCTTGCTTCAGCAAACAGCCATTTATAAAGTAAGATCCTCTTAATCGAATAAAGCTTGGTTATTTTAGCATTCAATCAAGTCTGTTAGCGTACGCAGTTTTTGTTAGCGCTTCCCCATCCCGAACATCCTTGTTTCATCGGTTGTGCAATCCCTGGAGGTTTGCCTGGAAACCAGGAAAAATCCCTTTGCATTCCTTGGCCTTTTCAAGGGCCACCGCTTTTCGCGGTCACGATATAGCGGACAGCCGTATTTTAGCTATCACGGCTCATCTCCCGTCAGTCTGGCCAGTCGATTGGTGCTGACCTCCTCGGCGTCTCTCGGCTTTTGAGAATGCCGGGCCTGTCTCAGCTGTCAAGCGGCAGAAGGAACGGAAGGCGGCTGCTCGTATCGGGGTAGTCATCCCGTTTGGATGGGGGCTTTGATTAGGAGCTCGTGTGACGGGTGCTCTTTTGATCCTCTCTCAGTAATATTTCATCATCTGAGGGCTCGGGCTTTCTGAGATGAAATGGAGTTCATCCCAGTCTCACGAGAGCTGCCTCTGCCTCTGCTAATCAGTAACGCGCAAAGGACGGCTGAACTCCCCTTAGTATAACCCCGCACCATCCAAGCTCTGGAGAAACTGCCCATCTGTTGTAAAGCCTACGGAGCATCCTCAAAAACTGATATATGCTCACTGGATGGAATAACTTAAGAGCCCATATAAAAACTGGAATATCTTTGTGCATTTCTAAATTTCACTATTCATGCCCCTTGGAAAAATGTTATTGAGTTTTCTTCTCAGAGTGTTCCCATTATGCACGCAATAAACATTTTATTTCATATATACTTTGTGATTTGTTCATATATTTACGAAGTATAAAAAGCCTACATTTTTCACCGTAAAATGTGTTTGACTATAATACTTCAAACTGTAAAAACAGCAAGCTTTATTATTACAAGCTGTTATAGCTGATTGTGAGACCAAGATTGTGTTGTGCAGTAATGTCAGTAAGATAAAATTTGAAAGATTCTCCAAAGCTATATTGACTATTCACTCTCTCAGATGTCTTATGTTCGTAAATTGGGCCATTTGCTATGAGGAGGTCTGGAGTAGTGCTGTGCTGTGGCGCCATAAACTTCGGCACAACTTCACCTCCATTTTTAAGCACTATTCTCACCGAAGCAGTCGCCATTTTAATGCACACTCCAAGCTTTTAAAATCTGTTGCGTCTTCGCTCCTGGCAAATGGACGCCTTTTGCTGTACTTCTCCTCTTGTGCTAGCACCACACCCTTGGGTCCTCCACACGGGAGTCTTGTTTATGGACAGCAGGGTGCTGGTCAGTTCGGCCATATGTTGCCCTTTGCTTTGGCAGGCGGCAGATGTTTGCCGCTGTAGCTACGCCAAGTATGCCCCTCTTCAGGCTGTTCTAAAGAGGTGGGAAGTGAGGAGAGGGAGGGTGTTGTGGGGACAACAATGAAATATTTAGTCCCAGCCGCCACCATGACTCCCTTGGGTCAGCTGTTTTGGCTTCCACCCCCTAACACCAGCCTCTTTGGGTCTGGGGTAAAAAAAAAAAAGTTAATAATTAAAAAAAGAAAAACATTAAGACCCCAGACATCATGCTTTATTTACCAAGCCCTAGAACCATGCGCCTGTAAGAGACTTTGATATTTTTTCCCTGTAAACTAGCACAAATTGCCGCAACTGTAATTCTCTGTTGTTTCATCTACGTTGATGCTTATAACTGGTGGCTGAAGGCAGCGCAGGGACTGGTTTATGCTAATCTGCCTTGAGTTTCTGGCTTACAGTGAGCGTGCTGTGCTTTCATTAGCATCCTGACATTTGGTTTTCGCGGGGCCATTCCCTGGGTATCTGTTAGCCCGTATGCTGTAGATCGCTGTCAGACTTTGCCGAGGGAACAGATGTTGATCTCTAATGCAAAGGTTGACGGAGAAAGCCTTAATATTCAAGCTCAGGGAGAAGAGGAGGTCTACAGCCTCCCTAATGACACATACATGGTCAATGCAAGTAAAATTGAACAGCGGGAAAGCATCTTAACCTTTTCAAAAAACATGTGCCTCCTCCCAGAGACTTGGCAGGAGATTTGGAAATTGTGACCTGAATGATATTTTGCATTAACGCTAAACTCACTGGATCTGACTAAAGAACAATCAGCTTCATTATGTGTTATCAATATGCTAAAGTTTCTCATCGACTGTACTTAGTAACTGTGCCTTTTCAAAGCAAAATATATTATGGAAAATACTTTTTCCCCACTTCAGACCATCTATATTGTGGTCTCATTTATAACTAGCTGCCCAAAGAAGGGTGACTTTGAAGAGCCCCCAGTTTTACCAATGGACCCTTTTTTCCACTTAAATGTTTGAAATGTGCTGTTTGGGTGGTTAACACCTACAAGCTCTGTTTTACGCCCTGCTCCGTCCCACAGCCTTGCTTGACCTCCCCATCTCTCTCCCTTAAAAATGATCTTTTCATGTTAGGTCCATTCCCTGGCCAATCAGAGCTAAGCTCATTATCATAGAGAGGACTCAAACTCGAAACAGTCTGTTCCACTAAGGGGAGAAAATGACAGGCAGCCAATGACCTTAGAAATGGTCAATTTTATGGTTTTTATGTCAAAAAGTTTATTAACCTCCCTTTTGGACATCCAGCATAATTTGAGACCTTTTAAAGTCATATACCCACTAGAGCAGAAAATATGCCTGACAAAATTTAAGTATGATTAATATGCACTTACATTCACATGTTTCATTGTATTAGTTCAAGGCAAGGGTGAGCTTCTTTCATAGTCTCCAATGTAATTAGCTTTCAGTTCAGGGTTTTATGTTGGCATTCTTTGGTCTGTAAGCCAATGAGGCAGGGTTAACCCCATGAAGTAATTTAGTATAGTAAACTATAGTATATAGTATAGTATAAAGAAACTGGCGAGCCTAGTTGGGCTGAACGGCCTGTTCTCGCCATTCGTGTTCGTTCATTCATTCATTCATTGAAACCATCAGACCCATATATATGAATTCTTGGGTTGGCCAAGTGCATCTGTATTCAAACCTGTGGAACTTTAGGCCTATTTTAAATTCTAATGGAGAAGGCAAGGTTTATAACAATCCCAAATATGTGCTGCTGAGATGTGTATAAAATGATGTACAAACTCTGGGTATTTCCTGTTTGCTGTAATGCTGTGGCAATAAAATCCAAATGTACCGGAGTAGGGAGATGGAGACCACAATCAGATGTCGTCAACAACAAGAAATACTTTAACTAATTCCGTAAGGCCATGGAGCAGATAGACTACAGCTGTAACATGTCAGCTCATTCGTTTTACGATTCTTGCTACTTTTTCATTTTACCCATAATTGTGGCTCATGGCTCAGGCAACTTTTTGAGTTTTCTGCCCTTATATCATGCAAATGCAACAGCCGGAAGAGAGATAAGGCCACGCCGGTAAATTGAATGGCAGGGGAGAAATTGTTGGGGTGATGTGGAAAATTGGACCTCATCTGAGACTTGCAACAACCTGCAAAGTTGCTAAGTGTGCTTTTAATGGCAGCATCGTCAGCAGTACATTTATTGCCTTACCGGCCATTTGCAAAAACCTCTGAATATAGATTCAGAGAAACAGGAAATGAGCATCTGCATCATTTTTTACACCCATATACAGTGAGCACCATAATTTATAGGACAGTAATACATTTTTTTTTTTGGTTCTGCACTCTAAGTTTGATTTTACGCTAAAAGATACAATTTTATTCTACTGTCAGCAGTCTGTCAGCTTTAATTTGAGCAGGTTTTCATCCATAAATGATGAATCATTTAAAACTGAGAGCACTCTTTCTGCATCGTACCTCCCATTTCCAGGCACATCAAAAAATATTTGACAGCTTAAGATAGTGTAGGCCTACACTGTGGATGGCCTGTGCCCCTTTTGGGGCTCAAGGCCTAAGTAAGTAAGTGAGATAGTGTAGAACAAAGTTATCATATTTAGTATTTGGTCACATACCCTTTGTATGCAATGACTGTTTCAAGTCTTTCACGCTTTGTCATCACGAGACGCTGGTGATGCTATGGCTAGCCAGCATTCAGTTGTTCCTTGTTTCTGGGAATTATAGCCGTCATTCTCCTGTTCAGCATGTAAAATGCATATTCACTTTGATTCAAATGTGGTGACTGACTTTGACGCAAAATAACAAAAATTGTGCCACTGTCCAATGGATTATGGAGCTTACTGTATCTCAGTGTTTTTAGTTGTGTTGTGGGATTACTAATGCTATGAGAAGAGCCGTGGTGAAATTGACAGGTCAGATTTTAGCATTTCTGTGTATCAGATGTTTAAAGGGATCAAAAAGTGGAGTTTACATGATATCGTTCAACTGTCCGCAGGAGCGGGAGCTTCTGGGACGTATCTCAGACCTGCAGGAGGAAGTGAACCGCAGGAAAATCCACATCGCCGACCTGGACCACGAGATCCACACGCTGAACGAGAACATCAGCACTCTCACCAAGGAGCTGGAGCTCAAGGGCAAAGAGGTGCTGAAGATTCGCAGCGAGGCCAACCAGCAGATCAGGTTAGTATCTCTGGAGCGACGGACATGCTTATGGCAAACAGAGGACTGCATTTCCCACTTAGCATTTCCATGAATTCCTATGGAACTTTCTCAGTGGCTGAAGAAGTCAGTTGATGGAGACGGCCATCTTTAACCATTAGTCTTTTTGGCTCAAGACACACCTGCACATGAGCAGGGTATCAAAATTGGATGGGGTGAATTGAAAAGAAAAACTCTTATATCCTCTTCTGGGTAGCCCTTAGTGTAGCCTTGTGGTTAGGTTGTCGTATAGTAATCATGAATGCACTTCAATGGGGAAATTTGTCTTCATGGATTTAAAGGCCAAACCATTGATGGCCACCGGGTTTTGGCACCATCTAATCCCCCGAGTTCTGGGGACTGATGGCTGGATTTAATTGGATTACTTGTAGCTGGAGTGCGTGGATATGTTATATTTGTTGAATTATAGGACTTGTAAGCTCTGAGCCCCACCCCCTTCATTCTGTTGGATCACTCACTGATTCGATTTCAGCAAGTGACTTCGTATGCAGGTTTCCTATACTCTGTCTGATGTAAGGATGAATAATGAAATACAGTTTCTGCTGCTTTTCTTTGAGTGATAGGAGTGCATCTGGAGTGCATGGGGCAACTCAGAGGAGGGTCAAAATTAGGCTGTAGTTCTCTCCGGTTTAAAAGGCGGACGTGACGAAGCGGAGGCCTCAAACGTGTTGCAATAATTTGTTTATGGAATAGGCGTTTTGATCATACAGGTGTTCCTCGTGTTATCGAGCAAAGTGCTGCACGTAGGCAAAGTAAAAAATACTTCTGAGGTGTCCAAGGACCCGCTGAGTTACGTCACTTCCGGCCTTTAAACCGGAGAGACCTACTGCCTAATTTTGACCCTCAAAGGAATTTAAAGATGTAAAGAACCGGAGAAATAATGCAAGAGAGAGAAGCTGAGTAATGCCAGAAAGCAGTGAAGTAAGTGGACCTTTGACAGCTCTGGTCAGAGTTCACTCCAGCTTTCATAAAATTATACACGTGCTCTCTGTGAGGTTTCATTTGCTTCGACCCTTAGACAAACAAATTAAAATCATACCTCGAAGGGTTTGAGATATGTGCATGGCTAAAAATAATTTTTCATGTTTTTTTTCTTGCAGAAACTAAAATTAATATTTTAGAATCGGGTATTAATAGTTAATGCGGGAAGGGACTCGGATAGCACTGCATCATTAGAGCAACAAGCTCTGTGCATGAAATAATGTATTCAAAGAAAGGAGAGAAAAATCCTCTGCCAGCAGAAGTTGGCTAACTTAGCCTAGCGGTGTGTGTGCGGGGGGGGAAGTGGGAACTGTGTTTACAGCAAGACATATTGCTAGCAGTGCTTCACTGCCCCTCACACAGCATATTTCACTTCCAGTTATGTAACAAGCATGCGAATACTGGGCCTTGAGATAAAAATATGAAATTAATAATTAAATGTGCTCTGTCCCTTGGGGAGCTTTTTGTAGGCAAGAGGGAAGCAAAAGTATTTCTGCCGTGTCTGCATGTGTTCTGCAGTGTTCGACTGTGAATGTATTGCGCTGCTTGCCCTCTGTGTGTGTCTATGTGTGTGTGTGTGTGTGTGTGTGTGTGTGTGTGTGTTCGTGTCCGTTTGTGTGTGTGAGCAGTGACGTTTTTATGACATTTGGGCGGAGGTCGAGAGGTGTAATGTTGTTGAAAGGTTGACGGAAGACCCACTGTCATTCTCAAAAATAAATCAATAAATAAACAAGGATAAGTGTTTCCACTTTTGAGAGATAGTGATATCATCTCCCGCGGACTACCAATAAATTATAAATGTCTTTCTTGGAATGGACTACTGTATCTGGAAAAAAGTGGAACAATGAAAATTTAATGTGATAGAAAGAACCTGAAGTGATGTGTGGGCTACCGTATGGGCATTGTGTACCAGCGTGGGAGGGTGGGAACGGGTTTGGCTTGGTGAACAGCTGAACTCTGGGTCCGCAGGGCTCATGAGCAGGACCTCAGCAAGAAGCACGAGCGGGAGATGGCAGAAATGAGCGCCGCACATAACAGGGAAGCGCAGAACATGCTGTCGGACTTCAACAAGGCCCAGGAGCTCCTCAAGGACAAGATCTCTGCACTCCAGATCCTGTGAGTCCTTCTGTGTGTCTTGTGTGTGTGAAGGAAGTACATAGTAAGGAAAAATACGGTAACCTGCAGTGATCATTATACACTTAATAAAATGAAGATAAATCAGAAACCTAGTAGCATTAAAGTTTTTATTTCATGTAATTTTGGGTTATATAGATGAAAAAAGTGAACAGATGGCAATATATAGTAAAAACATAAATAATAATGTCTTTTTGAGAGAAAAGGTCAATATCTAGCATAGCCACCCTTTGCTTTGACTACAGCATTTAATGTTTCAGGCGTTTTCACATTTTTTTATTCCCTCACTCGTTAAACCATTCCATATGGTTTGAAGTTCATTCCAAAGAAATTGTTACAATGTTACAACAGATTTGCTCAATCGGATATGGATTTTGAGCAGGTCATGTCACAACTTCTTTGTCATCAGATGTTTCTCTCCAACTGAGATCATGCACAGCTTAGAAGTGTGTTCAGAGTCGCTTGTCGAAAAATAAAATCCCCGGCCATTCAAGTTTCTTTGACAAGTTTCAGACGACAATGCATGCTGCGATACTTCTTTTGATCCATGGTTTCGTTGATTTTTATGAGATTATCGGCTCCTTTCGAGCAGACTGAACCCCAAACCATAATATTACCACCTCCGTATTTACTGAAAGGGTTAAGCAGTTGTTTCTGAAATTTTCACCCACTCAACAATCCACATAAGGTCTGCATTGGGTGAGAAAATTTTGAATTCATCAGTCTAAAGCACTTGATCCCAGTCTATTGGTGTCCAATCCTTGAATTTCTTGGAAAACCCAAGTCTTATTTGATGTCGCCAGCTCTTGGCAGCAACAGGACCAATCAGACCATTTTCACGTAGGCATCTGGAAATAGTAGATCTTGATACTTCCATCTCTTCACTTTTGGCGCTATTAATATCATCACAGAGTTATTGTGCTGTCAACGGCTGTTTTTTTTTTTTTTATTTGTACACAGATAACAAACATCAGTGGAACTTCACTTCAGTTTGCTCCTCTGTTGCTGCTAGTTTTCAGCAAACAGATCTCTTTCTAACACTTGATGGTCTTTCTTACAGTGCCGTGGCACAATAAGAAGGGAAACTTAAAGGGAAAACTTAATCCATCACACTGATTTACAAACTTTAAGTAACGTGATGCTCCACTTCATATATTATTTCACATTTTTTCAGGCAAATTTAACAACATGGGGTTGAGAAAATAGTGTTTTATTAGGAGAAAAAAGAAGTTTCCATGGGCGCAGCCATTTCGACCAGTCTCTTTATCAGAAGTAGCTAATATGACATCAGCTCTGCACTTCACTACAAATGGCAAGAGAATTACGTTGTGTTCTTGTACTTAAGGTAGTTCGACACTCCCACATACATTTATTTCTCTTTCATTCATAACAATTTAGTACCAACATCATATGAACAACTACTAAATACAGAATTAAAGTGATGGCTCATTTACATAAATTATGCCTATTAGGACCCAAGATGGCTACCGCAATGTGGAACTTGATCAAGTACCTCAGGCTGGATATCTCTAAAACTTTTCATTGCTTTAATCTCAAATTTTCACTGATCATTTATGACTACATAGTGCATGATCTGATTAGAGGGTTTTCAAAAAAAAATTTCTGTGAAAAAATATGTGCATTTTAGTGTTTTGTTTTCTTTCTTTTTTTTTACTTCATTGGGTACCTAATTACCACAAAATCTAGAGTTACACAAATGATTTCTTCACAATGCCTGATCAGTCCATAGACATGCATCTGGTGAACTTGTATTCCAAGTTTCACAATGATGGCATGAGAGACAGAGGAGAAATGGTGTTTGAAGCAATGCTTGGCAGGTCAAAATCAACATGTTTGAGAAATAGACAAAAAACATCAATGTCCATTTTTTGATAGTCCTATAAAGCACACACACTATGAACTTACTGAAAGTAAAGTTTTTTTTTTACGAAAATGTCAAAAACAATTAAAAAAAGCCTATTTTGGGAGTGTCTACCTACCCTAATGTGTTGACTTACTGCGGGCAGTACCCTATTTTGTGGCAAAGTACTGTCGTGTCTCAGATGCAAACAACCCCAAGAATTATGATTTTTCTCAGAATCCCATAGGAGTCGTAACAAAGCCAGTGGCTTGCAAAATGTTGCCAGTGTTCTGACGATTTGTACTGCCTTGTCTAAAAATGCTACTTTAACTCCGGGCGATCGTAATGTCTTTGTTTTCGCCTTAGTATTGCAATACGAATCAGCCTATAGAGGCAACTTAGTTATTTGTTAGCTTATTATAACATACGCTGATGTAATGATGCAATGATGAGCTGGATAAGTTTGATTTGAGCATGCTGCCCGCCACTATCATCTAATTTCTGCATATTCAGGAAAAGCCAAACTGAATTTACATGATTTTTAAATGGCATTTAAGATGTGAAGGAAGAAATAGAGCCCAAGATTGTGGGTTCGTGCGTGCGCTGAACCACAAAGTAGGATATCTTGACAGGTAGCAGAATTGACAGAACACTGGCCGGGAGGGAATGACAAGCAAGCTCGGCTTTGCGGCAGACTGGGGTGCGTTTCCTGAAAGCACAGATGCTAACTAACAGCTGGTGTCATTGACTGAACGGATGAACTATGTAGGTTGGGAATGAAGTTAGCAAATGTGCTTTAGGGAAACGCACCCCACGAGAGCCAGAATTGTATTTTTACAATGTGGTCAGCATATGCTAATAAGCCATGACTATATTTCATCACCGTTGCCTGGACCGAGAATTTTCAGATTTTCAGCCAAAACTGGCCGCTGATGCATTTTAGGTCATCTGGTGTGCAGTTTCTGGCTCTTGGGCAGTTGAGCGAAGTGCAGATTGTATTACCGCGCTCTTAGCCTACTGCTTGATCCCGAATAGAAACTGGAAAAAAACCTAAGCCAGCTGGACGACATCTCTTATAGAGTAAGAGCAATAGCAACAGTGTTTTGTGACCAACATGGCAGTGTTACAATATGAAACTAGATGATGCGCACTCTATAGAGATGCTAACCCACGCCTCTTGTTGACCTTGACCTTTGACCTTTGGACCTCAAAATGCAAACTTGGACAGGGTACCCTAGGATCATCTACCCCACAAAGTTTGGTCACCCTAACTTCAGTGGTGGCCGAGCTGTCGTGCGGACTGACACACACACACACACACACATACACACAGACGGTGCTAAACTGTATACCCATGCCGCCTCGTCAGGCCTGGGTAATTATGCAAAATGTGTTTTGATTTATGAGATCCTAACAGTTTAGCCGAACATTAGTCGCCCTGGCCGCAAATTTTTTTTCCTAACCCATATATCCATTGCACCATTGCACCCATTGCAATCTGGCATCAGGTCAATTACAATGATTCAGTAGTAGGATGTTATAGGAGCGAGATTACAGTCAATCAAATTTTTATCACCACCTGGTTAACATGGTAAAATGTATTTTAATTCATTGAGACTGTGAATTAAGCATTCCATAGCATGGTCATACATGAAAAGCCGTGGTCTTTTGTAAAATGTGCCTAATTGGAATAAACCTTGTTTGCAACTATGTTGTGCACTGCGTTTGTAGTTTTGTGTGCATTTGATTTAGTATGGTTAGCAGCTAACTACCGTAAAACTTGCATAAATGTACCAATTGGGACCAGATATTTTCGTCCGTTATATGCGAAATCCATTATACACGAGTGATTTTAATGGAATTATCATTATGATGTTGGGTGGGACTTCGAGTACCAGTAAGTCTACGTTATATGCGAGATCCATTATACAAAAGTATATGTGGCCATTATATGCAAGTTCTACTGTACTTTTCCCCAGGTTGTGGAAGATTTCTCGATGAAACTCAAAAATCTTCCAGTTCCAGTGATATTTAGAAGTTTATACTGCAAAAAGTTCAATGAAACTCGGAACGAGTAGAAAAAAAAGTAGGTAGTTATTACTCCAAAGTTATTATCAATGAAAAAGCATGGAAAAGAATAAAGGAAAAATAGAATAAAACAGATAAATCGCGAAAAAAAAAAAAAATAATAAGGTGTGGAAAAAATAAGTTTCTTACTGAACTCGAAGCCACACAATATTGTCATCTCTAATTGTAAGGCGAACGATCTAACCTCTCGGCCAATCCGTTGAAGACAATCGACCAATCAGGAGTCAAATAGCGGGTGCAATGGATACATGGGTTAGGAAAAAAAATTTGCGCCCTGGCTGGTTGTTTGCAGCACAGATGGCATCATTTACCTTTGCGGGATCATGTGACTTGGTAAGAACGGCGGCACTCATCATAAATGCAGAGCGATGGCCAATAAAAATCGATTTAAAATGTTCAACGACCTCAGAAATCGATGAAAATTTCAGGATTGGTAGAGATTACGATAATCTAGTTGTACCTTTTTCCCTGTGATAATTGAGTGGAGTTTCCCTTTAACGTCTTCAGCATCATGTAAGGCCGCAACGCGGCTTCGAACGCTCAGAGAGCTCCCTCTGTCATGCCATCAGGTTTCACACTGTGACACTGCTCTAAGTTCATGTCACCTAAAATACTAGAGCAACTGACCATCAGAGATAATTTTGCAGGATAATGTTGCCTCAAACCACTTTGAACATTTTTTTAGAATAAATAATCATGGTATGAGTCTTCAAGCATGCATTCTGGCAAAAAAGAATTGCGACTCCTTTCAGTTGTTATAAAAAATGTATGTTATCACTGATTTTGTTTATTACCCTATTTTTACCTCAATATACAACTTACTTGCAGGAAAGGTTTTTTTTGTTCTCATTATCCACAACAGAATCTAAATACCTTTCACCAAAAAATTATAGAGAAGTAATATATTAGGACCCCTTTTAGACAAAAGTGGTGGTGTATAATCATCTCTGCTCACTGCTGTATATCTGTCTGTTTGTTTATATGCATTTATGTTTTCGTGAATTTTTAGCCTAATGATTGCTTCTCTGGCAGTTAAGCTCTTTGGACTTAATATTGAAATTTTGCCGCAACAATTTGCCAATGCAGGCACCACACACAAAATAAACTGTGGATGTTTTATATGCTTACTCATAACATAAATAATTTGGGAATAATAAACACCTGTCCTTTAAAAAGCTGAGCAGCCAATTCTTCAGTAATTTTTCATCCCTTAAATTGGGGGTGTACGTACAACAGATTCTGTTATTTTTACTCTCTTCGCCTGATTTTGATGCAAATACCTTTGAATGACAGTTAAAGTCTGCAGTTTGTGCTCATTCATTACTGAAATTAAATGCCAATATGCCACCCTCCAAACCTTGGCAGCTGTTATGTTCTTTAAAATTTGTGGCTTTATTTGCTACAGTAGAGTTACTACTTGATCCAAGTTTTGTGGCTGCCACTGGCACTTGGACTGCTACCACAATCTAGGATTTTCAGCACTTCTGGTCCTTTTAAAATGCATTTTGTGTTGTCAGTTACTCTGGGTATGTGCGTCTGCTAAATGCCTCCCATGTCACATAATGTACAACCCCAATTCCGAAATTGTTGGGACGAAGTGTAAATTGTGAATAAAATCCAAATGCACTGACTTTCAGATCACACAAGCCAATATGTTATTTGCAATAGAACATAGATAACATTTCAAATGTTGGAATTGAGACATTTTACATTTTTATCCACAAAATGAGCTTATTTGAAATTTTCTGGCTGCAACAGATCTCAAAAAAGTTGGGACTCGGGCAAAAAAGGGCTGAAAAAGCAATTAATATATAAGAATCAGAAAGAACATTTAGCAAGTAATTAAGTTAACTTGCATGAGGTGTGTAACATGATTGGCTATAAAAGGGATGTCTTAGAGAGGCTGGGTCTCTCAGAAGTAAAGATGGCCAGAGACTCTCCAACCTGTGACGGCTTGCGTAAAAAAATTGTGGAATACTTTAAAAACATTGTTCCTTAGCGTCAAATTGCAAAGGCTTTGAAGGTCCCATCATTGACAGTGCATAACATCATCAAAAGATTCAGAAAAACTGGAAAAATCTCTGTGCGTACGAGACAAGGCCGAAGACCTTTACTGGATGCCCGTGATCTTCGAGGCCTCAGACACCACAGCATCACTTGCCGGAATGATTCTGTCATTGACATTACTGAATGGGCCCAGGAATACTTCAAGAAACCACTGTCTGTAAACACAGTCCAACTTGCCATCGACAGATGCCACCTAAAACTCTATCATGCAAAAAGGAAGCCATTGTTGAGTATGATCCAGAAGCACCACCGTGTTCTGTGGGCCAAGGCTCATTTAAAATGGACTGTAGCAAAGTGGCAAAGTGTCCTGTGGTCAGACGAGTCCAAATTTGACATTTTGGTAGGAAATCATGGGTGTCGTGTCCTCTGGGCTAAAGAGGAGAAAGACAACCCCTCCTGTTATCAGGGTTCAGTTCAAAAGCCAGCATCTCTGATGGTATGGGGATGCATTAGTGCATATGGTGTGGGACATTTGCATGTTATAAAAAGCAACATGAATGCTGAAAGGTATATAAAGCTTTTAGAGCAACATGTATTCCCCTCCAGATGACATCTATTCCACGTAAGGCCTTGTGTATTCCAGCATGACAATGCAAAACCACATACTGCAGCTATTACAACAGCATGCCTTCGTAGTAGAAGAGTCTATGTGCTGAATGGGCCTGCCTGCAGTCCTGAGCTTTCTCCGATTGAGAACATTTGGCGCATAATTTAACGAAAAGTCCATCAAAGGAGATCCAAAACTCTCTAGCTGCTGGAAGCCTGTATTAAACAGTGGGATCAAATTCCAATGGCTAAACTCAAAAAACTTCAATGCCCAGATGTCTCCACTCTGCGTAGGGGACTGGTGCTACACCATGGTAAACAGGCCTCTGTCCCAACTTTTTTTAGACCTATAGCAGCCATCAAATATGTAATGAGCTCATATTGTGGATAAAATTGTAAAATTTCTCAGTTTCAACATTTTCTATGTTATCTCTGTACTATTGTGAATAAAATCCTGGCTGGTGTGACTTGACAGTCATTGCGTTTTGATTTTATTCACAATTTCCACTCTGTCCCAATTATTTCGGAATTGGGGTTGTAATATCATGTCATGTAACATGTTGTGGCAGACAGTTAGAATAACGATAACTGTCGATTCACAAATATTAACTGACCTGAGAGGCTGTTGTGCATGTTTTTGACCAAATTTCTCAGTGGGCTCTGTGTTTTACTTTGTGAAAACCTCTATATATCATGTTAGTGATTACAAATGATTTAAATTACTCAAAACAAATGTGAAAAAATAAAATCGAATAGGCATCTGCTTTCAGTTTGAATTGAGACATTGCAACTGAGGACTTACTGGCAAAATTTCAAGGCTTTATTCAGTAAGCATCACTATATTGTTTGCACTGATTAGCTAGAGCCATCTGTCATTGAAGAGGAAAGAAAAACATGCTAATGCAAGCATTGTGGACACAATTTTTCAGTGTGTTAGCACTTGTGGCGAGAATGGCAACATAAAAATTAAGCATCCGTTAAAACGGTCTTCGGTAACCTCACGTTTCAATGCTTAATCGGCTAATTGTCTCATAGTTTACTTCGATTCGGAGCAGTTGCTAAGACTGATTGGTAGAATGACTGCAAAATTTATTTTCAATAGCATTGTTGTACATACATAGCAAAGTCATTAGGCATTTTCTTCCGCACATAAATAACAGCTTAAAATGTCAATATGTCTATAAATTCTGAACTCCTCTAATTCATGAAATGGCACAGATTTGCGTAAATTTGTTTGCGAGGCTCATTAAGCAATAAGGTACAAGAATCTATTTCATATTTTGAATATAGTCATGGCGAAAGGGTGTTGTTTGGCACAAGGCACAGTGAAGTGACATTGTAAGAATGGCGATAATTTGAATGAATGTAAAAAAGAGAGGGAGAGAGATAGAAGTCAGTGAAAGTTTTGGATTTTTTGCATTTAGTTGATGATTACTGCCATCCTTAGAAAGTTACATCAATCATATGAATGCAGCCAATTGGCAATCACTTTGTCATTATCATTTGTTACTCGTTATCATCTGACAGCACGTCATTGATACACATTGTGCACATGAAGCACCTTTTAGGACACTCAAGGTACTTGAGAGAAAACTCTCAAGGTATTATGACACAATTCAGGGGATTAAAAATATTTTATCAATCATACAGAAAATGATTTTGGGAGGAAAATCAAGCCAATTATACAAGGATTTTTTTAATAAGAATAACAGAGGGAATGTATGCATGTGAGGGTCTCTGGCATCTACGCTTGTCTGTAGTGGCTCTTGAGCTGTTCCTTGAATGTGGAGTGAGAGGGAAGACTGAATGCAAGGAGAGGGCCCAATCACCTTGCAAAGAAAGGTGTCAGGAGGGGACAGAGAGAAGAGCAGAGGAGGAGGAACACCGTGTGCTGGAGGAGGAATAGTTCTGTGTGGGGTCAGGGAGATTGGCAGGATTTGGAGGGTTTAGTATATGAGGAGGAGGATTTTTGAACAGAATTTGACAGCCTCTACCACACTCGGTGAGCTGGTTAAAATCTGTGGCTCTAGATGTGTCTGTGCTGCAGCCTTTAGCACACTATCTGCAAATGCATTACAAGCTGCCATGTCTGAGGTTTGAATCTGCCTGGTGACTTTTGCCGTGAGTCTCTCTCATTCTGCGTTCTTTCCATCTCCCTTTACCATCCTTTTATATGAAAAAGTCTAAATAAAAATTTGTAGCTCAAATAGAAAATTTGATGCAATTCAAAGCTAATTTTCTGCCGGTGTTCCCTCTCTGGCAGTGTTGTTCATCAATATGGCAGTTATTTGTGGGAATTGTTACTTACAAAGGGAGCCCTGGCCTTCTCTTGTCCTCCTCGTGCCATTCTCATGCCCCTGGTGGTCTGATAGTGCATTGCACTTTAATTTATGAGGCTCTATCGAGCTGCCCTTGTACTTTAAGCCGCAGGGAAATGTGTAAGCTGTCAGCAAGATTCATCACGTGACCACTCACTACTGTGCCTTCGTCATACACTACTTGCAACATATCCGTGCTTGCACACAACAGCCACCCTCGCATGCTTGTATACACCCACACACGCGCGCACGCACACGAGCATGAAGATATTTTCACAGTCCTCGGCGTCATAATCCTTGCTGAGATAAAGACTATGTGTGCATCTCAAGTTCCAAATTATCAGAGCAGTGTAAGTAAGAATACAAGCCCAGGGGTGGGATGTGTGCCTATGTGTACATGCCTATATCTGTGTGTTCTGCGTTTCTGTGTTGTGTGTGTGTTTGTGTGTGTGTGCAAGCAAGCGTGCCTGGCTTTGTGCTTCTAAATGTATTACATTGTTGTTTTTATTTGCAGAATGAAATGTTCAGCTGTGTGTAAGCTGTAAGCTTCTGTGTGTTTGCACATACATGTGCGCAGCTGTGCACTGATTTAAGTATATTCTCACATGCATTCTGCGTTTGTAACGGTGCAAATTCACTTGATGTAGAGCATTACTGACTGCCCACAGTACGTCAGATTCACTGGCGGGGATGACCTCATTTCAGTTTCTACTGAATGAGAGCGCCTTCTAGACACAAATGAAGCAACTGCAGGACTCCCGGTGAAAACAGTGCCGCTCTGATGCTAGGCTGTCTGGATATCCCCTTGTTAAAAAGCTCCAAAATGGAGCTGATATTTCACATTTTTTCTGGTTAGCTGAATGGAACCACACACATTTAAATGCTTTGATTTATCAGATCGTTTTCATTATGCAATCAAAAGAGATATGTTTTGATATTTATGTTGCACTTTGTCACACTTTAGGAAGCCCGACAAATTAGTTTGACATTTTCCCTCACACTAAATTCCGAATATTTAATATTTTCTCCCTACTGTGGAGATGTAAATGTGCTGGTATCTAAATGTCCCCGACTTGCTTTTGTCTGTGACTTCTCTCCAGGGTCTTTGTAGTACTGAAGAACTGTAGTACTCCAGTCAGGGCTTTGGTGGTTGATGGTTTTTAGCCCTGTGGTTAAGGTGTCTGGGGGAGCAGGAGGTTGGGGGACCGAGCCACGGTAGGATCAGAGCAGCCACTGGGCCCTGCTTAGTAGAATCAACTGTAAGTTGCTTCGGAAAAAACAGCAGATAAATAACGGTAATATAATGTGAGTAACATGCTGGTGAGAACAACCATTTTCTCCCAGTCCTGGCCATCTGCCCCGGCGAAGCTGGGAACCGGCGGCACCTAATGAAGCGTTTATTCCGATCTGTGTTTTCCATGATTGCAATCACTGGCTGCATCGCATCGCATCACAACCCCCCCTGCCCCCCACCCCAGTACAAGTCCCTGGCTACCACTACACTCCGCTTCACTCCATTAAAACTTTATCAGTTCCTTTCTTTTTCTGTGAGAGCGCTCATTTACCCGATTTACCGCCCGTTGGGTTTCTGAACGGCTCGCTTCTCAGCTGGACGCGGATCGTCGCATCTGTTGCTGGCGACTTTTGCGTCGAGCTGGAGGAAAAGGAGACCAACTGGTTTTGAGACATTTTATTGGGTGGGCAAGCAAACATATACACACACACACATTCCCAGAAATCACTGGGAGGGAGTTAAAATTCCTATAATACCTTTGGCACTGTGGTTTACTAGATGGTGGCATGTATATTTTTTGAAGATTCTTGGTTTCCTCTTCATAACAGATCTAATACCAGATGGCCGTCTCTTACCCAGGGCGTTGACTTTAAATTGAAACTCGGTACCATGTAGGGTTGAGATCTTTATCAATGAACAGGCTCCTCTCTCTCTTTATTCTCAACAAGTAAGGTTTGTCTCTACTCTGCTGCTGACAAAGGACACTATCCTCATTATTAGACTCCGTAGGCGAAGGTACTGGAAGGTTGCTGCCGGTCAGTGGCATCACCGGATAGATGGCCTTGGGTGGCCCTGGCCAACCTTGAAATTTGAATAACCATCCTGGCTCTTAAGTCAGTGGTGGGAGTTTTAAAAAACCAAGGTTTTGGTGTGATTTGTTGTGGCTCCCATGGTATTGTAACATGTTGGGTATTCGCCAAGAAAAGCACATTCAGAATAAAATGTATTATCTGGCCTATTAGCGTTATCATGGAAAAGTTATTAAACGAAGGTCGAATATTGCCATCTTTGAATTATGGACCACCCCAGTCAAAACAGTCTGGAGATGCCACTGCCACCTCTGAATTTAAATTAGAGAAAGGATTTTATATTCACACTATGTAACCAGTCTAGGATAAGAATATCAGCAAAGTTCCTCTGACTATAACTTTTTATTCTGTATTCCTGTGCATGCATTGCAGTAAACACAGCAAACATAACCCCTCTGTGGGATGTTTGTTTCAAAATATTTAGCCAGTGCTGGAGAACTCTGCTGTTTTCATTTAACAATCGTGATGGTTTCACCTGCGTTAGAGTGTTCAGTTCAGAATATTCTAATAGCTGGTTTTTTAGACCATGAAAGGTTCCATGCCTCTCTCTCTATAGCTACCCACAGTAGGCTTTTGCTGCATTTAGCATTCGTATCTGGCCACGGGAGGGGCTTTTATTGTGATCACCCCTGTTCATCCGTCAGTTCGTCCACAATTTGCTCTGTCACTACAGACCACAGTTTTTGTTGTACACTTTTCATTTTTAGCACATTTGGTCCAATGGACCAAAGGGACCTTATGCGATCATGCGGTGACGTTGGCATTAACTTTGATCCTCTTCTGCCAAACCATTGAAGGGATCAATGTGGTACATATGGATGCACAGATTAAAATTTGTTCGAGGCGTTGGAATGCGACATCGAACATGGCCGCCAGTCTGCCATATTTAAATTGCAGTTTATCACGGTGCAGAATGTTTGAAAGCAGCTAGAATGCTGAAAGTTTGTAGAAACATACATTTGAGGCCATAGTAATAAGCAATACACTTTAGCCCAATAGCTAGCTGGTTAACTCTTCACTTTATAATGCTGGGTACAATGATCTAGTGTCTGGGGCTTGATATTTCAATGGAGCTGCACTATGAAAAGAGCACTGAGCTGCAAAAAATGACTTGATGAAACATTAAACCATGATGCTGAATTTGGTTGGAAATTTTTGTTTTTTTCCTACACAAATTACAAAAGATGTCTTTATTTTCCCAATGTGGGACCCAAGCATAAAAAAATTATGTTATGTGAGCTCACATAACCCTAAAGCCTGAAATAAACTAAACGAGCTACAGTTTCCATGTTCCCATTTTTGCTTTGTGCGTCAATTGTGAAACGAAGAGCATTCAAATCGATTTTGATGATGATTAGAAATTTTTTTGTCAAATGACATGTCGTCAACATGGCTCCAATGTGGGCGTATTACCACACTTCACATGACTGTCTTGATTTTTGTTGGATTTTGCACTTGTTTTCACCCCCTCTGTTTCCACAGTAACTTGACGTGGTGCAATGATGTGCGCGTCCTTGGCGTGAGACTCCTAACCCTGATCTCCTCTCCTCAGGTTGGAGGCGACGGAGGACAAGTTCCGCAACAGGGAGAGCCGGCCTGAGGACTTGCAGGTGATAGCAGAGCTGAAGGACATGGTATCGGAGCGCGAGACTCTGGTCAAAAAGCTGGTGGTGAGTAATGATGCGCTGCGGGGCCGCGATTCGCTCGAGTCTCTAGAGCTCTCCAGAACCGCTGCTGACAGCCCGCGGGCTCCCTGCTGCCGCCCCCTCAAATCATCTGAGACAGGAATTCACAGTAGCCATGACAACATGTACCTTATTTAAAATGGAAAGAGACACCTACCTGAATGTGTTTTCAGAATACATGCGTGGTAAGCTGGAAAATTTCCTGTGTGATGAGAACGAAAATGTCACTGTACATTCTGGGAACTTCGTATTCTTGAATTTAAACTCTGCGGAGAAAATACTAGTGTGCTAGATTGAACTCTTACATAAGCAGACTTAAAGATAGTGGAAAGTATTGCCTAATGAATGCAGACCTGAACTAAATAATGAATGTACTGCAACTGAAGTACAAACAGAAACTGACTGGAGTCTCTCCTCTGTGGACAGGATGACAAAAAGTTTTACCAGCTGGAGCTGGTGAATAGGGAGACTAATTTCAACAAAGTGTTCAATGCCAGTCCCAATGTCGGTGTTATTAACCCTCTCATTAAGGTGAGTGACCCAGTTCCACGCTGTTACCAACCCCCACCGTCTGCATAAATGAAAGATCATTCACAACCATCAGTTTTACAGAATCACCTTCAATTACAGCGGAACCAAAATTAGGTATCAAGTGTAGTCTTGTAGCGCATGAAGACGCGGCCAAATTTAGACGGACGAGTGATCTCTGCTCACAAAAAGTGTGAAAATGGAGTGACAGATCTGGGGTTTAGTGTGCTTGACAAGCACAAAAATATAAATTCCAAGTCAAGGGAGGGTCATTTGGTTTCGAGTTCGTCGGGGGGGGGTAGTATTTTTTGTCCCACTCCGATGTGTCACGGCGACCCTGTTGAAGTGGAATGGATCACATTGCACGACCAACATGTTATTGTCGACATCATTTAAGTTTTATAACTTCCACTTTTTTTTTTGGTTCAGTGTAACCTCTATGTGTGTGTGCGCGTCTGCGTGCGTGTGTGGCGTGTGTCTATGTTATTTACTTGTTCAGACATACAATTCTACTTTGCTTTCCAAGCCATTATCTGTTACTGTGCTATTTCAGTAGCCTCTTCATTTGAAACATTTCTTTTGACTCATTTCTTAAATGAAGTTGCCGAGAGCTATTGTCTCATCAGGAATGGAGTGGTGCATCTTGACCTTGAAAAAAAAAAAAAAAAAACAATATCTCCAGATCTTTTCTTTTTAGTAATTACAATTTTTCCAGCTTTGACGTAGTTCATTTTCCCTATTCGTTCTTTTGTTTCCTTGTTCTTTTGTGTAGCAAAAGAGAAAGAATGACAAATCAGCAAACAGATTCAGCAGCTCTCCGAATCTCAGGGCTCTGGAGGCCTTGGGGACGGGAAGTGGGCCGCCCCAGACTAGCCGTCTAGAACCCATCCCAAACTCCCCCATTCACCACCATGAGCTCAACACTAGCAAACCTCTGCCCCCACCAACCCCTCCGACTGAACCCAAGAAATTCATGAGGTGAGCCGCACCTCGTCACCTGACCGTACCCACCCACCCAATCACCCACCTGCCTATCCTCCCACCCACACCCTTTTTGCCGGAACGGAGGCGAGCCGACTCAACCCGTCTGAAGCTAGCTGCTGTATCTGGCCTGTGTTACCACCCTGGAGCCCATGGCTGCTTTTGCGTTTATCCAACCTTTCTAAAAAAAAAATCTGCTGCACTATCCCACTATTTTTTTTTTCCTTTCTGAGTGGTCCACGTATGATTAAGAAGGGCCTCTCCGTGCCAAAGAGTTGCAGCCAAAAAGAGCACGGGCAGTTTGTGTACTTCGGCCCTCGCCAGGAAGGTCCCCAACCCACTCAAAGCAGAAAATCAGGAATTAAGGTTTTGAATACACAAACTGTGCTTGAACAAAAGAGTAATTAACTTTGATAATTGATTAATTTGCCTGGTCCCAGTTGAGGATCCAATTTACGATTTTCCCTTGACGTGTATTGTGTTCGAAGGACAAGATTTATTATTTATTTTTATGACTATTGTTTTATTTCATAATCCTTTGCCTTAAGTTGGGTTTTAATTGCATCCTTGGAGAACAGGCTGGAGAAAACTGAAACATCTGCCTCTTCTCCCTGGTGTTTCTCTTCCACGCAAGGAAGTAAAGGGATACTGGAGACAGCTTTTCTACACTAATGAACATGTATGAAACACGTAGTTTCCCCGGTCTCCATACATGTGCTGAAAATGGCCTTGGAATGCAAACGGGAGCATGTCGATTCATGGCCGGCCTTAACATGCTTATAAAGGTGTGCACGCTGTCGCCGTTTTCTGTCTTCTTTTGTCTCTATGTTGTGGCCTTGTGTTTTTGTTCTGTGCTGCATTATGGAAGTTATACAACTCACTAACTATGTACCAGTCATTGGAACGTCTTCCATTTCCTCCACTGTCCTCTCTAAATAGTTTATTTAAAATGCTACCGTGTTAAATGGCTATTTTATTTTTGTACCTTGCGACCCATAATGTGTTAGCCGGTTTGCTCAACTGTATGCTATATCTTATTTGCATGTGATGTCCTACCTGTTTTTATTTGGTGTGGAGGACTCATTGTTTTGAAGTCTTCACACTCCATTTTATTCCCTTCTGCATCAATAAACTCCTGCCTTGTGTCTTTACCCTGCTTTGCTTGCATGGTGCTGTTCATTTTTGTTACTCTATTTTAAGTTGGTATTCATGTGGAGTGTGTGTTATAAATCGTGCGTGAATTCTGATTGTTGCGTTCACCCGGTGTTTTCTGTTGGTCGCAGTGGGAATGTCTCTGCATTTTAAACAGGGGGTGATTGATGCATGCCATGAATGTAAATGACCTATGGCGAGCATATGTTGAACAGAAACCCCTCCCCCTTCTGCTCCCCCATACATTGTCATGGGAGCCCTCCTTGCCTTGCATCCCACACACAAGCCTGTCTGTCTCAGCTCATGAAAAGGTGACCCCCGAACTATCTCAGCATAAGATATACGGTACTTCTATATTCCACAGTCCACACACATGTGAAGAGCGCATTTCTTCATGGAATCATACAAGCCAAACAATAAAACAAAGGCAGACTGTGTCCTTTTTTGCAATGAAAGAATAATTAGTTCAGTTTATAATCCGAGTAAATGTTTGGTTAGTCCGAGTAAATATAGCCTGTCTGCTATTCGCAGTCTCCCCAATTCAATCACAGATTTAGGGATGTGTTACTTTTTTAAATTCTAACATGAAACATATTGAGGTCTTCTATAAATCAATATAATATCTTTGTCTAATTGATTTTTGCATTTATGGCTGATGTGGATAGCATGTAATATCTTGTTGGCCTGCCTCAAGTCAAAAACTTCGGCATCACCTATCCAGATGCACAGTTATGATGTGCTATAGATCTTTAGTGTTTGCTGTCTGTTCAACTGCAGGTATAGTTAAAGCCATAACTGCCTGATTCTGCCCAGGTATGGGTCTCAAATCGGTGATAAACACTGCAATGTTAGTGTTCAATTGAGCGCAAAATTATATTTCCTTCGATGAAGGCTTCATGAATAGAACTCAAAGTAAATGGGATATTTGGAGAGATCCCGCTACGTGACATCATCACAGTTTCAGGTTCTGGAATATTCATAATGGTTGGCTGATTATTACGCAGGGTTCAGCAGGATTGGCTAGAACAGTGGATCTCAATAACTTTGCCCCCAAGGCCCTCTGGGTCCAAAGAAATATCCCTTCCTCCTCCCTGCCGGAGACAGGATAACCTGCCTACAAGTCATAACTGTGACTTCACTCAAATGCAGGCAGTCAATCTTGTTCCATTTAATTCTGCAAAACTATACAATTTTTAAATAATTATGCAAGTTCTGTTGCAAAAAGCACATGTTTGACTTTGCCATACATCTCTAGAAGGTTATTAATGTTTTCACATACAGAACTAATTTCTTGCTTTGTGTTTCAAGCAGAAGAATTACCATCCCATTTCCGACAAAGTTGGGATTCTAAGGAAAATGTGAATGAAAACAGAATGCAATGATTTGCAAATCACTTAAAGTCTAAATTTAATTGAAAATAGTACAAAGACAACTTATAAAATGCTGAAGATGAGAAATTTTATTGTTTTTTTGAAAAACATCAGCTCATTTTAGATTTTTTGCTGGCAACATGTGTAAAAAATGTTGGGATAGGTGCTTTCTTGGAACATCTTACAGCCAGTTATGTTCATTTGCAACTGGGCCCGGTTGTTCAAAAGGTCGTTAATTTAATGTGACGTTATCCACTAACTTGCCGTTATCTTGCTAACTGTCCGTTAGGTAACGACTCGTTAAATTGATGTTGCTCAAGGGCACTTATTTCACTTTGTTAACTAATGGTGCCATTAAAAGCTAATCCCTTGTTAAAAACTTTCCATTACCCACAATCCTGTGTTAAGTATTCCACAGTGCCCCAACCAAGATGGCCACTTGTGCTGGTGCTTCATCCATGTCTGATGACAAGAAAAAAAAAAGAAAGAGGAAAAAGAATGTCAGTCCTGGAAAACCTATCTCAAACAAGTTGACATGGTCCACAACATCCCCCGCCAATCGTGTGCTTCTTATTTTACACACCAAATTTGGTTGTCCTATCTGTAATAGTTTCTGAGAAAAGTTGTCACCTTTCTCTTGGACGGACGGACGTACGGATGCACACACTGAATCATTAAGCTGGACAGGATACTTTTAGTTGGTGATTTTAACCTGCACATAGATGATGATACAAACTCTGCAGCCTCTGAATTTCTTAATATCACAGACTCTTTTACCCTTAAGCGACATGTCTCAGGTCCCACTCATATAAAAGGCCACACGTTGGATTTGATTTTTTCCCTGGGGCTAGATATCGATAATGTTTGTTGTGAAGAACTACTAATTAGTGATCATAAAAGCATTTTCTTTGATCTTTATTTACCTACTGATCGTCCCCATGTTAAAAGAACATTTTACTCCCGTATTCTTACATCTGATACAGCCGACCAGTTTGCGGCAAACTTTGATTGGGATTCTGATTTACATTTTAATGATATTGATCTTTTAATGCAATCTTTTAATGCTTATTGCACCACTTTATTAGATAAAGTGGCACCTTTAAAGGTGAGATCCAAAGTCACTTCAATGTACTCACCCTGGATATCAGAATCCATACGCCACCTGAGACAGCAATGTCGCAGGTCTGAACGGCTTTGGAAATCCTCTGGGCTAGAGATGCATCGCCTTTATCTTAAAGATTTGCGCCAGTCTTTTAACTTGGCTGTGCAGGAAGCCAGAACTGCCTACTTTTCTAGTTTGATTGCGTCCACAAGAAGTAATCCAAAAGTTCTATTAGACACGGTCAACAATATTGTTTCACCACGGCCATCTACCCTACCATGCTTTACAGCAGATGACTGCAACAAGTTTCTTTCCTTCTTTGTTGATAAGGTCAAATCTCTCAGGTCAAACCTCCAACATAACCATAACCCTCCTACTGCTAGTCCACCATCTCCCCCTACTGTCATGGACTCCTTTTCCCTGATCAGCTTGGCTGATTTGACAGTTCTAATAAATAAATAAAACAAAACTATCTAGGAGCCCCTTAGATATCATCCCAACTTCTTTGTTCCAAAAGCTCTTACCCACCATTGGTCCGGCTGTGTTATCTATTGTAAACTTCTCATTGTCCTATGGCCTTGTCCCCACCTACCTTAAACATGCCCTGATCAAACCAATCCTAAAAAAAACAAACTTAGATCCAGGCTTACCTGTGAACTATAGGCCCATTTCCAAACTGCCGTTTATGTCAAAAATACTGGAGGAAGTTGTGACCAACCAACTCACTGCTGCGTTGGAGAGTAATAATATTTATGATAAGTTCCAGTCAGGTTTTCGGAAGCGACACTCCACTGAGACGGCTCTGTTGAGGGTCTCCAATGATATTTTAATGTCTATTGATGGAGGCGACTGCTCAGTATTGGTCCTGCTTGACCTTAGTTCTGCATTTGACACAGTCGACCATCCTACACTTATTAAAACTCTGCGAGACTGTGTGGGAATATCAGGCATAGCCTTGGATTGGTTTTCTTCATATCTCTCTGCCAGGACTTTTTCTGTTTCTGTCGGCGAGCAGTTGACTGACCCCGCTCCTTTATCTTGTGGTGTCCCTCAGGGCTCTGTCCTGGGACCTCTACTATTTTCCCTTTATTTGCTTCCCCTAGGGCAGATTATAAAGAGTTTTAATATTTCTTATCATCTCTATGCAGATGATATTCAGCTGCACTTCTCTTTTAAACCCAGTGAGGCCTTTAGGTTGTCCAAGCTCCTTGACTGCCTAAATGCCATTAGGGTCTGGACCACAGCCAACTATCTACAATTAAATGAAAGCAAAACAGAAATTCTTATTATTGCTAAAGACAAACATGTTCCTACAATTATGCAACACATCGGACCTCTCACAACAACAGTTCACCCCAATATTCGTAATCTTGGTGTCATCTTTGACTCATCACTTTCACTCGACCTTCATATAAAGCAGCTGACAAGATCTTGCTTCTATCACTTAAGAAACATCAGCAAACTTAGAGCATTTGTTACAGTTACAGAACTCGAAACGATCACTCACGCGCTCATCTCATCCCGTATTGACTATTGTAACAGCCTCTTCACCTCACCTCACCTCAGTATGTCTGCCTTAAACCGGTTACAATTAATACAGAATGCTGCTGCTCTTGTACTCAGCAGGTCAAACAAATGCACTCACATCACTCCCATACTAAAATCTTTACATTGGCTTCCCATTATTTACAGGATTAGATTCAAAGTTCTCACCATCACTTTTACAGCACTTCATGGAAAGGCGCCTGAGTATCTAACAGAACTCATTCACCCATACCTGCCTACCCGCTCATTAAGATCCGTCTCAAGTAACCTGGTGTCTGTACCTAGGACAAATTTTAAAACGCGTGGTGACCGAGCTTTTGAGGCCCTAGCACCAAAACTATGGAACGCCATACCCATGTCGATCCGTTGCCCTGACTCGGTTGAGTCTTTTAAAAAACAGTTAAAAACATGCATGTTCAGACAAGCTTTTGATTAATTATCATGTACTTTGTCATTGTTTTATAATTGATTTTTATCTTTTCACTGATAATTTGTATCTGGTCATTGTTTTTAATTGTTTCCTTTCTTATTGCTCCTGTGTTTGCTTCTGCTGATGTAAAACACTTTGTGACCTCTGTCTGTGAAAAGCGCTCTATAAATAAAGTTTACTTACCTACTTACACACGCACGGACGGACGGACGGACTGTGGTCAAAACTATATCCCCCTCCCACTTCGTGTTGGCGGGGGATAATAATTTTGCCTCGATTTCTAGCGACCTCAGCGGGCCATTCGATTAAATCGCCTTAATGCAGCGTTTAATCAGTGCGTTGACAACTCGATCCACTATCCGAGATACTGTGCTCATGTCAACGCCCATGGTATCGCCAGTGACTTGCAGGAAACTATCACTCGCCAAAAATCTTAGGGTTATTAGCACCTGTTTCTCTTCTGACAGTGCTTTGTTTATTTTGGTGTATCGCTGTACATCATCTCTCACTAAAGCCGCTTTCACACTGGACGCAAAACAAATTTTTTGCACGACAGATTACATTCAAAGTTGTCACTGGGGCAGTACCCTCAAAGGTACTGCTGTTGTACCTTAGAAGTGGGTTTTTATTTGTTTTGACACATAAAAGTACCTTTTAGACCCTAAAAAGGTTCAAACAGGTACCTTGAGGTCCTATAATTAGCCCTAAAGGGTACATAATACCTTGGGGAACAGAAATGGACTCCTGCTGTACCCCTATTTCCGAGAGTGTACCGTTAAGTTCAGTTTAACGGCATGTTAAAATTTAATGACCTTTCGAACAACCGGGCCCTGATCAGTAAGATGATTTGGCATAAAAGTCTTTCAGAAAGACTATACGGGCAAATAGTTCAACAATTTAAGAATAATATTTCTCAATGTAAAATTGCAAAGAAGTTGACTATTTCATTACTTACTGTATGCAATATAATCAAAACATTCAAAGCATTCTGAGAAATGTCTGTATGCAATGGCTAAGGCAGGAAACCAATATTGAACAGCCATGATTATCAGGCCCTCTGATGGAACTGCATTGAAAACACACAGGATTCAATGGTGGAAATCATGGCATGGCCTCAGGAACACCTGTAAACCATTTTCAGTGAACACAGTTCGTTGCTGCATCTACAAATGCATGTGAAAACTGTCATGTAAAGATTAAACCATATATAAACAAGATCCACAATGCTGCTGCCCTTTCTGGTCCAGAGCTCATTTAAGATGGACTGAGTGGAAAACTGTCCTGTGGTCTAACTTATCAAAATGTGACATGGGGTGCATTAGCGCACGTGGCATGGGTAACCTGCACATCTGTGAAGACACCATTAATGCTTAACAACATTTACAGGTTTTTGAGCAACATATGCTGCCATACAGATGTCTTTTTCAGGGAGGGCCTTGTTTATTTCAGCAAGACAAAGCCAAACACCACATTTTGTAGGTATTGCAACAAAATGGCTCCATAATAAAAGAGTCTGGGTGCTAAATTGGCCCGCCTGCAGTCCAGACTTGTCATTCGTTGCAAATATTCATTGTATTATGAAACAAAAAATATGACAAAGGAGGCTGTGAGATGTTCAGCAGCTGAAATTCTACATCAAGGAAGAGTGGTGAAAGTTTTGCTTTCAAAACTTCTGCATTTGGTTTCCTCCGTTCCCAAACACTTACAACGTGTGATTAAACACATTCTTGAAATGTGTTGCTGGCATCAAAATGACCTTATATTTTTCAAAAAAACAACTCTATATCAGTCTCATCACCAGATATCTGACCTTTTGTACCATTTTCAATTAAATGTGGAGTTTAAATGATTGGCGAAATCATTCTAATGTTCTAACATTAATGTTCTAACATTCTGTCATTCTGACTAACCTTACTCAGCATCCCAACTTTTTTGGAAATGGGGCTGTACAAATATTTTGTGGTTGAAGGTTTTAATAATTTCCTATCAGTTGCAACCACTAGCCAGCTCCCTGAGGCCCAGCTGCAAGCTTCAGTTGTCATGTTGAGAACCAGGGGACTAGCGGACTGGAGCTTTTTAGCTGTTCGATATAAGTGTCTATTCTATCTTTATTCCAGATCATTCTTATGGAGCACAGGAGATGTGTGAGATACGCGGTCTTCAAAAGCGACGCATAAGTTGCTTTTCATATGACCAAACAAGGACTCAAAAAGACCTGACCTCTGCTCAGTCAGTACATGCTTTTCCAAGGAGTGCATTAGGATTGACTTTTTCATGGGCCATTTGAAATCTTAGGCATGAAGTTAGAGGATTTTAAGGAACTACTCCCAAATGTTTTATATCAATTTCCTGATCTCACGCACACTCTCATTCTCCCAAACACTATTTTTAAGATCTAATGGATGCTATTGCATTTCAAACACTAAAAGATTGGAATGGTTGAAATAATAGCCGTGTTAAATCGGCTCATTAATGCATCCTGTGGCTATGCCGATGGGAATGGTAATAGCTGTGCATGCGGGTAATACACGGCAAGGAAAATAATTCTTTAGCTCAGAGTGTTTTCAGTTTGTCTAATGGAGTGAAAATCCTTATCCTCTCCTGTGTGAAAAGAAGGATGTGTTTTCTAAATGTCTCTTTATCTTCTGGAACTGACTGATGTAGTACTGTATAGCCATTTAGCTCCGGTAAATATAATCCCTATCCCGCTCATCCTCCTCTACACGGGTAATCCACTTTTTTACCCACTCATTGAAACCATTTTAAATGGGAAGACTCAGATTAAATGGAACTCAACAAGCTGTCTTTTTAAATGTCCTTAGTCGTATGCAACATTCTAAGCTCATTTCAAAGTAATTCACACTTGCAATGTTGTGTCACCAAGTGAATGTCTCATTTAATCAAGTTAAGATCATCATTCAGTAATAAGTATCAGTTTATTGGTGGCTCTCCACCAGATGATTCACATCTCACCTCTCGCAAAAATGTAACCCATGTACAACGTAAATTGTTGCAAGACTAGAGCAATGGTCTCTTGCCATGAGACTGGATGATGAACAGGTTGCAGATTTTTTTTTTTTTTATGCTCAGGAAATGTACATCTCACCAGTTGGTTCAGTTTGAATTGGTGCTGATTTTAACGTGGACTCAAACACCAACTGCTCTCCTGACTGACTAGGCCTCCAGACTCATCTACTGTCTGAAACAGCCTACTAACTGCTATGTCCTTGATGTTTTTGAATTGGATTCTCAGAATTATATGTAAAAATTAGCTCTTATAAATTAATTGGTGATGCAGCCATTTGTTAAATTGTAATAACTAAATTTGTGTTTGGGAAAAAAAACAGTATGCATCAATGAAATTAAGCAAGATGTATTAATTTACATGGGACTCACTGGACTGAATAAATTCCAGGAGATGTATTCTGTTTGGAATTTTAATTAGTCCTCTCCCCTCAGGGATGACAGAGCCAGTTTTTTTAATGGAGAACTAATGAACACAAAAACTGGTTGACTTTTTCAGATTTATTAGATGCTTACACACTTTTGTTGAAATTAAATTCTCTGTATTATTCTTCTACAACCTGGGGCCCCAAATAACATTGAGCCCTGTTCATTCAATGCATAGACCGTAAGTCAAATCCTTTCCAGTTTGGCTGATGAAGGTCAGTGACATTTCAGTTTGCAAAATAGCATTACACGACATGGGCTGCTTGACCAAATGGATCATTTATACCACTGCCTAAATTCAGCCTGAGTATGATGCTCATGTAACCAATTAGTTGACTCTCAAATGAAATCAGTACCTGTCCTGGAAAGTATTTATGCTTCAAAGATGAGCGAAAATGCCCCTTTTTGGGCATTTTACTGAACTACCTGGAGACCAGTACATAGTGAAAAAGCACAATATCTGTGCGCTGTATCCATTGTTGTCAAGATCCATGTGAGGGTTCTATTTTTTGGACACAGTCCACATTTAAAACTAGGGTCTAGGGATGCCCGATATTGGCTTTTTGTCAATATCCGATATGCCAATATTGGCTGACTCTTAATTCCCGATTCTGATATCCACCGATACCAATACATGCAGGCCATATTTCCCCCCCAAACTAATTTTAGGCAACATGAAATATGTCCTGTCATTGAATTAACACATCATGTCAACTTTTCTCGTGATGCCCCTCTGGATGCATTCACAAATGCAACAAGGCTTTCCAAATGTAAACAATAAGTAAGAAAACAAGTTGAAGTAGTTTTTTTTATTTAAGTTATGGGAAAAGTGCCATATTTATTTTTTAAAATTTTGTCTCAACAGTTTGGAACACACTCGCCCTGAGATAATCCTGACAATGCCCCCTACACCTAGGCAATTTGACTACTTCACAAATTTTTAAATATTGGACCAATGCAACTGTGTGCAGCAAGTAAGGCCGACTAAAATAACATGCAAGTGATTAAATTTTGGCATATCTAGGCCAAACTACAGCTGGGAAATAAGCCAAAATTCAAATCCAGCTATGCTGGCAGATATTTAGTCTTCCCAATGGGCCAGATTTCCAATCGGCGTGCTTTTGGGTTTTGCTCCCACATGGTGGTGAAATGCAACAGTACCCTACATCAGCCAACGAAAATAACTAATGCACAGTTGCCTTGTCATGGCGGAGGTGCTGCGCTCTCTGAGTGCTGTTGTTTTATCAGTTTTCATTATCGGCGAAAAAAATCCAATAACGATCTCTTAAAATATTAGGCTACATTTTTATGCAAATATCGGCCGATATTATTGGACATTCCGATTCAGAACTGCAAAAAATTCCTCTTCCTATAGACTAATATAATCAAAATGGATGAACAAGACCTCCACTGCAACTACAAACCTGTGCGTCTCCATCTGTTGAAAAGGTTTGAAGCTTAAAAATCTGGATACACATCATATCAGTCCTTCATCATTCATCATAATTTGTAAATGCAATTCACTAGGACCAATCCTGCCATTCTCTCCATTCATTAACTCTCCCACCATCTTGAAGCATAAAAATATTGCATTCAAATTCACATATAAGCTCCAAATTCCATATTATCCTATGGGTATATAATCGTAATGATAATAGGGCTCAGAATGGAAATCATATCATCTAATAGTCGATGAAATAAACTATGAAACCTTAGTACCTTTCACCTGGACCTGTCTTTACACCTTTTGCGGAACTGTGCGGATCATTAAGAGGTTGACCCATGACTGAAGTACCACTTCTTTAACGTGGACTCTATTTTCTTACACTTACTCTTCAAGGTTTACAATAATAAGACAATCAAAAACATTTTCCATGTCTTGTCTGGTCTCCGTTGTGTCGCAATACGTAACAGCTATTGTTTTCACGTTGCTCTCTGCAGCCCTCCTGAAACAGAAGAGTCACCAGTAGCTTCCCCAGACCCCCAGAGACAAGAGTGGTTCGCCCAATACTTCACCTTCTGACTTTTTCCAACTAAAGAGCATGTCGACCAAAAAAAAAAAAAAAAGAAAAAGAATAATAATAATGAAGTAAAACTGACTAGAAATTTAAAAGAGCATTGTATTTAATAATACACCATTATATTCTGTTTATTACTTCACTGTGAATGGGTTTCTTGTTTGTACAGTGACAATAAGTATGTTTACTGTTTTCTTTTATGCAGTTTATAAAGAGTGGTGCATATGCTGCTAATTATTATTTGTTAAACACAGTATACAGTATTGTCTTTTCTCTGTACCTTATTTTAGAATGGCACCGTAATGAAAGTTTGCTACAGCTGCATAACCAATTTTGGTAGAAATAAATTGTTTGTATGGTTGTCTCAACACAGATCTAATGATGTCTCACCAATTTTAAAATAAATGGCATATTTTATATTTATATTATACTGGTGTACGCTACAAGAATAAATAATAATTGTGACATTTACTTATTGTGTTTCATTCATTAATGGAACGTTTATGTAACACACACAATTCATCCCCTTGATTTTCTTATTTTCACTGAGGGCTGTGTGTGTATGAAAATATGGGTCATTGTGCTGTAGCCTACACATAGAAATTTATTTTTTATTCTTCACTATAGTCCCTTAAAACCTCTCATCTGCAATGTAAAAGTGGCTGTCTTTGCCCTGGCATTTAGAGAAATGTTCCTTCTGACCCCACAAATAGCAACAAAGGACTTTCCCTTGTCAACAAAAAAAAAAAGTGTCTTCATTTTTCATGAAATGGTAAAGAAACTATTTAAAAGCACATATCTGATGGTTCATTATGGGGGAAAATACACCAACTTCCATTTTGTACACGCGCATTGTGAACTCTGCTCAATTATGGTGCATCAAAAGAAAATATTCTTGTTCCAATGAGTCATTCTCCATTTAGAAAATTGCTCTGGATTTGAAAAGAAAAAAGGAAAATGTAATCAATCTCGACAGACCCAAGATTTGAATCCTGTATTGTGCAGCTTGTAGTCTGTTTATGGAAGATATAGTATGCCCTCATTTTTACTAAGCAAATGAATTTGATTATTTTCTTTAAGACTGTTATTGACTGGCATTACTTAAACTTATGTACTACATTGTTGAATAATTTATTATAATAGCCACATGAAGAACAACATCATCAACAGCTTTTGCTGTTGTGACCATTAAAAGATGCTCTCATTAGGCCTACTGTATGCAATACAGGTAATTAATCACCATACGTTGTTAAATAGCTATGTATATTAAAATCAATATACAATTGAAATGTATAAAATTCATACAGTTGCTCTGGTGTGCCGACAGGCTCACATTAAGTGAATGACTGAAATCAAAGAGGGGAAAGGCAGTGCCAGAGTTCAGAGAGGCAGAACTTGGCTTTAACAGTAGTTTTTATTCTTCTTCTTTGTCTTTTTTCGATTTTTTACATGTTGTAAAATTTGAGAAATGTCTTCAGTCGGGGAAAAACAAGGTAAGGGACTAAAAATTAGTGAATTGTAAAAGTCCCTCCTGGTGCTCCAAGCTGGGCATTTTTGGCTTCATCAAGCTGGTGGTGATAATAAGCTTGGATCTGGTGACAGAAGTTGGAAGTCATACAGCACGAGCTGGGTAGGGGATCAAGTGGGCTATTGTGATGACAATTATCTCCCTCGCTTTCCAAAGGTAATATTTGCCAAATAAATATATAAATAAATAAATGATTGTTTCTAACGTATTGCAAACTTTATATTAAAAGCCGGTTGGTTAACGCTTGAAACTTTCCCTGTCCAATCTTGGCAAGTCGGCTTCCACCTTTTAACCACCTTTGCCTCAGTTTCCTTCCCATGGGCTGCCTTGGTTAACTGCTGACCATTTTATGCACAGAACGGAGCTTGGGGCGAAAGCTCGCAAAAGGTGATTTCATTTGCAGTATAATGTATGAAAACTGTTTAATGAGGCCAACGTTTTATAATGTTAATGATCTCCCACTTAACCGCTAAATACATTTTCTACAATCTGAAAAAAGGTTATGGTGAACGTAGAGTTTAATCATTGCTAGGCCCACACGCACAAAAATAGGGCGGACATGATATTAAAGGTTATTTTCCTCAAGTGATTAATGATTCATTGCAGGCCCCAACCGCCCCACAGCGTGGGGATGCACCATAAAAAGGGTAAAACTTACCTCCTTATATTTGTCCAAAAGTTGCTACAATTAAACATTTTGTAAGCCGAAAATACAAAGTTGTCGCTTCAATATTTGATTTTATCATTAGTTACCCAAGATTGAGCAACATAATACGAATTTTAGCTGTTTGTGTATTGTGTTTTAACCCCCCTCTTCTGGAAATGGTTGAATTCGTAAATCTGGCGGCAGATTTCAGACTCAGATCTGACGCTGCTGCAGCTGTGGGTGATGTGAAGTAATGACATCATTTTCAAGCACACAACTGGACATCGCGCGCTAGCGATATAAATAACTGTCTGGATACGGTAGGCTGTTTTCAAACATTTTTCAAGAATAGGAGATTTTGGGTGCGGTAGTCAGCAACACGCAATATCTGGATATGTGCTAACGTTACTTTGTAACTAGCTAGCTGGCCACTTGCTGCCTGCAGCGAATGCGAACTTCGCTTACTAGCTAATTAACTTACTCAAGTAGCTAACAGTCAGTAACGTCAAATGAACTGCGAGATCACTGTAATGATTGCATTCCTTGGTTATCAACTTTGCTAATCAGCACAGAAAGTAGCCTTGCTGCCCAAGTTGGCTTGTTAACTTTGGTGGGACTCTACTCGATAGTAAACGTTAGCTGACTGAGACATCAGTAGCAAACTGTTACATGACATAAATTGCGAAATAACAATAATCGCAATGCTAGCATTGCTTGTTTGATAACTTAAACAGCACGGAAAGTAGCCGGGCTAGCTAGCTACGTTAGCTTGCTAACTTTGACCTTTAACGATCTCGCATGTAATCAAACTGTTAACTAAGCAAGTTGCATGAGTAGCCATGTTACGATAGTTTCGAACTCAATTAGCGAGCTAATGGAGCGCGTCAATGCCTTAAGACTAGTGATGGGAACAGCATGTTGGGTGTACTGATCTGATTAATATTACATTCTACCCATAAGGTTGATGTATCCGCAAGATAGCAATGAACACTCAAGAAGTCACGTTTCATGAATGTATGCCAACTAATGAACGTTGTTCAAGAAATAATGCCGACATAATGTAAAGTAATCATGTAAGTCGCAGACGTATGTTTGCATAATTCGGTTTGCGAGACATAGTTGGCCAATGATTGCAATACAAATGGGCCGCCATCTGCACTGACCGATATTTTCATTGGTGTTGGGTGTATGGAGTAAATCCACCTCTGATTCTGTCGATGTTCGGTATAATTCGCTACAAGCCCAGAAGCCATTGAAATATGAGCTGAGAGTATAACGTTATCCAGTTTCCCCGTGTGGTCTACCCATCTGACGAATAGAATAAATACACTTACTTCCTCAGGGAGCTCAGCACTAGTGGACATTTTTATGGTTCATTCAGTTATAATACCGTTATTCTAATTATCTAACCTGGATCGGTGTTCTTGTTGTAAAACCTAACTATGAACTGTCCCTCACACTCGTTCTTTTATATAAGCTGACTGACGTCATGTTTGCACTCACCTGCACATCCGCAGTTGTACACGCAGATATACAATATCTCAAGCACAACCATGAGCATCTTCACCCACGTCTGAACCTTGCGCAACCACATGCACGCTCTGTGTTCGTTATACGATCGCTTTTATCAAGCTATGGTCGCAGTCGCATTTGTTTTAATTGGAACAACACCAAATCCACCTCGGCGTCATTCACACGCAGGCAAATGACTCATGCTCGTGTGCACTCAAGTGTGGGTTTTTACAGTGCGGTACAAAAATTTGGGGCCCCCTGGTTTAAATCTTACAATTAACACTTACAGTTAGTGTTAGAATTAATCTTCAAGTGATTGTAGCATTTAGTGCTCAGGTTTGCTTTCAAAGTTAAACATGTCATCTTTCTTCAAATTTAAAAGCAAGGTTTCTTTGTATTTTAATTTTTCAGAGTTTTTAAATGATAAGATAAGAAAAAGGGCACTGTGCAAAGGTTTGGGCACCCTTTTGGATTATTCTTTAGTACCTTTTAAGAATATGATTACTAAGGCCCAGACCCAGGTGATATACTCGGTAGGACTTCAGTGAGTCTGGTGAATATAATTCCAGCGTTGAACTATATATTCTGAAGTAACTCCATTCCCTCTAAAGTATCCGACTGTGGTGTCTGGTATTAAAAACCATGTGTTCATCTAAACAGTTGTCCAAGGATGTCAAAATCAAGATAATTCACTTCCTCCAACAAGGAGAGGGATACAAAAAACTCTCACAACAAACTACCCATTTCTACTGTCAGAAACATCACAAGAAAATGGAAAATAAATTGATCAATTGAAGTCAAGGCAAAATCTGAAGGACCAAGAAAAATTTCAGATAGAATGGCCTGAAATGTGGTGAGAAATGCTCAGAAGAACCCACACATCACTGCAAAAGAGCTGCAAAAAAGAGCAGCAGATACAGGTGTAGTTGTTCACAGGACAACAATACAGCATACCTTAAAAAACAAAGCCCTACATGGCAGAGTTGCAACAAATAAGCCTTTGCTAAGGCTTCAACACAAAATTAAGCGTCTGAAGTATGCCAAAGAGGACCTTGAAAAACCTCAAGCCTATTGGAACAATGTGCTTCGGACTGACGAAACCAGAATTGGCCACAACTAAAGACGGTATGTTTGAAGAAAAAAGGCTGAAGTATTTGTAGAGAAGAACACGTTGCCAACTGCTAAGCATTGAGATGGATCCACTATGCTTTGGTGTAGTGAAGCAGCTGGGGGCACAGGCAATATTTTGCAGGTGGAATGAAGAATGGATTCCACCAAATATAAATACATTCTAGAGGCTAATGTTCAAAGCTCAGTCCAAAAATTGAAATTGAAGAGATGCTGGGTATTCCAGTAAGACAATGACCCAAAGAACACCTCAAAATCCACCATGAAGTACCTCCAGGAAAGACTGATGAAGGTTATGGAATGGCCATCACAGTCCCTGGACTTGGTTATTATTGAAAATCTGTGGAGAGACCTCAAACATGCTGTGCATGCAAGAAGGCCAAAGAATATTTCTGAGCTAGAGGTGTTCTGTCAGGAAGAATGGGGACTCTGGCTACAGGAAGCATTTGCAAACTGCTATAGCTGCCTGAGGAGGAGTTGCAAAGTACTAACTGACAGGGTTCCCAAACTTTTGCACAAGGCCTTTTTCCTTGTTTTATTATTTTGAAACTGTAAAAAGTTAAATAAAAATTATTCTTGCTTGATTAAATGAAATGTGTTGTGTTTAACTTTGTAACATTTAGCGTTCAGGTTTGCTTTCACTCACTTAGAGATTCATTGTAACAGACATTTAAACCAGGGGTACCCAAATGTTTGCACCCCACTTTATATGATTCCTTGTTTTGCAGTTTTAGCTAAAAGTTGCATTGATTGGTTTTGTTTCTTAGAGGTTTCACTGTCCTATTTCACAGGCCCATTTTGGTTGAATACCTTGGCCTACTTTACCTGATCAAGGCTTCCTTGTATGGAAGGTTGACATCTAACATTCAAATTGGTTCAGGCTGTGAGCACTTATTTTCCAAAATAATTTCAACCTAAAGTGAATCAGGGAACCTGACCTAATGAAGGAGAAACGTTTTAGGAAGTTACACAGAATTCTCATAATATTCGATAACCACAGTTGACTAATTTGCCCAACTCCCTTATATTTTGATCTGATTGATGTGTTTGCAGTATTGTGTCATTCAGGATACATCAAATTAGTTTTCATTCCCTGTCTGATTACCTGCGTTTCCCCAGCACTGCTGCACTCCTACCAGGTGGTTATGTGAGGAATCAGGGGGGGCTGATGACCTATCTTTGATTCATTATTAAGGTTATTGCAAATTTTGATTTTTATTCTGGCTGGCTTAACGGCTCTAGAGGGTGTGAAGATACAGTCTGCTAGATCACCATAGCGTTACGTTAATTTTCAGAACGGTCAGATGAGGCAGAGAATGCTTATTCGACTTCCTGTTACGAAATAGATGCAATTAATTGTTGACTGCCGATGATTCTACTTCGTAGCTGAATTACATAAGTTTCTTTAGTACACCTGAACTGCATATTGAAAAATGAATGAGTACATTAATAAAAATGTTATTTCTGCAGGTTCAAGATGTTGATAAGCCCTGAGCAGGTTGCCTTGATTGGGCAGGTTTTTGAATCTTACATTATAGAACACCACAGAAATGACATCCTTGGCATCCTTCAAGAACAGGATGACGATTCTCACTACCCTGTCGTGGTGAACGCCATGACTCTGTTCGAGGCCAACATGGAGGTGGCCGAGTACTTCAACGCCTTCCCCAGTGATGTCCTTGCTGTGTTCGATAATGCCTTGCACAGAGCAGCGGCCTCAATCTCTGAGTCCTTAACACAGCAGAAAGACTGTAAAATTAAGCAGAATCTACACACGAGGATTTCTGGTGAGTGATGCCATCAGATTATGTCTCAGTTCCCAACCTCTTGTTTGTTATCTACTTTTTTCCCTGTCCTCTGTATCGGAGAGGTCATCATTAGACAGCCTCCCTCGAGGGAACGTAGGTTCTGTCTTACTCTGTTTGGTGAAATGCATTTGACTGGGGAGTTTCATTTCTTTGAATATATTTAATGTCTAAAACTGGGTAATAATGGTAGCCGACTTCGGCTATTGGAACAATGTGCAATGTGAGTTTCACTTCTTTGAATATATTTCATTTCTAAAACTGGGTAATAATGGTAGCCGACTTGGGCTGTGTCCTGAGGGGATTGATTTAACCTCAGGACCTATGATAATTGGATTTACCTATTACTCCAATGATTTTTAATTTTGACAGAATTGGTCACATTGGTAATTAGTCCTTAAGCAGTGGCTAAAACTTCTGCAGAGAAATGCCTACTGCTTTTTTGGGAATCAGGTTCCCAGGTAATCGTTACCTCTTGTGAGTTGACGCACACAGTTTCGTTTGGGCACGCTCTTTGGTAAAGCTGGAGGCTGTAGTGAATATTGTTTTGCAGCGTTTGTTTCCCATCATCGACCACTGCATGAAAACCAGTTTGGAAACCCATCATGAGGCTGAGGAGTGACATAAAGCTGATGGCAAAATCTTGAGAATCACTCAGGTGGATTGTTTGCATTGTCACAAATGGCAAGATAACATTTGTTATTTGTGAGCTACTCGTAGCTAATTTCTACACCCTGTGATATTTGCTGATCAGCCATGATAATCCTGCCCCCTCTTGAAGATCTTTTTATGTATTCCTGGTAAACGGGCCTGGCAGCGAATCTTTGTGCCCCTTATTCTTGACTACAACACCCACAACTCCCTACTTTCATTTACCAACACAAGATGAGCAAAACTCTGCATACCAGAGTATATCCTGTTTTGACTGGATAATGTGGCCTAACAGTCAAATTTGCTTATCTGTGGTCAACAATAGTATGCATAGGTTATTACATGTATAGTGGGGGCAGTAATTGACCCATCGTATTTCAATTTTACTTACCCTAGCTATTATTCTGACCTTTCCGTTCATGTCCAGTGCAGTGACAGTAATAACTGTGCAATTTCTTATCCTGTCAGCGAGCTCCACTGGAATTATCCCGCATAATCAGTAAAAAATGTGATTACCGGAGTTTATGAGGTTATGCTAATCCCGTCAGCGCAGGGCTTTTATAGTGGAAAACCACGCAGAAAGTGATGCAGTACACCTCCAGTTCCCTGCCCACACACACCCACATGCATGTACACTCTAATTTCATTAATCCTCACCACCTTCTCCGCACATTGTGAATCTTAATTTGTGGTTGTGTGGGCGGTTATTTCCTCATTGATTGCTGGTGGAGAATTTTGCCATGCATCTTGGAGAATTGCAATCAAAGCGTAATGCCTGAAGCAGCTGCGAGGGCTAATTTTATTTTGCTTAGAAGATACCTACCTCAACTGGCTGAAATAGTTTTAGCCAAACAACTTTTTTTCATTTTCATCGCAGTTTGCCATTGTCTGATGGCAAAATTTCATGCTATTAGTAGTTCTGCGTTTTGTAGCTTTGAGCTCCTTTGAACGTGTTGTTTTTGAGAGGGCGTTCTGAAACACACAGCCTTGTAAGAGAACATTGATATTCGTTGAACTGTGATTTTGTGGAGAGAAGCAGTGTTACTGAACAGTTAGAAACGGCTGGATGCGGTAGGTGACCCAGTGTGTGATCTTACAGCACAGCCGAGCCCAACATGGCATTATTCTCTGCGGGCACTGCTTCAACCTTTTAGGAGAAGATCGATGAATATCCCCCCCACCCCCTGGGGAGAGAGGTCTCAGTGCTTCAGGAACTCTGTGAATGACCCTCAGGTACTGCAGCTCAGTAGGACGGGACTGACTGACCGAACCAGGCTACTGTTTTTTTGACTCTTCTGACCATTCACACTGTGCTTTGATTGGCACTGCATTTACTATGTCATTGTGTTGCTGTGCTACTGCTATTCTCCTCTCTAGAATGGGAAAGTGTGCATTGTGAGGAGGGGGTTTCACCATTTAATCTGCTCCTCCATCTTTATTTTTCCCCTGCCGTATAGTGGAAAGGGGACATAGGAATGGGTGTTGTCCGTCCACGTGTCCATCTGTTTTGCAAGAACTTCTAAACTGTTTGAAATTTTCTACAAAATCAAATGGATAGATACATCTTTCTATTGTTGATGTATTTTACATCTATCTCCTGTTGTGCAAATGTGCCTTTTCATACTTCCGTCTGGCCTCCTACCTGCATGTCCATCCCTCTGTCGCGTTTTTGCTTCTTGGCCAGAATGCCGAAACAGCGGAGGGGGGGGACAAGTATTTGGTCAAGTGACCCAAAAATGGCATCCAAGGAGCATTTCGTTGGCTGAGAATTTACAAGGTCCATCTACATATTTTCTCAAAACTGAGTTACATGGATCAAATGTTTTCAAGGTTCACAAGGTCTACCCTGTGCTCTTGATCTCCTGACACTTTCAGTGAATAGCTGTCAAAGGTCAATGTTACAAAGGTCCAAGTTCATATGTCCTGTTTCCCATAAGTATCAGAAAGGTCTAACTACAGTTGGCCAATAGAAGCACAGCGTCTCGGTTATGTGATTGGAAAATCTGCAAAAATCTGTTTAGATCTGCCAAGCTAAATTCCATTTTTCCCTTATTTTGAAAAGTTTCAATCGCTATGATCTTTAACCCACAGGAGTTATTAAAAGTATTGAAATTGTATTGATAATGTTGTTAAATAATTTCAACTTCTTTTCATGTTATTAAGTTGACATACTTATGCTTCACTCACAACCCACTATACGTGCCACTACGAGCAGTCTAAGGTGAAAATTGGGAAAAACTGTGCTTGAGACTTGCGTGACACTTGCATGTTTTCAGCACCGTAGAATGTTGGAGACTGATCGTGAAGACTTTTGGTCCCGCACACGCGAATTCTACAGGTATTGTGAAAAATCAATTACGTATACACTACAAACAGGACCCGTACTCCTTTCGTACGCCTGAACCAAGTCAGCAGCACGGCTAGTAGGGTGTTGCAATGACGGTAAGACGCACTAGTGACACGTGGTCATTGTACAAGTGACGTGCCTCAGAAGTACTACACAAGTACTCCACACTTGCTATCTGTGCGGCCCCCTAGACAGGAGTATATCTCCATTTCAGCGCATGCGACACGAGGGGCAAGACTCCAGGTACGTATATTGGGGAGGAACCAAGGAACCGATCGTGTTGCCTCACACGCAAGTTAAGAGTGATTGTGACGTGCTAATCGCAATTGTCACAAGTGCGGCCCGTAATCCTAGCTCGCGAAAATTGGTTAAATGCAAGTCACATGCACTCCACACTCGCTGTTGACGCACTGATAATGTGCGTCAGACATGCGCTTTCCACGGGCTAACGGCACAATTTTTCTCTTGTCTTGAGCAAGTCGAGGCGTGTAACCTGTACTTGACGAATACTTTGCCCGTACTCTTGCCCAAAATTTCCCCCATGTTCACCGCGACATAAGCATAAGCAAAGACTACTTTCATGCGTTACAACTTCTAATTTATGAACACGCAATGCTTCGATGCAGATCGAAATAACAGTACACAAGTGTGATAACGGTTTTAGGATCTTTACCGAAATGTTCTGTGTTAATAAATGAGAAGTTGTTACAAATAAAGTACTCTTTGGCTAGAATAATTTCATATTTGATGAAATTTAGAAAGTACAATTCGCTAAATGGCAGTTTTGAGACCGGATCCTTCACTGGTATATATATATTTTTTTTAAACATGCAATTTGCAGATAGACCCTTGTAATATGTGAATTAGACCATTTAAACTTCAGAATTGATCCATCTGCAAGATTGGGCAGGAAGAATTCTGGGAAGATGCCTTGATAAGAGAGATATGTTAGGCTCATTTAAGCCACACAGTACACTGGTCATTCAAAGAAAAAAGGCTATGCAGCCTGACAAAAAAGCTACTGGATTTTCAGGATTTCTGGATTTTCAATTACGAATTTCTCAAAAATCTCAAAAGTGCAGATAGACCTTGTTAATTCTCGGCTGTTGATATCACGAATGTGCGATCTGAATGTTTTTAAATGAACATTCTCATGCAGATGTGGCAATCAGCGCTGATAATTCAACACAGTGAAGTTACAGGCCTCTGATTTTCGAAGAAAATAATGCCAGTAAAGTGCCCTTCTTTTAAGTGTTTGTGGTCGTGTTTATAGGTTGTGCTATTCCAGGGAATGCAAAAATATAAGGGATTGCCAGAGGAAGAACTTTGGTGATATTCTTATCCAGGATTGCCTGCGTGTCTTGAATTTAAAAACGATTCGAAACATGCCACGAGGACTGAGATGTCCGTGATTGGAGTAATGGCATCATCTCGGTTGATACTATTATCCTTGATTGGTCGCCTGGCATGAATATAGATACTATTCTACAGATGGCACAAGGGCTGAGATACCCGTGATTGAAGTAGAGGCATCTGAATCGGTTTCTGGGTACTTCAGAACAGGGCCATAGTGTTAGATCAGGCTGAAATTGACATAATATTAGCTAGCTGTTCCTCAGAGATATTTTCTTCAGTATCTCGGTTAACAAAAACTGAGCACAATTGCAAAGTTAAATCAGTCTTCTATATTCAGCCAGACCTGGAGTCGTTCATATAGTCGATGAGTATCATCCGTCTATCCGTATTGCTGCCCTCAATTTTTCACACCATGCGAATAGATTGCATTGAGAGAAACCGTTCCTCATTGTAGGAAACGGAAACGATGAGGTTAGATGTGAAGGGCTCAGCTCCGAGACTGCTCACTGATATTTTTAGTAGAGAAATTGGGAACATTTGATTTTTACTGTAGCTATGAGGGGGGATGAAGGGAACTGTCACCTTTAATTTTGCTGTTGAGTAGTTGACATGCCAACGGAGGTCTCATGCCCCTCCCAGTACGATCTCTCACGGTGTTATTTTTTCCCCTGCTTTTATTTATTTAGTTTTACACAATATTACTGCACCCACATGGTTGTAATAATCAGCATGCTGTCCTGAGCTACTCAAAAAGCAGAGTAATGACAGTTTAAAATCAAATGATCCTAGCAATGACGTACGTAATGATAATTATGTAAAATATTACATCAAGAAGGGACAAAGGAAACGAGTCATCAGAAGATGATGCATTCCCTCTGCCCCTGCAATCTAATCTTAGAAATTCCCAAATATCAAAAGGCATCAGTCTAGGACCTGATTAAGACGCACAGCAAGTTTCGTTTAAAAATATTGTAAATGTACTTTATATATACAGCCCCATTACAACAGTCCTTTTGGCGAACCAAAGTGCTTTACAGCAGATGATGAATGAAAAGGAATAAGGAAAAAAACTACTAAAAACAATGGATAAAAGTGTCACCATGTTACCGGGTATTAAAAGCCACCCTAAATACATTGGTTTTAAGCCTAAATTAGAAGAAACCCTGGTCAGAAATAATTTGCACTGCACTGGCCACTTTATCCCCCCCCCATTAATAATAATATGGTAATGAGAGACAGCTGTGGTAGTCAGTAGGCAGTCAGTAGCGCACTCTGCATACAGGATTATAAAGCAGTCGCATTCATACTGTGTCTTGGAAGGGATGGAGTAGAATCTATATCTTCTAACCCATGTTAAATGGAGAATTAACCTTTTGGATTCAAACATATGGAGCTGCACTTTTAGGAACTGACTGGATTAGGACTTTTATCGTGGCCTTCACTTGCATCAGAAATAACTGAACTTTTTTTTTCTGCAAAATTAAATGCATTTAAATGCATTGCATTTGAGATCTGGAAATAAATTACAGTTTGTGACTCAGGCCTTGACATACCTGCTCCCCTATTAACTGTTTTGATTACACTGCATTTCTATGCATCTCTGTTGCCTACCCAATTTCAGTTCAATTGTGAGAAAATTTCTTTCATTGCATGTTTAATATTTGCTTCTGTGTAATGATGTCATTTGAATATGTGTCAGTTGATTTGCAAGAATGGGTAAAGATCACCACCTGCTGGTCAATATGGAATAATAAAGTTGAAAATTTGTGTATTAAAATAGGTCATATTTGCAAATAAAATGGGTGGACACTATATCTGGAGTGGGCATAATTTAATTTACAATAAAAAAAGTATCTTAAAGCTTCATGGAATAATTACCTACCTCATAGTTGTGGGAAATCCTGCTGGGAATATGACCTATCAAATGCCTTGAACATTGCTTGCCGGTAAGCCACAGGACCCTTGGTCTTATTTTTACAATGTATTATTATTATTATTATTATCTCTTATTTTCATGTATATGATCTAGTATTACATGAAATAAATACTTGATAAATAGTCTGATGTAATCTTCAGTTTGATAAGTGTATAATCATCACTGCACGCTACTGTATGTGGAGAAATTGAAAAGAGTTGGAAGTTTCTGAAATGAGCGGCAATCGCAGTGCCCTTTGTCCTTTGTAAATTTACAGCTCCCTTGTTTGAAGCTATTTTACCAGTTTTTGAAGGAAATGGGACCCTTTTGAGAAGCCTAAAGGACCCTTAAAGAGTCCATCTGTGATGGCTCACCCAACCTTTCACAACTTCAGAACAAACGCAGCTGGAATATCTTATTTTTTAGCTGAAGCTTGACGCTTGATGGAACAGATGCCAACTGAAAATTGGCTACTATTCCATACCTTTGTAGTAATTCGTAGTGTAAAAACAGACCGTGAAGATGAAAGTTCCTTAGTTATTTTCAGCTGTGTATTGTTAGCAGGAGGATATGTTTTCATGATCTGGAGCAGCATTTTCAACTAGTTTGAGGTGTTGTGAAAAAAATGACCTGTTTAATGCATATATTCCATGTAGTTAATTGCAGAATGATAAGAGTATTAATTTCCGCTTAAAATCTGTAGAATGCCCTTGAGTTGCCGCTGCTGTTCGTTCTAGAAGACTGATTAATGGGCTCCATCTGCTGGTAGACAGTCATGACTACAATAATGCCTCTCTGGTAGGACCCTGGTTGGATTTGCTAACCTCAAATAACATTTCATTTGATCAATCTGTTTTAATTTTCTTTTCTTTTGTTTTTTGAAATGGCATGGTGTGAAATGCAGTCATTTCTCACATCCACTGTTGGTGCCTTTTGTGACCTCATCAGTTATGTTTTTGAGCCTTTCTTGAATATTTAAAATGGTAGCAGTATTTAAAAAGTTGATTCCAGAATAATTTAGTATAATTTAGTATCGCGCTTACTGCAAGAAATATTAAATCCTAAATGGACTGTTTAGGGTGGATTAGTAACAACTGATTAGTTAAGGATCAAAATCGAACTTTTGCAGCTGCCAGCTAATTAAATAACTATGCAATTAACCACTTTGCGAAGAATGCAAATAATGCCTATTTTTTTCCTGTTATGCACGAGCCTATTTTGTGTCACAGAGACTCTGGAATATTACTCCAGTGAAGCAAGACATTTAGAAATTCAATTACAGAATTATTATCCCCTGCCAACACGAAGTGTGAGGGGGATATAGGTTTGACCTCTGTCCTTCCATGCGTGCGTGCGTCCGTCCGAGAGAAAGGAGACAACTTTGCTCAGAAACTATTATAGATGGGACAACCAAATTTGGTGTGTAGCTTCAGACCATAAAGGCCTTGATGGAGTTCAAAAATAAGAAGCACACGATTGGTGGGGGATGTTGTAGCTTGTTTAGGAATTAAATTTCGGAAATTACGGACGCCATCATCTATATCTGCGCAAAACCCATTTGCACCCAAGAATTATATTTATCACAATTAAAAAAAAAAAAAAAAAAAAAACAACTTGCCATAAAATTTGTTCTGGTCTTAATGCTGTGACTTTTTTGTGGTGATTCGATGGACAAGTATCTAACTATATGCATTTGGTTTTTTTCAATTGCATGAAAGGATCATACTTTGATTTTTGTTCGAAGTTGGGATTCTGAAAATATTAGGGAAAAGTTAAAAGTTGTGTTTAGAACCTGCTGTCTATATAAGTTGTAAAATTCCCATTGGATAAATTTGCATATCCTTGATCTACAGCTTGTTCTGAATTCAGACACCAAGTATGCGCTTTCTGAGATACAGCCGGTCTTTATCATACTAAATTTAGTCTTTGGGCACAACGGTCTTTTTTAAAATATTTTTATTATTTCCTAAAAATGTAAAAATTGTCCGTAAATATTGCAGTATTGGGATTTTTTTAATATTTTCTGTCTAAACATGTAAGAGGCTCATGCCAGTATGTTCCATATAAATTAAAGTTGCTCTGAATCATCGTTAAGCCAGACCTTGTAAAAATGATTTGCTCGGAAGAACCTTCTCCATTTTTTTTCATTGGGTATCAGTGCATTTTCAGGAGTAAAGTCTGTTTGGTCCCATAGAATTTTACTAGTAGGATTTTCTCACTCGCGCTCTCTCTGTCCTACACAGACACGCACATACACACATACACACATGCATGGACAGAGAGGGTGAAACAGAAGGACAGTTTCGCACAAATTCACATCTTCTACTTTTGTAATTTACTACCTGAGAGATAAGAAAAATCACTGGGAAGTAGAGAAGAGTATTTATAAATGGAGTAGCTGTTGTTGTGTCTGGTATACCTGATGGAATAATTGAGCTGAACTTTTGAACCGGTGCTTGGTGAACTTTTCTTGCAGCAATCAGTCAGTCAAGGCACAGGGTAATAAACAAATGGAGAGAAAATGGCCCATCTCTAGAAAATGTATAACGATGCAGCAAGTGATTCACTAAATTCAATCAGAGAATATGAATGTGACTGTTAATAACAGGGAGCCACCCAACACAGAGTGGAGAAGGTGCTGACATAGGGCTGATTGTTGGATCTTCTCACATGCAGATGAGATGTAGTGGGGATGAATACATTCAAGTACTCTGCTCATGAATTTGAGGTTTTGAGGATCACGAGTACACACGAGGGCACTGAAAGAGCTGGTGGGTGCCAGAATCCTTGCATGATGATGACAGAGGTCACAACTCTGGGTGCTACACCCAACAGATGCACAGTGCTGGGCTCATGCAGGCGGGTGACTGTATCCTCCCTCAGATGTGGGGTCCCTCTACATGTTCACTACATATTCACTGCTACATGAAATATCGGCAGTCAGGGACAGGGTTGATTTCAACTGAAGTCAGTTTATGACTGAGGCTGCCCACCCAGTGTTATACCCCGGTCATTTTTGAATTTACTTCTTTAATAGTTGGTAATGCAGTTGGTTATTGCCTTCATGCAGGTCTTGCATTTTGAGATCGAAATTCTTTCTGTTATGACTGTTGATGCCATGTGATGCATGGCATGCATTTGTGAATTTTCATTTTCAATTGTAATCGATAATTTCCAATTGGTAATAAATTTTATACAAGCCTTGCATGTATTTTGAGATGTAACCATATCTCACTATGATGGTATACAATATATTCAGCGTTTGTAACAAAACAATAAAATGGCTTTTATTCATGTCCAGTGATGCACAATGCAGCTATAATGTATTTTATATTTTTCTGAACGAGGAATGAGGTTTACTGCTCAGCAATAGTTGGATTTAATGCACAATATTGATTGTCTGTTTAATTGAAAATCAATGGATTCTAACGCTCTCTCCCTCTCGGAGGTGTGTGTTTGGGTGTGTTTGGGTGTGTTTGGGTGTGTTCGGGTGTGTGTGTGTGGAGGAGGAAATCCTACCTGTATGCGAGTCAGTTATCACTAAAAAGCAAGTTATATACAGTAGTTCAGTGCGAGCAAACCAACATCACTGAAGATACTTTGAGTTCATTGAAACTTATCGAGAGGGGAGTCTTTCAAGCAAGTGGTTTTCATTTAAATGGGCCTAATAATGGTTAAGAGCAGCTTTTATTCAGATGAAATACAACCCTGTTTCCAGAATTTGGGACAATGTAAGAAGTCTGCAGTAACAGTAGTGATTTGCAAATCATTTTAACTCTACATTTAATTGAAAATGGAACAAAGACGACATCAGATGTTGAAATTTCATTACTTTTGAAAAATATCTTGTCATTTTGGATTTGATGCCACTAAAATATGTCAAAAAAAGTTGGAACAGGGGCATGTTTTCCTCTTAATTGCATCACCACTTCTCTCAACAATGTTTTGTAAGCTTTTGGGAATTTGAGCAATCGACAATGCAAAAAAAAAAACTCCCTGATGTTGCAGTCGGGTCCCTTTTCCAATGCTTTATGGGATAGTTTGGTTGCTGAGCCGCTTCCGGTCTCGTGGAGCTGCGGATGGTTACTTTAGCGTGTGTGGGTACGGCTACTTGGCCGTACGATACTGAGCATGGAAGCCGTATTAATTCCCCATGCATCCGGTTTTTTTTCTTGGCTTGATTTTTGCATTTATATTGTTTGCAGTTTATCAAGTTTAGCTGAATTGTGGTCATTGAGGCCATGGGTTGTTACTGCGAAGCTGCTATGTGCTTGTAACTCGACAATAAGCGAAAAAACCTTCAGAAATGCCCCTGGATGAGAGACATCTGCTTGCATAGATGACTCTAATGATTCTCTCATTAGCAAGCATTTTCTCGGGTAATGAGCTGATCATTTGACTCACCTCAGGCAGAGCTCTAAAGCATGCAGAAGTGGTACTCCAGGAGAGCATTGAAAAGCACTGATGTAGGCAAGATTGCCATTGTTCAATGTTATTATGCGCATGTAGTACACCTAAGCACTAGCAAACTGCGCACTGGAAGTGTGTTCGTCTCGGAAGTGTAAGGAATTTTGGCGAAAAAGCTATATCTGGCAATTTTTTTTTTTTTGTATTGACGATTTCTCTGAGATCAACTGCTGTAGTTTTGAAAGCAAAATCATTTTTGATTCTTGCTCGATGTAGGATGTCTGCTGATCAACACCTCTCGGCCTCCTTTGTCATATTTTCCACTTCATAATGAGGAGCATGTTTTCATTAGGGTAACCGGTCTAGCCTAAAGGCAGGCCAGTTTAACACTCAGACTCTTTAATTATGGAGCCATGTTGTGGCAATACGTGCAGAATGTGGTGATCGGCATTTTCTCGCTGATCTAAGCAAGGCCTTCCTTCCCTAAAAAAAAACGTCTGGATGGCAGTACGTGTATCCTGTAGTGTTCAGCATTAATGGTGTCCTTACAGGTGTGCAGGTTACCCATGCCATGTGCACTAATGCATCCCATCCGATCATAGGTGTCGGCTTTTGAATTGTGCGCTGATAACAAGTTGGATATTCCCTTTCCTCCTTAGCCTGGAGGACATAGTGTTCAGAATTTTTGGGGAAAAAATTTCGGACTTTGATTAGTTTTCTTCCTTGTCCATCTAAAATGAGCATGGGCCCATAGAAAGCGGCACTGTTTCTGCATCTTGTTTACATATATTTTTATGTTTACATGGTAGAGTTTTAGTTTGCATTTGTGGATGCAGCAACAAATTTTGTTCTCTCAGAATGTTTTTCAGAAGAGTTCCGATAGGGGAATCCTATAGAAAAATGGCAACGCTTTCAGAGTTAACATTAGAGTTTTTACATCGAAATACTAGCCAAAAATGAATTCCTGTGGTCTCCTACTAACTTAAATGGATGTGCAGGATCTTTACGGCCAAAGGAGCTTTGGCACGAGACATGACAGGCATGAACTACCATAACTACCAAACACGCAACGAACTGTGCTAGCATAGCATTACCATTGTAGCTTCATTACATTACAAACTCCAAAACAACCAGAAACTCCAGGTCCTAACAAAGTGGGCTCAGCTCCATCTTTCAGGGGTAACCATTGAGAATATTCTGCATTGAACTGTCTGATTTCAAAAAATACAAACAAAACTGCCCCTGCCTCCTCACTACTTCTTCCTTGGAAGTCCACACAAATGATTTTGCGTTTGTGGGCGTAAGCTGCTTGATTCAGGGGGGTCCAAACGAGCTGCCTGGCGCGAAATTTCAATTGGTTACATAACCAACTGAAGGACAAAATGGTGAAATGCTATTGAGGCCTTTCAGGCAGCTCTGGAGCAGTGTGTTGTGTGGGAGGGAGAGCAACTCCTGGTGCTGACAAGGTTATTTTCATATGCTGACACGTGCTTTTACATACCCAAAAAAATCATATGAAAAACACCAACAACAAAAATAATGAAAAACCATGGTAGGTGTACTTAATTTAGTTATACTGCTAAGGCTAGTCCAAATTGGACTCATAATTTTAAATTTGCTGAAAGAACAGTCAGCATGGCCAATGAATCTGACCCATATAAATGAACTATTTATGAAATCGATAAATATTTTAGTAAGAAAATGTTTATAAAACATTTTTCTCAACAGTGTGCTCCACCTGATTGAGTTTCAACAATCGAGTACTAAAGTGATGACATCACCACTACTTAGCTTTTGGTGTCGCAAGTAAAATCCCTATGGGAAATTATAATGGGGTTTGGACACTTTCTGGCATTGTTCGAACTCGTATTATTTCTAAGAGCCGCCTCGCTCCGAGATGAGCCTACATGGTGTACAGATTCAAATGATCACATCAAATTCGTAGTTTATTGCCAAAAATTATATGCCATTGCACATGTAGTCCAGTTTGTAGTCCACTTCTCTGAACTACATATCCGCTACACAAGTGGGCGAGTACCCCGTGATTTGTTCCAAGCCAATGAGGTGCCTCCGTTTCAGCCAACGTTCATAACGTACCACGACTGTAGCCCATCAGTGCCCTACGTTGCTGAATGTCTGTTCACCCGTTCCCACACAGCCTCGCGTCACCAGGCTCTTCATACAGGGGATAAGAGCCTGGTTTCCGTTCATTCTGAATTTTCTCTGGATTTTGGTTCTGGTATAGAGAGCGGATCCGGAATTCACCAAAGTAAAAGTGGTCACCAAAATAAAACTTTAAATTCTGGCGCGCCATTGATTTCTGTCTCCGGTTTTGAAACATTTAATTCGTTAAAACATTGACGTAGAAAATTGCATTCTTTAAATTAAAAAGTTTCACCGCATTTTTATTAGCCTGGCTCGTCCATCGAATTCTGTCTCTCATACTGGTTCCGGTTGCTTACCAAAATAGCCACCTAATGGCCCCAGACTAGTTCCCACATAGCGGGCCACTATTAAATGGCTACATCCCTAGAAATGAAAGGATCACAATGAATAATTATTTTGCCATTTAGCTAGCTAGCATTAAGCTATACTAGCAAATCACCGAGCTAGCCAGCTAGTGAGCTAATTACAGCTTGTGCACAGAGCCAAACCGATAGAAACAGTAAATGGTAGTTTACCATCACTTAGTTATTTCGCGAGTTAGCTAGTATTCAATAAATATCACTAGCATAGCTAGTAAAATAGCTAGCTAGCTAGCTTAGCTAGCGACCTAGCTAAGTGAATAAAAGCAGTGAAGAGCCTTTATTCGGCTACTTAGCTAGCTTTTAGCTGTGAGCATTTCAAGAGCTGGCATTTAACTAAATTCGCAAAATATACATTTAGGCTACTACCGAAGTCTGTAAACTAGCTCGCTGGCTAAGTTAGCCTACTAAAAGCTAGTTCGCTGTCAGTTACGCTTTGACTAGGCTGATAAGCTCGTTTGTTAACTACCAAGTTTTTAAGCAAACAAACGTTGGCCAAAGATGCCTGGCAAAAAAGTAAATTGGCGCAGATTGTAAAACCGGATATCTAGCAAGGAAAGCGTAATCAAGTAGAATGTAGATTAGCTAATTAAGCAAACAAACTGCTCTAGCAAGGTGCTGAAAAATTTGAAATGGGAGACTTGAACGCATCCTGAACTCCCTTCAGCCCAGGAATCGGGAGGATCATGGGACGTGTAGTTTTAAGCCTACAAAGAGGATTACCATGGTGGCGAAAAATTAAAATGATTTGAAATATAGCTGATTCCGGTCAAGAAAAATGATTTGTTTTTAGTTGGAAATATAATTCAAAGTCTCGAAAAAGATGGAAGCTTGAAATCAATGGGAAGTGATTCAAATGTGAACTGAAAAAACGGTCTATGGGTAAAATGATTGGGAAATTTTTCATCACTTTAGTACTCTATATTTGAGTTTGTGGGCATCAGACCTATGTAATTTGACACCTAAGTACCCTTACAGGCTATTTGTATTTTGTTGCTATCTGCAGCTTTGATGTTAATCGCCATCCCGCCCCTGCCCCTCAGGTTTGCCCGTCTGCCCTGAGCTGACACGTGATCGCATCCCGCGTAGTCGTGATGTGGGCCACTTCCTGTCTGTGACCGGCACAGTAATCCGCACCAGTGTCCCTAAAGTGCTGGAGTTTGAGCGTGACTACATGTGCGCTAAGTGCCGGCACGTGTTCACATCTCAGGCAGACTTCGAGCAGTTCTACAGCTTCACCCCACCCACTCGCTGCCCAAATGAGGATGGCTGTAACTCCTATAAGTTCACCTGCCTGGGGGGCGGAGCTTCCTCTCTGGCTGCCTGTAGGGACTATCAGGAGATCAAGATCCAGGAGCAGGTAACCCCTGACCCGACTCACCCAGAGCACTTGTGGAATGTTCTGGTTGTGTATTTATTTGCATGTTGGGCAACAGTGTGATCATCCGGCTAGATACTCAAATATATTGGAGTTCCAATTTTTTTCCTTTGGGATGATGGTGATCATGTTCCAAAAAGGTCTAAAAAGTGTGTTCCCTGCACGTTGAATTACAGACCTGGCTGAAGATGGGGAAAGTTTTAGCTAATGAAAGTGAAATGTGGAGGACTTAGACAAGACTTTATTTGTGTAGTTTCCCTGCTGCACATGCACATCCTTTTCCAACTATTGTAATGGTGCACAGCTACAAAGCTAAAGGATTGCCTTGCAAAAACCTTTGTGGCATATTCCAACCTCTAATTTAAAATATTTATTGCCTGTCCTGAAGCATAGTTTCATTTGTGGACAAGAATAAGGAATAAACCATTGAGTGATTCACATGCCTGCCTAACCAGTTTCAAGAGGCCTGTATGCTGGGAGGTCCTCTCTGAAGAGTTTTTTTATAAACCGTGAAGTACCACTGTGAGGTTGCATGCTAACCTGTCTCAGTCCAGAAGGCCCATTTGGTCACAGTCCTGCTATTGTTACCAGGCGCTGAGGTTCTGTTTTTTTATATACCTGCTTTCATCTATAGGCCCAAAAACTGTCTGTGGGCAGCATACCCCGCTCGATGACTGTGGTGCTGGAGGACGATCTGGTGGACAGCTGCAAGTCAGGTGAGGGCGGGGCGGGGTGGGGGGGTGGGGGCGGGGGGGTTAGTGGGAGTCTAGTGAGGCATCCTAAAAAGCTTTAGTCCTCTGTCCACCGTAGTTGAAGGCAGATGGCATCAAAAATTGTGGCTGTTTTGGGCAGAGGATAAGAGCTCAGAATATGGTTGTGCTAGACAGGCGTTGAGAGCACAGACTGTGATGGTGTTACTCCGGAGATGAGATCCCAGAATGTTGTTACATTCCACAGGAGATGACATCACTGTGTATGGTGTTGTCCGGCAGCGCTGGAAGCCATTGTATCCAGACACCCGCTGTGACTTGGAGATCGTTCTGAAGGCAAACTTCATTGAGGTCAACAATGAGCAGTCCACTGCTGCCATGGTCCTGGATGACTTTCAGAAGGAGTTTGGAGAGTTCTGGGAAAAATTCAGAGATGATCCTTTAGCAGGTGTGTTTGCATGCTATTACATGGAGTATGACCACATTTCTGTTTAGATTCTCAGTCAGTGGTCTGCAACCTTGGTCCTGGACGTCTTATATAACATCCTGTAGACATTCACTCCAACCCTGACACAGCACACCTTATTTAACTGCAGATCAGCAGTGTGGTGTTGTAATTTATGAAAACTCTGTTCATAATGGATCTCCAGGAACAAGTTTGGTTTTCACTGCTGGAGAAGATGCGCACCATGCTATTGGCTTTGCTTCAGTTAGAAAAGCCTCTGATGCCTTGGGACGGAGGCCTTGTCTTAGAGACTTTTGTTTGTGTCTGATAAGAACATTTCCCTCTCCGTTCAGGCCGGAACCAGATTCTGATGAGCCTCTGCCCACAGGTGTTTGGACTTTATGTTGTGAAACTGGCTGTTGCCCTGGTTTTGGCTGGTGGGGTCCAAAGAGTTGATGTTTCGGGAACAAAAGTCAGAGGTTAGTATGTGTTAAAAGGTTAAAAGCTTGAGCAGAAGAGTAGGGAGAATGTTTTGTACTATATCCTAGCACTTCTGTGATTTCATAACACTACAGCACTCACCTCATTCTGAACAGTGTCTGCCTTTTAACTGAATTGACATAGGATTGGAGGAATAAAAACCAAATTTTAGCTTTGAGTTTACACCTTGCTTTGCTGGAATTGCTTAAGGCCTAAGCTTTTGTGGGAGGATGGATAGTTTAACGACCAACATTTTGGTTTGTGTTCTCATGTCGCTTAGCTGACTGATCCTATATCATGAGTGCTGACTGGGGACTGACTGTCTAAAGGCCAAGCTATAGTTCTGGTCTTTCTTTAATCCAGAGCCCCTATGAAGGTCTGTTGTCTATTGCAGGGGAGTCTCACTTACTCCTGGTGGGAGACCCTGGGACAGGGAAGTCCCAGTTCCTGAAGTACGCCGCGAAGATAACCCCACGCTCGGTCCTCACTGCTGGGATAGGCTCCACAAATGCAGGTTGCTACCCTTTCCATCTCTAACAAGAAATATGTCTCATGTATTTCGCATATAAATGATTAGAGACACAGTCTGTGTGGAACTGTTGTTTATGAATTGACAGCAGTAAAACCGTTGCTGGGTCATTCCATGTCAAATCATCAGATATATAAAACCTCTGTCATCATGTAGTCATAGATTGCTTCCATGTTTTCACATTAGATAAATATGTATTAGTGATGAACAAATCCGAACCAAATTTCAGGTCACTCGGAGCAAAAATGAGTTTTTGGCGAATTATTTTCTAAGCGTATTGTCCATCAGTTTTGTGTCTATTTATTTGTTTATTTATTTATTTATTTTTACTGAAAATGCCAAGTGATTCTTGAGATTACCCCACCCCTGTTCGCACACCTGCAAAATTTATATTGTTCAAAACACATCAACTATTTTTGGATTGGTCTTTCTACTATAATAGAGGAATCAGTAAAAAAATAGAAGAAAATCCGTGTGCCCCTGGAGATACGGGGGTTTGAACAGGTGGCAATGTCGTTAGCATTTTAGCTTTTTTTTCCACATCTGGCAAGGTTATGACTGCAGTTGGTGATGAATTCATGGTGAATTCAGCCTGATTTATATTCAGCAGACACAAATGAATGGAAAAAATGCCAGAGAGCTTATGCTAGGGTTTATATTGGGGGTGTTTTTGGGACCTAAACATGGAACTGCCTGAACAAAAGGCACTTTCCTCATAGCTCCACAACCAAATAAGATAAATTTAAATGGACTGCATTTTCTGATTTAGCAGCATAACATTAGCTGAGCTGCAAAGTTTCAATGCTATAGGTGTTATGATAAGAAAAGTTATGCCATGTTAAATACAAGAAAATTGTAAATTGTCATGAATTTGTTTAAAAAAGTTCACACAAAATTCAGACTGTACCCTTAGAAAAAAATTCACCAAAAATTAATTTTTGGTCCGAATGAGCAGAAATTTTGGATTTGTCAGTGATGTACATTTATACAGCTGCGCAGAAAAATAGCAAAATTGAGAAGATGGTGGTGAGACCCATTTGATGATCTCACATGGAATGACCCCGCTCTTATGCTGGTGTCACAGAAACAAACGAGATGTGAACTGGTTTAGCGCTGTCTTTTTGCTGCGGTTTTTTCTACAGCAAACTAATGTGACTCAGACTTCCGTTGATTTTGTTCGTAGTTAAGGTGGACTGAGGTTTAGTACTCGTCAGGGAATTGCACCTGTTTTTGTTTTTTTTGTGTTCCTCTTCATTTGGTTTGTATTTGTGCAGAATGTGTTTGACTGCGGGCTCGTGTCACCCCAGGTTTGACCGTGGCGGCAGTGAAGGACTCTGGAGAGTGGCACCTGGAGGCGGGGGCGCTGGTGCTGTCCGATGGAGGGCTGTGCTGCATCGACGAGTTCAACAGCATCAAGGAGCACGACCGTACTAGTATCCACGAGGCCATGGAGCAGCAGACCATCAGTGTGGCTAAAGCTGGGTGAGGAGAACAGGGGTGCTGCGGGGAATTCTGGGTCTCCTGAAAGAATGCTGCTCTGGGCTCCTTATCCTGCTGGAAAACTTGTGGGCCCTCACCAGCTGTTGACTCTTGCCCCATATGTGCGTCCCTGGAATTTTCTTCACCTGAGCTACTTCACCAAAAGCTGCTACTTCACATGCTAGCATGAGTGCTAAGCTAATATACATAGTCTGTACTGAGTTGGTCCGTGCCCAGCATCATTAATTTTGTATTTTGTAAACCTTTTAGCACATAAACAAGTCAAAGCACTATGGTCACATTTGTTTCTAACAGCATAATGTGAAGTGCCTGAATACCTACCACATCCTGAGTATTGCTCATTCTAACCAATCACTACACCAGCTGATTTCATTGATTTAGCACACCTTCACGCAGAGATCAGGGAACTAATTGGCATCATCAGCCAGTGTAATGATTGGTTGGAATGAGAACCTGCAAACTCTTGGCCTTCTCTGGCACTTAATTGGACGCCATAGCTTCAAATGTATTCTTTCAGTTGGCGTTGTTCACTTGCAGCAAATAAGAAAATTGAAAACATTAAGGTCAACATTTCTAGAGGTAGTTCAACTAAAAATGAAATCTACTTATGATGTGTACCATTTGTTTATCCATAGTTTTGTGGCAAGGTTGTTTTTTCACCTTTAAAAGGGGTCCCTTGGTACCTGCTGCTAAAATGACTTTTGCTGTTAAAAAGCTTTAAATAGAGTGGTGTTTCAGTGGTGGAGATGAGTTCATTACTGAGGCACTGGGCTGTTTTCAGCCTCCTTACCCACCCTCTTAAAGTGACTAGGGTGAGAGAGGGAGAGTCTGAGAGCAGTGAAGAAAATTATCCTCTCTGCCCTGAACTCAGTGAGTGTGAAATGCTGACATTGGTGAAGAGATATTGTATATTTTATGAGTTCAGCACGTCAAACTGAGTTGGGTTTGTCTCGGAGCAGCAGAGCTGGGTGTGAGAATATACTTCTGCTAGGAACAAAATCAGCCGAAGCTGTCAAGTGGGTAGATAATATTTCCTCTATTCTCCGCTACAGATGATAAACCCGACTTCCTCTCGCTCACTGTTTTCCTCTCTCTCCCTTTCACTCTCATTCTGCACTCCTATCTCAATCTGCCTTATTTCTCATATTTATTCTTCTTCTCCCTCTATCTCCCCCTTCTCCCCTCTGCACTTTGTCTTGCCGTCCTTCCCCTCTCACCCCCCCCATCCCCCTTCTCTCACTGCTCCTGTCATGCACAGCCTGGTCTGTAAGCTCAACACGAGGACCACCATCCTGGCAGCGACTAACCCGAAGGGCCAGTACGATCCCAATGTCTCCGTGTCAGTAAACGTAGCATTGGCGAGCCCGCTGCTCAGTCGCTTTGACCTGGTTCTGGTTCTGCTAGACACCAAGAACTCGGAGTGGGATAAAATCATCTCTTCCTTCATTCTGCAGAACAAAGGTCAGCAGCCATTGAGTCCATCACATCCTTTTCCCCTGGTTTGGATAAATTTACGAGTGAAATAACACCATCTGTGATGAGGCAACCCCATACAAGACAACTGCTTCTATCAGACTCATAATCTGACTTTGAAGTCATCTGTACAGTTTCAGAGTTCTTTCCCCTTTTGACTAACTTTGTGAATGGAAGGTTCCAAAGGCATTATTGGAGAGTGGCTAATGCACACTCTATTGCCTCTCTGGCTGTTTCCCAATTTTTTATCGCCAAATGTTGCTCCTACAGCCAAGGGGGATTTTGGCCCCACCACCACAGAAAATGCTGTACTGCTATATTTTTTGCAGATGCCTGTCAGTCAGAGCCTTGTGGAAGCAAGCCCTCCCCTGCAGTACAGCACCCTTGCCTATAGCCCATTCATTAGGGGTGTAACGATTCTGAATCAATGTTTTTTTAAAGCGCGGTAACACCACCTGCTACCGTGGGGCGAACATCCAAGCTTTCCCTTTTCCTTTATTGACCCCCGTGCTGTCCTGAAAATAAGTGCCTTACATCAAAGGGCATGGGAAATGCTTTCGGAAAAAACTTGACCGACATCAGTATTTTTCGTCTACGTGTTGAGAGGAGCCAAGCAAATGAAAACAAAATAGTTTCCGGGGTCATTCCATGTCAATTCAACAAATTTCAGAAAATTTCCCCACCTGACCATCTCAGATTTATTTTAAAAAATTCTCATACCAAGGCCGCAAACCTTTTTCCAATGTCAAATAAAAATGGATTTTTAGGAGGCAGTATGCCATGGGCTCAAAAATTTCCACAGTGTAGCATCTATGCCCAGTACACTTGTGGCTGTTTGAAATTGCTAATTTATTTGACAAGGTTGTCTGTGACACCAACTTTGAGGGCCAATCATGACCAAAGTTATGCCGGTAGAGAACTGATTTTTTTTTTCTGGGCAAGCTCTCCTAACATAGTGCTATTGGTAAAATAAACAGCAAGAATGTCAATTTTATGGTTGTCCAGAAAATAAGAGGACATGTTTGATTGCTGCATTTTGAAATTTAAATGGCCATAGAATAGCACAGATTTGTATGAACACGATTGCCATTGCCACGCCATTTCGTGCGACTGTGATAATTTATCTCTCACATTCACATTTCATCCGCTTTTCAGAATGTTTTCCACCTTGTGTATTTTTAAATGCTTAAACTCCAGGGTGATCTTATGACAAATTTGTTTTAAATTAATCTTGAATAATGTCCTAAAATGCTACAATGAGAGATGTAATTCAGAGGAAGATTTTTTCTAATTATTCAAATTGGCATTCTTTCAATCTAACACTGTAGCCCAGTTAAATTTGTCTGCTTTTCACCATCACATCTTAATCGTTATAGGCTACTGGCTAAATTTCTTGATTGTTATTTAGATCAAGTACATGGGAGTAGATTTAGGGAAGGGCGGAGCATCTGCAATTGGTGAAATCTAAGCTAGGGCTTCTTCCGAAAGCATTTAAAATAGTTTTAAGCCACTTCAGGTGTGTATGTTTCAAGAAATTACACGTGACTGCCTACACAACCCATGACGGCAAGTAGTCTCGTCACAAAAAAAAAAAAAACATTGCCACATCCCAACTCAGCATTTCATCTCTCATCGTAGTATTTTTAGGAGGTCTATAATGATAAAATAAAAATAAAAAGATTAATTTTCAGATCGCCTTGGATTTCAAAATATACACAAGGTGGAAAACATTAAAGTGGATGAAACGTGAATGTGAGCTATAAATTGTCATAATCACACGAAATGGCCAAATACGCCTTCTTGCAAATCTATGCCCATTTAACTTTCAGAATGCGGCAATCAAACATGCTGTCGTAATAAACCGCTTGACTCATTCAGCAAAGTAAATAAGCGAATCCCCCGTTTGATTGCTAATTGAGCAAAGTAAACAGGGACAAGATTAGAATAACCTACTTGCTTAAAAGTAGTGCCCACCAATAGGAAGAGCTGTCTGTCGTTCCCGCATTCACACTCGGCTCTCTAATGCCCTCAGGTGCCCCGAGTAAGAGCGACTCCCTGTGGAGCATGGAAAAGATGAAGGCCTACTTCTGCCTGGTGAAGAGCCTGCAGCCCAGAATGTCAGAGGAGGCCAACTCCATCCTGGTGCGCTACTACCAGGCACAGAGGCAGAGCAGCAGCCGGAATGCGGCCAGAACCACCATCCGCATGCTGGAGAGCCTGGGCCGGCTCGCTGAGGGTCGGGTCTTTGCTCTGCGACATGCTTCAGAATTATGGCCTGTGCTAACTGACTACGATGCATTATGCACGACATTTTTGTTAATCACTGTTTAACTTTGTGATCGGTTATCCTCTCTGGTACCAGTGCCAGAGAACTGGAATTAAAGCTTGGTGTTACTGGGCAAAGGATTGCTGGAGTAATTAAATTTTTTTTGTTTGCCTTCAGCTCATGCCAAGTTGATGTTCAGGGATACTGTCACAGTGGAGGATGCCATTGTCGTTGTTTCTGTCATGGAATGCTCTATGCAGGCAGGTGGTCCATTCTTGAATTTTTTACCAGTGCTGTACATTTCAACCGCTGAAATTATAGTTCCTCACTAATCGTACCCAAGCTTGTTGCTTCAAGGGTTCCTAATTTGTTTGTTTTCATTCCTCCTAATTGCCATTTCTACTTCACTCATTGGCGCTCGTTCTAACATGATGAAAGTTCCATCATATCCACTGGCGAGATGATTGGTTGGAATGAAACTGTGCATAATCTTGGCCACCCATAGCACGCGATGGGGCAACACTAGGACTAAGTTTGCTTTAAACCTATAAGTGCTGAATTTTTACCCACCCTATTCCTCCAAAAGTTAATAATTCATTATTTAGTTGAAAAATGACCTTCAGAAGGACTAATGGGTACCTGCAAAACTTTCTGAAAGTCATCGCCAACTAAAAGTTGACATAATTGTTGCCCTTCTGAAGGCTGAAATCTGAAATTTTACTTTATATATTTTGCGCCTTGTGTGACTATAGCAGTGATTGGCCCTTAAAGGGTTACAGTACACGTGGTATGTCGTTTTTGTTAAGTTACAACCCCAAAACCAGTGAAGTTGGCACGTTATGTAAATCGTAAATAAAAACAGAATACAATGATTTGCAAATCCTTTTCAACTTATATTCAATTGAATAGACTGCAAAGACAAGATGTTTAATGTTCAAACTGAGAAACTTTAGTTTTTTTTTTGCTAATAATCATTAACTTAGAATTTAAAGGCAGCAACACATTGCAAAAAAGTTGGCACAGGGGCCTTTTTACCACTGTGTTACATCGCCTTTCCTTTGAACGACACTCAGTAAACGTTTGGGAACTGAGGAGACCAAATTTTGAAGCTTTTCAGGTGGAACTCTTTCCCATTCTGGCTTGATGTACAGCTTAAGTTGTTCAACAGTCCGGGGTCTCCGTTGTCGTATTTTACGCTTCATAATGCGCCACACATTTTCAATGGGAGACAGGTGTGGACTACAGGCAGGCCAGTCTAGTACCCGCACTCTTTTACTACGGAGCCATGCTGTTGTAACACGTGCAGAATGTGGCTTGGCATTGTCTTTCTGAAATAAGCAGGGGCATCCATGAAAAAGACGTTGCTTGGATGGCAACATATGTTACTCCAAAACCTGTATGTACCTTTCAGCATTAATGGTGCCTTCACATATGTGTAAGTTGCCCATGCCTTGGGCACTAATACACCCCCATACCATCACAGATGCTGGCTTTTGAACTTTGCGCCTATAACAGTCCGGATGGTTCTTTTCCTCTTTGGTCCGGAGGACACGATGTCCACAGTTTCCAAAAACAATTTGAAATTTGGACTCGTCAGAACACTTTTCCACTTTGCATCAGTCCATCTTAGATGAGCTTGGTTCCTGCGAAGCCAGCGGCGTTTCTGGGTGCTGTTGATAAATGGCTTTCGCTTTGCATTGTAGAGTTTTAACTTGCACTTGCAGATGTAGCGACGAACTGTAGTTACTAACAGTGGTTTTCTGAAGTGATCCTGAGCCCTTGTGGTGATGTCCTTTACACACTGTCGGTTTTTGATGCAGTACCGCCTGAGGGATCGAAGGTCACGGGCATTCAATGTTGGTTTTCGGCCTTGTCGCTTACGTGCAGTGATTTCTCCAGATTCTCTGAACCTTTTGACGATATTACGGACCGTAGATGATGAAATCCCTAAATTTCTTGCAATAGCTCGCTGAGGAATGTTGTTTTTAAACTGTTCGACAATCAGCTCACGCATTTGTTCATTAAGTGGTGACCCTCACCCCATCCTTGTTTGTGAATGACTGAGCATTTCAGGGAAGCTGCTTTTACACCCAATCATGGCACCCACCTGTTCCCAATTAGCCCGTTCACCTGTGGGATGTTCCAAATAAGTGTTTGATGAGCATTCCTCCACTCTCTCAGTCTTTTTTGCCACTTGTGCCAGCTTTTTTGAAACATGTTGCAGGCATCAAATTCCAAATGAGCTAATACTTGCAAAAAATTACAAAGTTTACCTGTTCGAACATTAAGTAACTTGTCTTTGCAGTGTATTCAATTGAATATAGGTTGAAAAGGATTTGCAAATCATTGTATTCTGTTTTTATTTACGTTTTACACAACGTGCCAACTTCACTGGTTTTGGGTTTTGTTCAATTGTCAATATTGTTTTCAAGTGGAAACGTACTATTAACCACATATCTGCATATGTGATTCATGTTGTGTATTATAAAAATGGGGACCTTTATTGTGAAGAAATGTTGTGGGAGCCTGCATTAAAAAAATGTGAACACTGGAAATGTGTGACCGGAAAGGAAGTCTTGGAGATGCTGTGGGATAAACTTGGCGGTGGAAAATAAAGGGGCTACCCTTGTTGAACATAAAACGTTGTATTATTTTTGAGTAACAGTTTTCTCTCACAGGGTGGTGCTCTCCTGGGAGATGTGAATGCTCTTCACACTTCATTCCCTGATGACCCAACACAGCAGTACAGGACGCAGTGCGAGATGATACTGGACGGTCTGGGGCTCCACCATCTCCTCCAGCAAGAACTGGGCAGGCTCTCGTGGTAAGAACATTCAGCCCCTGGAGAAGATGTTGCAGCTCAGAATATTTGTAAACATTGTGGTCTAAAGTGCAGCTTGGTTGAGGAATATAATATTGTGCTTTATTTTCTCATGTAGTGAGTTGTATTGTTATAATCCTGCCTATTTTGCTGCTTTGTCCTTAGTAAAGGAAGTAGCTCAAAAGCTAAGCTGCCTCCTAGAGAAAATGGGCTGAATCCTCTTGGAGACAATTTTGCGGATCGGAATGCCAACTCACTGCCACAAGCCCAGGATGAACCCGAGAGGAACACCGGAAATGATAGTGGGCTGGACTGGTTTCAGTCACTGTCTGGCCCCTCAAGGATATCGCCAATCAAACCGCCATCTCAGAATTTCCCATCTGCTGGCAGAGGAGCGCTAGAGGGCCTTGTTTCTTTGCCCAGCAGCAGAGACCCTTCACCTGATAAAATAGGGAAGTGCACTATGGATCAAGCACCCATTATAGCGGCAGATGAAGCCCCTTTTCCTCCTATTAAAAATACAGCAAATGCATCGAGAGGAAAATCGGAGACTGTTGTTGAAAAGGTGTCCAAGAGCCTCAGAGGGAAAAGGCTCAAAAAGATCAGCGGCAACTGTGGGCCACGGGGTGGTGAAACTGTGGAGATGACCTCTGGTGGTGGAAATGAAGATTGCGTGGATCAATTTGAGCAGCTGTTTTCCTCAGATGCGTTGCCTTCACATAGCACACCCGTGGCTGCTAAAAAGCGATCCTCAAAGAAAAAGCACTGCTCTCCTGATTTGCCTGCTGGGCACTGGGATGCGCCAGAACCTGAGGGAGACCCTGACTCCCTTAGAGCCAAACTCTCCACTTTCACTTTCAGGCCCAAAGAGAGGCTGGCCCATGTTGAGAGCTACAGTAGTGCCGCTCAGCAGCCTCCGAGCGACCGGGCGGATGGAGACGCCATTCCTCGGCAAGGTGAGGAAACACCAGCTGAGGCAAAGTCGATTTCAGCAGACGAAGCGCTTGAAGGTGCAGGATTTCCTGCTAAGACTACTGTCCCAGGGAGAAGGATAAAAAATTCTGAGGACCTTAACAGTAGGATGATACGGGACTCAGAGCGGCCACTAGAGGGCAGCAATGCTTGCAAGAAACTAAGACGGAAAGCTGCCGCAGAGGAAAAAGACTGCTGGCCTGAGGTGTTCAGTGACCCGGGCGAGAAGAGCGACGGTCAGGCTTTGGTAGGGGATGAGGCAGGATCTACGGAGCTGAGGCGGAAGGAGCTGCTGCAGAGACTCAGCAGTACGGCTGCCGGGGAGCAGCCCCTACTGCCACAAGCCCCCCCGACCAAGGTGGCCCCCTCGACCCTGGCTAAACTGTCCCGCTTCTCCTTCGCGGGTTTGGCTGAAGAACGGCAGGAGAGGCCCGAAACAACGGACTGCGAGAGAGGGACCTCATCTGAGAGGGGTCAGGATCGTGACTGTGCCCCAGATCATGGCGGAACCAACCCCAGGAAAAGGAAGTGCTTTGAATTTGGGTCAAAGAGCATATTGCCAGGGCAGTCCCTGTTCAGCACTTCTGTCATAGATGATGGAGAGCTGGACGTAGACTGGGAGGCCGAGTCCACTAAGCGGCCAAAGTTGTAATTAGTGTGTGTGTGTGTGTGTGTGTGTGTGTGTGTGTGTGTGTGTGTGTGTGTGTGTGTGTGTGTGTGTGTGTGTGTGTGTGAGAGTGTGTGGAGGACTGTCTGCATATGTTACCGTGTGTTTGTGTGTGTGTTTGCTTGGGGGACTGTCTGCATGCATGTTATCGTGTGCGTGCGCGTGTGCTATCCCATGTTGTTGGATGTTTGGCTGACAGTCGATGATTGACTCTCTGGGTCGATGAACTCTGCTGGACTTCAGATGACCCGTTTCAGATTCATGCTGCTGATTATCTCCCTTTTCCTGAGTGGAATGTGTGCCATTAAAACTGGTGAATAATCAGTGATGTACTCTTATTTTGTGTTGTTGTTTCTTTGAGTGCAAATGGCTTGCTGACACTTTGACAAAGCAGTTTTGGAACGAGGCAATCGAGAGGAAATGGAGGCAGCACCAGATAGTGTAGTTTGTTTAATCTGCCTGCTGGCCTGGCTTTGCTGTGTTGACATAGTTAGATGTTCTCTTTGCTACTCACAAGCGCACAACCTTCCCGAAAGGCACTGTTGGTGCGTTGGACAATTGGGAGGGGGGGGGAGGAGCTGTCATAACTGCCAGCCCCTGAGGAAGTGCACTGCATCAGGTTATTAGTCCAGGGTTGGGAAGGACATTATCCCACTGCTGTCAGAGCAGAGCTGATCTCATGGGGTCCAGAACTGAGCGACTGAATAACCGCAACCTTCAATTACTGCAACAAAATGCTGCCGATATGTGGTGATGGTTTATGGTGGTTTTGCTACTTTGGCTTTTTGCTACTGCACTTCCGCTGCTGCGCACTGCACTTTGGCTACTTTGTCCAGGTCTGTTTGCTACTATTGATAAATGCAAGTTAAGAGCATAAATATTACTGCAGAATCCGTAGTAAAACTTCATAAAAACCTTTTGCGTTACAGCTGAGAATATTTTTTGGGTTTAGACTCAATATGGACAATCAAACATGGATTGAATTGACAAAATTCACTTTGATTAAAGTAGCGAACGGACTTGGACAAAGTTGGGAAAGTATCGAGTCCAGTAGGGAAAGCGCAGTAGCAAAAAACCAAGGCAGCAAAAAAACCGGTTACAGTGAAGATCAGTCTGGCTCTTCGCTGTGGAATTTTTTTCCCGGAGTTATGAAAAATTGCTTTATGTCAGCTACATTAGTGGGTTTTTGCATATTAACCCCTGGCTTAAGGTCCTGCCTCAGCATTTCAGTGGGGCTCAGGTCAGGGTTTTGCCCTTGCCGCTCCGGAATCATAATTTTGGATCTTTTGAGCCCTTTTGAGGTTCACTTTCCATTTTGCTTCATACCTTTGTCTTGATGCCTAAAGCTACTGCACTTGAACTTCAAATGATGGACAAGGGCCTGTACACTCTCCTTCAGGGATTTGGGCTAAAGAGTGGGATTTATGGTTCCATCAGTTGTGGAAGTTGCCTGGGGCCTGTGGCAACAAAGCATCCCCTAACCATTAAAGTACCACCTCCAGTGGTGTGATTTTCTATTTGTGGAAACTTTGTTCCACTTTAAACTCACAAGTCCTCTGAGTATTTATACGAAAAGACTTTGGGGTCAGAAGTGCAAAAGTGAGACTAACTTTTACCGGTTTGTTGGTTAGCAGTGGTTTTTGCTTTGCAGCTCTGCTATTGATACCTTGTTTGCCCACTTTCTTTTCACTCCTGGGATCATGAACGGTAGCATCCCCTGAGGTGATGGAAGGCTGCAGTTTCTTGAATTGTCGTCTGGGGTCTTTTGTGGTTCCAGGGATGAGTTGTTTTGATGCACTCTTGGTGCAATTATAAGTGGCTGGCCACTCCTTAAGGACTTGTCTCTGTTTTCTTTATTTGGAGATTATTGCTCTCAGTGGCGCCGCTGGACTCCCAGAGCCTTAGAAATGGTGAAATATGTTAAAATAACTAACTTCTTCATTTGTTACCAAATTAAATTTGATTATGGCATAATATTGTTTGTTGAAACCTTTTAGCCTGCTTTATGTTGCTGGATAGGTTCTGTTTAAATTCAGCCAGGTTGATGGTAATCAAGTCAGGGTATGTCTGTTTCAACTCCGTTATCAAATGTGAAATGAACTTCATTAATTGACTGATTGAGTGAATATGGCAGTTATTTTTTCACAGTGGCTGGTGTTGGATAACCTTTATTAAGTGAAAGAATAATTCAAAGTCGGTTTTGTGTTCACTCAAATTATTGTCCCATCAAATTTTAATTAGAGTGGCAAATATCGAAAAAAAGACGGAACAAGGATGAGGGCAAATATTTTATCATGGTGCAGTATATTGGTGATGCGGCACGCCTTTTGCCATATTGCTATACTGAAGTTTCATTGATGTGAGCATTTTCAACATTGATCCAGCATTACACCAGCCTGAATAAAGGGTCATGGCATCATATCATCCCACAGTGTGGGAACCCCTTTTTGAAGATGGTTGTAATTGTTATTCACTCATTTTCAGCATGCATCTCCGTTTTCTCCCCCCTGAAAACGTATATACTCCAGGCCCAGTAAAGCCAAGTGCAGTCAATGTCAGACAGGCTGGAGTCTGTCTCCGTTGACGCCTTCTGACGCATGGCAGTTGACTGGAAGAAGGTCAGCCGGGTGAAAGTGGGAGGAAAGATGAGGAGTTAATGGATCCACACATCCTGCCAGTAAAGAAGTGGCTTCATTAATAATGAAGGCTTATTGATTCTAAATTTCACTACTGTATTGTGTAGAACTACAGTGCATCACACAAACATCATTTAATCCCTCCCCCAATTAAAAATGGGAAGATTTTTCGGATCTAAATCCCAAGCGTGTTTTGTCACGGTAGGGCAGTAGATTTATGGATGCCCTAGTGTCCTTGTGGGATTTCTTCCATTTCCTTGCAATTGACAGGGGTGCCTTTTAGATCCGGCTTCCTGGCGGATGGGTGACGACTCCTCCGGTCCCATTTGCAGATGCAATTTCTGTATTGATTTTTAAATTCAGCCGAAATATTTCCAGCTATGCATCACTGTGCTGTGTGGTGGTTCAGGAAATGATCTACCAAACAATATTCAGAATGGATGGCGACCACTTCATAACCTGTGTGAGGTCATAGTCTAGTATACGGAGTTGCTTCTCAACAGCAGTGGCCATTTTGGTCATTACATTAGAAGGTAGTGTAGTGACTCTGTGATTCACTGTCTGCCCAAACCGAAGTTAACCTCTTAAACCTGGCCACTCCTGGATTCTCTGACAAATTTTCTTTGGGATGTCAGCAGAGGTATAGAAACCTCTCACCTTTCAATGCAAAACTGAAGGCCTGCATTCAAAAAGTATGTTAGACACATTTAGTAATGAATGAGCTCAAACCAGTATTAAAAGCCACAATGACCAGAGCATCATCTGATACCAAACATTTCTCATAAGAAGAACTTGAGTCTTGTGAATTGGTGAGTGGCCATTTAATTCACTAAACATCAGTGCAAGAAATACCGAAGTCCATAAGAGCTTATGACTGTACAATCAAAATCCATAAGTGCGTCACGTGTCCAGCTGTGAAAATGGCAACCGTAGAGGCTGGAAAGTTGGCTTCATCTCTTAAGCATGCTCAAGTCCAGCCATTTACGCGGGTGCTCAGAGTCCGTAATGTTACGGATTTACGTTTTTTTTTTTTTTTTCATCCGAAAGAACAAATCTGGCAGTAATGCAAAATAATTCCATGTGTGTGGAAAAACTACATTTGCCATAAGTTCAGCTGATTGAGCCAATATGTGCTTCACAGCCAATCAGAGAGCCTTTTGTTGGTGATTGTGAGCAATGAGAACCGATTACGTCAGGGCTGGGACAGTTTTTTTGGAGACGCTGAAACGTAGGCTGATCATGTGTAGTGTAGAACCCAGTTTCAGTTCGTGCAGATGTTGAGCCGCATTATCGATTCTCCCTTGCATCACTCCTTTGAACCCCGGGTGCAGCCCTCGAACACCGCGCATAACACATTTCGACTCATTCAAGGTCTCCTATCCATTCAAAATGTGTTGCTGATCAAAAATGTGAACCGCAAATATTGCGCGCTTGTTTGGTGCTGTCCTGCAAATACTAAATAACAGCAACTCTGCGAACATTTTAGATCTTCTCTGGCCAGTTGCTGTAAAGTTACGACATTGTGCCGAAGTCTACAATTAGTCGAAGTTGCTTTTCCAACGAACGCGAAACGGTTTTTCGTGCGACAGATTACCTTCAAAGTCATTGAAAAGATGCGAATACACGCGGGTTTGCTTGTATTCGCGTCTTTGCATTGACTTTGAAGACAATCTGTCGCGCAAAAAATCACATCGCGTTTGGTGGAAAAGCAGCTTAACGTGGCAAGGTAGGTAGCAAGGCTCCATTGTTTTCCGTGGTCATTGCTTTTATTTGGGTAGCTTGCTTGTGATGAGATTATGGATATCTTTACAGATCGTGGACATAATCTACGTCTCTTGGCAGTGAAGGAAGTTGCAGCTGATGACGGTGATGATGAGTTGTAGATCGAGGGCTGACTGCAATAAACAGTTATGTCCAGGTGTTATATATTGGACATAACTGTTTATTGCAGTCAGCCCTCAAGATGTGCTTATTACAGTGATGTCAGGACTGTCTGTCACAGTTGATGTGGTTTCGATGACATAGACTTGTATACATACAAGTGATTTTTGTGTTGCGTTGATGCATGTATTGACATTCAATATTGTTCGTTGTCTTTGTTTATGATGACTAGATGAATGTGAATGAAATACAAATTGTAAATATAGCTAACTACATTTCAGAATCTTTGTATATATGCAGCTTAACATTCTGCCTCATAATTTAATATCAATTTCTTTGGAATGTTAAACATTACAGTTGCAAGAAATAAATACTTACTTAACTTACCTAGTTTCTTACTGATACATAATATCTCTGGTAGATTTATAATCTCAGGTAGATTGTAATAGTTAGTGTTTTCAATCATTATATTTCCAGTCATTATGTTAAAATTGGACTATGTTGAAATATTCCATGGTTTCATGTTTCAAGTTACCTGAAATGACAATTTTGAAAACTGGAGGATGGACGAGAGTTCAAAGATGTTCAAATATGAACTTCAAGAGGCTGCAAAGATGTAAAACAAAAAATTTTTATTTTTTTTTTAAATGAAGAATTTTTCAAATTTTGTGTTAAGTTTAAAGAGGTAATCTCAGGTTAGATTTGTAATGTGAGGTAGATTGTAATAGTGAAGTCAGCACTTCGTTATTTTCATATCCTGCCATGTGGAATTTCCTTATTTTTAAAAAAAATCTAAGCACCCCTGCATTTAGCATTTAAAAGTATTCAAAGGTATTTCACAGAAAAAAGTATACTTGGCACCAATGAAAACGCAATGGTGAGGTATGTGCTGCATTTGCTCCAAAAATGAAGAATCAATGGATTTTTATTGCTTTTTTGACGAGAAACAAGTATAAACAAGGCAATCAGAGATAGCAGACCTGGCCCCAGCCACGGGCTGACAGACAGACTGACAGAAACACACACACACACACACACACACACACAGACATGATCATTGCTTAACCTGGCCCCCTAGGGGAGGGGCCAGGTAATAAAGAAAAGTGTGTGATATTGTAATGCTGATGCGTGCCTTGTGAACACGCCGAGCACTACAGTAATAACAAGCATTGAGCTGTTTGTGATGTGTACAGTGGTGCTTGACTTTTTCTTTTGGGTGTGGTCAATAGCCTACATGAAACCAACAAAAAATTCAAGTGCTGTTCAGTGCCGTCTACGTGAGCAACACATGCGTGCACATGGCCCATACAGAAAACCCACTTCCTATTTATGCACATTTATGTTAATATTATTGTGAACAGGAAACTGCTTGATCACTTTTTGATGCAATGAAGAATAATAACTGCTAAAAGCAGTGTGCGCCACTGTCCTTCACATTGTATTTTCACTGTGGTTAGAACGTCTTCGACTCTGTTGTACATCCCTTTTCTTCCAATTCGGAATAGTAAATAAGAACCGTTTTGCAGTTAGCATGCATTTTAAAGAAGTTTTTGTAGGGATTTTATATCTCCTACAGCTTGGCACTGAAAATTCCTGGTGGAAAAGGTTCATTTAAATGACTCCCCTACATTAGGGCCACTTGTTTGGCTGTAGTACCCAGGAAAATATTTTCCCGGATGTTTTGAAGGGTTGCTAACCCATACCAGGGAGAAGAATCCTGCAGCCGCAATTCCCAGTTTTAATTAATTCACTAAGTAAATTGAATAAACTCAGATTTATCAGATTAGAGTAATTTATTATTCAATGCCAGATTGTTCTGTCAGCTTTTAGCCATCAAAGGAGACGCATCGCTTAATGTCAAAGACAGGTGTCCTGTAGCTCAGGTCCTTCACACAGAAGTGACCCTCTTGCAGGTCCAGCATGCATAGAGACAGCTTTGTTTTTGCCTCGGCTGTTTTATTCTCTTGTGACTCAGCATTGGATGTTGTTCTGCAGGCCTCATCTGAGTTTCTGCAACCAAAATTTCCTGTAGGGTAAGTCATTTTAAAATACAACATGAAGGGTGAAACAAAGTTCTCATCATCTCAATGGCCAGTTGGTACCGTAGTGCAAAATATAATACAGATGATTTGAGACCCCCTGAAAGGTGACGCTTCTGATTGCTGGGTCTTTGAATAGGGCACAGGTGGCGTTGGAAATACGTTTGACATCAGAAAGGTATGCCCTTTTGAATTGACCCATGAATGATCAGTTCATGCTTGTATTCGAAAGCTCAGTCCAGTGAATGATTTCTATTTACAATGCATTCCAAAATTTTGTAAGTAAACAATGCTGAGAAACTAATTTTTTTGTACTAATTTTGCTATGTGCTTATCGAACTTGAGGCTGAAGCTCAATCCGCTTTTACTTGAGGGTATTTATATGTGCATATCTACTCCCAGCTAAAATAGTATCTCATCACAATGTTTTAGCAACATGTTAGCAGTTTTATGGCCGGTGGATTCCTGATTTTGTGTTGAATTTTAACAAACCAAGCTAAAAACAAAGCAATGACTAACTGTCTTTGATGCTTTGATGCTTTTAAAGTTTTGTATAATCTTGGGTATTTTCTCTGTTGTCATCTGAGGAGTCTGAAAATGGCAATTGAAGATAGAAAGAATCAACTGACTGAATTTGATCCCAACTGAGAGAACTGCGGAATTCTCAGTAATATGGGACACAAATGTGGCATATGGAGTACTGCTGTTAAAAAAGTATAGGACGAGGGGGGAGAAAACACTGGTGTACTCTGAGCTGAGCACCATTCAAGTCGGACACCTGCGATTCATGTCTGACAACTCTGACTTGCTGTGGGGGAAAACTCCTGAAATGACATTCTGACATCACTAGCAGGCTGTTGAGCTGGGTAGGAGTGGCATCACATCTGTAATGCACAATGAGCAGAATTTCGGAGGCGACACTGCATGATGCAAACCTCATGAGGAGAATGGAAATGATGGATTAGAATTGGCAAAAATGAGCTGGCAGACTCCTGGAAAAAATGTTTATGGACAGGTGAGGCCAAAATAAATGTTTATCTAAGGAATGGAGAACCAAAATCAACATCCCTGGATCCAAAGCGCCCTACCTCGTAAGTGAAATATGAAAGATGTCATGTCATGACTTTGGTACTTGTGGCTGCATTTGGAAACCGACTGAAGTCTCTTTATCAATGATAGTAGAGTGATAAATTTGCAAGTGCATGTCCAAAGAAATTCTCCAAAGTCAAGGGTCAGCAATTCATCGTACACCATGACTGTGACCCCTAACACACAATGTGCAACTGAGGCATTCATCTGTCAGAAAAATGGCAGGTTTTGGAGAAGCGAAGTGAATCACTTGATTTAAATAGGTGAGTGTGCATTTTTCTTGCTAAGAGAGTAACTGAAGACAAGCAAAGAAACCCTGATCTCAAATTTAAATGTCTTAAGCAGGTGTTCAAAGCAAATGCCATTCCCATACTTTTGGTGGGCACTGAAATAATGTGAAGGTTTCTTAGTTAGTATATCTGTTACACAATGGTAAGTCATAGCCACAAATGCAACTCAGCGTTTTGGAGTCAAACCAGTGTTACGAGATGTGCGGATTGCCTGAGGAAAAGAGTGACTCCCAGGCATGGCTCATTTGTGTAATCCCAGGCAGGACGTTGAGCAGACCTGTTTGTGCAAATCCAGGGCAGGAGTGCTGAGGCTGTGAATGTGACTGTGTTCAAGATGATGGCCTCTGAGTTGGCACTATCCCCACTGCACCCTTTGTTATTTTATGGTTTTCGGTCTGGGAATATTAGCGTTACATTGTGAATGTAACGACAGTCAGGTTTGCATGCCTTGTGATTATAACTAAGTGCTTATTTTAATATTGGCAGTAAGCATTGAAATGACTCGCAAATGTGATTTTAAATGGAGAAGTTCACCAAGGTTTAAAGGGTCATTATGAAAATTGGGATTTTCAAGTATTTTGCTGTCTCCATGGAGTGAGCCATCTTCAAGACTGATTGGTGATATAAGGTATACTAATCATGCATCTTTCCCTCAAAGTCGGAGACTTTAAGTTGTCAGATGACCTGCAGGTTCTTTGCAAAGCATTGCTGTAGATGGAAGAGTTTCTAGATTAATACTTTTACTGCAAATGTACTGAAAAGATGACTAACAGCCACAAAAAAATGGGCAGGGTTTCTTATTTATGGATCCTGATGGCCTTCAGATAGAAAACAAGCCAATTAATTCTTTTTTTTTTTTTTTTTTTTTTAACAAAGAGCACCTTTAAGTTTCTTGTCTTATATAAAGAAATGCGGGTGCAATACTTAGTTTCTGGTGCAGACTTGAGAATTTACTTTATGTAGGACAGGTATAACATAGACATGTGGGTCAATGACGTGACATTGTCCGAGTACGCTACTTTGGTTTAAAATAAATGATTCATAATAAGCATCATTTTATTCAGTAAAACCTGTTTAATTCGAACATATTTCCAGTTTATCATAAAAATGATATATATTTTATGTTTTGCCATCTCAAACCCTCAAAATGTCAGGTGGCGCAACCATCCAAGCAAGTTAAAACCAAGTGAAATGTATTAAATATGTAATTTAAAATAAGAATGAATATAATATTAATATGGGGGCATACTTTTATATCGAAAACCTTTCAAATTAACGAAGTTTAATAGTTTAATTGTTTTTAAATTGCTTGGAAAACCAAAATACCCACCCCTACAATAAAGAATCCATAAGTTAGGTTTAATACCCAGTTCGATTACAAAATAGTAATGTTTTAGGCAGAGTAGACACTCAGGTATACTTACGAAAAAAATCACTTAGAAAAAAAGGGAAGTGTGTTTTTTTTGTTTTTTTTTTTCCCCAAGAATCATTTGTGGCGCCACCTGACATTTTTTGGCTGGTGAAATTCCAAATGCAGTCTAAAACTGCTGAAACCCTGTAAATGTTGTGCAACCATTAAGATTTGTTTAAACACACTCTTCCAACTTTAAATAAATGTATTCTGTACATTTTTAAAGATTTATTTAAAAAAAAAAAAAAAAAAAAACATTTTTAAAAGGCTTATTTGTCATTGACCCATGTACCTATGTTTGTGTGACCACCAAAAATGTCAGCTGCTGTAAATGCCGTGTTCTATAAGTTGAGTTTACATAATCAGACGTCTCGTTTTCAGTACAGTGAAAATACAGCAGTAAGAGAAATATATGCTTATTTTTAAACCATGCCATTCGAATTTTAAAGTCAGCTTTTGGAATAATTAGAATTACGGTCGCAATGTGATCTGAAGGCGTGTTTGACCTGCTCACGAAGCCTGAAGGGTATGCCTGGCACTCTAGCAGTGCTTTGAGGCAAGTGAGCTAAGTTGTGAGATGTCTGGAGGGCATAGTCTAGTCTGGTCAGATTTGACGCCAGACACTCAATAAAAAATCACAAGTTTCTGTCATGAGTTTTTGGAAACCCGGAATTGAGAGCTAATGGGGCCTGGGGTCTCGTGCCAATACCATCCCCCACCCCTCAATGGGTGCTACCAAGTGAGAAGCTGTTCCCTGCCCATTAGAATGAATTGCTGGCCTTTCCCCACCAGATGGAAATGGTTGACACAGATGCAGGTATTCCACAAGCCAGGTGACACAGATATGGGTTTGGTCTACTCTTAAAACCTCAAACCAGTTACGGACCGTAGGAGAAGCATTTTTCTTATGAGAGCTGTTTTCTAAGTCCTGTTGCTTGTTGTTAACATTAAAGCTTGCTGAATCTCCAATGGAATGTGCTTTTCAATCATATTGTGTATCAAACACAATACTAAAATTGCAGTTTGTTTGTATGGAACTTTATACCTCTTTACATAACAAAGGGCTGACATCTTTGCACATTTATATGCAGGCCCTAACAAGTTGGAATGTAAAATAACTTACTGGACTAGTTGCATTCAAAGACTAATGCACAATTCCTTTTTTTATTTCAAACAATCGTGACACACTGGATGCTCAGCAATTGACTGGTGAACGTAGAGAGTTGGACTCCATTTGATCTTTGTTGTTAGTTAAGGAGGTAGTTTGAGCGGTAAGTTCCTCCTCTGAGTTTCAGTTAACACTTGCTCAGCGGTTAGTACTTCCTGACTAAGGTTCAGCTCTAAGCATCGACAGGCTCATGAAGAGCTGCACGGGTAAGTCCTATTCATGTTTATTTTATATCTCTTCCATCTGTGTTCTCATTTTCCGAAGTTTGTTGGTATTAAACAAGGTCCTTCGCTAATTTTCTGGACTGGCTAGTTATTGAAATAATCATCAGCTGCAAAGCACATTTTCATCGAAGCAGGTGAGTTCAGTACTTGAGATTATTCAATCTACAGGGCAAGTCTCAATGTAATGCTCGGTGTGTTTGGAATATATGTTTATTGAATTAATTTGCAAACTATCTCCCACCTGTAAGAAGGAATGATATATGCAGTATATCCTTAAAATGTCTTTTTGTCAAGATTTAGATATATTTTGCTTCTCACGCTTGGAATTTGGTCGTTACATTCTTCATCATCCACAGTATGGCAATTTTCAAGTAACATTTTCCTCTGTTTTTTTTTTTTTTTTCCATTTAAAAGTTCCTTGTTTGACAGTAAAACCACTTTGTGTACTTGTAACACTTAAGAAAGATGCCCGTTTTTGAAGTAGGTTAAGGCCATGGCCTCTGCCGGGACCTGGCACCCTACTGAGCAACATGCACAGGTTTACTGTGTCCAGGCTGCCGAGCCGTTGATTTCCTGGCTTACAGACAGGAAGTGGGGGCTGGGTGCAGTCTGCACTAAACTGATAATGCGCTCAAAAACACTGATTTTGGCACCCCACTGGCCAAATATGCTGCTATGTTTCATATCCCTGTGCCTTACTAGCAATTATCGATGAAGTTGGCGCTCTCACGCCAGCATTGGGGAGGAGAGGAAGTAACACCGAAATAATAGGTCTACATTGTTGCCGGTGGAACATTAGACTTTTGGTGTGCTTTGTGAGGAAGAGTTTGTTTTGAAAAGATAAACACACTCTTTAAACACAGTGTGGGCGAACAGCCGATTTGTAGCCCTCTATCGAAAATGGGGATTTTCTTTGCAATGATGCGAGTATCTGACGTTAAGTTTGCAGTCTGTCATTAATTTTACTGATGTTGAAATAATGCTGTGATGAGAGAGCTGGGATGCATTCTGTTTCAGATGCTGCAATGGAAGTACTGTGTGGTAAATGAGGCTGCTCAAGGTTTTGCTTCAGGCGTATTTGGCTATGTGCCTGTAAAATGTCTATCCTTAAATTGACTAATTTATTTACGTTTAACGACACTTCAGCTCTACCTAATGGCTATATTGTGTCACTCTGTACTCTCCTAAGCAAGTGAAAGAATCACACACCATTCACTCACAACCTCATACCTGCGGGTAAACATTTTGCCCTATGTGCTTGCCTTTGAACTGTGGGAGAGAGCCCATATCAGCATGAGCAGAACATTCAAACTCCATTCTGAAATTTAGCTAGGTCATTTTTTCGTGCGTGTGTAGAGTTTTGAGCGTGGCCAGTTGTGTTGTAGCTTGAGATAGTGTGTTTGTTTGGCTGAGCAACTCAGTGTTGAATGCTGTTCAATGGGCTGTTTCATGCTGTTAAAAAATACCCTGTTGTGGGATTGACAAGTTCTTAGGGTTCTGCATCTTCAGAAGTGCATCTGTTCTATGTTGGGGGATGCCTGCTGGCATTTGGACCCGCTACCCCCCCCCCCCATTCCAACACACACACACACACACACACACACACACACAGGTGGCCCTTCGGACATGCTTGGTTTCCTCAGCCCACCACACAGTTATCCAGTGAGGACCACGTTTATCAGAGTACCTTGCAAAACGACAAAGTACCTTTATGAAATTTACCAATTGAAAACCAATATCTGATCATGGTTTATCCTTGACTGCCCATCCCTGTGCTCATCTAGAGTACACTGTTGCCTTTAAGATTCTGAACCATAAAAATTCAATTTAACATTTGACATAAATTTTAGCAAGTTGTCTCCATTTTGTGAAAGTCTGTTGGGCTTCTGATTTTCTCATTTTATTTTGCCGGATGATTTAAGTGGAGGCCTTGTCACTTATGGACTGATCTGAAAAGAAGAAGCATCTGTTTATTAACTTGTATGCTGTTGTACTTTTGGATGATTTCAATTTTTGTGCAGGCTTGGAATTAAGCTATCTTTTGATTTTGTGCGTGACGGCACCATAGTGAAAGAGAGACTGCGCTGTGAAGGAAGTGACCAAAGCCACTACACCTGCAGCACAGAGCAGGCCTTCTTCGAAGCAGGCCTGTTGTCAATAAATAGACTGGCCTTCTTAAATGCTGTAATTCCTCAGGCTTTAACCATCCACATGTAATTTTATGCTTGAAATGATTAGGGTTTTGTGTGCTTATATGGATTTTATATGGATATTCTTGATGTTCTGTGTCTTCAAGCCAAATGGAATTAATTTTATCAGAACACGTCATTTTTTTAAACTCTTTTCAAAGTACCAATATAATACATTCCCCATTGTCTGTATCATTCTTATAACCATGTATAGTCAAGTAAGGATTGTCAGAAGAGATAATGCTTTGACCTTCTTGGTGCATGTGCTTGTGGGAAGAAATTTGGTTATTCAGTGATGATCTTCATTTTTTCGGAGCGACTCTCTCTTCAAATTGAGTTTTTAACCGGGGACAAAACCAAGGTCTGTGATTAATTGAAGGTTTGTGGGTAATTGAATCAAGATGATACTTCCCACAAGCTCAATGACCTAAACTTGTGACTTACTGTGGCTGGAAACAGTTTTTTTTTTTTACAGGAGACTTAATTAGCTCGAATGCTCAATTAGCTCAATTTTGATCTCTGCTATCTGTTGTCTGGCCAGCTTGTTGGTTGTTCAGTTCTCCCAGTGGGGTGACATTAACTATCTTCTTTGTGATCTAATGGTCATGTTCATTCACAAATAACATGGGGCTTTGCCAAAACTCTGCAATTTGCGACCTTAAACTCTGCACGCTATAAAATCGTAACATAAGGCTAGTTCTGTGGTGTAACACTTTAAATGGTTGTATTTCTGGGCCGCTGGCGCAGTTTTCACGCCGTCACTGAACAATACTGATAAATATCTAAGTGAGTGCTCTGCTTCCTCTGGCAGCTCTTTTGTGTTCATTTTACTGTCCCTCATCTCCATGTCTGAATGCAGTAGCATTCATGAGGCGATCCAAATGGCACATGGAATAAAAAATGAATGTGCACTGTACAGTATAAATGAAAGGGATCCATTACGTCAAACCTTCTCGATTTCCACATTAGTTTGAGCGAGAATACTTCGTCATTTTGCCATCTAGTCACAGTTTATGGCTCATTTCCTCTCAAACAGTAATTTGTCAAATTACCAGACTCTTAATAACTCTTGTTAAGTGGCTCTTGTAGTGTTACAGTGCTATGAAATGACACTTTGTTATTTGTAAATTGTTTTTTTTTAAAAGGCATACGAATCAATGGTTAGCTTGGAGTCTTTTTTGAAGATGTGTGCATAAGTGGAAAATTTTCTGAACCTGCTGATAGAAGGCCAAAGGGTTTCATCAACAATAAAGATTTCGGTCCAATTGAAAGGGGAAGTTTTTAAACACGCAGCAGGAAGGATGTGTGGTGAAAGAGTTTGTGCTGCAATGTCGTACGTGACGTACAATGTGAAAATAAAAAGCAGTTTTCATGAAGAGGAGCAGCTTTTGATGGAGTTACAAGAGTGACAGTGGAACTGAAATGAAGGGAAGTATTAAAGACGCTCCGCACGGGCCATGCAGAGCAGAGCTTATCTGAGACAGAGGTGCAGACATTTTGTTGTACACTCTGGGGTTGAGTTCATATACAGATGGCCCTCTGCCTTTTTACAACCTTCAATGTTAAACATGCAAGACGTTGAACTGGGTTTTTTTTTTTTTTTTTTTTTTAAACACAAAGTTTAAGATTTAAACTGGCACAAAAAGATGCAATTTATTGTTTCTGCCCAGGTAAGCATGTGAAAGAGTTACTTTTTGAAGTCAAAGCCACTTTTATTCAATAAAATTGAGAAAAGAGTTATGAGAACATGTTTAAATTTAATGTTACTTTGATTAGCCGCTACTGTCAAATGAGGAAAAGGTGGAGTCAGATCATAGAGTCAGTCAGAGAATGAATGGAGGGTATAGAGTAGTGAAGTGATGATGTCACCGCTACTTAGCTTTTGGTGTTGGAAGTAAAATCCCGATGGAAATTTATAATGTAGTTAGGACACTTCCCGGCACTGCTCGAACTCGTATTAATTTTATGAGCCGGCTCTCTTTGAGAATAGCCTAAGGGGTATACAGATGCTAATTATCACATCTCATTTGCTGTTTATTGCCAAAGAATGATATGCTTTTGCACTTGTAGTCCAATTTGTAGTCCACTTTTACGAACTACATATCCACCATACAAATGGATAAGTACCCCGTGATTTGTTCCTGGCCAATGGGGCACCAGTTTCAGCAAATGTTCACAACATAACCCAACAGAAACTGATCAGTGACAAATTGCCGTTGGCTATCTCCGTGCAACTGTTACTACACAGCAGGCCACTATCAGCTATCTAGCTACGTGCCTAGAAATAAATGGATAACAGCGAAAAGCTATTATTACCCACGCCCGACGAGGCGGCGTGGGTGTACAGTTTAGCACCGTGTCTGTCTGTCTGTCTGTCCGCATGACAGCTCGGCCACCACTGAAGCTAGTGTGACAAAACTTTGTGGGGTAGATGATCCGAGGGTACCCTGTCCAAATTTGCATTTTGAGATCCAAAGGTCAAGGTCAACAAGAGGCGTTGGTTAGCATCTCTGTAGAGTGCGCATCATCTAGTTTCGCAATTTAGCTAGCTACTTAGCATTTATATGCAGCAAATATGGCTGGCTATGCCAACAAACTACGTAGCTAGTCAGCTAATAACATCTTTTCGACATAGCTTAACTGATAGAAAACAGTAAAAAGTTAGTTTTCTGTCACTGTTTTTTAGCAAGCCAACTAGCATAATTATTCACCAAATATAACTAGCTAAGCTAGCTAGCAAGCAACTTCGCTAGCGTTGTGACGCAAGAATTTCACTAGCTGGTATTGATGTGCATCAAATAAGACGTTAGTCTACTCAAGAGCTCAGCGCAAGGGCCGGGTCCCTTTTTGGGGGAAAATAATTGCACTTATGCATTGAAATCAATGAGAATTAAGCCAAAATTTAAGCAGTAAAATTCCCAAAAGTTGTTTTGTGTCGGGTTGCACCTTGAATAAAACACCTCAGTTTCCTTCTCCTGGAATAAAACACCTGGCACTTTGAATAAAACACCCAAGGTTGCACCTTAGGTTTGTTCTCCTACCTGTAAAAGGGAAAATCCAAAAAGGGTTGGTTTATGGCTTCAAGCAATCTGGAGAGAAGATGAGCAGGGGAAGCTATGGGATCCATTGTCTTCCAATGTTAATGTGTGTGGGAAACACTTCATTGAATGAATGTAAACATTAAATTAAGTTAAATAAATCTGATAAGTTATACACCTAAAAACACATCAAAATACATTATGGTCAATGAGGTTTTCTATCCCCCAAAAAGGGGTGTGGCCTTGACTTTTGAATGTGCCGGTTGAGTTGGGAATCAGGAGGATCATGTGACATGTTGTTTTTAGACTACAAAGAGGATTAGCATGGTGGCGAAAATTTCAATGATTGAACTTACAAAACCCAAAGGCAGTGAAGTTGGCACATTATGTAAATCGTAGATAAAAACAGAATACAATGATTTGCAAATCCTTTTCAACTTATATTCAATTGAATACACTGCAAAGACAAGATGTTTAATTTTCAAACTGAGAAACTTTTTTTTTTTTTTTGCAAATAATCATTAACTTAGAATTTAAAGGCAGCAACACATTGCAAAAAAGTTGGCACAGGGTCCTTTTTACCACTGTGTTACATCGCCTTTCCTTTTAAGGACACTCAGTAAACGTTTGGGAACTGAGGAGACCAATTTTTGAAGCTTTTCAGGTGGAACTCTTTCCCATTCTTGCTTGATGTACCGCTTAAGTTGTTCAACAGTCCGGGATCTCCGTTGTCGTATTTTACGCTTCATAATGCACCACACATTTTCAATGGGAGACAGGTCTGGACTACAGACAGACCAGTCTAGTACCCGCACTCTTTTACTACGGAGCCATGCTGTTGTAACACGTGCAGAATGTGGCTTGGCATTGTCTTGCTGAAATAAGCAGGGGCTTCCATGAAAAAGACGTTGCTTGGATGGCAACATATGTTGCTCCAAAACCTGTATGTACCTTTCAGAATTAATGGTGCCTTCACATATGTGTAAGTTGCCCATGCCTTGGGCACTAATACACCCCCATACCATCACAGATGCTGGCTTTTGAACTTTGCGCCGATAACAGTCCGGATGGTTCTTTTCCTCTTTGATCCAGAGGACACGACGTCCACAGTTTCCAAAAACAATTTGAAATGTGGACTCGTCAGACTACAGAACACTTTTCCACTTTGCATCAGTCCATCTTAGATGAGCTTGGGCCCAGCGAAGTCGGCGGCGTTTCTGGGTGCTGTTGATAAATGGCTTTCGCTTTGCATTGTAGAGTTCACACTTGCACTTGCAGATGTAGCGACGAACTGTAGTTACTAACAGTGGTTTTCTGAAGTGATCCTGAGCCCATTTGGTGATGTCCTTTGCACACTGATGTCAGTTTTTGATGCAGTACCGCCCGAGGGATCGAAGGTCACGGGCATTCAATGTTGGTTTTCGGCCTTGTCGCTTACGTGCAGTGATTTCTCTTGATTCTCTGAACCTTTTGACGATATTACGGACCGTAGATGATGAAATCCCTACATTTCTTGCAATCGCTCGTTGAGGAATGTTGTTTTTAAACTGTTCGACAATCAGCTCATGCATTTGTTCACTAAGTGGTGACCCTTGCCCCATCCTTGTTTGTGAATGACTGAGCATTTCAGGGAAGCTGCTTTTATACCCAATCATGGCACCCACCTGTTCCCAATTAACCCGTTCACCTGTGGGATGTTCCAAATAAGTGTTTGATGAGCATTCCTCAACTCTCTCAGTCTTTTTTGCCACTTGTGCCAGCTTTTTTGAAACATGTTGCAGGCATCAAATTCCAAATGAGCTAATATTTGCAAAAAATTACAAAGTTTACCTGTTCGAACATTAAGTAACTTGTCTTTGCAGTGTATTCAATTGAATATAGGTTGAAAAGGATTTGCAAATCATTGCATTCTGTTTTTATTTACGTTTTACACAACGTGCCAACTTCACTGGTTTTGGGTTTTGTACAACTGACTCTGGTCAAGGAAAAAGGACATTTTTTGTTACTCAGAAATATGAGGCAAACTCTTGAAATCAATGGATGCTTGAAAACAACTGGGAGTGCTTCAAAAGTGAATATTTTTAAAGGAGTCTGTGGAAAATGAATGGATACTTTTACTTCCGACACTAGCATGTCGTTATCACCTCACTACTATACTGAGTCATATCATGTAAAATCAACCTATTCCCACTTGCTCCCCTCAGAATCAGCTAATTTTTTATTTCTTTTTTTTTTTACAAAACAACTTGAATATATTTAATGAAGTCATGCGGAATTTTACCATTATATTAAGAATATTTTTTTGAGTTACAGGCCCTTAAATTTCTTTTAAATTCAAGGTTTTTTTTCTGCATTTTTGGGTCCTCATAACTTCATATGTACAGAAGAATGTCAATGTAATTTATAACAGAGAGCAAATGTGTTTTTCATCCCTGAAAATTTCATGTGGCTATCACCTGTACTTATGAAGGTCTGAGGGTTCAAAAATGCTGGAAAGATAAGGGACATTTTTCCTTATCTGCATGACTCTATTCCTCTTTACCTAATAAGGGTAGAGGGCAGGTTTGGTTATTTTAGTAACCACTATGCAATAAAGAGTTAAAAAGCACAAAATTTCAACCTACCCCTATGTACTTGAAGGGCCTGTAACTCAGAAAATTATCATAGTATGAAGGTAAAATTTTGCATTGCTTTGTTAAATATACTAAAGTTATTGAACAAAAAAATCAGCTGAGTCTAAGGGGGTCGGGTGGGAGGCACTGATTTTTTTTATTTTATTTTTTTTTGGAGTTGCCTTCTCTGATTGAAGGCAGAAGAAAAGTTTTAAAATGCTAAATAATGTCACTCCTCAAGCACTGAGTGGCTGTCGAATGCAAAAAAAGACTATCCTCAACCCGAAGATCATTCTCTCGCACAAATATTTGTTGGGGTTTTCTGACCAACATTCTCAGCAATGTGGTTTGGATATTAGTGGAGTGACAGACCACAATTACAGGATGCATTGGATTTATGGCTCCATTTTGGTTAACTCTCCTAGTCTTTGCTTGGATGGCATTTTACAGGGAGGAAGGCAGTTGAAGCAATGTTGTCACTTCAGCAAATAAAATGTCATCTGAAGCTGTTATAGTTCGTGGTGAATGTGTGTTTTGGCTACATAGATACAGAACCTCCCACACGACAAAGCCACAAGCTTTATTTCCATTCTGTAGTTTCTGTTACTTACAGAGAATGCATAAAGAATAGTTCTTTTATTATTATTATTATTATTATTATCCCCCCGGCATACAATGCGCGGGGATGCAGTGGTCATCAGTATGTCCATCCGCTGGTGCGTCCGTCGGTCCATATTCATTTAATTTCCGTAGGAGAACTTCAATACCGTTCAATATTTGAACAAAACTTGCAGTGCATTTTAATCAGGCCCTAGAATGGTGCCTTTTGATATTTTAGGATTTCTGAGTTTAGATTGCGGGGGCCGTGGGGGTACGTCATCTTCTGATGCCTCTTGTTCTTTTAGCCCGCCATTTGTACATTTTTACAAAGTATTTTGCAAAAAAGTGTTCCATCTTGAACTCAAACTAGTCTCCCAAAACTGAATTGTGCATTGCTCAAAAATAGTTTTGATTTTCATCTATCACAGACCTTCAACTGAACGCCCTGTGAACATTCTATGTCAATTGATAAGATCAAAATTTGGTGATTGGTAACTTTGTTCACAAATAATGCACCACATTTTAGTCCCTTGCCAAGAAGATTCACAGATTCATACATGTGCAGGAGGTTCTGTGAATAAGTAGAGGACGGGGAAAGATTTCCGATCGTAATCCTGGCATTCATTAAATTTCATGTTTAGAATTGTACAGCCAATAAGTCAAAACAGAGTTGATTTGAAAAAATATATATAATCATTAAGCTCCCACAATAAAAAAAAATCAAGTGTAAAGTTTTCATTGACGCCGAGTGTAGTTTTAAGTTGAATTTAGTCGCCATTGAAAACATAACTCAGATGTACGGAAATGTGGGGAGTCCACATCACAGAGGTCGAAGGAACATCTATACGCTGTTGTTTTCCCTTGCTGGCTTACTTTTCCTCCGTGGCTGGTCTTCCCCGGCTGCATCGGCAGGGGTGGGCGGAGACGGGCTCTGATTGAGCTGCCTGGAGAGTGGTACGCGTAATCCGTGAGATCACATCCTCGCATACACTGCAGCAGAGAGCGATTCGACAGCCGAGACCACTTCATCCAACCTCACTGAGATTTCCGACCCAAGGAGCCGATTTCCGATTTAAGGATTGCGCAGAAATTGGATGATCCGAAGTTTGATTTTATTCATCGTTGGCAGTCTACTCTCGATTAGAGGCATGGGTTGTATTGTGCAGATCCCTTATTTTTGAGGATCTAGCGATCCGACTTTTTGTGTATGCTGTTGGAATTGGGTCCAGGAGTGTACCACCGCAATTCAGCCCTTGAAATTTGCGATCAACAATGTGGGAAAGAAACGATTACAACGATGGATTTGACACTTATAAAATAAGTAAGATATTTTATTGCGGAAAGTTACCCCGATTTTTAATGTACCTAATGCTTTACGCGCGCTGTTTGGTGGCTTCGATCGCATTCGGCGACCGCAAGATGTAGTTGAAAGCCTTGGCCACGCATATCGCGGTTTGAGGATTGTAATCAGAAATAACGGTTTAGCGACTTCGCTAGTAAAGCGAGTACACGATAACGTTACATATTTTGGTCTCATTGGTAATGGATTGTAAAGTTGTTTTGTTTCGGCTTCCGGATTTTATTTTCATGCCAGTTCTTGGGTAGCCTGCGAACGTCTTGAGATTGTGGAGACCAAGCTAGGCTAATGGCTACATTAGCTACAACGTTGGAGAGCCTTTATGTTAAGCTAGCCGATGTTGCTACATCAGCACCAGATGTGCTGCTGATTGTGCCTTGTTACGTGGCTGCCTTGCACGCAATATTGGATCTCTAAAATATATACACAATTGCGGAGTTTAAGCTCTCCACACGAAAGCATGGCTCACGGAGAGCTTGTGAGCGTCAGATGAGGTGGGATTTGGAAACGAAATATGCAGTTGCCTTTGGAATTGTTTCGAGCTTTTGACTTTGCAGCGTGAATTTTGACATAGTGCTTGGATATCCAAACGGCAAAATATGCGTCGAGCATTTATTGATCAGTTTCCACAAGGAATAGTGAGGAATGTTTTTGCAGTTGGCAGGGCTGGGCTCTCGCGCTCTCCCCTCCATGCGTGTTCTTTGTCTCGTGAAGAGTGACAGTACTGAGTATTATGTCAGTATAGGGACAGAGGTTTTGCCTCCTCAAATTTTCGACCACGCATGCTGCAACTGACTCAGTAAAGAAATCAAGTCTTTGTTGGTTGTTGTCGTTGCATGACCGATAATAAATTTTTTCCTTGAACAGAATAACAACTGTTATTTTAGAAATGCCCCTTGAATAGGAAGAAAATGAACAGAGAGTGCAGTATTCGCAAATTTAAATGGGAGCGAGTAATGCGTTAAGCCACTGTTAATTCGTGCTGTTAGTCCAGGGTTGCTTGTACTTAGATGCTAATAAAGCAATTCAAAAAGGCATTACACAGAAGCTCGGTTCCGTAACTGCCAGGATAGCAACCATTTCACTTCAGTGACATTAGTGTGTGTGGAAACAAAGGTAGCCTTCTTTTTCATTTTTCATTTTCACCCTGTATGCAATACTGATTTAAGTGTGAAAGTTGCCATGTATGTAGTTACCAAGCAACGTTACTTATATTGCATTTTGCTTTGTCACAGCTTTCAAATCCCTTGTCACTTTGGGTTGTTAATAATTCATATAGCATTGCATAATTTGTGCTTCTTTCATAGGGCTTGAGACCAGCTCTTAGCAGAACCATTTCAATTATTTTAACCTGAATCAGTTCTAACCGCTTACCAAGGGTGAGTAGGGGAGTTCTTTTGCAACTCTATCCCACTTGAAAAGTATTTTTGGTGGTGCCTCATTTCAGACTTTGTGATGATGTGCCTTTAAAAACGTTGTCTTATTTTAAGATGCCTGTATTTTGAATAGTATGTAACCAGAGCAGTAGATCACTCTGTTAGCTACTGGAGAGCAAAATTAGTAGCCCGTGTGTCAGTGCTGTCAACTGACAGCATCCCTCATTGAATCAGAGGTGTGATTAATCTTGACAGTTGCTCTGTTAGAAATAATGGCTGCAGAATGTCTCCTGTTTGCCACTCAGTGCTTGTAGCTTGAGTGCTGCGCCGTGTGCATGCTGTAGTGTGTAAGTGAAAGTCTCAGTTGTGATTAGAGAGAGTGGATGTGTGGAGATTACATTGTCTTGGCCTTAATTTCACTTGACTTGAGCTGCAGAATCCTGCTTTATTGAAGTCGACAGAGTCTGTAATCCCAGCACAGATCTTTGCCTTCAAGTAGGAGGCAAAGATCTGATACAATGTGTTCATACTATACATTTTCTTTTATGCCATTGATTAAGGTCATTGATCACAGTTTGTCCCATAAACATGTGGAATTGGCTTGTCGATTGTTTATCCAGTGTGTTACATAGGTCTAGGGCTGTGTTAACCAACCATGTTCCCGGAGATCTACCATCCTGTATGTTGAATCATAAAGTGTGCCTCATTCAACTGCTAAAGACCTTATGAAGCTGTTAATTAATCAGTTCAGCAGTACAAAATTGAGATTAAAATAAAAACCTGCTAACTTTGTCACTATTGGTCTAAAGCCTGGGTCCTCATATCATGGTCCTCAAGGTCTGAGAACTGCTGATTTTCCAGCCTCCCTTTACCCGAGAGTCCGGTGTAAGGACAGTCTGGCCTATCAGAAGGTCTTGGTGTTAATTTGATTACTTGGGGTATAGAAAACCTGGGCAAGATTTGAATTTGAGGTCCAAATTTGAGGATCCCTGGTCTGGAGTGTTTTCATGGTTGCATGCTATCTGTATACAGCAGTAAAGAATATTGAATACCCAGCCCAGCACATACCGGTCATGTATCAGTACAACCTTACTGGCCTTTTTAAGTGGATTACATGCTGAAAATAGTTTGGATTAGCAAATTGGCCAATAACTGTGTCTGTTTCTTGGTCCCCTGGAGTATTTTGTATTATTAGAGGAACCTCATGCAATTAGCCACACAGTCTGCACGGCTGGCTCAGAAGCCACAGAAAAATTTAAATTCTTTGTCAATCATTTTCAGTGTATAATTGTACACGGTCAATAAAATTTAGAAAAGCATCAGTCAAACAAATGCATTTAGCTTGCACTTCTGCAAGTCCTGGTCACTATCTAACCCACTCCTCTGAACTGGAGCATTATAAATTTGAGTACACTCTGTTGAGCAGGCCAAACTTTGTTTTCCAAAGCAGTTCTATACCACGAGGTAAAACATTTCTGCAAGCGGTGTAGATTTGACCTGCTGTTTTCTGAGGAGTCACGCTTCGTTCCTGTCTTTAAAACATGCACACAAATGTCAGGAGCTGTTTTTAAAGGAAGTTGCGTTTTGCAATAGGGATGTGTCATAGAGGAACGCGTGGTGTTTTGAACGTCTTGGCAAAGCGTAGAGACCTACTTGGAGCATGGAAGACTCCTTGGTCCTCGTGTGAGTCGTGTCTGTTTTGGAGAATGGCAGAAATGTGTTTTCAGTCACATGACTTGGCGTGTGCCTGCAGCAATCTGCTGTGGAGTCTTGTCAATTCATGTCGTAGCATTCAATGTCAGGTCTCTCCAGAATTTTCTTTCGGGATAAAGGAACGGTCTGTTTGTCGACCTGTCTCATTGATGTCAGGTCTTGCATGGTAATCCCTGCCCCATTGAACTTATGTAGCTCTGTCCACAGAAGTGAAAGTTGTCAATGACTTAAAAAATATACCCAGGTATGCGAGAAGGCTGTCTCACTGCTTTCCTGCTTGCTGGTTATTGAATTATTGTAAACTTTTGCTGTTTTGAAAGCCATACAGTCCTACCATAACATCTGACTTAATCACAGCCAGAGCTACCCTTTTCCTAGATTGCACATCTATAAAGCACAAGCCATTGGGCCAAACCATGTGGGTCTATTTGCATTTTCGTCTTCGAATATAATGGAAAATATCATTGCTTCCTCACTTACCAAAACAAGGCAATAAGTTCCCTGAAAGTGCACTGCAGTAGATTGACTATTGTTGATATTAGCATTGTTGTTTGCTTAGGTAGTGTTCCCGCTAATGTGGGGGGTGGGTATGGTCCAGTAAAAAATGTTCCAGAGGAAATGGAGTCTGGTGCTGCTGAGGGCACATGTCAGTCAGCTGCAAGATTAGTTGTATTGGTTTTGAAAATTTATGATAATTTCACTTATGTTTTGAATGTTTTTTTTTGCTGTGGAAGTATTAGCCACTTTGGTGCCGACAATTTAATCAAATCATTGCATATTTGAGAGCCATGTTGTAATCCTTGGGCCGAGTTCAAGTCCTCTTTCCCTGTTTCCCTGGGTAACAGAAAAACAGCCGCGTACAGTAGTGGAACCTAATACATTTCAGTCAGTGGAAATCTAAACAGATGGTAATGTTATATCATGAAGTACAGGCTTGTAGTTGGGTTTGTATATTGTTGTACTGTAAGTTATGAAGTAATTCCTACATTCTTCTCTCCGTATTGTGAAAATTCCCTCAAAATAAAGCTGGTTGTCAGCAGCTTTATTTTATGTTTGAGATTAAAACCCTTAGAAATTACATCCCAGTCCAAATTTAGGAATGCACCAATCTGACTTTTTCTCTCCTGAATACTGATACCTTTGCATTGGGTGTCAGCCGATACAGAGTACTGACCTGATATTGTTTTATTTATAAGTTCAATGGCTCACTGTGTAGAAGGGACTGCAGTCATTCTTTTGTGCTTAAGGCAGTATCAGGCTTGACATAAACTTTGCTTTCCTAACTTTGTAAAATAAAATGTAAGCAACTAATACATAGATATGTGCGTACAGAATTGTTATTTATTGAAATAATGGTATCCAAGACCAGATGGGCCCATTGTCATGATAACTGATTCCGCTATTTGAGTTCGTATTGGACCAATATCAGTATCTGCATCTGTACATCTCTTGTCTGAATACTTGCTGACCTCATTGTATGGTTAAGAAATTATTTTCTTTCATTGCCCGTTTGCCCTAGTTGTGTGCATTCCCTGATGTGCCATTGCATCTGCGGTATATTGGACTAGCTGCTACCCGCTACCCGGAGTGAAATTGCCATTTTTTATGCCCCAGTAAACGAAGTTTCGGGGGCATATAGTTTTTCACCTGTCTGTCTGTCTGTCCGCGCTTTGTGATGGCTATAACTTTTGATCGGCTCTTGATAGGACTTTGATACTTTGCATATGCATTGCTTGTGAGAAGGCATTTCAGATGGGGTCATGACTTTTCACCTTCTGACCTTGACCTTGGAGCATGATGTTTGGTGACAAAAACTTTAACATGGGCCATAACTTTCCATTAGCTAGTAATAGGCATTTGATACCTGGCACATGTATTCCTTAGGATAAGGCCTTTCTGATGAGGTAATGAATGTTGACCTTGTGGCCTTGACCTTTAACCATTGATTGACTCATGATAGGCCTTTAATGGTTAGCATGTGCATGTTATGTACAGGGGCATCAGTGTTTCACAAACGCATCTTGTTTTTGCGTGCATGACCGTTTCTCAAAAATCGGGCGACTTCAAGTCCTTCCTGGTGTCCAAGCGGATATTCACACCAAATTTGCTGATAATCGGTTGAGAAATGTAGGAGAAAAACGTGTACATAAACACAGACAGACAGACATCGACCTCAAATATATTATAGATGTACCTGTGATGTGGCAGCCATTTTGTGGCCCGGCTAATGTACCCATGGAATGGTCTTTTGCTCAGGTTCTGGCACACCCTCTCCAGGATGGGTCCCGGGGTGCGATTCGACGTGGCAAGGCCCCGCCTCCTCCGCCAGCAGCACCAGTAACCGCGTGCGGCGACACAGCACCGCCTCCGACAGCGGTGACACGGGCATCGGAACTTCCTGTTCGGACAGCGTGGAAGGTCAGCAGACTCGCACACCCGCATATTCGTGCAAATTCACACGCATGCATGCAAATAATTTACACATGCATACGTACAGTGGGGCAAAAAAGTATTTAGTCAGGCACTGATTTTGCAAGGTCTCCTACTTAGAAAGATGAGAGAGGTCTGTAATTTTCATCAGAGATGCACGTCAACTATGAGAGACAAAATGAAAAAAAAAATCCATGAAATCACATTGTAGGATTTTTAAAGAATTTATTTGTCAATAATGGTGGAAAATAAGTATTTAGTCAATAACAAAAGTTCAACTCAATACTTTGTAGCATAACCCTTGTTGGCAATGACAGAGGTCAAACGTTTCCTGTAAGTCTTTGCCAGGTTTGCACACACTGTAGCTGGTATTTTGGCCCATTCCTCCATGCAGATCTCCTCTAGAGCAGTGATGTTTTGGGGCTGTCGCTGGGCAACACGGACTTTCAACTCCCTCCACAAATTTTCTATGGGGTTGAGGTCTGGAGACTGGCTAGGCCACTCCAGGACCTTGAAATGCTTTTTACGGAGCCACTCCTTCGTTGCCCGAGCGGTGTGTTTGGGATCATTGTCATGCTGGAAAACCCAGCCACGTTTCATCTTCAATGCTTTCACTGATGGAAGGAGGTTTTGGCTTAAAATCTCACGATACATGACCCCATTCATTCTTCCCTTGACACGGATCAGTCGTCCTGTCCCCTTTGCAGAAAAACAGCCCCAAAGCATAATGTTTCCACCCCCATGCTTCACAGTAGGTATGGTGTTCTTGGGATGCAACTCCGCATTCTTCTTCCTCCAAACACGACGAGTTGAGTTTTTGCCAAAAAGTTCAATTTTGGTTTCATCTGACCACATGATATTCTCCCAATCCTCATCTGGATCATCCATATGCTCTCTGGCAAACTTCAGACGGGCCTGGACATGCACTGGCTTAAGCAGGGGGACACACCTAGCGCTGCAGGATTTGAGTCCCTCTCGGCGTAGTGTGTTACTGATGGTAGCCTTTGTTACTTTGGGTCCCAGCTCGCTGCAGGTCATTCATCAGGTCCCTCCACGTAGTTCTTGGATTTTTGCTCACTGTTCTCATGATCATTTTGACCCCACGGGTTGAGATCTTGCGAGGGGCCCCAGATCGAGGAAGATTATCAGTGGTCTTGTATGTCTTCATTTTCCTTACAATGGCTCCCACAGTTGATTTATTCACACCAAGCTGCTTGCCTATTGTAGATTCACTCTTCCCAGCCTGGTGCAGGTCTACAATTTTCTTCCTGGTGTCTTTCGACAGCTCTTTGGTCTTGGCTATGGTTGAGTTTGGAGTCTGATTGTTTGAGGCTGTGGACAGGTGTCTTTTATACAGATAACGAGTTCAAACAGGTGTCATTAATACAGGTAACGAGTGGAGGACAGAAGAGCTTCTTAAAGAAGTAGTTTCAGGTCTGTGAGAGCCAGAAATCTTGCTTGTTTGTGGGTGACCAAATACTTATTTTCCACCATCATTTACAAATAAATTCTTTAAAAATCCTACATTGTGATTTCCTGGATTTTTTTTTCTCATTTTATCTCTCATAGTTGAAGTGTACTCTGATGAAAATTACAGACCTCTCTAATCTTTCTAAGTTGGAGAACTTGCAAAATCAGTGCCTGACTAAATACTTTTTTGCCCCACTGTATGTGCACGCTTAGTTTTACTCATGTACAGGTGTGCACACAAAAAATGTCGATATCCACACTAACAGTTTTAAAAATAAAGGTTTCGGCACATTTCAGAATTTACTGTGAAGACCAACAGTTAAACAGTTTTTAAGGTAACAGATAAACAGTTGAAAATTAAAATTGAATTTGGCAATATCTTCCATCTCTTTTATAGTGAATTAATTTTCCAGGTCAAACTACTCTCTTGGCTAGTTTTAGGAGATTAGTTTTTTGATTATTCTAATTGTTGTAGTCCAGACGAGATTAGATTTACAGCGCCCTCAATAATTATTGGCACCCCTGGTTAAGATGTGTTCTTTAGCTTCTAATAAATTCAGTTTTTATCTAAATAATAAAGGACCACAATGGGGAAAAAAGAGGAAAATCCAACCATTAATTCAAGTGCCTTTATTCAGTGGGAAAAAATCCCACATTAAGAAATAATTCTTTTACGTCAAATCATGTGTTCCACAATTATTAGCACCCCTGATGTTAATACTTTGTACTACCCCTTTTGCCTACAAAACGGGACCTAATCTTCTCCTATGTTTCACAAGATGGGAGAATACAGAAAGGGGGATCTTCGACCATTCCTCTTTGCACAATCTCTCTAAATCATCCAGCGACCCGGGTCCTCTCCTCTGCACTCTCCTCTTCAGCTCACTCCACAGGTTTTCAATGGGGTTGAGGTCTGGGGACTGAGATGGCCATGGGAGGAGCTTGATTCTGTGTCTGGTGAACCATTTCTTGTAGATTTGGCCACATGTTTAGGGTCATTATCTTGCTGAAAGACCCAGTGATGACCCATCTTCAGCTTTCAGGCAGAGGCCACCAGATTTTGATTTGAAATGTCCTGTTATTTCAAAGGTTCCCATGGCTTCTGGTAGAGAAACCAATCCTCCCCTATACTTTGCGTTTATGATTGTGAGTGAGAAAAGGTTTCTTCCGTGAATGCCTCCCAAGCAGCTTGTTGGCATGTAGATGGCGCCTGATGGTTGTTTTGGAGACTTTGTCACCCCAAGATGCTACCATTTGTTGCAATTCTTTAATAGAGAGCTTTGGAGAACTTTTTATTTCTCCTACCATCCTCCTCACTGTGCGTGGTGGCAAAGTAACCTTGCGTCCTCGTCCAGGCTTCTTTACCACTGTTCCAGTTGTTTTAAACTTCTTAATGATTCCTCTGACAGTAGATATGGGCAGGTGCCGTCGAGTGGCCATTTTCTTGTAGCCATTGCCTGACTTGTGAAGGTCGACACACATCTGCCTTACTTGAATGGTGTGTTCCTTTGTCTTTCCCGTGTTGAAGAGTGGATAAGAGAAATGGCCTCTGTGTCACGTCATATTTATACCCCAGGGAAACAGGAAGTGATGATTTACTCATTAAATGTTCCTAGATACTCTGATCAACTTTGTAAACTACTGTAGAAATGACAGAAATACTTCAATTACATTTCATTCCTAGGAATTGTTAGGGGTGCCAATAATTGTGGAACAGGTGATTTTATGAGAGAGAATTATTTCTTAGTCAGGGATTTTTTTTCCCCCTTAAAATTCACTTGAGTTGAAGGTTACATTTTTCTATAATTTTCACTGTGAGAGTATGCTTCTGCAATAAAAATTGAATTTATTTTATGGCTTTTAACACATCTTAACCAGGGGTGCCAATAATTATTGAGGGTGCTATATATTTAAAAGTGTCCAGCTCTGAAATACTGGCTCAACATTGTACATGGAAACAAATCCACGCAAGCAATTACTTGTATTCAGACTCTTATGTGGGGATATTTTGCACCAGCCATTGACTTCTAACTTGAGATGAATTTTTCTCCCCATGATTTTGATATTCCATGCTGAGTGTTTTATTAAGGGTTGTGCACAATTTTGACATTTCTGTGGTTTTGGCCTGAGGTTTGATAACTAGGCAGAGCAGCAATTTAGTTGCGGACAGCCCCAACTGGCGCACGCAAGGCGAATTTGGACCATTTCCTATTTAAACTGGGACTGGTGAACCAGTCCAGTCTGTCCATCTTTGTCACTGTTGCACTAAGAGCCGAGCAGAGGTCATTCAGGGCATCAGATGGAATCTGAGTCACCGTCAGTGACTGGCTGTTCTTGAGGAATGTGCATTCCTGTCCACTGTGTTACGCCGTTTCATACCAGTGATGAATTTGAGGACTGAGAAGGAAATTGATGTATTAGCTGTAATTCTGGTGCAGGAGCTGAATATGTGCGTTTGAGTTTACTCTACTTTAATTGGATTGTGGTTTGTTTTGGGTCCGATGTATTTTGTATATCTTACATTCTAGGTTGCTGACTTTGTCCGACTTGCGGCGCTTTAACTTACAGTAAAAGGCTTCTGTGTGTTTTGGTTTTGCTGACTTTTTTTTGCTCTCTGAAATGCATAATGTCATTCGCATTATATTTGTGTGTTTGTGTAGTATTTCATGTATACGTTTCTGCTATAGTCCTATATGCTGAGGATTTGTCCACTGTCCATTCTATGTAATGAGATGATGAATTACCTGCCTCCTTAGCCAGAAACTGTATGGCTCTGAGATGGGGGCCGTGTAATAAGTCTAGTTCAACTATAACCTGATCCTAATCCAACTGGTCTGGTCCTGTTAAACTACTGGAATTCCATTTACCCTACTACTCCTCTTAGTAGTTAGAGTTGAGGCTTTCTGGTGAGTGTTTCTGCAGGCGTGTGTGCGTGTGCATGCATGTGGCTGTTGAGAGCATGCGTGTGTGGGTGTGTGTGTGTGTGTGTGTGTGTGTGTGTGTGTGTGTGTGTGTGTGTGCATGCGCATGCATGCTCGTGTGTCTTTGGAGTTTCTGTGCTTTCATTTATGTTTTTTCTTGCTTTTGTGTGAGAAACAGAAAAAACAAGACAAACCAGAGATCTGGAGATCTAAATGCTTCTGATTGGTATTCGGTGAGGCCCTGGAAGTTGTTCCTTGGCAACATCCCCAGCACACGACACACTCCCATTGAACTGGGTGTGCCCTCTCTCCGGGGGGATTTCACACTGGCTTGCTCATACATGCGGTTTACAGCACCACGCAAACCTGTCATTAAAGACACCTGGCTCTCCTGGGGCGCTGCTCGTTAGCTTGTTAGCGAAGGGCTCATTGGCTGTGTCACTGCCTGCCTGAAGGCCCGGGGTCTGATTCGCGAGGCAAAATTACTCAGTTAGCCGGGTACCTTTCTTGAGAAGAATGTGCATCGCCTCAAATCTGCTGCAATTACGGTGGTAAAAATGGCTGTTCCGGGCTCCGCTCCACGGAGCTATCCAAACTCTGTAATCCTGCGTTGTGAAGCAAGGCCTTGGTCAACTGCTTTTCCCCTGTAGGAACTCTGGTGTGGTTGTGTGTGCTCCCTGGTCTGGCCAAGCCGTAACCAGGAACAGCTGTCTTAACTAAAGCGCTTGCCTCGCAGACAAAGGATACGTGTGGTTAGCTCAGCAGAGTGTAGAGGCTGTGTTCTTGGAATTTGCTGAATGTCTGAATTTTTTGTCTTTTCGCTTGGTACGGACAACCTACAATTTTCCCTTTCCTGTAGAATTCTCAAGCCCTCTTTGAGTTGCGGCTGTAATTTTATTTTAAACCCATCTTCCTAATAATGTTTTGTGGTCAGTGAGTATTTGGGAAGTTAAACAATTTTGAAGGACAGCAATTTTTACACGTGGTAATAAATGCCCCATTTTTGAGGGTATTCGTGCGTAAGGAACTGTTTCTCTGTCCAGATACTTACGGAACACATTGTATCATTTTTGATGGCAAGTTAAAATAGTTTGCAGTTGCATTTCAAAGCAGGCACAGTAATTCTGTGTATTTCTGATACTTTCCTCCGGAAGTGTCTATTGTTCTTCTGGTGGTAAGGTGCTAGATGGCCGGACTCCAAATGCCGCTAGTGCTTTTCCATAAAAAGAAAGATGAGGCTCTGAGTAACTTGCTGGGCGTACTCAACTCGATGTTAAGAAAAGGGGGACCTCGTAGGTAGTGGACTGCACTAGGAGCGAGAGAAACGCCCCATTCAGTTCCCTTTCTCGTGTAGTGGCTGAAGTGACTCACTTCTGCTAAACGCCACTGAGAATTACGGGAGAGGAACTCGCTCTTGATGACAATGACGGCTTGGTTTTGTGGGATCGTTCCTCGTTAATTACTACTGGAGCAGTCTCCGCCCTCTTAATTGGAGCTCAGTGCTGCATCCTCAGACGGTGGAGGGATGGTGGCAGCGTATTGCACGGCCTCGCCGATATAAACGTGCAGCTGGAGAGGTAGTGGCCCACACTTCGACATGTAACCACGGTCACTTGCAGTACACCGCTCTGGCTCATTCGGGTGCGGCGAGGATTTGACTTTCCCCCGAGCCTCATTGTCTGTCCTCCCAGAGGTGGGGGAGGGAACAGTTTAACATCTGGTACACTGGCTGAGCTACCCGCTACGCGCTAGCTAGCCATGCAGGCGAGACCCCAGACTTTTCATTAATCGATGTGCATGGATTGATCTCATGCTCTAAATATTAAATGTCAAACTTGGCGGACGCCCTTGGACAAGGTGACTTTCGACGGTTTTACGTTCACATGGCGCCTCAGGAGCGCCTGGGGCATTTCATTTCAGATTTTGCGTATTAATTTGTTTTGTTGTTGTTGAGATTCGCTGAGGGACTGTTGTGACGGGTGCTATGCCGGGGTGACCTATATTGTGTTTCTCACTTGTTTTTCCTCTCCTGACTGAGAGCAGAGCTGTTTCCTTGGCGGTTTCCCAGCATCCTCTGGGCTCTGAATGAAACGGCCTCATGAGATGGAGGCTGTGTGCTGCCTGTGTGGGAGTGCGAGCCTCAGAAATAGGCCAGTATGTTGCAGCTAGGAAAATGCTTGTAACTGCTGTGTACAGGGGGCTCTGACATCACCCTTCAGGACTAGCTGAGACAACTGGGCTTCCAAGTCCGCTTAACTCTGGAGAATACGTCCCCACATTACATGAATCCTTTCACCCTGTGTGAACCATTCAAGGTGTAAGGTCACACATGAACCTTCCAAAACATCCCACAAACCTTACTTTGCAGATGGCTACTTGTCATGCTCTGCTCAGTTCAGGCTCTGCATAATATTATTAATGAGATGCCTGAGACGATGAGTGAATATGCTGTATATTCTGTTTGATTTTTATTTCCTCTTGTCATGAGTAAATGTGTTTGCATACAGAACCTGAAACCTGGCATTTAAAGTCAATTAAAGCTTTTTAAAAAGATGTTGCTATTTGCAGTATCAACTTGGATTTTCTAAGTAAACTATGCCTGCATACAGGATGTTTGCCCTGGGTTGATAATATGTTTATTTTAACCCCCGTATGAAGTCAGGCTGCTGCTGTGGGTTCATGGTCGTCGTCTCCGCCGCCATCATATCCATTAAGATTTTCTTGTGGACGCTCTACAGGCCACATATTTCAATCAATTCCGTTGATATTTGGTGGGGGCATAGGTTATGGTTTGGTCGCAACACCTATCAATTTTAGTTACCATGGCAACAGAATTGGCTGAATAAAGCAGTTTCATGCTGAAAATATGCCAGTTTCAGTGTATGGCTTGTGAAAGCACGAAAGATCAGAGTTTCGGAGAGAGAGATGTCACAAGAACCGATACTTGTGATACCTTTGGATTCTTAGATGAAAAAAAACACAGACGATGGATATTATGTTGAGGCACCGTAAGCACTGATAGAGGCACGGTAAGTTTTAGTGCTGTGACTATACCGGAACTAATGGGGGCAGTATACACTTCAGTGTTCTAGTTGATACCTACATTCAGAAGGTGATAACGAAGAGGTAGACCTCACATGTCACAACAAACCCCATGTGAAAGATGGAAACTGTGGCTGCTGCAGCCCGACTCGCAGACAAAAAAGGCACCAAGCAGTGACGTGAGGTCAGAGGTTAGTTTGGTGAGGAAGAATCCTTCCCTTTGCTTGATTAGCAATCAGACAATTGTTTAGTAAGACTATTCGGTAGAATGACGGGCCAGTTTAAGTTTCCGTGGCGTTATTACTCAGTACATCAAACCTAAAATGCTCACTAGACTGCAGATTTGCTCGTACTTGCTTCCAGGAAGCCAAAGCAATGTCATCAGGAAATATTAAAACATATTGACTTAAGCAGAATTCAATGCTTAATCAATATACAATGTATTCTCCTTTAAATACACGCTTTTACACCCAAAAAAAAAAGCGGGTGTTTATTTTCAGTCTTCTTTCATAATCTGTTTAACAAAATGTTTATACGATATACAGAATTGCTCAGAGCCGAGAATTTTTCCAAATTGATTATACATATTTCCATCCTTGCAGTCTTGAATTGAAGCGTATACGTGAATTAATCTTTTTGTCATTATCTCCTCTATCAGTATACGGGCTTCCTATAGGCTTGGTCTTGATTGTTTTGATTGTCAATCAGGAAAAGTATGAGGGAACAGGTTCAAAAAATCCTGTGATAAAAGTTTGGGTCACTGCCTCACCTCACCGCACGTCTCTGGCTTCCTGTGAGCAAGTACTCACAAATCTGCAGTTTTGTGAGCATTTCAGGTTCGATGTAGCCTACTGAGTAATAACTTAAACTGACCTTAAGCTGATATTCTGCCGAATAGTCTACTAGACTATTAAGTTGTCTGATTGCTAATCAAGCAAATGGGAGGATTCTGCCTCACCAAACTAACCTCCGACCGCACGTCACTGATTAACAACATCCAAACCTTTTAACGAATTATCGTTTTCTTAATATGTTATACTGAAATACGCGTTACATGATGTTTGGGGCTCGCGGGTGCATGTGTTGCAATGCATATCCAGTGTTGTGCCTGAACATGTTCCTTTTTTTGAAGAACGGGAACTGAACGCACCCCTCTTTGGCTGATTGAACTTTGAACTAAAAGAGTTTATTCTGAACTGAGTGAACGTGAACAAAAGAACCACCTTCTTTATGATAACTTCCTGTCAGATCGTGGGACTTTGTTGCTCGACTTTCGATCGTGTTGCCATGGGATCTTTGAAAATCCTTCTCTCTTTTTTTTTTATTTTATTTTACTGTGATATCGAATTGGCATCATGAATGGTGTAATTTTACTGGTATTGGCATCGACTACTGAATTTTTGGAATCGTGACTTATAGTATCACATGTGGGCAATGCAGGGGCTTCACCCATGTGGTTGTGGGCGACCAGATTATTTCGTTTTAATGCTGTTCTAAGGGCAGCTCTGCTGAATAACCCTGCTGTGTCCCCTTAGCCAGTCTTAAGGCCAGTGGTAAATGCACTGTTCTTTCATGCGTTGGCTTCCTCTGGCGATTGAGTCTCTGTGCAGGCTCCAGCTGTAATCCACATGAAAGAGGAGCCTCTAGTCCTATAGCAAACACATAATCTCTACATCACGCCCCCAGTTCACAATTGGCTTATCTACTCTGCTGCCTCCATTTTGCTTTCTGCACATCAATCTGGTTTACACAGATTCAGTCCGACTACTTAGACACCACACTTTAAAGCTTGTCTCTTAAAATGTTGCAAAGTAGCTACTGGTACATTTAAAATGAAAGGCTGAGACTGTCTAGCTTTCTGTAAGGAAGAGACTGTTTTTGGCTGCTTTCTGCCCTGTGAAATTAAGACTTGTTTTGTTTCTATGCAAATGTTTTTGTTCTTTTCCCATCTACTGAGTTTAATTTGTCGACACAGTCCGCAAGCGCGTTTCATAATTGTGCAGTAACCTCATTCTGGTCCAGTAGAATGTGTATGATTTTGCCCGGGGTGTTTCTATATGGAGGTCGCCCCGGTTCTCCATGTTCCACTCAAAACGCCGAGGGACGTTGTTGGTGGTGGACTGTTAACCGAGACTCAGAGTTTGTGACGAAAAACACACTCATTGACTTAAATGTAGGTCATCCTAGTCTGACTGTTACGCTGTGCACGGCCCCATTCTTTAGCTTCAAAGAGCCGTGAGTCGCGAGCTGTTGATCTGTGTCATGTAGATCAGTGCAGTTTTTGACTCATTGATTTACCTGACACATTTGCTTGACTCATTTGCGGGGGCTTCGACGTTCAGGAATTTGATATTTCAGGCAAATCAATGAACCCCAGAGCAGTGATATCCAGTACATATGAGGTACATTTGCTGATCCCGTGAATGAATTTGTATGCTCACTGGTGGCGTCCTTTTCTTTGTTTTTTTTTTTTTTCTCTCCCCCCCCCCCCCCCCCCTTCTTTGCTCATCTTTCATATAATTTTCCTCCTTTTAAAACGAGGCACATTTTGACACGAGCTGATCCGTTAAGCCAGACTCTGTTTTCTGGCAGTCCGATGGAATCTCACTGGTGTGGGTGTCCGGTAACCCCCATGGCACTGTGCTCGCTGCTTTTGCAGAAAACCTGATCTCTTGGTGAAAAATGGATGGCGGGTTCCGCTGTCGCCTTCGACCTTGAGGACAGAGGAGAGGGGCATGAGACGGCGTGTTCGATTTATCTGCCTGTGTATTACGTCCTTGTTTCGAGGCCTTGGAGGAAATGAGTTGCCTGAAAAAAATAAGTGTTATATGATCTGATGTTGGCATTGGAGCCTCGAAGTGGAAGCTGAATCCTTTGAAGATTGGGTCCTCAAAGACCCCACTTGCTAATTACGGATCAGATTTGACATAACGGAGCTCTCCTATAATTACCAGGATGCTTCTGGCCCGCCCCATACTTCCTGGCTTGGACTGCTTGCTGTTTAGTTTAATCACTGGAGTGTTTCGCTTTCTGAATGACAGGGTTTGGCAGATTGGGGGTTTTGCCTGTGAGATGAACCTGTCATTTTCTGTTTGCAATGCGCGACATGCAATGCAATCCAGAACCTGATCTAACATTCCCGTGTTGCTGCTTTCTTTTTATGATCCCAGGTTCATATTTTCTGAAAGAACCGCAATCATGATGTCCCTCTGAAGGGCACCTCCAGTGACATGGGTGTTTTAGTGAGGTCATAAATAGAGCTTTTTGCTGCTCCAAATGCAAAGCTAATTTTCTTTTTCCCATGGCCGGATTTCTTTCAGTGTTGATACAAAGATGAGTATTTGTGCCGGGAAATGCGAATATGCAAATTTTGTGTCTTTCACATTTATATGCAAGTTGAAATTTTTCGACTCTCAAAAAATTTGGCAGCCATATTCGCACAAGTTATGTGAGGTGAAGACTGGCATTGCACACGGTGGAATAGCACATTTATAATGTACCACACAGTATTTGTTAAACCATCCAACAGCTCCATGTTGCATCCTTATTGTTTTCCAGTGGTGTTGTTTCAGGTCAGCTAGACATGCAAACGCTGAATCTCTGGAGCTCGGGCACCCAATACAAACACTGTCAATCAACCAGCTCGATCATGCTGCAGGATGATTAAGAGGACTAGAACTGCCCCCATACTAATGATTCTCACTCGCCCCAATCATAAAACCTCTCAACTTCAGCTCCATGGTGGCGGAACGACCTCCCCATTCCACCAAGAGTTGTTTTGTCACCGCAGATCAACTCTTCAGACATCCTCTTACATTGCAGTTCTCAGTGGATCCTCGCCCCCCCTCCAAATGAACAACAATGATTATCTCAGCGATCTCTTTTGGAATGATATCTTTGCATTCCTGATGTAATTCTTCCATTTTTGAGTTGTTTAGTGTGGTTTTTATTGCGAATATTCACTCTGTGGCGGTCAGTGGCTTGGCTTGTACTTTTTTGTTCACGATAATCTGTGTTCGGAATGAGGACAAAAACAAATCCGGTTGTCTGCAAGAATTTAGTTGTCCCGTGTACCATCATTAGCATTTAAAAACAAATTTCATGCATACAGGCATATTAAGTTGAATTACACTAAATAATGCTTCAAGTTGTCAAACAGGTGATCTTCAGAACAATGCAATGAAATATAAAACGATTAATTTTCCTGCCAAGCTAAACAAATGTTAACCAAAACCACTCTCCTGCAACTCAATAGCTCAGTTCATTAGCACGCCGTTTCTTTAATATTTCTGAGCCTGTCTTCCATCACAATCTCAGGCAAAGACCGGTCTTCATAACACCACATTTCCCTTTATCGAACCCTGCATTGGCTCGCTATATCACTAGCAAGATGGATGTTGTCCAAGTGCAGTGAAGTTTCATGCTTGCAGAGAGCCAACCGCCACACTCGCAGCAGTCATTTTCATTGAACTCTCAAATGCAAGACTCTCGTTCTCGCCTGTACGAGATCCGTGAAAGTTATGCGCAGTTGGCCTTACAAATGACCAAAATGGCCGCCTCCATTGCAGAGGGAAGCAAATAAAATTTTGACAAATTCAAATGAATGAAACTGCCGGGATAATTGGTCGTCCAACGGACAACCTCGTGAGCAGTTTAGGTTGTCCGGATCCATTTCAGTTTGTCTAGACACCCGGATAACCGCTTATTTCGAACACTGATAATGGGTTAACTGATTCATTATATCCATTATACCATGCCTGAACTAGGTTGTGTAGGTGTTAAAAAACCTTTTGCGTGCGCTTATTGTGCGTCGCTTTGGATAAAAGTGCCTGGAAAAATAAATGTCATGTATTCAATAGGGCTTCCTCTTCTCTTACCCTCTCTCACTTAGGACACTGTGGGCAATGCTCAGGAACTCGGCGAGCTTATTTCAGTCCACAGAAACGGCCTGTTTCAACTGAGCAGTTACGCAACAGTGGTGTCAGGCCCAGGTCGTCACGGGGGGCGTCGTGTTACTTTGGGGGCCGTCATTCAGAAACCGGATTCCGTGCCTTACGGACCCGGAATAAACACCAGGAGGTGTGGGGGGCAGGGGATTTCAGGCTTAAGACTCATAGGAAGGTTGTTTCGGATTTATCGCTCCACTATTAATACCGTAAACATCCCACTTGCCTCAAGTTACCGCTTGAAGGTTGTCCATTAGCTAGATAAGCTAACTCCTTAGCTTCTGCTCTTCTGACGTTTTCTTGAGTAATCGGTCTTGAGGTTGGCGGCAGTGGTTATTGCTGGCCACTATTTTGTTGTCTTCCAGTTTCCCTATCTGAATGGAAAGAAACAGGTCACTCTTTCCACAAATGTGTGCAAGTGCATCGGGTACTGTTCAAAGGAAAGGGTTTGTAGCTGTGGGCTCATGGACAACAGGAAAGCATTCTTCTCAGTGTAGTGGGGGTTGATTTAATGAAGTCTGGCAGCCTCCTTGTCCTAACCCTGCCCAATCATCCCCCCCCAACCTTTCTCTCTTCGTTGGTAGATTAGCTAGTTTCCATTTTGAGGGACTTGATCCAATGATCCTCTAATTTCCTCGCCCTCTGTGGGGCATCAGCCGTGAAGCCTTTTCAGAAATGAGATTTAACACAAATTTGCGCTGCAGGGACGTATGCCGAGTCAGCAGGGGTCACATCATTAGGACCTGGCCCTGATGGGGATGATCACATTAGGCTGGGATGGAAGGGCTTTTGATTTTGGGGGGGCCCCACAGTGCCATGCTTAAGGTCTCCCCTCCCCTCAGAATGTAGCCTTGCACCAGCTGCTGCACATCCATGACTCTAATAACAGCCACTGTACAAAATGGCACCTCGCCCTGTCGGGCATCTGGATTTGCTGGCGTATATCATGGCTGAACTGTTAGCCCCCAGATTTTGTTTTCTCTGCAAACGCCCTGGCCCAATTTATCAAACTGTGCAACTTGGACTCTAAGTTAACCTTAGACCGGGTGGGGGTGGATACTTTATTTACATTAGTTCAGCTGAAGACTCTCTCTTTGCGTGTGGCTTGGTCTCAGAACCGGTGAACTACTCACTCTAAGAAGAGATATTTTAGTCCAATATTTATCTAGACTCAATGTGAGGAGTGACTAAATTGCCAGTTCTATGTCTGGTCTCTTTCGTTAAATATGTGCATTCTTAAAATCACATCAACTACTGCATTATTATGTAGACTCATTATGTTGCTTCTCAATAGTGAACAATAAATTATTTCATACCCCCCCTCTTTGATGCAGTAAAGAGCAGTATGAAGTAAGGCATAGCGGGTTATACGAAAGGGCATTGTTTCGTGTACACCGGTGACACAACGCACATTTGTGCTCGGAGCTTAACTCCTGTGATCTCACAAAGGGGCTCTTTTGTTCTGCCCCTGTGCACCGACTCGCAGCGGTGTCGGTGACTCCTTGGGGACGGACTGTGAGTAATTAGCATTTAGCCATTAGCCGCCGTTGCACATTAGGAGCAGCTGGGTTTGCAGCAGTCCCTCTTGCCTTGCTCTCATAGCTACGGTCTGCACGCGTCCCTCAGTGCGCCACATGTGCACCGGTGTTGATTTGTGTATCATAAGCAACAAAGGAGAGCGCTCCCTAAGGTTCCTCTGTATGGGAGGGGGTTACCAGGGGGCTGGGGGAGGGGAGCTGGCAGCTGGAGTCTGTAACGTTACCAAGGAGATGGTCTTTTTTAACCCAACTTGTGGAAAGACTGTTACAGTGAGTAAGAAACAAGATTACAAAGCCCTGTAATTAAGAATATCTGTACGTGCCGTACGTTTCACTTGTTCAAATTCTAGGGCTTGTCTTATGTTGCGGAAATTAAACACAATGGTAATATAACTTTTTACTGCCATAGTTTTCTTTGTGTTTTTGGAATACCTACCGTTTTTCTAGTCATTGAATTTAAGGCTTCTCGCTGTGTTTGACTTGCAAATTTTAAGTAAATCATCCTTTAATGAAAAAAAAAAAAAATCCTCTTAAGTTTTTACATCGCACAGAACAGAATCGTATAAACATAGATTAAAGGCTAATTAAAGCTAACTGCCAGTCAGGGTTTTATAGAGCTGCTCTTCATGAGATTTTGTTGGCTGTTGGAAGGATTTACGATATTAATCATCTCTCACCTCCTGCTCGAGGGAGGCTCGTAATGGGGGAGTTGGGGAGGTTTAGGGAGGTGGGGGTTCATTGGGATTGCCTGCTGCGTCGAGACTATATGCAGGAAAGTCTGGAGTACGTGGAAATTTGCAATAAATGCCTCGGGCACATTTGCCGGGCCCTAGGTCCACCAGTTTAATTATAATGTCGTTTTGAATTCTAATGCCAGCCCAGTTAGAGATGCGCTAAGCGTCTGACACACTGTGCAGATTAACACTGGGGTGTGATGAGGAAAGCAGAGCCAGAAACTCCATTATTTCAGCATCTGAGCAACAGTGAAGTCAGTCAGTCACTCCAGTCAAGGAAATCCTCGCTACTTTAGCAAAAATGATGGAAATCCCAGGTTATCCATTTTCAATTTATTAAAGGAACTTCAAAGCCAGGTTTAGATAATTGAATAATTGATTACTCTGTCATCCATCTTTGTTTGATTGTTTTTGTGGACTTGAACTGGAGAAAATAAAAAAGTTGGCCGTAATATTTTCTGAGACAGTGTGTGTCTGGTGAAAGTGTGATTTTTTTTTTTTTTTTTTTTTTTTTTTTTTTTTCCTTTTTTCTTTTTTCTCCCTCCTTGGCTGGAATCTTAAAGGAGTTTCTACAGTCACAATAGATGTCTTTGGAGTAAAGGGATGATTCATGTGCACCCGAGTTTTGGCCGTCTCCATGTGCATTCCCACGGAAACCAAGCAGTTCTCTTTTTTTGTCTGCTAGGCAGTTGACTCCTCTTAGATCTTCTTGAATATCTTGGCAGCCCTTGTATAGGATGAAGTCATTACCTTTCCTTTGTGGTGTGAGGGCATCGGTTTGTCTGCAGTCATTAATGTCAGAGCAGTGAAGTGCATAGCCCAACGGCAGAAAGCAGCTCGGCGCCATCTCGCATGTGCACAATATGTGCATAAGCGTTCAGTTATTTCGGTGACTGTCGGGACTCAGGAGGTTTGATGACTAATGACTGTTACTTTGCCACCTTTGGAGGAGACGGGATTTCATGCATATCTAATGCAACAATCCCTTGTTGTAAAAAAAAGTATTTTCTCTGGATTTGACATTTAAGATGGCGTGCAGAGGAAATTAATCCTGTTGGAAAAAGAAAATGCAAGGGAAATGCCTGTGAGAGATGTGCAAATGGTGCACTGTATTTGTCAAAACATACTGTACATAGTGCAGTGTTTTATCACTAATTTCCTTTCATTTCTTACAGCTCGCAGTTCTGTGAATACCATTGGAAGTGGCTTTTAAAATGTAGCTCCTTTGTAGAGATTTTCGTGAAGATGGTCCAGTTGTTTCAGCCCTTTAAGGTGCAGATCACAAAGAATGCCCTTTCTTAGCCTCTTTCAAAGGCTGCTTGAAGGCCATTCAGGAAAAAGGGTTTAATATATTGGTGGACTTTTCTGGTGAAGGGATTGTAGTCTACATTGTAGGAGAAAAGGAGGCCTACATATTGTGCATGTCAGAGATGTGCGTATAAACATCGCCCCCTCTCAGCCCTGGCAAACACGATGGGAAAGACCTTTCGAGGCTTTTCAGTTTTTACTTCAGTTAAAATGCATCTCTCTCACGGTAGCTCGCACCCTTTTCCACATTGAAAAGGATTAGGTCTGTTTGCAGGCATCTCTGTGCTGACCTTCAGTTGGTTCCAGCTCAGTGTTTATAAGATTTGTGGTGAGAGGGCAGTAGAGTGGTGCAGTGAATAGTAATGTTGTCTCGTAGCAAGAAGGTATTGAGTTTGAACTGACAGTCATCCTTTCTGTGTGGCCTGGCGCTCTCCCTGTATCTGTGTGGGTTGCCTCCGAGCGCTCGTCTTCTTGTACCGTCCAAACACATGCACTTCAGCACATAGAAACTGTAAAATGCCAGCAGCAATGAAAGTATGGTATGAAGTATGGCGACCTGTTCAGGGTGCACGCTATTCCTGCCTCTCCCACTGCATGCTGGGACAGGCTCCAATTCCACCCATGACACCATTGGGAATATAAGTAGCTCAGAAAAGGCATGGATGGTGTGAACCTGAAGAAGTATTTGTTTCATATGATTTGTAATATTCTGCAGAAAAATGAAAACCAATCTGAACCATCTATTAGATTCCAATGTCAAGGAGCCGTGCAATTTGATAGTGTAAGTAGGCGTCGATCGTTTCTCAGGAAATCAAGGCGCGTGGACCTGAATGAGGTTGTCTGTTAATGTCTTCCGCTCCGACACAGAAGCATGTTACGTGTTCAGATTTTTTCAAATTATTGCAGCCTGTTGCAGCTTGAATAAAATGTGGAAAAGCATTTTTGCGTGGGCGTTTTATGCCTTTTTTAAAGTGGCAGTGGTGAAGCCTCGACTCTAGACTGAGTGCCAAGCTGAGTCGCTGTTTCGGGTCGCCCCGGGGCCGTCGAGGCGGCGTTCTCCTTCTTTTCCAGATGCTGCCGCTTCTGAGTGGGAGACTTGCTCGTGGCCCCGCCCCCACTGTCTCGCTCTGCCCCCTGAGGCAGGAGGGGGAGGAGTCCCGTAACATCTGGGTGGTTTATTGCTTCTCTCTGGGCTCATGCAGTCGCCTCCTCTGCTACTCTTGCCCTCCCTCCTCCCTCCATCCGTCTCTCGCTCTCTCTCTGGCCCCTCGTCTCTCTCTCGCTCTTTTTTTTTTCAGCCGACAATACAGGCTGGTGCTCTTCTCCTGCATCATTCTGTTCCTTTGGTCCTCTTTCATCCACTCTGACCTTTTTTTAAAATCATTATAGCAACTATTATTATTCTAAGTATACAACTAATTTCGCAATTGTTTTTCTCGATAGAAGTTAAATTAGTGGACTAGTATATAAGTGGATTAGCTGCTACCCGCTACCTGGAGTGAAATTGCCATTTTTTTTTTTTTTTTTGCGTGCATGACCGTTTTTCAAAAATCGGGCGACGTCAAGTCCTTCCTGGTGTCCAAGTGGATATTCACACCAAATTTGGTTACAATCGGTTGAGAAATGTAGGAGAAAAACGTGTACATACACACAGACAGACAGACATCGACCTCAAATGTATTATAGATTAGTAGTTGATTAACACTTGTAAGTTACGGACAAATGGCAAAGTTGTGCTTCAGTGACATACAGAGTTGTTGGGAGGGAAAAGATTGTGTTCTTTACTTTAGACTCCCACCTCTTTGTCTGTTTGTATCAGCCTCTCTGTTGCAAGACACCATTACTGCAAAACCTCTCTCTCTCACTGAGACCACAGCATCTTTACTGCTCACAGAGGAGAGCGCCTGCGCTACTCAGACGAACCCTGCCCGTCAGCCATCCATCAAATTAAAGGAGAGGATCAGTGCCTCCCTGATGCATTAAGGGCCAGAGTTTTATTGGTCTGTTGATGTTTGCATAAGGCTGGGGAAATGGGGGGGCTTCATACAAGAATTATGTTTGTAATTACAGCAGTTCTGTACTTGGAGGCTGCTGATCACCATGAGAGATGATGTCACAATGGTTATCTGCTGATTGGAGCACGGAAATGGAGATCATTTTTCAAGCACGAGATGCGCACGAGGCAAAACTCTCATGGTCTAGCCGTGGAGATCCGGTCATTATTTAAGCCACGGCTCTGAAAGGAGTTCTGGTAACTGATCTGTGGATTCGGCCGTGCACAGTTCCCCTGAAATGTATTGTGGGGGTGGGTGGATATGAAAGGCTGGAGAGGAAGTGGTAGAGCAGCGCTAATGAGGCGCTGTGGAGCCTTGTTCGCGCCTGTGGGGGGTGTGGGGTTTGGGGGGGGGGGGGGGGGGGCGTGCTGGTTAGGATGGAGAGCGTAAAGCCTAATTTATGGTCATCCAACTCCATCAATGCGCAGACACGCAGTTGTATCGACGGAGATGTAGACCTTTCAGACTTCTCCGTTGCTTAATGGGTGTTGCAAAGCAATTCACCGCTAGGAAAAAGAGGGGGCATAGCTTTTGTTTTCGGAGACCCGCCTACTATTTCATGACGTCTGAGCAGCATTCCGGGGATGATGTAGTAACCTGACAAATCGCAAGCTTGCACTATCTGTGGGGTCTCCCTCGTTTTGACGGATCGTTAGAAAATTTGGGAGGTGTCCGTCATGTGTCTGAGAGCCTGTCGGAGAGGGTTTGCGACGTCGGAGAGGGGCTCTGCGTGTCTGCACATTGACAGAGTTGGACGACTATAAATTAGGCTCAAGATTCCCACACGACAGATGGACTGAATCGGTTGTTGGCTATGTAAACATAGCCATTTTCTGCCCCACTGAATGCTGGTGTATTTGGTGTGAGGAGGCGAAGCTACCTGGTAATATGAGGAAAGACCTCCATTCCATTTGGCATGATTTGATCGATGCCTTCTGATACGATTGATCAGCATAGTGAATTGTGCAATGTTTTTTCTGTTTTTGGTCATAAATTGGAATTAAGCAAAAAAATACACTTTGCCCATATTTTGAAATTTTTTCATAAACAATGGTCACTGTGTGGAGTAGCTTGCTGGAGTGGAATATCTGGGGTATTTGGAAATTTCAAGATAGTACCGAGCACTGTGTCAAGCACCATCTGGTGCTTCAGAACTGGAGGTGTGAGGTATTCTACAGCAGTAGGAAAATGGCAGAATTTGTTGGACTTAACAGCTTATTCTCATCATTCTCGTCATGCTGTTATGTTCTGCGTGTGAACTTGAGGGAGACGGAGAGTGTTGGGGAATTACAGAAACATGTCGCAGATGGTATCATTGCCTGGGCGGTATAACTTTGGACTGGATTAATTCAGTCGCTGACAATCACTGCCTTGTTTCCTTTCTCTCACGCATGATTTTGCTGTTTGGGTTTTTCATGACCTTTCGGGCATTTCAACAATCATCATCAGTGGGCTGGGGGTGGTGGAGAAATTCTGCCTGTCGGCATTGTGAAAAATTCCCAAAATTATCTCAGGTTGATGGTGAAACATTGAATTTTGGGCATTGCCTGTGTTTCTTTAAACTTTTTTTTTTTTTCTTTTTTACCTCCCATCATCTATGCTGATCTCCAATGAAATTCTGGGAGTGGTTACAGAAAATGACGTCACCCAAAGGCTTGAGCTTATCCGACATATACTTGGCCTGGCAACTGTAATCTAATCAGGTGATCGCTGGATGCCCTTATTCGTTACTGCCTCACAGCCAATGCATGCAGTACGTACCTTGTGTGTGCCGGGGCGGGGTGAGGGTTTAACCCCAGTGGCAGGGCGAGATTAGAGAGGAAGTGAGGGATGGTGCTGGAGTGGGTACCATCTGTCTCTGGGGCCCTGACCAGGCTCTGGCAGTGATGGGATTAACTCTGCGCGCCCTGTGGCCTGTCCATGTGTCCTCACTGCTACACGGACCAAGAGCACTTGGTCCTGTACATGCCTGCATGGCACTATGGGTACTGTTGGAAGGGCTACAATCAATGTATCGTTAGTGCTGGGCTGTATGGCACAACTTTCATTGCGATTTCATCAGCATGTGGATGGACTGCGCAGTGTAACTGGCTGGTGCTTTCGGTGGGTTATAAAATGGGAACTGTTATGCATGTAGGTTGTTTATTTATATGTTCAGTTGTTCTACTAATCCTCATAATCCTTTAGAAAAAAAAGCTATGACTCATAGTTTTGTGATTTGCAGTCATTATTCTCTAATGAATGTTGAGCTGTTTTGAATGTACTGGGACTTCATCTCCCAGAGATTTCGGTTCTGTGATGGGTGTTGTAGGGAAAAACTTTGAGAAAGTGGATAAAGTATTCCACTGACCCTTGTAAATCTATCTCCAAAAAATGGACACATTCTCCAGAGTCCGATGCGACTGGGTTTATTATAAATCCATCCAGATGAAGCACAAAAAAACCCATACTGGTCTGCGCAAACCACATCGCATTCATTCTTCATCAATCACCCCACGCCGACTTACCACCAGTTGTCTGAACCCTCATATTTATTGGCCTTTTGGCACGTTTCTTTAGGTAGGATTAAACGTGACTCCTTCCACCTTATCTAGTATTATTGACTCTGATTCGTACATAGTCCCATAGCAACCCTCCACCCTTAGTTACAAGTTTGTCATTACATAATAATTTATCTTAATTTTTGGCCGCCAGGGACACTCAAGGACCACACCTGAGTCTCCCAAACCTTGGGTTTGCCTAAAGTTTAGAAAGTTATCTGAGGTCATGGATGGTTCCAGAACACTCAGGTGCGCATGCTCAGGTAGTGGGACCAGGCTGACCCATGTGGTCATTCTGGAAGGTTAGCTCATTAGGCCGGCCTTGAGGGTTCTGCAGGAGCATCTTTATCAGGTTTTTTGACCGATTTATGAGTTTTTGCCTCTTTCTCAGCTCCAAACTCCCTCTCAGTATTTTTAAAGGGCCATAGGAACCAGGCTATGTTCTGTTGAACTGTGATTATAGTAATACTTTGATTTGCACAGTATTTAAGATTATTTTCCCACCACATAGGCTTGCTTGATGGCTATAATCTGAAGCTCCTGTGGAGTTTGTCCTCTAGCCTGCTAATGAAAGGCGATGCAAGGTTCACTCCTGGTTCAGCTTCCTGTTATTGCTGAATTCACTCACTAGAGTCTATGTAGTCATTGTTGTTTCATGCTGACTGGATTTAATGAAGCTTTGCTTTCCGTTCTTGGCTGCGTAGCATTGTGTACGCTGGGTGCAGATAACGCCTCAGTTTGCTGTCACTGCTTGAGACAGCATTGGGTGTTTGGAGAGGCAGTCGATCTCCAAAAATACTGCACCCCATTCCTGACCAATGTCCGGAGTGTTCTCGGAGCAAACGTAATTATAAACGTGCTTGTTTACTCCCCTCGCCTCAGAGTGCTATTATAGGTGTCCCCTGGCCCCTGGGGCAACCTTACGAGAAGGGAAAGGTCGGCGGCCCCGAATTCTCTGCTTTTCCCGGAGACCGGCAGCGTGGCGCCGGTGACCGGGGTAAACTGCTGTACGGTGAAACATAAGAGCGCTGCTAAAAGAGCGTGAAACACAAGAGCATTGGTAAAGTGGTGGGACCGGCAGAGAGGGGGACTCGCCCCAAAAAGGAGACAGGCGGACTGTCAAGGGTGTCGGGATGGTGCCGCGGTAGTACCACGAGCGCCAGGGCACGATGCTCCAGCCCACACGCCCATGCGATGTGATGGATCTGGCACGCGCTCTATTGCTCAGTGACGCCCCCGGTCAGAAAACTGCTATTTCGGGAGATTCTCCTCCTCTGTCTCGTCTTTCGCAATTAGCCGGCCTCAGCACATCCTGTGCTTTTCCTCCTGCGCTGCATTCATACACTCGTATCTGTGTAGTATTGCATGGTATGCTAAATTATTGATTACAAGCTATTACGGCACCGGCTGGTATTGTTTTCACCTTGTGTGTGTTCTGTGTGTGTTCCTGTACTTGCTGCACAGTGAGGAATAGAAAATGTTTTTGAGTTGGGACATCATTGGGAAGTGAGCACATTTTTGTCTGTCCTGACTACTAGAAAGGCAAATTGTGACGTATTGGTTAGGGTTAGGGGTAAGGTAAGGATTAGGGATGGGTTAGGGTAAGGTTTGGGTGACATGCGTTGCTTATTGTCCAGGTTAGGGAAAAGCTGTGGAGACTCACAAATAATGAATGGAAGTCAATATAATGTCCTCCCAACCAAGCATAAATGTATTAGGATCTCTCTGTCTGTGTGTCTGTGTCTGTGTCTGTCATGGAAAAATGTAGCCCCAGAGACACTCATTTCAGCAGGACCTACCACAGAAGCTGTATTGATTACTTTGCCAGGTTTTTATGCATGTCTGTCTGTATAGATTTTTTTCAACACAATTGCGTCCTAACCATGCAGTAATGAAACTTTGTGGGTGTGCAGTTGATCGAAATGAATGGCGCATTTGAAGGTGAATATGGAGTATGTATGGGCACCGGAAGTCGGGGGGTAGGAAGGGTGGCTGGTGAGAGCCTGCCGCAAGATGATCTTCAGCTCTCCAGGTGGATTTGATCACACTTCATCTCCTAGTGCAGGGCATCCTAAATCTTGCTCTTGAGTCCAGATCTAGTCCTGGTTTGATCTCCGTCCAGGCAATTAGGTGAACATTTATAGCCACCTATAGGCCAGTTTGTCATCACACCTAATTCCCAGGTAAAGGGAGGATGGAAAACCAGCAGTTCTCGGCCCTCGAGGGCCCTGATTGGAGAGCCTTGCCCTAATTTGACTCATGGTCTGATCACACCTGGGTCACTCAAAAAGAATGTGTTCTTTTTGCAAGCATTGAACTTTTCTGTATTTGGACGGATTCCTGGACTTTTTTTTTAGTCACATTAATCTTCTTTTCAATAAAGCTCTGATTTCACAGCACAACATGTATGGAGCCACACTTTCTTTGCTACTCCTGGTTGATTGACTGGAAAAAAATTGTCATTCAGGGACACAAATTTTGTGTATCATTTTAGTCAAAAACAACTTTCTCTCTAGAAAAGACAAAGCTATAACAGAGCACAACATAGATTGTTAGGGATGACCAGCTGTCAGCGAAAGGACAATTTTATTCCGCTATTGTAGCATTCCTTATCAGCAGGAAAAAAACTCATCTTAAATATCTGAGGAGCAGATAAAATGGAGGAGCTTGTGGGGGCTCTGGCCCCTGGGCTCCCACCGATGCGCAGCCTTTACGCCCCTGGCGCTTAGGTGTTGGACTCAGAATTTTACAATTCCGTGCCTGTTTTTTTGTTTCAGATCACTCTTGATCACTTGATTCAAGGTGGTTCTGTTTCAGTTTGGTTCTGATCACCCACCGCGAAACTGTTCACTTAAAATCCCTCAATACAAATCTGTTGTTTCTGGTCAGCTCTGATCACTCAATAGAAATCACTTTATTGGCAATTCGGTGCTGACAATTAAATACAAATGAGCTCCATTTCAGATTACGGATGATCACTCAGTAAAATGGGTCCAGTGTTAAACTGTTTCTTCAGCTGGTCACCAAATAAACATGGGTACATGTTGTTCACACCAGATCCCCCAGCAGGGAACACGTGTACACAGTTTGCGATGAGATCCCAGCTTGTTTTGATGGCTGTGTGGCTCCGTTGGAGATTGTCCAGTCCGTCTCCACCTTCAGAATGATTTGGAGGAGGGCCGCGGGGGAGTAATGCTCAGACCATGTGATTTCTCTGTTAATGACGCAGTGGCTCAGTTTGTTCTGTGTGTTTCTGCTACGTCTCCCTCCTGGTTATTGCCTCATGTGGACATGCTCATCTCCTTATGTAACTCTGATTGAATAAATTATTTGCTCACATGGCTCCGAGCCGAGCTATAACTGGGACAATAAACAAGGTTCCTTTGGGTGTTGCAAATCCTTGAAAACGCTTGAAATTTTGGTGTGGTATATTCAGGGTTTGAAAAGTGCTTGGAACTGCTCGAAGCTGTAATATTAATTGCATTAATTTCACCATAAAATGCCATCTGACTGAGTTATTTCATAAAAATGTAATCTATTGCAACCGTGTATGGGACAGCTTGAAAATGTACCTTGAAAATGCTTGAACAGTGCTTGAATTTGACTTTGGCAACAGTTTAAACCCTGAATGAAATTATTCAAAGTTTGGGATAGGAGGACTTTAAATGTTAGTTTAAGTTTGGGATAGAAGGACTTTATATGTGAGTGAAAGTTCAGGATTGGAGGACTTTAAATGTTAGTGAAAGATCTGAAAGATCGGGATAGAAGACTTAAAATGTTAGTGAAAGTTTGGGATAGGAGGACTTTAAATAGTGCGATGGTCCAGCGGAGTTTCCAGGCTGTGCCTGTTTTTAGGTTCGGGGGAGGTCGTTCATCTCTGATGGTGAAGTCCTGACGGGGGGGTTGGTGAGGGTTACAGGCAGTAGGGACTGTGGGAGGTGCTCAGCGCTGCAGAGTCGCCATCGTCTGATGGCTCATCGACCCAAGCTGGTGCAGGACGTGAGGTCGCGCGGGGTTATGAGTGTGTGGCCAACTGTGCCTGCAGCGGCTGCAGCCGTCTCGGCGGGGAGGGGATTTCACGGTCCATTAGAGATGGAGGGAGAAGGCAGGAAGGCTATGCCTTTAAGTGGGTTAATTCTGTTAATAGGGCAAATTTGTGATGTAAATGTGTTGATTGTTACTGGATAAAGTGCCTTTACAATGTACCCTGTATCTATTTGAGTGGGAAGAGGATGGCGATTTTACTGTGCGCCCTGTCTTTGTTGAAGAGAGGGGCAGCACTTTAAAAGTGCACCGTATGTTTATTTGAGTGGGAACAACACAGTTTTACAGAAGTCCACTCGTCTTCGCAGAGGAAATGGAAATCAAATGCACTTTGAAGTGACCCCCATAGGAAACAGGACTACAGTTTTACTGTGTTTATATCTGAGGGAACAGGAGGACACTTTTATGATGTGCCCTGTGTTTTTTAGATAGGGCAGAGGACTGCACTTTTATAGCGTATTCTATTTTAATAGAGAAGGAACAGAACTGCACGTTTACAGTTCTCTATTCAGTAGCGGGAAGAGGATGGTATTGAACACACCTGGCTGTGGTCACGTCGGTCTGCAGGAACGCCCCGAGCCCCAGGCCTCATTGTTTTCACTTCTCTGCGCTTTTTGCTGCACGGTTCAAATCCAAACCAGATGATTTTATTCTGGGCATTTGGAATGAGCAGCCAGACCTCCACAAAAACACCGAGCCTTGAGCATATTTGCCATGACTATATAAGGAGCTGAAGCACAAAGCTAGGCTCGTGCTCCCCTCTTTTTTTCGCTTTATCAATTTTAGTCCTTTTTATGTACAAGCAACAATGCTGGCTTTCCTGCCTCTCTGAGGCAAATACAAAGGGAAAGTGTTACACACCCTGACCTTTAACCTGGAACAAAACTTAATTTTTTTTCTACACCATCTTCCAGGACATTGATTTTCCATAAAGCACTTATCGGTAACAATTCTAATTGCACTTAACCAAATGAAATTGAGGGCAGTACCTTTACTATGAGGATTTCTCTCTCGTGTCCTAGAGAGCTGGAAGTATGTGCCATTCTTTAGAACGCTTGGAAACACGGCTGCACTTCGGGTCCTGTTGCTCTGCTCTGTACCCCAGGTGTGGTTCAGCCATTCCATGCTCTGAGTTCATTTCTTGGAGACTTGGTGGAGTAGCGGCTCACAGCGTGTGCTCTCACCACTGCTACGTTTTTCAGGACCAAATGGGGGAAAATAGACTTGAAGTTTGTTGAGAATCTGCCGTAAAACCCCTGCCTTGGTAAAACAGACTCTGTCTGTCTCATCATCCTCAACTGTCCTCTGAAATGTCGCATTGATCCCAGAGATATCGGAAGCCCTGTTTGCTCAAATCCTCCAAAGGGGCCCCACGAGAGCTGCCCTCCCCACTTTTATAAAGGACTTGGCTGCCTTTTGTCGAATTTGTGTTATGTTACCTGAGAGTTGGTTGTGGAAGCGGAGTTGGTGTGGTTGAGTCGGCTGTGGATGGACCCTGGTGTGGTTTGTCGAAAAATGGGTGGGACTGGTAGAGTGGGAAAGGGCTGCCCCGGCTGTTTATGGGAGTAGAGGCTCCTTTGCGGAATGTGCCGGATCAGGGCCTGATGCCGTGGTTCTCTCGGTTTCTCAGCTGCTGCGCAGTTGCCTTGTGGCCAAGCTTCTTCAAAGCAGCGCATTGTTAACGCCTGTGTGGCAACCCGACTCACGACCCCCGCACTCCCAGTTCCTGTTTAGATTTCTGGGGGAAGGGGTTCAAATTGGGCTAAGACGGCATGAACTGCCTCAGTGCCCATCTTTCTTTAGGAGCCCAATGTGTACATCATCGAAAGCAGAGCTATGATGATCTGGGAACTAAATTAGCCAATCTTTGAATGCCCTGTCACCTTATGGATTTTGTCTACTAAATTTGTTGTCATGCTGCTGCAATTATTGCTTGCATTTATTGGGGCACAACTGTTGTCTTATTTGTGATGCCGTGTTCTTGGCGGAAGCTGACTGCTTGCAGAAATGCCACTGAGGGAGGGAGTGTGTCGTCATTCTGTTGGCACAAGCAACCAGCTGACGTCTCACTGCAAGCAACTTTGGAGGACCTCAGGACATTTACTGCGATTTCCACGCCTCTTGAAGTGCTTTTGTACTGTATGCTCATTTAAAAACAAAGTTGCAGTTAGCCCGGTTACATTCAGCAGAGAAAAAAAATCACTTTGACTGAGGTTCTTGGCACTCATTCAGTCTCGAATGCCTTATACTGTATGATTGCTTGTGCTTTGTTATTTTCATAATTGAACAGTTTGGAGGTGTGGCTCTGTTTCAGTTTTTTGTAAGTGTTGCATTATTCAGCATTTGCCCATTGGAAAAATAACATGTTGGCCTTGTGGAAAAAGAGGAATATATTTTACTTCATTATGAGACAAATTTAATTTTATTGGTTTGAGCTATGAGGCAAAATTTCAGTTATTGTGTTGAGGTAAAAATAAAACAAATGTGTATTATTTATTTATTTTTATTTATTTATTTATTTTTTTACAATTTTGTGGATCTTAAAACATTTAACTAAGGTTTTCCCTTGTATTGGTTGTAAAAATTACCCTGGGGGCACCCTGGTAAATGCTAAGGTAATCACATTGAGTTCATACTTAAACTGGTAGCGAACATTCTTAACCAGAGGGCACTCCTGCGAGTTCAGTCACGTTTCATAACATTTCCTCCAGGGCCTTGCAGTTGTCTCAGCACATTTTCAATAAAAAAAAATTTTAAAAATTCTATACCAAGATGCAGTTGCCTGGTTTTAGCTGAACTGCTGGCAGCGTTTGGTTGTACTCACCATAAAGACGGTAGGCCTTTTCCAGTGTTTGGCATGTGTGCTGTTCTGGTCTCATAATCCTCGTATTTGTCACCCTTTTTTAAGAAGCATGTCCTGTAGTACTAATGGGTACAGAGTTGTTTGTGGCTGAGCCTGGTTTTTGAAGCATTTATGGAGATGTTTTTTTGCTGGAATGGTTTGTGAAACCAGAGAATGTTTTTGGCACCATTTTCAACTGTTAATTCATAGTTTCGACGACCAGAACTTTACTAGATGTTAAAATTTTCGGGGCTTTGTGTAGAAATGATAATCACCGCTTATCTTCAGGACCTGCAGGTCTGTACTTGCTGATTCCTGTGACATGTTTTGCAGGCATTTAAAAAGCACAGCTGCTGCCACCCATTGGTGGATGGCTACAATTACAGTGGGGATTGATTACAGTAAATGCTGATATTATTTTTTCTCCAAGGGTAGTTAAAATTGGTTTTGGCATTCATTTTGATGTTAGAAGACTCTGTACTCCTGTTCTTTCAGCCTCCCTAATGGAACTGCGCTCCGGATAATATTTTAAAATCGATTAACTGATGCATCCTCTATCATGGAAGGAAGCAGTTTTCTCTTGGGGTTAGCCGTGCATCCTGTTTCTGACTTCCCTCAGCAAAAGTTGATTTATCGGAGTCATTCATAGTACAGCAATAATATGCATGCAGCACTCAGAAACTTTATGCAGCCGAATGTCAGTGGATGAAGCTTTCATATTTTCTTAATGGTGATTTAGTTGAGATGATGCCAGCCACTTTGTGGCTATCGGAAATATCTATCTCTTCTTCTAGTGGTTGAAGTGGATACTGCCAGTAATAATGCTCTGTCTCAGTAGTAGCGTTTTTATCTCTATGCCAGTGCTGTAGGTCTGACCGTTTTGAGATATCCAACCAGATTTTAGATTGGTCAATCACAGAGAAGGTGGGTGTGGCCCCGAGTTGAAATTTTGGTGCACCTTGTCATGTGACTAGTTGGAGCCAAGCAGCCATTTATAAAATGAGGGAAAACTTATGTTGAGGGAATAATGTGAACTATAGGAAAAGTTTATATAGACACATTTTCTGGACTTGTAAACTGCTGCCATGTTTGCACAGACATAAGCACACTTCTGCTGTGCTGACGGTGAATGCGATTGATTAAAGGGACTTCAGCTATGTTTGGCAAGATATTAAAAACCACTTTGTTTTCTCCAACACTAGCATCAGTGTCCCCTGTTTACATAGTTTTGTTTTTGTCTTAAGTTGGAGAAGTCAAGCTTGACCTCCTTGAATTTTATTTATCCTAGGAAGTGAGAGTTTATTTTTTCTCTCATGAATAAAAGCTGTCATTCTAGAAGAGTTTTGCACTGCTCAGTTGATTAATTACTGCTTTCTGCAGCTTGGTCCATCTTTGTTTTCTCAGCGTTCTTAGACTGCGGCATCGAACCGTCCCATCAAAATTTTGTCTGGAACTGCTGGCGTGTAGATTTCTGATCTTGAGTGCTTAGTTACTACTGTTTGTCTGTGGAGGCTATTTGTGATAATCGTTTCTCCCATACGAAAGTATCGGGCGATACTACGGATGACGCATCGTTATCCTTCCATTTGTGATTCTCCTAATCGCTGTTGAGGCTACAAATATTATTGGATTGCATATTTGGTGGGATTATTAGGTGTGGTAAGTAGTCCACCATTTGATTTTAGTTCGGATCAGCTAATCTAGCAGAGGAATTTTGTCCCAGTTGCTGGGATACACCTGCCATGGTGGGCGACTGAATTTTCTAGAGAAAACTGGTTGCTGTTCATCATTGGTGAGGACTGCATAAAGTTCTCCCACAGTGCCTTACATAATATTGAGGGTCTGTTTTTTGGGATTCATTCAGTTGGCATCAGTGCTGTAGTTGGTATGGACATTTACATTTTGGTAGAATGTGTCGGTACAGACTCTTATTCAGGGTCCCTTGATTTATTGCTTTGCACATTCATTTTTATTCATAAAGTTGCTTGGTTATGGAGCCAGGTTCTGTGTATGACTGTTGCACAAGGCTGTTTTGACATCACTGCCCTTACAGTTTATCTTGTGTGTCCGCATATGCTGTGAGTGTTTTCCATCAGAGGTCTTTGAGATTTTTGTGTGTGTGTCCTTGAGTGTATCTTTCGAGCTGTGAAGTGCAACATCCCCATTGTGACGCCTGCGTAACACTTGTCAACAGTTTGTACACCATCTGGCTTGTAGCGCATGGATCATGAGTTATTCATGATGATCGCAGCAGATGAGCCTCTGGTTATCTGAATGTGAAATGCAGGCATAACGTCACTGGCACACACATGCAGACAAGTGACAAATTAAAGGAAAACCAGTATAAATGCATAAACAAGCATTGTTCGCCGCATTGCATAATTGCCGGTCTCATTTTTAAGGCTTCTTCTTAATTATTTAAATTTATTTATTCATTTATTTAATTTAAGAGAATGGATTTTTTAATTAATAAAATTTTTTAGGTTAATTTTAGGGGGGGGGATCTATTTTTTTCGCCAACACGACAGAACAGACAGCTTATATCTCAATTTGGCAAAAAACATGACTCCGGTAATTATGCTATGAGGCTAACGACAGAAAGATTTCAACTTCTTTTATTCATTTTACTGGCTTGGTTTGGTTCCTGTCCTCCCCTTAAAGATGGAGGAGTTTTTGCCATTGAAGGCAGAGTTATTCTGTAAGATCACAGGAAGCATTCCCACCATGATGGGAGTTGTCTCTTCTAGGTTAACAACACAGGGCACAAGGGGTCACTGAGTGATTTTTATGGGAATGATTATGATCCTTAGCATGTAACACTGGTTTCATAGTCACCTTATCTGAAACCACCTGATCTCCTCCCTGTGGGAGATTTATCTAATGTTATTTATAAATCAATTTTATTAAAAAAGAAATTTGGTACAATAAGAATATGAACATGCCTTGCCTTGGGCTTTTGCCTCCTGCAGTGCATACTTCAAGCAGTAACAAGATACAAGTAGCTCCAATACCTATTTCCCAAAAATGACTGCTTGGTAGCAATAATTTGTAACTTCCCAGAATTACAGTTCTCACCGCAACATTTTGACAACTTTACTGCCCATTTACTGCCCTACATCCTCCCACAGGGGCGCACACTCACACAGATACCCACACACTCATGGACACACTTACGCACTTGATGCATGCGTGTATGTGCATATTCAACAAATGTATCCGCAAATGCAAACACACTCTCATCCACGGATTGTGCTCTGATAAATATATGCTCTAAGAATCTTTCGATAGATGTTGTACTATTGGGCTCTATTAAAATTTGACCAATATTCGCTCAAGCAACTGCTGTACTGAGTGTTGTTGGTTTCCGTGGGAATGTTTAGTTGACGCTGATGGTGATTTCTGTAAGAATCAGATGAGACAGTTGTCAGTTTTGTTGAAGATTTGAGATTGAGAGAGGTTGATTTTAGCTGGGGCTCCATCAAGGTTTACCTCAGCAAGACTGCTGTACTGAGAGGTTTTCCAGTGTAGGTTTCTGTGATCACTGAGGGTGGGCGAACATCATTAAATTTGCGTCTCTCTCTCTCTCTGTTTTTCTCTTTCTCTGCAGATCACTCCAGCTCCAGCGGCACGCTGACCTTCCAGCCGCTACGCTCCCAGGGTTCCATCCCCACAGCGCACGTTATGCCCTCCCCCTCCATGTCCAAACTTGGCACCCCCCCTGTCCCGGGCTCTTGGGACAGCAGCCAGCCAGACAGCCCACTGGACATGAAGGACCCGCGCCCTGTGCGCCGATGGTCCTCCCTGACGCGCCTGAATGGGACAGGCGCAGACAAGGTCAGCCCCGCGGGGAGGCAGCTCCACAGAAGTGACCCCCATGGCTCTCTGGACAGGGGCCTTCTCTATGGCTACCGGTCCGACCCCCTCCACCACACCTCCGACAACCTCCTGGGGGTCCACAGACTGTCGCCGGGGGCTGAGCCCAGGTACAGGTACGAGCTGAGCAGGAAGACGGAGTCTGCCTGCTCGTCCCCCCGTAAACCCAGTAGCTTGGACCTCAGCTACAGTGCCTTACCAGAGAGCAAGTCTCTACCCGGCAATCTGCAGGCGATCCAGGGGCCCAGCCAGAGGGGCCTGCCCCTGGGACACCAGCCTGTGGGAGGGTCGCCCATCCAACCGGCCGTCAGGACTCAGATGTGGCTGAGCGAGCAGATGCACTCCAACCCTGTGGAGTACAGGGCGGGGCCCGAGTTGTGCGGTATCGCTGCCTGGCAACAGGACCTGCACCGCGAGAGACTCCGGCAAGAGACGGAGTTGGCACAGGTAAGAGGAGAGGAAGAGTGCGTGAGTGTGGGAGACATGGTGGAAGGATAAGTTACAAAATGTCTGAGTATGGAAGTGAGAGAGGAGGAATGAGCGAATGAGTGAGGTGCAGTGAATGAGTTGGAAACGTTCAGTTGCTGAGAACATTGAAAAGCAAGAATAAGTCACTGTCACGGAGGGAGAGTGAATGAGTTTAAGGAAATGAGTGCGAATGATTATAATGGAGTTAGAATGAGTGTATGGGGCAGAGTGAATGTGTGTTAGGAACGGGGAATGATTAGTGTGAGGGAGAATGAGCCCCAATTTGACAGCCTGAATTCAGTTAACAAATGCCCTCAGGCAGTGTTTCCCGCAGAATTTTTGGAGAACAGGGGGGCACATGTCTGCTCCTTGGGGTTGGGGGAGATTCTCATTTTGTTGAGCGGGGGGGAAATGATTTTTTTTTTTTTGGTTGTCGTTGGGGGGGGTGATTGCGCAAACTCCGTGTCTTCCAGTGCCTTTCCTATTTGCCCCTTTTTTTTAATTTTTAAAATTTTTTTTTAAAACATGCGCATGTATGATCAACACGTGCCAATTGCACATATTGAGACTATGGTCTTGTCAATGTATGGGAAGCACTGCCTCAGGCAAATGGTATAGCAGATCAAAACTAGACATATCTGAACCCCATTCTGGTAATTCTGTGACTGGTGGCGATGGCGCAATTGTTGTCAATAGGGTTGGTTTAAGACACATCAATTACATGTGGGTTTGATTCCATTAAAGCCCATCAGATCAGCTGCTGTCTTTGTGTTTTAAAATTCGAGCCTTAATGCCATAGTGAACTGGCAGTTTCGTCAGGTGAAGAACACGCACCTTGCTCCCATCGCTGCCACCTCCGTCGGCACTCCGACGGAGCTGTGCTCTAATGTAGTAAATGGGTTAATGATAAGAGGCCAAAACTAGTATTGATGCATTTTGTTTGAATGTGGGCATTTTAAAATATTCAAATATTTTATTCGTTAGCTGCTCTCCAACAAACACTTCTGGTAGAGTACCCTTAGAACTGCAGTGTAGCTGCCAGCAGCCATACCACTGCTCAGTCTGTTTCCGGCTATGTGGCTGAAGCTAAGCAGGTGTGGGCTTGGTTAGTACTTGGATGGGAGACCCCCTGAGAAAACAACCTTGCTACTGGAAGAAGTGTTGGTGGGCCAGTAGTTGGTGATCTTTGCTCTGGTGGAATAATCCCCAATGTCTCAGAGCAGTGATTTGGACACTGTGCTGAAGGAGACGTTGTCTTTTGGATGAGACGTTATACTGAGGTCCTGACTCACTGTGGCCATTAAAGATCCCATGACACTCCTCAACATGAGCAAGGGGTTCCCCCGTGTCCTTGTTAAACTCTCAACTTGGCTCTTTCAACCTGCCACGTAATCATCCCTGATTTGATTGGCTGTGCCATTTGTCTCCTCCCTCTCCACCTCAGGCGGGTGCCTGGTGAGCAGTCTGGCACAGAACGGCTGCTGTCACATCATCTGGGTGGGTGCTGCACATTGGTGGTAGTGAGAAGAGATTATGACTGAAGTGCTTTGAGTATCAATGAGAAGGCACTATATCAATGCCATTTTCGTTCATTCATAGCTTTTGCGGACGCGTAGCTAAACCCTAGATCTGGTTTGCAGTTCCATCGTAGGCTGTACTGTTAAATGTTTGTGGGGTTAAAAGACAAGATAATTCACAGATTTTAACGCTGACTGGAAACCGTGGCGACTGTTGAGCAGTAAATTGAGGAAGCATAAAACATCTGTTGAAACATATAACATACATCCGGTCGGCAAACATAGCCCCGCCCCTTTAGGGAGGAAAACAAACCACACTCCCCGTTAACAAGACCATCAAAGATAAATCAGCCGAGAAATTATCTACAGACACCATGTCTGATTCATATACATCCACTGTACCGGAAAGAGAATGTGTGAGATATTTCTAAAAGATAAATTTGATAATCAATCCGTGGTATCTAGCTGGTACAATGACCCCACCCAGTGGCCAGAGGTATGACACCCCGACATCTATTTTTATCTCATTGAGTCTCCAGGTAAGCAAAATACAAATGAAATATTTCACCTTTCGGTCCTGCTATTTGGATAGTATGCTCGTTAACAGTAGCACTGTGCTCTGACCAGACGGTGACAACTGTCTTGGCTATAGGTTCGTAAGTTAGCCTGTCCGCCTGTCTCCTCCAGGCATATGCACATTCCTCCGTCCGTATGGCTTGGAGCCATAAAGCCCTTCTCTCCGGATATTTTTTTGGGCATGGCAGAGGAATGAACCAGAGATCCTTGTTTCATTGTTGGTGTAGCCAACAACACAGCAACTCCTCGGCACGTTGGATTCAAGTTAAATTGGCTTGTTTTAAGCGTTCACGCTTTGAATGTCAATGCAAGAAGCAGGATTGTTTTCCCCCTAAAAGGGGCGTGGCGGTCAGGCCTCACTGTGGACGACATATTGCCGACCTGATGAATAGTGATTGGTGTTGACCTGTATTTATTCATTTCTTAAACCCTTAAACTCTTATTTTTGCTTGAATTTCCCCTGAAGAAGGATCGAAGTTAGAAAAAGCTTTATTTTCATATTGTAGGACACCATCCCATACATATCGTGTATCTGCTGGTTGTAGTGCTTCAATGTGGCTACGTCACACTTGACTTTAGTAAAATATTCAAACCCAGGACCCCAATGTTTTAATGACTGCAGCATCTTATCAGAGAGAGAGAGAGATTGTTAGGGGGTGAGGTAGAGGGTGAATGAATGAGTGACTGTATAAGTGATTGATATTGAGCAAGTAGTCTTGAATTACTCCTCTCATTCCATCAAACACTGGCACTATGGTAGCTCAGCACTGACATTCATTCTAAATGAGGAGATTACTCCCCCTCAGAAATTGCATGACTTTGTTTGGGGCTCTGTGGAAACACAAACACACTCACACACTCACACACACTCTCCTACGCTCTCAAACACAGAATCTGGTGGCGGAATACTCATCACACACTGACTGGGGCTCACTGACCATATATCTGGTTACCTGTCACTTTTTTCTGTAAAGACCTTCCATGAGTCCACCGCTGAGCTAATGTTATCTCAGAAATCAGTATAACTTTGAGACTGGTCAGATAACCCCCCTGTGTGGAGCTGGTGTGAAGTTTAGTCTCTGTTTGAATTCTTTTGAGAAAGGAACACATTTTAAAATTTTTTTCGGCTGAATTTTTTTCCTCCTCCTTTGCGAGATCAATTTAATTGATTCAGATTATCCTTCAGTCAAAAAAAAAAAAAATATCCCAGAGAATTCTGACATACATTTTGGATGAGGTACTCATTTTAAAACGTTTTTAGCTGAAATTTATTTCTCCTGATGCTTTGGAGCAGGTCAACTTGAAAAGTACACAGTGCAAAAACAAAGTAATATTACAGACACAACAAAAACTTAACCGTGCTGGACAGGTAAATATTTAATGGTTAAGTATGTAAACATGGTGCGGTGTGATGTCGTGACCTGGCTGACCCGAGTCCCTTTTCAGTGCTCTGGAAGTGTCATTATGTAATGCGATGGGTTGCACTGAGTGCAGGGGATGATATGCTGAGCTTCTGATATTTTGAGCTCATCGCTCGCACTTATTCTGTGAGCCAGTTTTGGCATACATGTTGAACTAATTCACTTATTTTATCCTGGAGAACTGATGGCTTGTATCAGTATGTTCCCAAGGTATTACACCATTGATTTGCTTGCTTCAGAAAAGTAATTGGGCTACATGCGCCTTATTTTTGATGGTATTGAACATTAGTTGTTTACACATTGGCATGCTAAAGAATATAGCAGAACAGCATTTTTCATTCATAATGCGATGCAAAAAAAGGCATAGGGGTATGTGCGCAAAAGCATATTTTTCACAATGAAAAAAGGGCGTGAAAGCTGTGATTTACACTGCACACATTTCTCTCAAGCATCACACAGCCTCAGTGGTCACTTCGGACTTCTCAACATAAATCTTACAATATACAGCAATGGCTGCCAACACGCTGCCCCTCTAATGCAGGCTAATTTGAAATTGTTGCCATAAATACTCTAAATAATTATTTTCTGTAGGCATGTTACATCATAATTTTGTGAAAGGATTTTCTCTGATTGAAAATGCATGATTGACACAATGGAACCAAAATAATGCCATGGCTTCTGCCTAACAAAATTATTTAGTGCAACAATAATGGGATTTACACTGCCGTTTATACTGTTGAATGATAAGGATGCATTTAATAAGGCTTCTTTACCACTAGATGGAGGCACTTCTCTTGTAATGTTTGCCTGTATGGAAACACTGTTGATGCAGCTCCGCATAAATTGCTTTGGTTTATATAATCATGCTGTAATGTCGTCTAGGCTTACACACTGATCGTTACAAACCCTTGTAATCATCAACCTAGGGTGATGTCAATCAGTAAAATGTTATGGGGGTAATTATTTATTTTACCAAAGCAAAGCAATGCCTGACATTACCTCCCTGTAGGGTTCAGTAATCAACACATCGTTGAAAGCCATTTTCAAGGTTGTTGTTCTTCATTTTAGGCAAGGGACCCTGCCTTAAGGGTTTTTGAATCCATGCAGCTCCCCCTGCAGGTGAGGGTCATTTTCCACAATTCCCCGATCTCATCAGCTGAGTTAAGTCATGTCCGTAGTGAGATTGCAGGGCCCGGCTCACATGAGCTTCACCAGGATGAGCATGAGGAGCAGCACCACCACGATTAGGAGGAAGTTGAGCATGAGGTTCAGGCCTCTGTTGTTCACCAGATCCATGGTGGAAGGAGAGTGAGACTCCACTAGAGGGTGCTGTGGAAAAAGCCTGCGATGCTCGGAGCTGGGTGAAACGGGGGCGCTGCAGGACTGGTCTATTCCATACTTCTGCTCTTTCACCCTGGCTTGAGCGGTCGGTGATTCAACTATACGTGACAGAGAAAACAAGGGAACCGTAAGAAGGGAGAGATGTCACCCCTGTTGAGCTGCTACCCTTGTAATTCCGTGTATAATTCTGTTGGCACGTTTTTGCTCTAACACATTGTTGCTAGGGAATAGAACTTGGAAAGAGAATGGAATTTTGCATGGAGACTGTTTCTAGTGATTGTTTATGGTTTATGGGTCAGTGTTATTGAAGTGGTACATGGTCTTACTGGTTCGGCATTTACATCTTTTGATGCAACAGTCCTGTGTCTGGTTCAGAAATGGATGGGTTTTCAGTGAATGTTCTTTTCTGTTACATAACCAGTCTTTGTTCTCTGTGCTGTTGACTCCTTTTTAGGAAACATTTTTAAGATGTTTGCTGTCTTTCTATGAGCTCAGCTGGAAGGCAGTATGAGCAGTTGAGGCTCACTGCCAATAAATCCTTTCTCAGTGAAGATGCGGCCAAATATTTTGAATCAGACTTCAAGTGTCTGAAGTATTATGTTGGAAATTTATTACGTGCATATTTTGGGATTTACTGATGTTTATCTCTTGGGTTTGAGACAGATTTGAGCTGGGTCTTTAGGGCGCAGTGGTCTCTAGCCCTGTCCTTTGTGATCTGCCGTCTTGTACGTTTTTACTCCAACCGATAAAATTATACTTCATTCAATGGCTAGAGATCTCACTGAATGGTTTCCAAGTTGAATTGGTTGCGGTGCTAAATTTGAGTTCAGGCGATTTCCTACAGTGCTGTTGATCTCTGTGAACAGGATTAAGGACCACCGTCTAAGAGGCTTAACTAGTGTGAAATTCTTGTTATGAGTCACCATGCCATGTAGGATCTTAAGTTGCAGTCACTACTGAATCAAAAACAAGAATTTTCTCTTCACCGGTTATAACCTATCAGTGCAGCAGTGTTCTCATTCGAGGATTATTGATGTGGAAAGGCACGGTCAGCCTTAATGCCGTAGTTACTTCCCCCAAGTGCTTGGAGTAATTTGACATGACCTAATATTCGCCCCCAAAGTGGCCTCACAATGTGAAGAAGGGTAACTTTTCTTGGTATATTATCCATATTTCTGTTCAAATTATAGCTGCTGCGGGAAACTTCTGGTACACCTATCAGCATCTGATATGTTCTAAACTGATGCTTTTGCATGGAAGTGGAAAGCAGTTTCTTGTGATTTGTCAGTCATTACATTACGTTATTGTCATTTGGCAGATGCTCTTATCCAGAGCGACGTACAACAAAGTGCTTAGACCGGGCAAGGAGTGCTGAGAATCCCAATTTGGGAAGTCCTGTTTAAATACCAGGACTGACAATACATAGGAAGGACATGGCTCAGCAAAATACCTGGAGCAAAATAAATCCATAAACAATTCATTAAGTCAAACGCTGTTCTGTCAATAACTGAGTCAAATACCAAATGCAGCATTTGGTTGGGGGGGGAGAGGTAGTCTGAACAGATGAGTTTTTAGACGACGCTTGAAAGCAAGCAGTGTCTCTGCTGTCCTGACCTCTGCGGGAAGCTCAGTCCACCGTTCAGTTGAGTCAAAGAAAACATTTCTACACAATTTGCTTCAGAAGCAAAGGAGGGAAGTGGGGCTTCCATTTACTGTTATGCTTGGCTCACCATCTCCTGTTAATTATGAATTTAGTATTTTCATGAGGAAGATTAGCACATTCCTGCCGTTTTATTGGCTCAGAGATTAAAGGGTCTTCATCAGCAGCTTATGAATACTCTCCAAGCATTTAGTACTAACTCACATTACATTCCTGGCAAAGTTTCTGTTCTTGCTGTCTTTTTACCACCCAATATCCCTATTTGCGTTGGACTCAAATTCTTTTATTGTGGCCTCTGTTCTCATGGCTAATTAAATACGCATGCACTGCAAGATTGGGAAAGCATAGGTAATTTGAATTCCCGCTATCAAACCTTTGGCAATCATTAACGTATTTAAAATTGACCAAAATTGCTCTATAATATACCAAATGGTAGACACTCATATAAAAACAGTATTTGTACAAAGCCAAGATGTAATCTTGATGAGTGATTCATGATTGCTCCCAGTGAGCCGCCATTTTACTTACCACATTAAACCCTTTTTTGCTGGATGTTCTGGAGAGGAGATCCTGTGTCTACTGTGATGTCACAGTTTATTCACACAAAATCAATTTCTTTATTTCATATATTGACAGAATGCTCATTTCAGCACAGCGCAAGCAAGAACGCAGTGGAAGAGGCGTGGTGTGGGTGGAAAGAAGCTGGCGCATGGCGGTGAATGATGGTGCAAAGGGAAGCATGCAGGGTGGGCGGCGACCTAGTGCTTAGTCCCTCACCTCTCCGCACCCATGTTGACGACAGCCTCGCCTCTCTCAGCAAAGTCCCCACTCTCAAGTAACTGTTAACTAACCTATGTGTGTAAGTCAAACAGATCTACAGAGCCGCACAAGTCATGCATCGTGGAGAAAACACACATCCCTCACATTGACAGTCATTTTTACAAAAGGAATAGGAGTTCACCCCCTGCCCCCCACCCCATTTTAATTCACTTCCGTGAGTCGGCCTTCTCGCACAGTTCATCACCCCATTGGGTGGCTGTTGGATGTCATAGCTGCCTCGGCTCGGCTTCCTCACATTAACAAGACGATGATGTACATGAGCAGTAGGCAGATGAGGATGAGACAGAAATTTACGAAGAGCTCCTGCATTCGCTGCTTGGCCTGCGGGTTCACCTCGATGGTGGAGGCCCTCCTGATGGCCGAGCGGGTCATGTGCTGCACCTTCTCCATGCTAGCGAGCTGAGAGGAGCGAGAGAGAGTGCAGCCTGGTGGACGCCAGAGGTTAGTGCAGAGGCGGGAGTGCGAAGTGCACACGACAGTGGGAAGGGGTGCAGTGATGGGCGTGGCTCGGGCAGTGGGCGTAGCGTGGGCGTGACTCTGGGCCTCGTAGAGCTGAAGGAAGGAGCAGCAGAGAATGTGAATGAGTGGAAAAACAGGCAAATATTACATGGTAAATGCAATAAAACAAGGCCGTGGGCAGGATCTGAAATACAGCAGTGTTCAATGACATTTAGCGTCACACGGTGAACACGAAAACTCAATATATTTTCAGTCTAAGCTGTTAGGCTGGCTTAAGCCAATGTTCTTTGCTGACTGGTGTTGGATGCGTCTCTGTGTTTCTTGTTCCTTGCTTGCCTGTTAATTCTGAGAACTGAGAACCTTGCCAAAGTGCCTTTGTTTCTGTGACTGACCACAACGGTGACGGAAGAACTGGGACGCATTATCATAGACTGTATAAAAAGATGGACACAGCACCTGGGTCTGAAAAGTGAGGCCTATGCAGAAATCTAAAATTGCAGTCTATTTAATGGCCAGCAGATGGCGACGTCGATGTTTGCGGAAAGAAGTGCAATGCTATCGAAGCCTATGAGAAAATGACCCTACTTTCCAGATTTATTTTTTTTATTATTAAGATTTATTTCTTTAATAATGATTTTCCCCATTATTTTATGGTATCTATTGCAAGTTTCAAGTCCCCTTCGATATATCATGATGTTTATCTTTGTAGATAATGGTCCCAAATACAGTAGACTAGTGGCTATGCTCTGGTCCTCGTCAGATACGGTCAGATCCACCTGTAGATCCACCCCTTGCTCCTCCCTGGATCTTCAATTCACGCTATTGTCCAATAGGAATCACATCCGATTTCAAAATGACAAAATGGCGCTGTTCAAATGGCCAAAATCGAGGCTTCCTAAATAGTTTGCTGAAACCAGTGGGTGACGTCATGGTTGCTCTGTCCATATTTTAATTCAGTCGTTGCGCATCATCTATGGGGGATTTCTTCACAATGCTTGAGCTAGAGCATATTTGAGTAGACCGCTCTCATCTGGAATACGCGCTTGCAATGCCTGAACGCAGCTACTTTTATGATGCTTGCTGACGATGCTGCTCCTTTTCCGTGTCACCTGTTGCACGCTTGCTTTACAGACGCCTCGGCACTGCGGGATTAGCGCCGGGGGCTATATGCGTCCACGGCTCTCGTGTGCAGCGTAGCTGGAACACACTGGACTCCATTCGATTCATTCAGGCTCGCTCGGCATTTCACCCCAGACTGTTTTTATTACCGTGTCATCGTCGCTACTCTCCATCGCTGCTAATCTGTTTGCCTCAATCTTCATCGTTGTCCTTGTCTCCTGCCAGTCCTAGTAAAGCAGCTGAGGATGTACTGAAGAAGCCTCCTCTACCCCTAGCATGCCCGCCCGGTGCCTCTGCTCTTCTGAGCTGTCCGTGTCCCTGTCATGTCTGAGTGACTTTGAGGTGCCCCACTTGAAAGGCGTAGTATGTACCACGTAACCTGGCCTCTGACAAGCTGCCGACAGAAGATATCTGTCCAGCCCTGGCTATGAGGGCGGTTATTCTTAGGGATGACCTTTGCCTGTTGTGTACAGCGTCACCCCTTTCAACTTAAACCGGCCCGGCCCCTGAAAAACAGCTGCTGGAGTGCCTGTGGACCCAGTGGAGCGGAGCAAGAGGGGGGATGGGGGTCTTGGTTCATGGGAGGGGGTTATTGACACAGTGCATTGCACCCTCGCCAATAATATTCCACCTTTGACCCTATAAATGTAGTCTAAAACTTCGCAATGCTGAATGTCAACAAAGCCCCCCCTCCTAGAGATGTATGCACCCAGTCTGGCAGTCTGCCACTGTCAAACCTCAGGATGGGTAATCTTGACATTGCTGTCAATCTCTGCATTTCACCAGGGCGAAGTGCCCCGTTCTGACTTCCAGGGGACGTGGGCCTCAGTGCTGCCCTGCTTATACCCCCCCCCACTGCCAGCTGCGCATTATATTGTGTGTTAACGCTTGATAATGGTGCCCAGAGGCTTTCTTAGACTTATTCCTCTGAGTACTACCCTTTTTTTTTTTTTTTAAGATCGACTTTGTGGAACGCAATATTCTAGCCATTTACGAATAGCGGTCACACCAAGTTTCAGCCTGCAATATCTTTGTGCATCCTCTGATAATTTTTCGAGGTGTGGTGTAAAAACTATTTCCAATTTCAGCTTTTTATCGTTGACTTGAACAAAACTACTGGTCCTTCTTTTGGTCTTGAGGGGGCTGCCAAGCCAATGTTGACATGGAGATTAAAAACAATTTTTGAAGTATGTATTATGATTGGTCATTATAAGTGGAAAACTCATTGTAATATATTGCTAAACTGTAAAAATGTAAATAATGATGTATATATGTATAATATATTGAAATAAATACATTGAAACTAATTAATACTGTTGTCGTCATTCCGTGAAATTTTTGCCTCTTGTAATTCCGTGACATTGACTTTTGAAATTTCTTGCCCATAAAACAGGGTTAAAGTCAATATTTGTTTCTATAACTTACAGTATTAACAAAAAAACAACGTAAATATGAACATATTGAAGTTTCATAACTTAACTATTATAGGAACATCACTTTCTGGATAGTTAAACACAACATTAAAAAAACCACGTCAATTTTGTGTAATTCTGTGACAGTAGTTTTTGCTTGTTTCTTCTATGAAAATTTCTCAAAAAATATATTTTCACTTAATAATATTAAAGAACAAGTTAATACCTTCAATATGACATATCATACTTGATTTTATTTTATTTAGTTGTAAATTACAACTCAAAATGTAATGGGACTGTAATTCCGTGACAGCTTGGCAGCCCCCTTGAGCTTCTTTGATTTGACGCTGCACTCACCATTTTGTATGTAACGGCCATGTAGCACTGTCGAATTCTAACAATTAAATGAGATTCCCAACTGTGGAACAGTTCATTTGATATTGTGCTCTGGCACAAGAAAGCAGTCTCATAGCCACGTAAGTTTATTACAATTCCTTTTAACCTCCCTAAAAAGTATGTGTATAATGCATGTCTTTGTCACTGCTTTCATTTAAGAAGTTGCATCATGTTGGCTCACATGATTCGAGATTATATAAACATAGAATGGTAGTGATGACCATTTGATCTTTGATGCAAGGCTGTGAAAATACTAACATGATAGTCCATGAGGCGCCTCTAATGGTCTTGACAGAAAAGGTTAATATCTCTAATGCCCCTCGACCCACTGAGAGTAATTAATAGGCCTGGATCTTTTCTTTGACTTCAGCCTCCAAATCTCTGGCTGTGGCTCATAAGGTCAAGTGAGAGGCCTGAAAAAGCAATGCTTGCAGTGAGATAGCCCTGTTGTTCCAGAGGAGCAGAAGTTGTTTGGTTTGGGATTTTCTGTGCTTTATAAATGGCCCATGGGAGCTATGTTCGGAAATTAGATCAACAGAGGAAGGTTCTGGTCAGTCCTAAGAAGGAAATCCTCGGAAACGGGGCCCTGGAATTCCCCTGCGAAACAAAAAACGGTATTTTTTTGTCCTGTTGGCCAAGTTCCTGAGAAAACAAATGACCCAGAGGCTAGAGGAGGCTTCCATCTTCCGCAATCAGAGCGGTCAGCTATCCTCTGGCGTCTGAGAGTGATTTGCCCCTCAATGTGCCACACTCCTACGGCATTGTGGGGCACCAATTTTTGATCCGGAGAGAATCCCCCCCCCCCAACCAAAAAAAAAAAAAAACTGATAATTCGATAATTTAACTGAAGCCATTAACTGCTTGTCTGCTTCAATGTCTAGCTAATTACCACATGCTAAAATGTGTTTATTTGCATTCAGAATTAAGAGTAAATGGATTATCAATTTAACTGATGCAGTGTTGATGAAGCATTGTCATTGCATTGAAAAAAGCATTGAAGCATTGAAAAGTAGTTTGCACTTCAACACCTTTGAATTAGCTTTGAATTTTTTCAACCATCATAAGAAGGCAGGATATTGTTAGTTGTTGGTTTCGTACTCTGTTCGCATAAAGTGAGTAACAGGAACTGAATTACTTTGTGCGTTCAGCTGTTTCATGTAGCGCATTCCTTTCCTTTTAAAGCCAACCGATACTAACGGCAGATAAAGTGAACTTCTCCTTATTCCTATAGTAACCACCATAGACGCATGCCATTTCCTCAGGTCCGCAGGTACTGGGAATGTGTCGGAGGGTGGAGACAAGGTCCTACCTGGCTGGGTGGGAGGACGTGTAGACGGCGAGGAGGGTGACGTCGGTGGCGAACACGGTAACAGCCTCCTTCAGCACCGTGGGAAACGGTCTCAGTCCAGGGAGGGAGCAGCTTGTCTGGCAGCAGTTTGGAGATTGTCACAAAGTTTATGGGAAAAGGGAAGAGTTGTGGGCGGGCAGAATGAAGAGGGAAAATGGGAGGAGAGGGGTGGAGGGAGGGGTCCTGTGGACCATGTCAACCCCCATCACCCGTCCCCTCCCCTTTGCTATGGGCATGGTTGGCTCAGTACCCGCCGCTCCCCTCCCCACCTCCACAGATGGCAGCTTACCTGTCAGATGTCACTAGTGCTTTAGCTCAGTACCCATTTTCCCTGCAATCACTCTCCCAAATACCTTGGGGGGGGTAAAATGGCATGTGCCTTTTTTGTTTTGATATTGTTGCCATTGCAATATGAGGTCTGTTTTGATCGTTGCTGAGACTGAGGCCAGAGGAAGCCAAACAGTCTCGTTTTGGAACGGTTTCCAGCTCGTTGGCCTGTGGTCCTTGTTTATACCCCAAACTAGTCATTAGGAAATCTGTATACCTTAACTGACAGTGAAGTATGTCATGCAAAATATTCAAAACTAACTATTTTATTTTTTGGTTTCATTTTTTTGGCTGTAGGATTGGCGAAGGTGTGCAAGAAGTAGGCTGTAGAAAATGGTTTACCTGGCACAGTAGGCTTTTGCACAAAATTCTTCTTTTTTTGTCTTATTCTTGTGATCCGTGAATGTATGATGTTTACTAAGCAAAATGGTTTTTCACTTCAAGTAATGATTTGTTGATAAGATAATAGGCATTTTTCACTTAAAGCTTGCTGATTAAATAAGTGAGCCTGGCTGGCTTGTGCTTGTAAACAAACTGTTCCAGCCATGGTAAAACTAAATGATTGGCTTTTAATGCTGGCTTTGTCTTGCTGTGAGGTTCTCTCCTCACCATTTCCAGGGTGCAGGAGTTTTTCATGCTCATGCATGGGGGGGGGGTGAATTAGCTTGCTATTTTAGCTTCTGCCTTATAAGGTTCTTTCTGGTGGACTTGCACTAACTGGAACAAAAGGCCAAGAAGACCTAACATTTTTAGATGTCTGTGTCACTTTGTGATGTAAATGGAGGTGGTAGAACTGTGTTGTGAACTCTCAAACCCTCTGCCCCATCAGCAGCTAATTTTCTTGGCCACTGGCACCCTTCATGGAGCCCTAGTTATGCTGATACACCAGCGAGGCATGCCAGAAACCCGGCTCTATAACGGAAATCAGCTCTAGTACAAGAACGGTGACAGCAAGTGAGAAGGCGACGGTTTATGTGACTCGTTATGTCATACTGGGCAGTAAGGCGATGTGTTCAATGCCTCTCGGGTATCACCTATCGTTGCATTGCAATAGCCATCATCCCAATTCTGTTTTGATGTCTGAATTGACGGCTTGGCTCACACCTGGTCTTTAGTGCGTCAGTATCATGTTGTAGGTGTTGATTTTAACCGCAATGTAAGTATTTATTGGGATGGGGGGGTGCTCAGACAAGCTGATCAGTGTGAGCGTACGTGTTCGGCGAGCCCATCCTGCAGGCTATCAACATAACGCTGTCGACCAAGTTTTGAAAAGCGTGGTGTTTAGAGTGCCGCGAGGAAAGGCGACTGCCTTGATAAAGTTCTGGGAAAGAGCGACTGATTAGCTGAAGCATGTCACACGCCAGCAGGGCCAGGCTGTCATTCCAGCTCACGGCGAGACTCGTGAGAATGAGACCAGCGATAGAATGGGACCCCATCCAATAAATCGCACTGTGAGGGATCCAGGTGTCACGGTTGCCCATTGAAGCCGTTGGCCTGGAGTGTCTCCAGGCACCATTTTAACACAGAGCCGTTAGACTTCAGATCGCTCCGTTTGACAGCCAGCCAGTCCTGTTTCCATGGTAACTCTTGGCAGCTAAGCAGGCCTTTTTTGATTACATGGAGGACGTGGAATTATCAATTATACATGCATAATAAACTGGTAGTTTTATTAGTTGTCCCATGATTTTGATGTGCACCTTAGGAAGAAAGCGATCATGCGACTGCGCATGTGTATACATTAACTTGGAAAAATGGATTATCTGGAAATCACTGATGAATATAGCCGTAATTCAAATGGCTAATCCTAAATCTTTTCCTCCTCGTTGTGTTTGCTGTTCGCGTATTAAATGTGGTCAGTGTGATTGTTTTACCTCCCGTCTGAATCTTGGCACCATGGGATGTAGTGCCTTACAGGGTTCTCACCAGTCATTTTTGACAGCGAAGTGGGGTGGGACATTTAAATGGAATTATTTTCGTCATCCTGCTACAACAACGTTCTGATAGCTGCATTGTTCATTCACCCCGTTCTTTCCTAAACAATCTTATATCACGATGTGCACATGGTTGTTTCTGTCAAAACAAACCATAAGCTATTCATTAGCAGCGAAGACGACGGTAGAGAGACACGTTTTTTAGAAAAATCTGCACATATTTTACTGGAAAATGTGTCAAATTTTGCAATCACAACATTGCTACATTTAACCCCTTCGCACAGAAGCCAAATTTGGCTATTTATGGGTTACCCAAATTAATGCTCTAAAATTCAAGATTTAAGCTTCATAAAGAGGAAAAGTGTGGCTTAACTCAGAAAAGACACTTGGAGCATTTAGAATTACATCGTATTTCAGTTTATTTTCATGATTTTGTTAGAGAAAATGGGCTGTAAACATTAAAAAATCTTCATGAGAATTCACCATTGAAATTGCAAAAAAAAAAATAATAATAATAATAATACTGAGGATTGAAAAACTGTTGGGGCTTCTCCTTAAAACTATGCAGTAACTGTGGCAATGTCCAGATCCTTCATTCCCTGTCCTGATGGTTCACCACTCATAAAATAGGGCGTTGAATGTCTTCACCCCTGGTAAAAACGGTGCCCTGAAAAACAGCCTTGGAGTTGAGTCGACCAGAATCCCTGCTGTAGATTGTTATACATCATAACTGAAATACCTTTACCATGGGTGATGTAAATAGAACCCCTTAAATTCCTTATTTTAATCCGCTGTGCATTACATTGTTCCCTGAAGTCTACAATAGCGCTATAAAAATTCTGAACCACGGTCTTTTTAAGGCATAGTACCACCACCTGCTGCCATGGGGCGAACATCGGAGCTTTCCCTTTTCCTTCAAGGGCATGGGAAATGCTCCCGGAAAAAAGATGACTGACATCAGTATTTTTCGGCAACATGCTGCATGGAGCCAAGTAAAGGACTACAGAATCATCACGATTGCCATTGCCACGCCATTTTGTGCGACTGTGATAATTCATATCTCACATTCATTTTTCATCTGCTTCACAGAATGTTTTCCACTTTGTGTTTTTTAGATGCTTGAAATCCAGGGCGATATGAAAAAAAATTTCAATTTTTATTTTATCATTAGATATCCTAAAAAAACTACAATTTTATCAAGTGTGATAAGACCACTGGCCGTCATGGGGTGTGTAGGCAGTCGCGTGTAATTTCTTGAAACATACACTCCTAAAGCTGCATAAACAATTTAAAATGTTGCCGGGAAGAAGCCTGAGTTTAGATTTCGCTAATCGCGGGTGTTTAACCCTTCCCTAAATCTGCTCCCGTGTACTTGGCCTAAATAACAATCAACAATTTCTGTAGCCTATAACGATTAAGATGTGATGGCGAAAAGCAGACAAACCTAACTGGGCTACGGTGTTAGATTGAATGAATGCCAGTAATTTGAATAATTAGGAAAAAAATCTTCCTCTGAATTACATCTCGAATTGTAGCATTTTAGGACATTATTGATGATTAATTTAAAAAAGATTTGTTATAAGATCGCCCTGGATTTTAAGCATCTAAAAATACACAAGGTGGAAAACATTATGAAAAGCAGATGAAATGTGAATGTGAGATGAATTATCATAGTCGCACAAAATGGCGTGGCAATGGCAATCGTGTTCATGCAAATCTGTGCTGTTCTATGGCCATTTAAATTTCAAAATGCTGCAATCAAATTTGCTGTCTTAATAAACTGCTCTACTCATTCAACTTGGAGAGTAAACAAATCTACAATTTGTTTGCTAATCAAGAAAAGTAAACGGGTCAGGTTTACTTTTCTTAGAGTTGCCGAATTCTGTGGTCCTTTACTTGGCTCCTTGCAGCATGTCACAGAAAAATACTGATGTCAGTCAAAATTTTTCTGGAAGCATTTTCCATGCCCTTTGGTGTTTGGCACTTTTGTTCAACCTGCCTTGGGTTTAATGAAGGAAAAGGGAAAGCTCGGATATTCGCCCCATGGCAGCAGGTGGTGGTACTACGCGATAATTGTTACAGCCCTAGTCTACAATGTTTGTTGTGAAACATTGCTCATTGCTAAAGCATAGCTCTGGAGCACTTGGAGGAATAGAGTTTCAGGAAGGTGACAACAAGCAAGGGGTTGTGACCGGTTTTCCTACTTTGCAGTCATAAACCACAGTCACACAAACCAAATGGCCCAGCAGGCTTAGTACCCCAAATCAGTGTGAACCCTTTACTCTGCTCCTCCAGAAAGATGCCCTTTCTGGGGATTAAGGACTTTTCTCCGGGAAGAATGTCATGGACTATTTTTATGGAGACAGGGGCTGCATATACTTGGGACGCTTTTGACATGATTTCCTGGGAAACCATGAGCATGTCTCCTCTATCCAACCCTCTCTCTCTGCCCTGTATCCTGTACCCCCCCCTCATGATACGATTATACCACTGGACCCCAGGGTGCCAGCCATCCAAATGAGCGGAGATTTTAATTTTTATTGCGGCACAATCGACAGAACACTCAGGAGACGTATGGGGCTGTAATTTCTTTGACTTACGGGGAGAGAAGTCAACCACAAGAGGCGTTAGGTGTGAAAGCGAGCTGGGTGTGAATTCCTGGTGAAGTGGCTGACCTAGAGGGGGAAGGGGGGCACATTCTGTTGTCTGGTTTATATAGCATTTGAGCTGGATGATGTGCTTTGTAGGTATGACTGGTCAATTTGTGGCAAGCTTATCTTTCGATTATTGTCATTGTCTAAATAAAATCCTTCCTGCTGGCAAATTGAAGAATTTTTCTTTGCCATTTTACCGAGCTTGTTTCATCTTCCTTAGTTGCTGGGGCCAGGGGACATCTTTCAGCAGTGTCCATTTTATCTCTTCATACAGTAAACTGGTTTTGCACTTCAAACAGGTTGGGAATTCTGGTTAGATCCTCTTGTCAAATGGAAGTGGCCGTATGGAACTTATAATTTTTTGTCCAACTCCTTCTGTATTCTCAGACTGCTTTTAAGTCACTCATTTTTGTGTATTATTCTATTTACATAGAAATTGAAAGGTCTGAAGTTCAAATTTTCTGCAGATTGTGCTTCACCATAACTCTGTTCATACATTGTATTTATGAGCATAGATTTCTCTCATGCTCAATCTGTGATTTATTATTTTTGTCTTTTCTTACTGTGAGCTGCTGTATTAATGTCTCCTGAAACATGAGCCGTCTGTATTCGAGCAAATCCCTGCACTTTAAATAAAGCAGGCACTCAGCGGTCTTTACATTACTGTGGTTGGCAGTGCCCTTGTCCGAGAGGGAGTGCCTTGCTGGTGTTTGCATCCTCCAGTAGATGGCAACTTTTAAGGCATCACCTAAGAAGTTATGTGCAGTGAGAGCAAACGTTTTTTAGAAGTTGCTACGCTTAAACTAGCTGCCCTTTTGTTCTCGGCTCCCACTGGTTCCTATTGTCCTTTCTTCTCTGCTCCATCTTGTCTGCAAGTTTTTGGAGAAGTGAGCTAGCGATGGTATATCTCTGCCCCCACCCCAACTCACATGTGCATCCTTGTTGTCCCCCGCCGTGCGAATGCGTGAAGCGGCGGGACATAGTTTTCACGATCGTCCGTCCATCCCGAATCCTTGTCAGCGAGATATCTCAGGAACGAATTGACGGATTTCCTTCAAATTTCATGTCATTATGTATTAGGGTGGTGCCCCGGCGCCAGTCGATTTTGGTGACCTTCGCGTCACTCTCAAGGTTACTCCGAGACACTGTTCATTTTGACACGATTTGCCATTTCCTGGCGGGGGACTAAGACACGTTAGTGGCAAATACTTGTTCTTATCTTTCTGAGGACATTACATTGACTTCCATTCATTCTTTCTGTGTCTGTACCGCCTTGGCCTAATCTTAACAATAAGGTATGTATGCCTGACCCAAGCCCTTACCCTAACCTTAACCTTTTCCTAATTCTTACCTTACGAATAACCTTAAGTAACAAGTCACAATTAGTATTTGTTGTTGTTTAAGGTCCCCACTCATACATGCAGACACACACACATGCACACGCGCCCTCCACGCTTTGCCTGCCCAGCTCTCTGATGGGACGGTGGTGTGAAGGAAAGTTGGTGGGGGGAGGGATTCCAGACATACTGCGACTCCCATCGTCCCCTTAGTGTGTGTATAACCTCAGAAAGGGGAGCGGTATCAGCTGCTGCAGAATGACAGCTATGCCCCAGACCAATCACCTAAGGTCGTAGTCCTCCACCCTCGCCCCGCTCTGGCTGCCCAACCCCGCCTGTGTGGCGACAGGGGGAGCCGTTTGGGACCAGGCAGGTGTGCACCCTCCCCTCTTTCGCAACACTCCATCCCTCCCCAGTCAAAATTACTTCTTAATATGGAAGACTGGTATTGGTTATGACTGCTGACCTCAAAGCAACTCCTTGTATTTCTCTGTTGGTGAACATGGAAGTATGGGCGAATGATAAGGAGAGTGATGACCTTTTGTTTAATAAATACTTTTGAAAAGTGGCCTAAACTAGGTAACTAGCACAAATATATATTGCTGCTATTCTGTCGTGGAATCTCAGACATTTTGGCAGCTAAAGGGTTAAACCTCAGACATTGTGGTCTTGGCCTACAGACTTTATTTTTAAAGTTCTTTAGGTTTAATAATTCATTTTCCCACCAGAAGCATTTGTGGTTCCCCCCCCCCCCCCCCCGGACTGTTCGTGGCATTGTAATTGGTTGTTTGGAATTTGTTTTAAGGAGAGTCCATCAACAGCCACATGTTTATGAGATATTAAAAATACATTAATCTAAAGCTAAGATCTGAAGAGGCGATGCAAGGATCACATGTAGCAACAGGTGACCTACAGACCAACATCTCAGTGTTGCCAGATTGGTCATCTGGATGGTCACCAGCAAATAAAATGCTGTCAAAAATCTGCCAACTGTATAAAAACAAGACCAACGTGTCCGAAATGGAGTGGCGCCGGGGTATCACCCTAATTCATGTTGACATAAGATTTGAAGTAAATCCATCGATTCGTTCTTGAGATATCTCGCTGACAACGCTATCAGTGTGAAAATCCACAATCTCTCGGTGTGACCTTGAGAATGGCGCGAAGGTCATCGAAATTGACTGGCGCCGGGGTATCACAGCAATACATGTTGACATTAGATTTGAAGTAAATCCGTCGATTCGTTCTTAAGATATCTCGCTGACAAGGCTATCAGTGTGAAAATCCACAATCTCACGGTGTGACCTTGAGAATGGCGCGAAGGTCACCAAAATCGACTGGCGCCGGGGTATCACACTAATACATGTTGACATAAAATTTGAAGTAAATCCGTCGATTCCTTCTTGAGATATCTCGCTGACAACGCTATCAGTGTGAAAATGCACAATCTGTCGGTGTGACCTTGAGAATGGTGCGAAAGTCACCAAAATCGACTGGCGCCGGGGTATCAGACTAGGGATGGCGAAAACCAGAAATTTTCTTGACCGACCACCGAGCCTCATTAGCCGGTTGAAACCAGTTAACCGATTAGTTTAAAATATGCTACGCTATTTGAAATGACAGCCATTTCGAGCTGCGCCTGCAATTTCGCAACTCTGTCGCATCTCTCTGCCGTTCTGCCTCCAGCTCACACACACACAGTTCCGGCGCCGTAACACGATGTAACAATAACAAGACACTGGCTATTTGAATAGCGACTGTGCATGTAAGCAATTTTCACTTGCTTATTTGCAGAGCAAAAATTAATTGATGCCAGTTCTGGGGAAAGTGGCAGCTGTGCATGAGTGACACCAACTCTCTTATTTGCAGAGCATTGCAAATTTGTTCCTTTCACCTGTCTGCATCGTGATCGGAGTTAAAAATAGAAGAGATACATAAATTATTCAAGAATAATCCTGCGCCCACGATCGCAAGAAAAGGGCGAAAAAGACAGCTGTAACAAAGGGAAGCCAAAACCTCGCCCTTCAAAGCTTAATGACTTAAACTTTTTGCAGTTTACTTTTCTTAATCAGCAGTTGCGCATACGAATTGTTAGCACAGTAAATTGAGTAAAAATTATGTTTGACAGCATTGTTATACATTGCACCATGAAACTGAGGGGTTTTCTTTCACACATGATTTGCGACATAAATTACCATAGGCCTAAGTCTTTATAAATTTTGCCCTCAAGTAGCTCATGAAGTGGCAGAGATTCGCAAATTGATTAGTGAAGCTCATTAAGCAATAAGCTGTGCAACGTCGCATTCTTTACTTCAATATTAAGATTGTAGAAAAAGGATTGTCGTGGCTTCTTGCGAAAGAAGCCTTACAAACTACATTATAAAGATGTATTGATAATTTGTGTTATCATTTGCTATCGAAAAGAAATTTGACTGTCCTTCTACCAAGTCTATCAACTTCTGATCAAGAAAAGTAAATTGCAAAAGGTTTTAGTCATTAAGCTTTGAAGGGCGAGGTTTTGGCTTCCCGTGGTTATGGCCGACGAACCGCCACTGGTGAAAATGGGAAATGCTGTGTGATTTATTTATTTTGGGTAGGTGTTTTGGCCGAGGGGCACTTACGTCAATGCGGGGAAAGGGCACGGCATTCTACTGCCGTGAACTGGGGCTTTTATAGGTTGGCAGCACGGCAAACAGGTAGGGCATCGACAAGGCAATTGACGATTGTTGGACAATTGCCATCGATGCCGTCATGAAATTCAAGCCCTGCAATTTTTTTGATATATGTGGGCATAATTTATGGTTAGGTGAGGAAATTGATGCTGTGGCATCAGAATTGGCCGAATAAAGCACAATTTCATGCTGAAAATGGTGACATTTTCAGCAAAATGTGAAAACTGAACGAATAAGCATTTGGGGGCTACACCCATGCAGTCACGGGTGACTGGACTGTTGAGCTTACATGGCAGTCTTATCACAGCTGGCTTTTTGACAGATTAAATATTCCTTAACAATTGAAGATGGACAGGTCACATATCCAAATATCTAAAATTATATTTTCTATCTCGGGGTCACACAGATTAAACAGTTTTGAAGACTGTATTGCCACTGCTCTGTATGAAGCATATGATACTTGATTTCACTAATTTCATAATTATGATGTATGATCTGACGTCACAGCACCAGGCTACAGGGGTAAAAGTCTGTGCTCAGACCAGCCCTTTTCGAACAGGATTGGGCAAACCTGCTGCAAGACATGCCTATTTGAGGGAGTACTATGAGGATTTTGAGTTTACCAGCGACTGTGTGTACAGCTGAGAGGGGCTAGAGCTCGTACTAGCACTCTGCAAGCATCTGCACTCATGACAATGTCACGGGGAAAGGCACTGGTCTGTGCTCACCGCCCGCTGTTCCAAATTATCTGGCTACAGGCGAGCGCGGCGAACGTGAGTTACTCCCCAGGGATATGTTCCTGAGCTTAAAAGGCAGCGGAATTTTTAGGCCCACACTATGGGGAGCACGTATTTTCCACTACATGGAGAATGTCCCTCACTACACGTGGTGGAAGGATCAGTTGGAATAGGATGTCTCCCCGTTCCATCGTCACACGTACTCAGACGTTCCCCTTGAGTTCATGTTGACATCTGCGCACATTTGTACCAGTGACGGCTGCTTGCCAGAAATCGATTGAGAGGCAAAAAAATTCCTTAACTTTAACTAGACTTGACCTGTTTGCAGACATTTTCACCAAGTTATTAGTTATTTCCTTTGGCAGTAAAACATACAACTTCCTTCTTATTGCAGTGCTGCTGAGATTAAATGTTAAATTCAGGTGAGAAAAATGTTTTATTCTCTGAGCAAAAAAAAAGAAACTATTCTGTTATAGTTTACACTTGTCACTCATCCTGTAATATAGGCTATCTTGCCTATTTGAGTTTCATGATTGTTTAAATATCAACAAAGGTTAGCAACAGCTTTTTGTAATTGACTAATATTATTGAAATGCAATTTTAGTTTGAAAGGATTCATTCGGTTTGTCGTCTTGCCTTAATGAGGAGAACCGGCCATATCTGAGTTGCTGAGTGTTTGTGGATTTCACAGAATGTTAATTTAAATACATGAGTGACTAGAGCAACACAGAGCGTGGCATATGCCCCCGCTCATATGTTTAATTGAGATTAAGATTGAATAGGTTGCTAGTTTAACATGGGAAATAGTTAGAGTGAATAAAACTGAAAGTTCAGCATGTTAAAAGAGAACTGGTTTTCGAATGAAGATGAGTAGTTCTTTCGTTATTGCATGGAAACTGAAATCAAGATGGCTGCCGTAGCGGCCATATTGGATATTGCATGGCGCTGGTTGTCGAAAGGAACCTTTCTCTACCCACCCCCATACGCCACTACGAAATGAGATGGATTTGACGAGGATTTCTTTAGTCATTGCGTGGAAACTCAGGCTTTCCTGCAGGGAAAAAACTTTGGCTGGGGGGGAGGTGAGTGGGGGGGTGGGGTTGAACCCGAGAACGGTTGCCGAGAACCGTTCTCGGCAAAAAAAAAAAAAAAAAAAGATAAATTAATTAATTAAATTGTTCAAGCATTATTTTTGCCATCAAAATTAAAGAGAAGGTGCTTAATCAATTATTATTTTTGGCTCTCAAAATATGAGAGAAGTTGCTTAACAACAAACCCACAAACATAATGTTGGAAAACACAAACTGTTTATTTTTGGGTCACCCCGCCGGTCGTAAAGAACGAGGAGATCTTGTGCTGCTTTGCCTTCTCTCCGCGACCGGCCACCTCAACTTGAAATTAACATTAAAACATTACTCGCCAACTGAATGAGACTGGTTTAATTAATCATGAACAATTAAGCATTGTTGGCCTTTTAATTATTCCAGTTGTTACTAGTTGGTGTACGTTTATATTAGACTAAAATGCCCGCCTTAGTTTTCGTTGCAGATCTCACCAGATCTCATAGCTCGGGCTGCATTGGGAACAAGCAGGGTTTATGATTTGTTCTTTAGTCTGTATATCATAAATCATCCTTGACGTCATATCTTTATGCAAGTAATTTAATAACTTTGCTCACCTCTTTGCGACGATGTCGCTTCTTAATCCCTGTTTAATTTCACTTCCAGATTTTTTTTTTTTTTTTTTTTTTTGGGGAGGGGGGGACCATTAATGCACGTAGGACCTCAGGCGCGTCGTTTGACCTGAAAATTCCGGGGCTAATGTCCCTTCCTTTATTGAAATTAATTAGTCCTGGCTAATTCTAAACTGTTGTCCTTTATTAACATGTTTTCCAATTCAAGAGTAATCAAGTGGCAATTGAAGACACAGCTTTCCTCCCCCATGCGATCTAAAAGCGACAAAATAATGGGCTACATTCAGTACCGAAAAATAATTTGATTATAATTAGGTCTATGCACCGTCACTTGGCGACGGCATTTCATAACTCTTCATTGAATGAAGGTGATTGCGGCGGCAAGTAAGTACACTTGTTTTTACAGCACGGTCACTCAGCTCGCTGTAAAAAGTAGACCGCTGTCCGATTGGAAAATGTAAACGGACGAAACCACGTACTAGTCACCAAAATTACATTTATTCGCTGTAGATTTCTGAAATGCCGTCGCTGATTGACGGTGCATATACCTAATAATAATCATATTATTTTTCTGTGCTGAATGTAGCCTATTATTTTGCCGCTTTTAGATCACATGGGGCAGAGAAGCCATGTCTTCAATTGCCACTTGATTATTCTTGAATTGGAAAATGTGTTGATAAAGGAAAACCATTAAGCCAACAAGCCAGGACTAATTGTTGCCGATTTTCGTCTAGGCGAGCGCCAGCCCTGCGCTGGTAGATTAGTTCTCAAGCGCTGCAGTGTCGCTTGCATGAATTGCATCATTATTTTTTTTCGCCCGACATTCTAGACCGGGCGCTACAGACTTCAGGCCGGGCGGGGCGCCGGGCCAAAAAACCTCTGCTGGAAACCCTGAAACTGAAATCAAGATGGCTGCTGTAGCGGCCATATTGGATATTGCATGGCACTGGTTTTCGTAAGGAACATCCTCGACCCACCCCCCCATACGCCACCAAGAAATGAGATGGATTGGATGGGGCGTTCTTTAGTTATTGCGTGGAAACGAGAAGTTTGCGGCAGGACGCCCGGACGGACGCCTGGATGGACGGACGGAAGGGGCCTTGACATAATGCCCCCCTGCTCATTCGAGGCAGTGGCATAAAAACAGCTCAAGATCGATCATTACTTTAAAGAGATGTTCTGTGCCTCTTCAATGCCCACGTTCACTTGGATGCACGTGCACTGTACGTTTCCCCCATTTGGTGTCAGCAGCACATCAAGATGGTGGTGCCTGGGTCCTCATCAGGCAGCTCTAAACGTTTCCCTTTGATGGAGCTAAATGAGTGGGGGAACGCGTGGCAGATTGTCCTCGGGGTTTTCATCCGCTTGTACAGGAGTGTGAAACGCTACTAGTGTCACAGCACACCGTGCCCCCATAAAACTGTCACTCTCCACCCTGTGGACCCCTGTCCCCAGCCTTGATGACGTGATGGTGCTGTAATGCGCTGCCAGGAGTGGGGACTTTCCGGCCATGACAGCCTGGCCCTCACTGGAAACTTCCCTCTGAATGCATCCCTTTATTGTCACTACTGGATCCCCCTCCACCCCAGCTGGCCAGTCTGTTTATTTGTCCTCCGTCCACTAGCCAAGTGCCATGTCCAAGTGGAACAGTCCTGGAAGCGGTATTCTATCCATGAAATCAGTTCAGCCATTTTCTGAAGTATCACATTATGCTTTTCTAGGGACTGAAATACAATACTGGCGTGCATTTTTACCTCCTGAAGTAGGGTTTTCTCCCTGTCAGTCTTGAAAGAGGTCTTTTCTGCCCATTTTAATTTTGGTCGGCTGAGGATCGTGGTGGTCTCTGTGGTCGGACACGAGGCCACAGTATTGAATCCACCTCCCCACAATGGTATGTAAAAATAGCTCCCGCTATGTGAAGTAAGGCTGGGGACTGGGGCGATGTGGGACCACCTGGTTCCTATCATCACAGCCTGCTTGTAGCCGAAGCTATTCAGCAGTGTTTTTCAGGGGCACTGAACCGTGCACTGAGCACTGCTGATATATGGAGCATTAATAGGGGGCTATTTTTAGCCTGGCCAAGGAAAAACTTGGATGCGGGCTGTGGAAAAACAATGTGGCCATTTGAAAGAGCCAATTGCAATATAGGCGCTAAATATCTCACGCACATGTACGTACTTGAGTACTTGTTCGTTTCACAGAGTTCATGGAACTCCCAAGAGTCCCTGATAATGAAATTTTCCACCCTTCAGATGCACTGCATATTATTTGTAATTTTATTCCTTATTACCGTGTCTCTCAGCCAGAACTCAAACAAATATTTGGTGTGGAATATTGCACTCTAGTATTTGTTTTTTCAAAATGGTATTATGCCCAAACAATGACACTGTACACAAATGCCGCCATGCCTCTTTCTACAGGGTGTATCAGAGAAAATGATACTCTCGGAAAAATCGTCATAAAATTAACGTAGGTAATAGTTCTGTAAATGTGGGCTTAAACCTTGGTAGAGGGGGTCATTCTGCTTTGAATGATACCAGTATCTTGGTTTACGCTTCATGCTCCAGTGAGCACGGACGCTTTGAATTTAGCAAAGTTCAAGTCTTTTGTGCATGGGAATGCAAGGGTTAAAATTGAATTCGTCACATTAAATTAAAAGTTTAGACAGGGTTTTACCAGTTTGCCAAGGCTTTATTTATATAATTAACCCTTTTACCCCCTAACCTCGACATTAAATTATCTCCTTTGACAGGGCTGGATCGTCACTAAGGGGTTACCAAATGTAACTGAACCGGCTTCCTTGAAGGTTCAGTTGCGTGTGCATGTGTGTTTTGTTGCTTTTGTTGCCACCCTGGCCATAGATATTACAAAGGCTCTCTGTGGAAGTGACCGAGAGAAAGAAAAACCACATTGTCTTGGCGGTTTTTTTTAAATAATTATTTATTTATTTATTTATAAAACGTAAACTGAATTGAAGACCATCCCTGTCATTTTGATGTCCAAGAATTATCCATACAAAGTTTGCTGTCATGATGAATTCACATGAAGAGTTGAAATGTCCTTCGTCCTCCACGTGGGCTATGTTTCTTGCAATGCAGATTTGTGCCCTTTGAAACATATCTCCAACAGCAGGCCTTATCACTGCTCCATCCTCCCGCAAGACCTCGACCTCGGCTGTGATCCTTCTCTCAAGATCATCCAGGTTGGCAGATGGGGTGATGTAAACCTTGGATTTCAGATGGCCCCACGAGAAGTCAAGTGGTGTATGGTCGGGAGTCCGTGGGGGCCGTTCCACTGGCCTGTTCAATGCCACAACTCTGTCTCCGAACAGTTCTGTCAGTCGCTCTGTTACGATCCTCCTCCTGTGGGGTTGCGCACCATCCTGTGCCCATCAGGCCCGGAGAAATTGGACAGCATACCTTGGTGGCCGAAATCTGCGCATCTGGTTGATCGCGGGGACCGCACGATCATTGAGCATTTGCAGGTAGTCCTCACCATTAAAGTTATGGCAAGAAGAATGGACCAATCATCGCTCCATTGCCAACCAGGCCAATCCAATCCGTCACTTTTTGCCTGACGTCAATATGCTCATATGCAAAATCAAGCGGCTGGTCTCCTCTGGGACAATATTTCCTTACAATATGGCAGTTGACCGAAGCATTCATGGTAAAGCCAGACTCGTCTCCGATGATAGTCTTCGAGGAAACGTTGTCGCTGTCCAAGCAACCATTGGCAGAACTTCAAACGTCGTTGCATGTCACCGGGAAGAAGTTGATACCTCGTAATCATTTGGTATGGGTGGAACCCCAGGACAAGACGTGTGATATGATTGAAGGTGGATGACGACAGGCCAAGACCATTCCGTCGGCAGCTAACGGTTTGTGCCCTCCTTTCTCCAGCATGTTGGTCTTCGAGGAGGGTCCTGACTGCTTCGATGTTGACTGGTGTACGTTGGGTCTTGCGTCAGCCTGACCTCTCTTGAGATTGTGGCTGGTGCAAGAGCCGCACGATCCACTCAGAAAGATCATTTTGTGCCTAGGTTAGGGGGTGAAAGAGTTAATTGTTCAAAAAACCGCCTTGGCATACTGGTAAAACCCTGTCTAAGCTTTTAATTTAATGTGACGAATCCAATTTTTTTTTTTTTTTTTTATAAATTTGGCATCTCCAATCCCACCCGAATTTGGAATGCCCAATTGGGGAACTATGTACAAAGCTTGCTCGTATGCGACCCCTTGCTGCCAACTCAGGATAGTGAAGATAGTTCACGACTCTCCTCCGAAGCACGTGCCTGTCAGCCACTGATTCTTATACACTCGCTGGTTGAATCTTCTCAAGTTCAGAGCGAGGGCGGAGGATACCCGGACATGAACCAAGCCGGAGTCTTCCTGACGAGCGCCCGTCTGGCCAACAGGAGGCGCTGGAGCAACGAACAAAGCTGTTATCGAATACCCAAATCCGGCAGTCCCTTCCCAATTTGTAACCCTGTAGCGCGATAGCCAATTGTGCGCTACTCTGAAAAAGCTGCCGACCCCTGCCGGTAGGTACGCCAAGGCTCGAACCCGCGACGTGGTGATCACCTCTGCACTGCAGCGCAGTGCCTTAACCGTGTGAGCCACTCGGCAGCCCCGAATCCAATTTTAACCCTCGCATTCCCGTGCGCAAAAGACTTGAATTGTGCTAAATTCAGAGCGTCCGTGCTCACTGGAGCATGAAGTGTAAACAAAGATACTGGTATCATTCAAAGCAGAATGACCCCCTCTACCAAGGTTTAAGCCCACATTTACAGAACTATTATCTATGTTAATTTTATGATGATTTTTCAGAGAGTATCATTTTTTCTGATACACCCTGTAGAAGGTACTTCATGCCCATTTAAAGAGAGAGTGTATTTTTATTTTACAGTCATCTTGATGGATGTGATCAAGGCACACTTAATATGTGTGGGTATGAGAAAAAATGTCGAACAGTAATGGCCGCTGGTTTCCTGTTGAGGAGGGACATGACATCACACGTGACCTCATAATTTGTCCCTTTCAGCAGCCTCTACATCAGGATGGCATGCATTCACTGATGGGGCCTTGCTGGGGTCCTCTGTCAGTGCCATTTGGCACCTTCTGCTTGTTATGTTATATGAGATTAGCCCCTTGGGGTTTGCTATTTAAACACGCATGGTTGATGCTCATAATCACTTGCAAGTATTTATGCATGATCTATGCGTGCGGGCTCGAGTTTAAATGTACAAGTTGTTGGAGACTGGTCTGTAACATTAAAGGAGAGCTGCTGTTTTTAAAAGTATTTGAGTATACAAATCTTGGTGCAGGGATAATATGCCTGAAGCAGAAAAGGAAAGCCTCTCTGTCTTATTCGGTGTTTGACATCCTGCCCAACTCATACTCTAGAGAAATAGAATTTTATGCAAAATTCTCAAAAATTGGAAATGAGCCCATTAGCTTAACATTCCAGTGATTAAGTCACTTAAAAAAGAAGAAAAACTGGGTGCATTTATCATTGGGATTTCAAATCTTTTCCAGACCCTTTTATGGTTCCAGGGTGAAAGGCATTGTGGCCTCTGAATAGTGTCTGTAGTTTTCTGTTGTCACTGTGTTGCCTTTATGTAATATGTTGAGCCTATAGGTGCCTATAAACCCCTTTTGAAGGCTAGCCAGTTAGGGGACGCTTTTTTTTTTTTAATGGTAAAATGAAGTGTTGTTCAAGTTGGATCCAACCTGTCTATTCATCGTCCTGTTTTTTTAAATATTTATTTATTTATTTATTTTTTGACTCTTGCAATTAAAGCTGGCAAGAAAGCCCTCTCTCTGGTATGGCCAGACTGGTAAATCAAATTGAACAATGTTTTTACACTGTGGAACGAATCATTTTAGGTCTCAGAATGAATGTCTTTTCAATACCCTCGAAAACAAGACGTCTGCCTGATCTCCTTCAGAGTGACCTGCAGAGCTTGCTGCCAAAACGGATTTGACTCTTTTTAAGGGATAAATCACCAGTGATATTTATCGGACAGATGATATTTTTGTATTTAGGTGCTCGCTGGTTAAGATCTTATCCTTGCAGAAGTATGAAACATGGGCAGATGTTTTTCCTCTGAAAGAGGAGATGATTGTTGATCAATTCAAAGGAATACATTCATTCGCAATGTTTTCAGCATTACTGTACTTAGCAGTTGGTGTTCTGAATTTCAGAATACTGCGGTAGTGGGACGGCTTGTCCTTGTCCTTGTCCTTTTTGTTTGTGTAATGTTTTTCAGAGTACATATTTCATAAAATGTAGTGGACCATTTAATTGCAAAGTATAGTGTGTATGTATTCATAGTGGTTATTTTTTGAAACAAGTACAAATAAGTATTAATTCATGTTTTTGTAGAGAAAATATGCAGTAAAAAGTAACATGAAAGATGAATCATTTTTATTGCAAGATGCATGGAAGGCAAAGGCAGAAAAATCATAAAATTGCTTTTGGGCAACTTGTGGATATTGTGAAAGCACGATTGTCCTCGTCTTCACAACTCTGAAATCGGTACCATGCAGAATAATGTTTTGGTATCAATTTTCTAACCGATGAGTGAATGAATGAGCGAGCAAGTGACTCATTTGCATCTGAGTCCTCTCAGTGACTTGTTTCTAGGCTTTGCATATTCCCGAGTTAGAAATGGCTAAAATTGGTTTGTAATTCTTACTGGGACTTATGCTGCAGAATGTGAATGTTAATTGGACTCTTCCTGACACTTAAGTGTTTTCGCTGTCCTTACAGACTCTTGGAGGTGCACCTCTTCCCATGAACACTCTGGTGAAGATCAAAGAGGGCCTCCTGAGGCAAAGGGAACTAGAGATTGACAGGTGAGCAGCAGTCCTCTAATTTCTGGAGGTCACAATCCCAAAGTCCAACTTGTCCTTGTGGTTAAATTTCATCTCCTGGCTGGCTCACTGATCTGTTACTGGATGAGATTGCTCAGCTTGTCACATACAGCTTGAAATTAACCTTTCCTCCCACATGCCAGAGTGGCCCATGGATTAAAAAAAATCAGCTGCCATTTTATTTATTTTATTGGTTTTAACAATGCTTGTCACTTATGAACGCAACCTGGCTCTTTACCTGCCAAAAGGGCTGGTGACTTAACAAAATCATAGCTGTATACTTTCTTTTATGGTGTTGCTTGATTTTCAGTTTTATGGATATGTTCAATTGTAGTAGCCTTGATTGTGTTTTAAAACCAAAAAGTACAAAAATTACTGAAAAGGACAAACTATAAGTAAATAGTTGACAGAAAATGAAAAACAAAGAAAAAACAAAATGGGGGTAGAGGTTCACTTTGCTTTAGAATTAAGTATGAACAGAGATTGATATGATGTGTCCAAAAATAATTACAATGACTTTGTCTACAACTAACCAATGAGGTTATTTGAAGCTTTGACTCGGCGTAGTCCTGATCGGCATGTTACATTTTCTCAAATTTGTAGACAGAACTACCGAGTATGAACCCAAGTCCCTCTAGTATGAGTGCTGTGTGACCTCTCCTCACCCAACATTACTGGGAAGCTGAATTTTTTTCCAGTGAATGAGAATTGGCTTGCATGCGAGGAACATTACAAAGGTTGTAATCTTATAATTAACTGGACTTTAAGAGGACTTTCCAGATATAGAGAGAGTCTGGCCAACTCAAATCATGGGCGCCATGTTTGCTACCAACAGCAGATGATTCTGCGGCTTAACCCTATGGGCTGGATACCATGGTCGCATCGATATTGCTAGTTTTAAAGTACTAAGGAGACTCGACATAACATGACACTTTGCTTTTAGTATTATCAGGGTCCCAACACATGAACTCAAACATTGAGAGCATTGTTCGTATACAAAGAGTTTGCTTAAAAGACGTTTTTGTTAGCACGGGACCTTTGTCTTTATCTTCGGGGTTGTTGCCTTAGGTGAGTCCAGCGTTAAAAGCGGTATTTAAGTAAACTCCTTGTAAAGCGGTATTTAAGTAAACTCCTTGTAAACAAACTGTTCACAATGCTCAAGTTCATGTGTAGGGAGCTGCCAGGTAGCTCACTCGGTTAAGGCACTGCGTTGGAGTGCAGAAGTGTCTATGACTATCATGTCGCGGGTTCAAACCCCGGTCATACCAACCAGCAGTGGTCAGCAGCTTTTTCAGAGTAGCGCACAATTGGCTATTGCGCTACAGGGTTTCAAATTGGGAAGGGACTGCCGGGAATGGGAAATCAAAATGAATAGCTTTGTTCGTTGCTCAAGCGCCTCCTGTTGGCCAGATGGGTGCTCGTCAGGAAGATTCTAAGTCTGTTCATGTTCGGGTATCCTCCGCCCTCGTTCTGAACTTGCAAAGATTCAACCAACGAGTGTAGAAGAAGCGGTAGCTGACTGGCACGTGCTTCGGAGGAGAGCCGTTAACTGTCTTCACTCTCCTGAATTGGCAGCATGGGGTCGCAAACGAGCAAGCCTTGTATATAGTTCACGAATTTGGCATTCTAGATTCGGGTGGGATTGGAGATGCCAAATTTATTTTAAAAAATAAAAAAAATAAAAATGGCGATTTCGATGTGATCATAGCAGTGCCCGAGCACTCCCATTCGAAATCCAATTGACGAAAGGCCGCGTGTATTCGCAACTTCGCGTTGACTTTGAATTTAATCCGTCGTTCGAAAAATTTGTTTTGCTTCCTGTGTGAAAGTCGCTTTATGGTGGCTGATAGTCTTACAATTTCGGTAATACAATGTTGTACTTAATTTAAAAAAAAAAAACCGCTCTGCGTTTCGTCACGCTATTAATATGTTCTAAACTGAATACCAAGTGTAATGGAGTTTGTGCAATGCTACAATGCCGGCGATTTAACTAACGTTTCCATCAAGGTGCGGACGGAAATTATATTTGTCTTCTATTAAATTATGCTTCTCTGTTATGTGATAAACAGAACCTTACACTCTTGGTGTACAAGAAATTACAAGATTTATGAAATGAGTTGAGTAAATTTTACGTTGGTTGTGAGCGAGGTTGCAATGTATTCTCTATTGAGTGCGTTTAGTTGCATGGACTTCAGTATCCCGGGTATGATCAGGTTTTTGGAGAATCCTGTTTTTGCACTTGCTCATGTAAACATCATATCCTTATTTTAGAAACCAGGATAAATAAGTAATAAAATATATGTACAAATAATTTTATAATTGAATAACTTAGTGAATTTAATTACCTCCTATTCAACTCTACCCTATGGGGATCACTTGATGAATATTGATTAATGGTAGCAAACATTGCGTCCATAAAACACGTGACCAGCTCAGAACCAATCAGCATAGTGGGATAGCTCAGACGTTCGAACCCTGAGTTGGCCAGACTCTCTCTACATATATACAGCTCTGGGACTGTCCTCTCTCAGGATGCCAAATATAACAATCACGGATCAGGTTCTCTCACCTACTCGAAATCATGCCATAGTTTGGAAATTGGAATATTTGTAGATGCTTAATTTATATGTAATTTTAATGTAAGAGCAGAAAGCTGTGATTTTTTTTATTTTTAAATTTGTTATGACTTGCAGAATGTACAATTAATTTCATTTTCAGTCCTTGTGAAGACTTCATTTTACTTACATACCGCATTCCTTCCCAAGCTAGGTTGGGGGCAGTTTAGGACTAGTAATGCAATGAAAAATTTTAGTAATGACGTGATTTGTAACAGCTGATGTCAGCAGGTGATTGTAATCATGAATTGGTGCAAAAGTAGTATCCAGGAATGGCATAGTCCTAAGATGGACCAAGAATAGCCAATTTGCTATAAAATGCCTTAGGAAATTATTTAAAGGTTTATAAATGGTGTTCCTCAAAGACCAATGTGAAGAAATTTGAGTCTTTCTCCCTCTGCACTACTTTACATAATTAAAAGACTCTGAATCTGGTAGAATTTCTGTGCTTAAACAGCAAAAGCTTTTTAGCTTAGAAGTTAAATATCTGTGAACTCCGCTCATGCAGACAGCAGTGCATCACGAAATATCATATATCTGCATTCGATATAACCACATGGGTTCAGGATTTCTTTAGCAAACCTTTGTCAAGTAATACAATACATAGTTAAATCCACCAATTTTAGTCAGAACTTTATTGCGCAAAAAGGGAGACCTTATGCCAACTGTGTCCAGAGGTGTTGTTGACTTGTCTCGGCTCCAGGGTACCTGTTATGGACCATGTCATTGTGCAAACATGTATTTTGGTCAAACAAATGTTATGTATGAGTGTTATATGTAAAGCACTGTATATCATTTGTAAATGGAGATTTGTTACATATTATTTGTGCTGCCATACTAGTCAGCTATTTGTTTATTTTGTTCATCATTTAGCTCCCTCTAGTGGTATGTCTGTAGCAAAACATGATCTGATGCAATACCACTTGTTTGTGATGAAATAGACTAGTGCTTTCGAGAGGTTTCTGGCATCATATCTTGCCTGGAGGGGGCCGGATCACCCAACACTCCTGTAGATCTTTTTTTTGTTTTTTGTTTTTGCATCAAAGCTACATAGTGGCATTAGTGTTATTATAAGATTACACAGTGGATTATTTGTAGAAATTTTTGGACCTAATCAGTGAGGAATAAATTTGTTATCCCGCCGGCATATTATGCGGGGGGATATAGCTATCGCTCTGTCCGTCCGTCTGTCTGTCCGTCTGAAAACATTCTTTTGTCCAAAGCATAACTCGAAAACCGTTCAATATTTCTTCGCGAAATTTGACATGTAGGTCAGGTGTCGTATGTAGATGTGCCTTTTGGTATTTGGGACTTTCTTGTGCAGTTCATCCATGAATGTGGGGGGCCGGGGGGATACGCCATTGCCAGATGGCTCTTGTTTTAAGTTGTCATTGCTGGTTTTCTTTGTTGTGATTTTCAAGTCATAACACAAATCAATATTTTGGGTTTTTTTTAAATAATGGAGGCCATGTGCTCAAAACCAAAGAAAAGGACCATCCTTACTGCTACCAGCAACAAATCCTAAAGCCATGCTCTTCTCTGGTATGGGGTTGTCAATGGCCTTAGTTGAGGTAACTTGCACCTCTGCAGGTATCATTTAATGCTGTAAAGTACACAAATTTTGGAATAACTGCCTTCAATACAACATTTTATAGGGACACCAATCCATATTTCAAGAAGACCAGGCAAAGCTGCATCCTGCATGTGTTACCAAAGCGTGGCTGTGTAAGCAAATGGTGCTAGAACTGGCTTACCCGTAATCCCAACTTGATCTCGGTTGGGAATATGTGACAAATTTTGTGGTGCAAAATATGACCACAAAATGGCCCCATCCTGTTGCACACCTGAAGACTTGTTTGCAGAAAGAATGATACAAAATTACCCCTGAAACACTTAATCACTTGGTGTCCCCAGGCCCAAAATGTTTATTCGGTGTTGTGAACAGAAATGGTAACATTACAAGCTGGCAAATACTTTCTGTTCCCAACCTTTCTGAGTATGTTCCAAGAACCAAAATTGAAATGGTTTGTTTTGAAAAATTAATAAAATTCATGCGGTGAAACGTCAAATAATATGCTGTCGTATTGTTTTCATCATGACCTAGGTCAAAGATTAAATCACTACCTTCAGTTTGAATTTTTTATTTAACAGACTGTCTCATCTTTCGCTGAGTTGGGAGTTGTGGATAAGTAATGACATACAAAGGATATTGCTGCTTTTGCTGAGGGAATGAAGGAGAACTAAGATTTTATGAATACATTGTCTGGCAGTCGAGGAGGGGATGATGTGTTGGATTTAATAAAATTGCTAATGTGGAAAAATCTAAAGAATTGAGCCTGGGGCTGACTAAATTTAATGTGCGACTGTTTAAAGGAGGTAATATTCCATCAACTTAAATGGCTTTCATAGCCTCAATATTATTCCTCTTCCACAGCTCCGCTGATGGGACTGGAACAGTTGGGTTGTCATTTGGATAATTTAAAGGCAATGGTAGGGGAGAGAAAATAAGTCAAGATGTCTGCTCTCTCTGACGCCACACTGGATCACTATCAGGTTTGGCTGGTTAGACCCAGATGGAGAGAGTGTAAATGTTTCAGGGCCAGTAATGGAACTTAGTGAGGTTGTCCTGTACACCCCCTGGATTTAGGCCTTTGTTATTTATTTATTTTTATTTTTGTTTTATTCCAAATGAAGTGGGTTATTACCTTACTTAGGGCTGTTTGAAAAAGACAAATAAATGGATAAAGTGTCTTAAAATTTGGTTTAAATGAGTATTAAATGTTCCATATAACAGTCACTCCTAAGCATCTAATTGAGCTTGATTTAACTCTGTGGGAGATGTGAATATGAGAGGCCCTGGGGTTTGGTATTCATTGACCTTACCATATTTTGTCAGAATATTAATAAAATTCGGTATTCATTTAGATTTAATTTTGTTAAACAACAGATCATCAGCACATAATGACTCTGTGCTCCATCTTCCCTCTATGTACCCCATCAAAGTGATATGGGGAGCAGAGCGCAGTCGCCAACAGGTGAAGCAGGCGAGAGGACAGTAGGCGGCCTTGTCTCATCTTTCAGTGAAAGGAGGAAGCATGTTGACTTGAAGAACTTGGTCTGAATTGAAGCAAGCGGACAGATATACAATTGCAACCTACAAGAGGAGTTTTTCACCGAACCCAAATTTTGTAAGGCTTTAAAAGCCTTTTTGACATTGAGGAACAGGAAGGCTTCTTTATGCTGATTGTATTGGTTAGGGGAATACGTGATATTGTGCAATCTTTAAAGATTGAAAAACTTATAAATACATTTTTTTTTAAAACCTATTTGATCCGATGAATTGATTGTAAGAACAACCTTTTCAAGATTGGAAGCAAGTGTGTTTATAGTAACATTCATAAGACTTGCGAGTCTGTAAGAATCTGGGTCACAGTGTCCCTCATCCCCCTTAAGTAAGAGATAAATTGGCACTTGGGGCCGGGGAAGGTAGTGGAAGTCAGTTATTTTAAACGTTTTATCAACCACATTATACATTACAATAGATCATAACCCGGTATACTCTGTGGTAAGTCTTACCTGCTGCAATCTAATTATTTTTATTTGAGCATTTGGGTGGTTGCTGAAGTGTATTTCATACTTTACTCATGTATGGATGCAGCTTGGCGCACCTCATGGCACGTGCATAAAAATCTGGTTTTAATACTGGTGAAAATGCAAGGTGACGCAAAGAACAGTGACAGACATCAGGCTTGTGGGCTGATTTCCTTCTTGGTGCCAATGGTGCGAAGGGTTCTGAGAGAAGAGGTGTCAGGTGATGAGTCCCTCAGGGCCCTGGAGTGTGTCAGTGGGGAAAGGTGCCTACATAATACCAGGCAGTGAAATGTTCTGCATTGAATTACCTCTCGCAGATTACATTTGACGGACTCCTGCAGTTAGCTGCACAACATTTGGGACTAAGAAATACTTTTATTCTGTTTGGCTCAGTACTCTATAATTTTACATTAGTTATAATCCAGCAATACAGGTGCCGTGTCAGATGGTTTACAGAGTTCTGGAAAAGAACTTGTGCGCAGAGGATATCTGTATGTAAGAGCTTTTTTTTTCTTGAGGCCTGTGAGGGGTTTCTTTGTAGTTGCTTCATAATGGGGAGACCATGCAAAAAAGTGCTGCCGAGTGCTGTTCTCCATGCTATCACCAGAACGTATAAAAACACTCTTAAATAAAAGTTTTGAATGTGTACTCTAAGCACTTTGTGTTGTTTGATTTGAAATCTTAATTGAGTTGATTGCAAAATTAAGAAATAATGTATTTGTCCCAAACATTATGTATCAAAATGTATATTCAGTGGTACAGTGAAATTGTCCACTAGACTTTCTTGCTTTGCAGCAAGCTTGAGAAACACAAATTGAACATTCAATTTCCTCTGTTACAAAATGTGAAAAAAATTCTATGACACTGTGGGAAAACTTGCAATTATGTGGAAACAGCCAAATGATAGATGCTTTCCTGCACAAAGTTTCATATCCCTGTCACCTGTGCTACACTGGCTTCTGGCCTGTAGAATTTTGGCAATTTTCGATAATTTTCACTCTGATTAGAAATTCAGCTGATTATATCTCTGCAGATAATGAAGCTAAGGGGCTCTAATTTGTTAAAATACTGCATAATGTTGTTAGGAATGGAACTGGAGGGTATTATAGCAGGTATGAGCACTATTTCTTGTTTTTTAGGGTTTCTAGAACTCATTCGCGAGCTTATTTTTTGTCAATTTGGGCATTTTTGACAAGCTCCAGTACCCACTACACACTAGCCAGAAGGCTAGGAAAGGTTTTATTTAACAAGCTACTTATAGAGAACTTGCATGTCAAATTGTGATGCTATGTTGCCTAGAAGCTGAGATACAAGCACTTCATTTTCTAAAAAATACACTCGAGGATAAGGGGGGGCTGGTTCAGGCCTTAATTGCCGAAATTTAAAAACTATTTTGCTTGAAAACTATTTGAATTGGAGATCTAAAATTTTGCATGGTATGTACTTTTGCCATTATCTTTAAGTTAGTGGAAGCTTGTTCAATTTGAAAATGGTGCAGCAACCAGCTTTTTCTGTATTGGGTGATTTGACATGGACTGACTCTCTTACTTTCACATTAAAGCTATCATTGACTTGAATGGACAATGGTATCTCATTGTCCAATACTGGAACCTACCACAGTGGCGCTAGAGAGTAACATCGCTCAACTGGCACAGGAAATGAGCCTTGAAAACAAAGCTCCTTTTTAGCTGCTTGGTTTAGACTGTGATACAACTCATCCTCTTGAGATACTCCGGCAGGCCGGTATAAAAGACCAAGCTGTCCACGTGTCCTGCGTGGCCGACAACGTTAAGCATTATGGTAGATTCTTAGGCTGTCTTTTAGTTAATTTTCTCTGAAAATCACTTCTATTTATTTCTGTTTTCTCAGATTTGCAGTGGCATACTGCCAGCACTTTAGAGGAACACGTATTTAATTTCAAGGATTTAGCTCAGTTTTTCAGGGCCAGCGCCTGCGCATGGTTTGCTGGATCAAATAGAAATTTAGCTGAAATGGAGCTGAAGAATCACTTTATGTAACTGAGTATGAAATCCTTCATTATTTGTGCATCAGCATGTGAAGGAATTCAAGTGCTAAACTCTCTGAATCATTATTTTCAAATAAAGGGGAAATTCTCTTCTCTTCCTTTGTAATCATACTATATACCTGTGACTCAGTCAGAAAATGTTTGGACAGTCAGTATGTTAAAAGGAAAGCAGTGATTTGCAAATCATCTTTGACTTGTACCACAGTGAAAACAACACAAAAGCATGTTATTTTTTGTTTCACCTTCATGCAACTTATTTATTTTTCAAAATTTACTCTTTCAATTTTGTTGCTTTTAACATATTATTAGAAGTAGGGGCAGTGAAGTATTTACCACCTTATAATGTTGCCATTCCTTTTCGAAACGCCTAATGTTTATGTTCTGAAGATGCCAAGTGATGAAGAGCTTTTCATTTGTAATTTTGTTAGATTCTTTCTGCAAGCAAGTCTCATCATATGCCACTGTAAGGAGTATTTGTGGGATTTTTAGTTTCAAAATGTATCAAAAGGTCTTCGTTGCGGACAAGCCGGGACTGTAGGTCTGCCATTCTGCTCCCCTGCCCTCTCCGTAATCCGCCATACCATTGTAATGCATGTAGTCTGCAGTTTTGGATTGTGTTGTTAAAATATGCTGGGGCATCCCTCAAAAAGATGTTGCCTTAAGGCAGTGGTTCTCAAAGTGGGGGGCGCAGAGCAATTGCAGGGGGGGCGCCTGCCTTTCTCTCAACATAACTGTTCGCCAAATCATTCATCTAGCCTGTTATTTTCATTAAATATTTCTTATGAATGTATGTGTTCAAATATATGAAGCTGGTAAAATGAGCTGGTTGCAATCAATGTGGTCTCGCGATACACAACTCGCCGCTTTTTATACTGCACTGATCTGGCATATTGATAATAAAATGGTAAGTGACACCGAATAAAATCTGATGAATACAAAGCAGAAATAACCGAGATTGTGTCATCTTATTCTCGATAATATGAATGCTCTGTAGGCCTACAGATTAATTTTATCTATCCTAGCAACTGAACGTTACAATCATATCGGCAGGTTTGCAAGTGGTGTTCATGAATTTTTTTTTCGTACTTCGCTGTCGGCTGTTAATATTGGTTGATTACGGTGCTTTCTTTCTGCATCATAGAAACATAATTTTAAGTAGACGGCTACACTCAGGCAGAGGGGTGTGATGCAGCCTAATGATTTTATACTTTAAAAGAGGTTTTGAATTATTAAATTTTTGTGTCCTTCATTGGAAAATTACGGTGGCCGTTTCCAAACCTGCCTATCGTTTTTAATGTTTCCAGCTAGGCTAGACAAAAATCATCTGTTCAGAGCATTTATATTCTCTACAATAAGCAGACGCGATCTCGGTTAACGTATTTTAACTTAAAAGTGCGAGGCCAGTGAAGAGAGGAAAATGTAACTGTCTCGAGACACTCCTTCAGCGGTCCGCACAAGGTCGCTGATTGGCTGTGTGCAAGTAAGTTTCTGTTGGTGTCCGGAAAATGCATAAATAGCAATTTTGTTGAATATTAAAAAAATAAACCTGTTACACTGAACATAGTTTCACAGTCAAGGTGCTTGAAAACAGTTACACTTAAAATAATTACGCCGTGGTTGTTTGTTATTTTGTTATTTCTAATTCTAAAAGTAGCCTAGTTGTAGTTTATGACTACCTACAGTTTATGACCGTTTACTTATATTTTTTCAAAAAAGGTTGAGGTTTATATGAATTACAACGTGTGAAATAAACTGCAATGGACTCTGAAAACAAAATGTGCGTATGTATTACCTATTTTTTTGGCGGGGGGGCGCAAAAATTTATTATGTACCAAAGGGGGGCTCAGCAGAAAAAGTTTGAGAACCACTGCCTTAAGGGCAGGATACATTACAGGCCAAAATATTATGAGTGCCCTGCATTTCTCAGCATTTGGCTGGTTTCTGTCATCTTAAAGTTGATTTTGAGCAACAAAGGCTCTCAACATGCTAAAGAGACACTTGTATTGACAGAAAATGTTGCTTGCTAACAACTGTACATTTTGACATTCAACTTTCAACACGTATTCCTCCTCAGCCTGGATTTGAGCCCTACTGACAGGGGATGCTTTGCCAGTGAAAATGTTGGAGATCTCACAGAAGTAAAGGGCACCATGAATAAGGAAGCATACCATTCCATCCTCCAACGCCATGCTATTCCCTCTGGGCAAAGGCTGGTTAGTTAGAATTTTTGCTTCTGCAGGACAATGACCCCAAGCACTTCTCCAAGCTGTACTAAAGATATGTTGACAAAAAGGCCGCAGCAGGAGTGCTTCAGAACATGGTGTGGCCCCCACAGTCACCTGATTTGTCACCCATTGAGTTACTGTGGATTGAACTTGACCGGGCGGAGAAGTGCGCCCATCAAGTTCAAAAGAGTTCATGAAGGAACTCCTGCAATGAGTTACCAGGAACTTCTTCCTTCCACTGCTGGAAAGAATGCCTAGGATACGCCAGGCTGTAATCAAGGCTAAGGGAGGGTTCTTTGCAGAAAGTCGAATTTAAAGTTATTTATTATTAGTTCAACCTCCAATAAGGAGAATATACAGTTATACAGTACAATAAATAATAAAGATATTCATGAAAAACATATTTGTAAAAATTAAAGTAATAGTACAATCTCAGAGTCACCTTAAAATAGTTTTTGATTTGCGTGACCTGTTAAGGATCCATGAAGTCATTACATTGCTGCAGTGGGCCAAATTATACCCATGTATACGAGTCTTCAGCACCCTCATCAGCCTAAGTTTTATAAGTTCTACATGTACATTTGTAAATGCAGCCCAGACTACAGTATAACAATTGATACTAAATACAATTACAACTAGATGATGCGCACTCTATAGAAATGCAAACCCATGCCTCTTGTTGACCTTGACCTTTGACCTTTTGACCTGAAAATTCAAATTTGGACAGGGTACCCTAGAATCATCTACCCCACAAAGTTTGGTCACCCTAGCTTCAGTGGTGGCCGAGCTGTCACACGGACACACACACAGAGAGACGGACAGACAGACGGTGCTAAACTGTATACCCACGCCGCCTCGTTGGGCGTGGGTAATAACACACCTTAAAATAATGTAAAATTATTTGATAAGAGGTGAAGCCAACTTATGTTCCCTTTAGTCCTTTATTATTAAAATTGGGCGAATCAATGAAATATTTCAACGAATCTTTAAGTATAGGAACATTGTACATTTACACTGCTAAAAATGACCTTGATGGGATTACAGCCCATAGACATTATTCTGTGCATCAGAGTACCTGCCACCCTCTGTCCATTGATTAGAAGTTTTACCAATAAAAAGACATTCAGGTCTCTGATCGGCGATGGATACTTAAAAACATTCTTATACAATGTGCAACCGCGTTTCCAAACTTTATCCTCAATTGCGGTAATACCAAGTGTGTTCAACTATTTTTCATGATGTGATTTCTGAGGGAAGCCACAGGCTCGCTTCATAACTCTACCCTCTAAACAATACAATGCCGCCTTATCGCGACTGTTCAAGCTTAAGCATTCTACACCATACATCATAGTAGGTTCAATCACTGTATTATAAAGAAAGGTCTTAGCCTCAGTGCACAACCCAGGGTATGAGAATCCTTCCGATGCTAAATATTTACTACATATCTCTTGGAAAATAATTTTGCACATTAAGATATGTGTTTCTATGTTATTCTGTTTTTTTGTTGTTGCAGAAAAACCAGCCAAATTCTGAAAAATGCAGTGTGTTTCTTATACTTTGGCCAGTTGTTTGTAATATTTTTGACTGTATTGTCGCTCTAAGACCTGTGTACTTTTCAGTGTTAATAGTACCTTCACTGAGCTGGAGGTTACCCTTGTTAAGGGCACTGGCAAAATGGTCCGTACCTTGACAGAGCATAGATTTAGGACTTGTTGTTAATGGTGTTAGTGGTCCTTTTCTTCTTTGGTTTGGAGACTGTCCATTTCTTTCAAAAAAAAAATTCAGATATTTTTTTGTTACTTTCTGCCACCGGAAATACACTGATTCTCCTTCTAATATTGAATGAGAATAATTGAGAATACCTAACTTGTGATGTCAGTGGAATTAATAACAGTCTCAGTGTGGTTGAGCTGTGAGTCATTTCACTTCCATTAGCTTGCCAAAATCAATGCGGTGTGACTCCAGGAATTTGAGCCATTTTGCCCTCATAGTGGGATCTGAAGGAAATGCATGCAGCGATATGCCCTGTGAGTAAAAAGTATTTATACAACTGTTTGGAGCTCTAGCCACACAATATCCGCCACCTTTCTTCAGTGCCTAGCTCTTGCGTTCCGCTGTTGTGTTGAGTGAAATCAACTGACCTCACAAGTAAATCACGAGATGTATGTTCTCACAACAACTTTCAAGTCAAAATGTTTGAATACAAAAAATGGGCTCAGTTAAATTCTAAAAATTATGTCAGTGCCATACGCTTTAACATAAGACTTCCTTTAAGCGCATTTAAGTTTTTACTGACATTGGTGGATGTCACGGCGTATTTTATTGTAGCACTGTATTACTTGACAAATTGTACAGTACTTCACAAATTGTTCTGACAAAAGTTTACCAAAGTAATCCTGAGCTTATGTGGTTATATCACTCATAAAAAATGACAGTTCTGGATGCAGTGCAATCTGAATGATTGGGATCACGGATATTCAGCTACATTTGCCCTTGATGCACTGATATTCCTTCAGATTCCTTTCAATCTTTTAATAATGTTATTTATCATAGAGAGTGAAATATCACAATAGCTTTTTATCTTGCTTTGTGGAGCATAGTTTTTTTTTTTTTAACCTTTCAATGATTTTCTCCCTCATTTGTGGACAAACTGGCAGTCCTTGGCCCATTTGTGCTCCTGAAGGGCTAGGTCTTTCCTGAATTTTGTTGTTGCACCAAATCATGATTACAGTAACCTGTTTACAGCTGTTGCAGGTCACATCATAATTCACATTTTCCTTTTACCTCATGACCAGTCCTAAACTGCCCCTGTCCAAACTTTTTCAATGTGTTGCAGGCCTGAATGGCAGGAATAGATGTAGATAAGCAAATAAAAAGAAGTGGACATGACAAAATATGAAATATCTTATCTTCATACTGTCTGCGAGGAAATACAAGTGGAAGTAAAAGGAATTCGCTGCTTTCTGTTCTTTTGTGCACTTTCCATACCATCCCAACTTTTTCCTGAGTTGGCGTTGTACAATATAAAAACTGAAATGTAATTTTATGATTTTGGGGTGTGTATATAGCAGACCTGTTTCTGGAGATGTGCCGTCCTGTCGGTTTTCACCTCAGTCCAAATAATTTTCACCTTATTTAACTGCTCAAGATTTAGATGAGTCACTTTCTGGTATTAGTATTACGACCACTGGCTGCGGTTGCATATGCTTTGTTTGGATTGAAATTAAAACCATCTGGAGGTTAGATCTCTAGGAACTGGGCTGAGGAGTCCTGACCTGTAGCTGTCGCAGCAGAGATGCAAGGATCTATTTGTATGTTTTGTTATATTGTTTTATTGCTTTCCCCTTGCATATATTTATGGATTCTTAATTTGTACTGTACAAGTGTTGTATCATGTCTTGTGTCATATGTTTGTCTGCATCTATGAGTGTATCTATGTGCTGTGACTGTATTGGCTGTTTTTTTTTTGGTTTTTGTTTTTTCCACTTGGTGGACTCTGAAGAATGGACAATTTTGACTTAATGTTTTGACTCTAGGAAGAATAGCTATGCTAATGTGCTGGTGCTAATGGAGATCCAATAAATAAATAAATAAATAAATAGAGATGCAAGAAAAGATTTCACCACAAGAGGGAGCATTACTGCAGCCAGACACAAGTTTCACCTGACTAATTTTGACAATGCTGTTCAATGGACTCTTTTTATTATATTTTAGAAAATGGCCTACCGACCAGCTGTAGATGTCACAAAAAATAATGAAATGTATTTCAGGGGTTTTCCCCCCCCACTTTCATCATTTTGTTGACAGCGGGCCGTCAGGGTATTGGAGAAATATAAAGGAGGGGAGTTTAACTCAGAAGGCCTGTTGTCACGGTTTTAAGTGCAAAGATTTACAGGCATCCTCTGCTCCGATGGGACAGCAGAGCCATATATAACCGTGGTGTCAGAAGTGACCACCATTGAAATGACTCAGAGCCTGCGATTACAAAATGCGCTACTGCGGTTTTCCATGACAGCATGGTGTTTATCGCCCTAGACATAGTCAGATTGTTATTCCAGTCACAGTTCACACTGGAGAAATCTATTACCTTCCTCTGTTTACTAATTAGTACAGCAGTAATTGCCTATATCACGCAGGGCTGGTTTTTAACACTGCACTCTAGTGCCTGTCCAGTGAATGGTGGTTGGGGAAATGCACGGAGTCGGGGAGGGTTATAAGACAGCGTGTTACACCTGGAGCTGAACGATTTGCAGTAGAATTGGATTTAAACAGTATTATTCATTTCTGAAGTTTAATTTTGTCAGAAACACTATCATAAATCTACAACATGCAGTGAAGTACAGTATGTGTGTTTATACTGTATATGTACTTGTATCCTGTGGTAATAAATTAACTAATAGAAAGATAAGTAAGTAAGTTATTAAAACATAAATGCCAAAAATGTATAATAAAAGGGATGGAATAAATTAAAGGTTAGGTAAGAAAGAAATGAAAGTGTCTGAATAAGTATATGTATGTGTATTCAGGGTTGATAAATGGAATAAGGGGTCTTCAGAGTGGAAATTTCAATATTTTTGATTTTCACATAAACTAAATTAAATAAATAAAGGAATGCAGTGAGATGCCCGTGAACACCTAGAATCTATGCTTTTCCTCTGCCTCAATTGTTGCTTGTGACTTTAAATGAAAATTACCGAAAATCACAATGTTGACTGATTTTCAGTCTTTTTTTCTATCTGGCATTCATAACATTATTAATATTCATCTGATTGACTTGAAATTTGGACCGAAGTTGTATCTGTTGGAGATCTATGAAATGACTTAGGATTTTCTAGATATATGCATCCTTAGGGGGTTAATTTTGAAAATGAAACGAGTTGATTTTCGTTATGGTTACATAACAGAGCTCATTAAATATTCATAAATGCTCCAAATAAAAAAATTCCTGTCATTTCATAGAAATATCTTAAAACTTTGATATGAGACTAATTTGAGTTAGATCTGACCATGGGTTATTGAAATATCAGTGCCGCAACATATTTTCAGATTTTGTCATTAAAGGGCCATTTCCATGGCAACCATGTAACTTTTTATCAAAATACAAAATTTTACAAGGTTAAAATCATGTTGAGCATGTTTATTTCTTAGTTTTTACATTATTATGATTATTTCTACACTTTACCCTGAAGGACCCTTTAAGAGATGGAGGTCATGGAAACATATTTTTCAGCTTTTTTTTCATCGTAACAATATGATCCTTAGAGGAAAAAGTTGCATTCAGTTGTGCAGTGGAGATGAATCCGTGAACAGAGTATGTGAGATATATGAGATGTTCTGCACAGTCAGTGAAGTCGATATTGACAAGCTGTAATGCTGTGTGGTTAATTCTTCTGAACTGGCTGATTCGCAAGTTTTGTGTTTTATAAATCTGTTTCATGTATTGAAGGACTCTGATATAACTTAGAGCCAGTAACTGAGCGTTGAAGTAATTCCTGTATTCAAAAGGCCACCGCTGCTTTACTGCATGAAGGCCTTCATAGCCCCTTAACATACTTTGTATTCGGGACCAATAAACCAAATATATGCACTTAACAAATGATTAGAGGGTCATTACTCCCAATCGTGTCCCAGTGACTCCATTTGTATGGTTGTCTTTTTCGTGTTGAAATGGTCATGAATTGCACAGTTGCTCATGCAGTTCGCTGTTACCTCAGTGACAGACCGTTAAGTGCTACATTTAGGTTTCCCGCTGCTCCCCTGTAAATGGGCCTCACAAATCTCTCATTTCCCTTGAGAACCTGGGGAAGGTGTTTCTGCGATGTTCTTTAGGAAACTCTGGGAGTGAAACAATATTACTTCCTCACTAAATGTGAGAATCTTGGCAGCGGACCAAAGGGTCGACTCAACAGATTAAAGTCATGTCTGTAGTATCTGTAGAGAAGTATTTTGCATGGTCCTGGGTTACTGACTCAAAGAACCTTGGTAATGGAGCTTGTAAAACAAAATGGTACCCCTGTTCATTTTTTTTTTTTTTTTTTTTTTTTTTTTGCAACAATGAATAAAAAACATAAGCAAAAATTACATAAAGCAGCCATATGGCTTTGAAAAGCTTGAATCGTATAGACCAGGGGTGTCCAATCTATTCCAGAAAGGGCCGGTGTGGGTGCTGGTTTTTGTTAGAGCCCAGCACTAACACACTTGATTCTACCCAGCAGGGTCCTGATTGAACCGCCTGATTAGTTAATTAGTGGATTCAGGTGCTGTAGCACTGCTGGCTAAAACAAAAACCAGCACCCACACCGGCCCTTTATGGACAAGTTTGGACACCCCTGGTATAGACCCATGAAGTAACGCATGCTTGATTGCCTGTTTTGTAAATTCTCAAATTGTTTTTCTCTGCCTCTCAGGCAAAAGCAACAGATCATGCAGCTCCATGCGCGCATCAGGGAGAATGAGCTAAGAGCGCAGCAGGTCATCCACGGCCAGAGGGGGCGCTGTGAAGACTCCTACATTCTCCAAGCTAAGGTGGGTCTCCCATTCATAGACTGTATGAAAAGTTGGACGCAGCACTCAAGTCAAAAGTGAAGCCAATGCGGAAATCTCTTAAAATTGCATACTATTAAATGGCCAGCAGATGGCAACGTGGCTGGTTGCAGAAATAAGTTCAATGCTGTAGAAGTCTATGAGAAAATTATCCCTCTTTCCCACCTGATTTATTATTCCAATAATGATTTTACCCATTGTTTTATGGTATATGGTATCTATCGCAAGTTTCAAATCTCCTTTATATGTATCATGATGTTCATTTTCGTAAATTATGGTCCCAAAGAGACTAGAATAGAGGGTAAAGCCAAAATATGCTGTAGGAGCGTGGCTGTCCTCTGGTCCTAGTCAGATACGGTCAGATTCACCCCTAGATCCATCCCTTGCTCCTCCCTGGATCTTCAATTCAAGCTCTCGTCCAACAGGAATCCCATCCGGTTTCGAAATGACAAAATGGCGCTGTTCAAATTGCCAAAATTGCCAAAATCAAATTGCCAAAAGCCAATGGGTGACATCACAGCTGCTTCGTCCATCTTTTTATACAGTCTATGCTCCCATTACGATTGTAAATTTGTTTATAAGCCTTGCTGCTCAATATTAAGGAGTGCCAAATAGATGTTATATGCACATTATTTTTATGTCTGCTGTCCTCCTTAACTACAAATTACTGTGATCAGACTTGAATTGCGGTCATAACTGCTAAATGCAGTGATAAATCATGCAGAGAAAATGGACAACTGCACAAGCCTCATCTATTTGTCAACAAGTTTATAGTTTCAGCACTACATTTGAGGCAGTTTGTTGGTTTGTGACTTTTTTTTTTTTTTTTTTTTCCTCTTTGATTTATGTGATTCGATTGAGAAGTTGCTCAATGACGCTCCAGCCGAGTAGAATATAAACTTGCGTTGTCTGTTGTCATCATGTGACAGGACTCCTCGTACAGCAGCCCAGTGTCTCCGCAGCAGCATCCGGACCGGACGAGCCCCCTCTACTGCGAGAACAGCGAGCTGGGCCGCAAGCTGGCTGCAGCTGAGCTGGAGGTGATCCAGCTCAACGAGTTCCTGAAGCAGAACACGCAGAAGTACACCGAGGACATCAAGAAGCTAGAGGAGAAGGTGGTCTGCCGGGCCGATAGCCTTGCTGAAAAGCTCAATGTACCAATGGCGGGGTTATTTGCAGAAGACTGCGATGAAAATGACTCTGTGTAGTATCAGTTGTTGCCTCGATGTGTGTGCGGCGGTAAGCATCCTAACAATTTGGGCCACGTGAAATGCATATGGTGCATTTGCCACTGGTTAATTATTCAGTGTTAAGACGGCCAATCAGCGCCAAGGTCTTACCGCTTCTTTCCGATCCATGTTTCTGTCACATGATCAGAAGCTGCCTGAGTACCGCCGTAGTTACAGGCACACAGGCCTTCCTGCGTTGAAACATTGTAGAACATTTGGCTACAGCGAAGACCTTTAGCAAGCTGCATATATTTGATATTTTTCACCAAGTAATTCTTTAGTCACCAAGTAGCCTCCATTATGTTGGGTTGTTGTTACCAGAAAGGTAATGAACATTTGTAATTAACTTGTAATTAAATACATGGGTTGTGTCTCATTAGAATTGTTCTTCATTAGCCATGGTGATCTGTTCAGTGGCCGTACACTAAATAGTCTATAAACCCTCAGTGAATTTATCTCCATGCAATATATCCGCATTTCCAGTACAGTGGCACAGCTCTCATTAATTGCCACTATCTCACACATTAAGGTTTAACCCTTAGGACAGAAGTTCCCCCCCCCCCCACTCCAAAGCTCTTGAGCATGTGGTCTGCAACTGCATCACTTTTTCATATCGGCTGCAATTGTTATGTCAGCTTTTGTATGTTCGGTCAGGGACATTGTAATCGCATATTAAAATATGCCCGCTGACATTCACTAGAGGCATTCTACACAATGGACTTTGTAAGACAGATGGTGGATTTGGCTTAAGGCCTGGACTAGGCCCCTGACTGGCTGTTTTTTCTTTTTTTTGTCCTGAGCAGATGAAGACGCGAGACCGCTACATCAGCAGCCTGAAGAAGAAGTGCCAGCGGGAGAGCGAGCTGAACCAGGAGAAGCAGCATCGCGTGGAGACACTGGAGAAGTACCTGGCAGACCTGCCTTCTCTGGACGAGGTGCAGAGCCAGGCTCAACAGGTACGGCTCACCCCGCCCTCTCTGGGGCCCGTTAACTTCCAACCCGAACCTTCCACCAGCCAAATTTAAAGGTGTCCAATCTGATTCACTTATGCCCCATGTGGGTGCTAGCTTTTGTTACAGCCCCACGCTAATAACCCTGATTCCACTTTTCAAGAACTTGATGGAACCCCCTGATTAGTTAATTAGAGGAATCAGGATTTGTAGCCCTCGGCTGAAACAAAAACCTGCACCCAGACGGGCACTTTGTGAATTGGATTGGACACTCCTGCCCTAATCTATGCATCCTGTCAACTCCCCATCAACAATGATGAATGAGATGGTGAGAAACGGCTCATGTCTTTAAGGCCATTTAATAGACCAGTAAAGGCGTGTTTAACCGTGATTAAATCATCCTTTGTCTTAATCAGTTTTGCTATGGAATTATTGCCTCTAACTAGGGAGGGGACAGTCTGCTGGTGTATTACACGCTGACATGGCGATGATGAACATTTTCCTAAACAATATTTGAAATTACAATCAATACTCAATTTGATTTTGCTAAACCGGTGTTGACCTAGTTGCCTTTCGGAAGTAGTAACGTAGTCGTGCTGCAGTACTCAATACTACCACTAGAGGGTAGTAAACGCTAACGATAGATTAGCATTGTTGGCTCCTTAAGGGATATTAAGGTACTGGTGGGGGGTGTTGTGTCTCAGCTGGAGGAAGTGCAGGGGAAGGCCAGGACCCTGCAGGAGAAGGTAACCCAGCTGGAGCTGAGCCTGTCAGAGAGCCACGCGTTGCTGAAAGAGAAGGAAACTCTTATCGAGACCCAGGCCAAGAGGGAGAAGGAATTGGTGGCAACTGTGCAGAGGTACCCAAGCCTTAAGCATTCCTTCAGTCTCACACCTGAAGAACTGCTCTGTGTTGGCATGTTAGTACAGTGTGCTATTGCCTTGTTGAGAGGACGTCCTCTCTTTGAACTCCTGGGGCCTTTCTATTTTCAGTTTGCATGTTCTCCCCCTGTCTGCTTGGTTTTCCACTTGGTGCTTCAGCTTCTTTTCACAATTTAAGCTCATGCAGGGGAAGCAGCGTGGTATAAGGGGGTCATTAATGTGTTAGTTAATTCAGTCAATTAAGGTGCTGAGTCGGCCTCCCTTGAATGAATAGACATTATGTAAATTGTAGCCCTGCGCTGTAATGCGCTGCTGTTACCATGTCTCTGTGCAGTAATAGAGGCAGTTTGTCTTTTTATTTGTCTTGGTTCTTTGTGTCCTTTAAGCGCCTTGTATCTTGGTTATAAGACCACAGTGTGTCCTTCTAAACCAGCAGGAGAAGCGCAGCATATCTGCGCTGTTTCTGTATGTTGTTAAGCCACCATGTCACGAACCGTCTCCTCCTCCTCTCACAGCCTGCAGGAGAAGGTAGAGCAGTGTCTGGACGACGGCGTGCGGCTGCCCATGTTGGACCTGAAGCAGCTTGAGAGGGACAGGGCCCGTCTGCAGGAGCAGCACACGCACAGCAGCCAGGTGGAGCCTCCCTTCCGCACCTCCCGCTGTCTCCTCGCAGCCGTCTCTCCCCCCCGCCCCTGTCCACGCTTTTTTCTAACCCTCCCTTCCTCTCCTCTCTCTCTCTCTCTTTCTTCCAGCTCATAGACAATCAGAAGAAACAAATGGAAAAGCTGTCTGTCGACTTAACGGTAAGCCCTCACATTTTCTAGAAATTTCTGTTCTTTCACCTCCAGGTGAAAGAAAAGGTGACTTTTCTTTCACCTCCATTATGAGTATTTATGATTGACTTCTGCTGTTGTTGGGAGGGGTGGGGAGGTACACCATTGTACAAAATTCCCTGCGCTTTTTATTCAGCCTTATCTATGTAACTGGGCCGAAAATACTCCGCCTTGAATGGCTGACTGACCAGGCTAGTATTTGTGCCTTAGAATTGCCCTGCCCATTACTGCTCTCGAGTCATGCTTCATGTGGGTAACTGAAAGGCTGATGTTTTAGGTCAGGTACCCTCCTGCCATGGCACCAAACTAAGTTACTGTTATCCTGACTGGAGTTGGACACCAGTAGCCTGACTCTGCCAGCCTTCGTACTTCCACTTAATTTCATTTCGCTTCATTACTCAGTCTGGTCACTCGGAGCTCTGCTTCGTTTACCTCGGCAGAAAATACGCCGGACCAACCAACGAACAGAAGGCGTGGCCGAGAGCCATGATATAGCCTGCTGAACCAAGTTTGAAATTGTTGTCTCCTAAATCAACAATGGCTGCGGACACATGTACACGGGAGGACACAGATTTGCTCTGTCGTGGAGAAAATCCCCGTTATCAGCAACCTATAGCCACAATAAGATGAATGTTTGGTTATTTTTTTTTTTGAATGGAAATGATGTTGTAGCACTACTCCCTACATGTTTCAAGAAAAGTTGTCATATCTACTTAATATCCATCATGAAACATGAAATAGGCACCCTGTTCATCTCTGTGAGAGACAGCCGAACCACCTCAGCTAGCTTGTAGCTTCTAGTGTTACATTGCCCAGAATTTCACACTATTTAAGTTGACAGCAAAGTTTTTAAAAGCCGTGTTTTAGTTCATGTCACAAGACCTATTCGCTGTCTCAGTGTTATGTTGTCATTATCCATGAATTGAATGGTTGTCTGAGACAGCCAAAGGCTTTGAGCCAAACTATGTTACTATGAAGTTAGATAGTGAGCTCAGAATGATGTTAGCGAAAGTTTGGTTAACGGTTCAGTTTTCGTGTCAGCTCAGATTTCGTCCTAATGTAAATAATGCGTTATTCTTGCCCATTCTGCCGTTGGTTTTAGGTCTCCTACTTTTTTTTTTTTTAAATAGCAGCAGTATCTGCAGGAAAAACGACAGCTCAACAGTTTGTTTCTTGTAAGGAGAACAGAAAGAGCACCTTTGGTTCTTTTAAGTGAGTGAGTGAAGGCTAAAATTTGGTAGATTAGGCATATGTATGGGTACAGTATTAACTTTAATGTTCTGATCAGTTTGTTTTCGCTGCATTCCTGGTATGAAGCACTGTGTTTACAGCGGTAGTACTAGGCAGCTGAGCCGGCGCATAACATGTCATCGCCAAACGTTAGTGATTAGTTTACGGGTACACCAATGATTTTAAACTTAAGTCAAGCACCCACCCACCAGGAAGTAAACTTGTCAATGACTAATCATCAGACTCTGTGTATGAAGCAAAGCTTATAACTTCTTGCGTAGGCACAAGAAAAGATGCGTACATCACTTTCTTTGCAGATATCTAATTAATAAAAACCAACTTGACATTAAAAAAGGAAAATTATTAAGATAATGCACGTCAAAAAACTCCCAAGTTCATTCTGATTAAATCAATAACAATTGCATGCAGTTTATCTTACACGTTGGTTTATGAATGAGATTGTTTTCTACTATATACCACTTTTTTTCATGTGCATATTATTCAGGTATGAAATCCAGGCAGATATTTATAAATAAGGCCCCAGGTGCTTTACTGTGGCTGACCACTGCCCTCCCATGTACATAAATCATGTTAAACGCAAAGGAAAACTTACTGGTGGTTCAGTGAAGTGCATCTTCATTCACTGTGAACTGTGCAAAATAATTTTTACCCAACAGAGGAAGTATGCATGCGGAGTATCAACAGGGCAGTATTTAGCAGTTTTTTTTTTTTTTTTTGGACGCATAGGAGTGTAGCGTATGTGATGACAGACTTGTGCTACCGCAGTCGTTAGCAATGTTATTTCCTGTCATATTGATAGCCTTGACGTGGGGAGTAAAAAGGTATGTCCACCGGGACATTAACTTTAACGGTAAACTATAAATTATTCATTAGCCTTTCTGCCAAAGATTGTTTTATTGTCCAACGGCACACACCTGTCAGTTGATGTGCATTCTTCCTGGAAGATGGGGCTAGTGCACTGCATTTTTAATTTTGCTATGCATTTTCCAACTGGCTATCATTGCTGTGGCTATCATTGTTGCTTTTGTGCATTTTCACAATTGCCTTTGTAGACAGTAGAATAGTGTTATTACTTTACTTATTTTACTGTTACTTCTCTGTTTAGAAATATCAGTTGTCGTGGACCACAAGGTAAAAGGTGTAGTTTTTAGGTCACCTGAGACAAAGTCTCAAAGTGACCTATTCTAATCGCTTTTTGTCCGTTGTCGTCCATTGTCAATCGTCTGTCTGTGAACAATTTACATTTTCAACTTCTTCTCAGAAAACGCTAATCCGAATTCAGTCGAATTTTGCTGGAACCTTCCGAAGGTCAAATTTGCACCAAAATTGTGAATTATATGGTGCCCACCCCCAGGGGCTCTGAGGGGCGGGGCTAAAAGTCGTCAATACATTTTCGACGACTTCTCAGAAATCGCTGATCTGATTTCAATAAAAATTTTGCAGGAACCTTCCTTGGTCAAATATGCACCAAAATTGTGAATTATATGGTGCCCACCCCCAGGGACTCTGAGGGGCGGGGCTAAAAGTGGTCAATACAGTTTCCACTTCTCAGAATTCGCTGATCCGATTTCAATAAAATTTTGCAGGAGCTTTCCATGGTCAAGTATGCACCAAAATTTTGAATTATTTGGTGCCCGCCCCTAGGGGTTCTGAGGGCCGGGGCTAAAAGTGGTCACATTGGCTGAAATTTTCAAAATCTTCTTCTCCAGACCCAGATATGCTGGAAAGCAATACTCTTCATTGATGGAGGGGTCTTCAAGTGCCTTATCAAAATTGTTAATTTCATGGCCCCTAGGCTCCATGTTTGCCTCTGGGGAGGGGGTGAAGTTTACAATACTTTATATAGGAAAATGTTACTTTTGGGTATATTTGGTTCATTCACATCAATAACATCAGTTTTTATACAACTCAGGTTAAGGCCCATGGGCCTCTCGTTAAAAGATGTTTCTTGTACTAATTGCATCATTTACTGATGTTTGACTCATAGAATCCAAAATGGGGATCTGATAAAAGCATATGTAAATTGTGGGTAAACTGTGTTATAATAGTGAATATCTGCTTGTGTACTTTCAGTTCTCCATCATTGGCAATAGAGTTGCTGACCTCAGGTTTCCACCTCAGGATACTGTTATCGTTCTTGAGGCAACGGTTCAATGTTTGGCACCATCTCAAGTTTTGCAATACAATATCTACAACTAAAATGAAGTTGAGAATTCGCAAGTGATGATAAAGCAGGGTCAGAAATGATTTCTGAAATTTTTCGAAACGCAAATCTTTTGCTTTTCGTGAAGGGGACCATTTAGGCTGGGTGAAAGATGATGGGTAATGTAGTTCTCTTGTTCTCAGACTGTGGAGAAGAAACTGCAGAGGGAGAAGGTTGTCTCTCAGGAGCTTCGCAAGCGACTGCAGGAGAGAGACCAGGACCTGGAGTCGCTCTCGAAGACACTTCAGGAGGTAATGACACGCCCATTCTTGTTCTCATCGCATGCACGCGCACCCTCAGAAGCCCACTCGTAATTATATGCGTGCATGCACACATGAACACTCAATCACTCCTGAAACGGTCATCAAATCTGTTCTTATCTGGGAATGTGTTGTCTCAATTGCTAATTCTCTGGCAGTTCGTGTCTTGAATTGAAAGCCATGCATTACTTTTCAGTGTCTTTTACTCTTAACTCATTCTCCTCGCCAAAAAAAAAAAAAAAAAAATTTCTGCACGGAAGGTCATATAAAAATCAGTCGGTAAGCATCCTTTGCATTTCAATTTTCAGGTGGACGGGAGGTTTTTCTATATTGTATTTTAGTTTGGTTAGAGTTTGAGATCCAACAGACACAAAATGTGCTAATCACTAGTTCATTTTTTAACATAAGGAATCAAATTTGCTTTCGCACAGTGATTGAAAGCCAAACACAGTCTGCTGCACGGACTGGGATTCTGAGCATTTTTTTCCCCCCACTTGGGGCAATTATTATGTGTTTTCCAATATTAAAAAAAAAAAAAAAAAAAAACATCTCTGGTAGGAAGGTTTTTTTTGGGGGGTGTTTGAAAATGGTAACCAGCTAATTTTTTTTTATTATAGCCCAACTAGTCCATTCTCAGGGAAGCACACGCCACAGCTCTGCACTGACTTGCCAAAAATACTCACAGAAACTATAATTTGCTCGTAAATTGTTCAAGTTTGGGGAAAATGGAAAAATAAGCTACATTATGCTAAAGCTCAATGGCCATGTGTAGTTTTAGATTGATTTTTTGACTGAGTGGAAAAATGGATTCAAACTGACAGTTTTTCTGGCATTTTGCAGTATGACAAGCTCTCAATGCTCACCACTGCTGTGGTGCCAGTTAGAAATGAGTGTACTCTTATCTGCCCTTGTCTGGATATGAAGCTAGGCTAACGCTAAGGTATCTGAATTCTGAGGCCTAGCATGTCTATGAAGGAACAGTTTTGGTGTGGTGAGGAAACTCATCACCCAGCAGAAGATAATTTTCCAAATGGGGATTCAAGAGAGGCAATTATCCACAGGGAAATGTCTCCCACTCTCCCGCAGGGGAGTGCCTCTTATTGGGTTTGTGAGGCAGCAGAGTGTTAGTGGATGATGTTACTGCCCCCCTGAGTGAGAACTGGCCCGTGTGGGTTGGGTAGGAGTGTTGGTGTTCAGTGCTGGTGCAGCAGGGTTAGTTTCTCCCTCCTTCCTCCACATGTGGGCTGTACCTTCTCCCCATTCTTTGACTGCTGATGGCAAAGCTGGGTGCCTTAACTGAAGTCAAAGGTTTTCTACAAGGTGCTTGCAATTTAATCCTTTGGAAATAAAGTGACGATCCACCAAAATTATATGCGTCATGAAGACATTAAAGAGTTTTACAATACATTGGAAAAAGCAGCATAATATGATAATAGCCCATTCCTGATTGCAATATGGTATTGACCTCTGAGAAATGTTTCCCCAAGAGGTCCGTGTATTTGTGGCATATTGCTGTTTGCCATATGGGTTGGCACATACATCATCGCATTTTACTGCATCAGATTTGGGGAGGGGTTTTCACTAGACCCCTCCCTCTCATCTCTCCTGGAGAAGATGCACTCTCTCTGTCGCCATACTTTAAGCAATAGCCCTGCTCCCTGGTGTATTATGTCATGTTAAATTGCCCTTCAGAGCAACAGTGTAGACTGATGAGATAAGCGAGTTCATGCAGAAGCAGTTGTGTGGGCTGATGATGAAAGAAGGGGGCTTTAGATCAGATGATTACTTGAATCCTGGCTTAAGCACTGTTACCGTGTCCTTGACATAAGTAGCCAGCTGTAAAACTATGTATTTAAAGTGTAAAGCAAGGATTGCCATTTCTGGACTGACATTAAATCATCGATTTACATCAACTATGAGCTAGTTTACCTGCCAAGTGGATATACAAAGAAGAATTAACACAAACACACACACATGCACACGCACGTTTGTAAGTTTAAGTATCTACAGCTCTCATACCCTCCACCGAGGTCCTTTGAGGTTCACACAGTTTCTTCTTGAAATGATATTCACCTCATGACTAGAATCGATGCCTGGTTGACCCTGCCGGGTTAAATGCAGAAAGCATTTAACGTAAAGTGCCCCAATTATGATTCCCTTCTACCGGTAATAGATGGCCGTTAAAGTGTTTCCAGTCGATATGGGTGTCACCAGTCGATATGGGTGACCTTGACCTTATTTTCAAGGTCACCATGACACTTTGACCACTTTTCCAACTCTTGTTCACCTGATATCTCATGACCTGTTGCACCTAAAGTCTTCAAATTTGGTATCAGTCTCCATTGGGGCATTACAAAGACACCAGTCGATATGGGTGACCTTAATGTTATTTTCAAGGTCACCACGACACTTTAGCCACTGTTCAAACTCTTGTTAACGCGATATCTCATGACCCATTGCACCTAGGGTCTTCACATTTGGTATCAGCCTACATTGGGGCATTACAAAGACACCAGTCGATATGGGTGACCTTAATGTTATTTTCAAGGTCACCACGACACTTTAGCCACTGTTCAAACTCTTGTTAACGCGATATCTCATGAATCGTTGCACCTAGAGTCTTCACATTTGGTATCAGCCTACATTGGGGCATTATGCAGACACTAGTCGATATGGGTGACCTTGACCTTATTTTCAAGGTCACCATGACACTTTAGCCACTTTTCAAACTCTTGTTAACGCAATATGTCATGAACCGTTGCACTTAGTCTTCACATTTGGTATCAGCCTACATTGGGGCATTATGCAGACACTAGTCGATATGGGTGACCTTGACCTTATTTTCAAGGTCACCATGACGCTTTGGCCACCTTTCAAACTCTTGTTAACGCGATATCTCATGAACCGTTGCACCTAGAGTCTTCGCATTTGGTATCAGCCCACATTGGGGGATTACGCGGACACCAGTCGATATGGGTGACCTTGCCCGTATTTTCACGGTCACCACTCTGGCCACTTTTCAAACTCTTGTTAATACATTGAAGTATGTGGTATTCTCTGAAGCGTTATTTAATGAAGCGGCGGGGGACATGGCCACCTTCAGTGGCAAGCACTTGTCTTGGTCTGAATTTCCCCCCTCCAGTAATCTGTCCATACTCTATCTCGGTGATCACGTTTGAATTGGAATCACCACCAAGTTTTTTTTAAGCTGTTTACTGTATAATGTTATAGCTGACTTGTGCCAAATGCCTTTTGTGTATTCTACTCATTATTCTTTGTGACCAAGTTGACTGATGCTATGAATTAATTGTTTCTTGTATGAAATGTGATTTGTCTTGTGTTGCTGTTTCATTGACCATTCTCATGCTCTTGTTTTGCATTGCTTTGGATAAACGCATCTGCTGGGCCAAGTAAATGCTGTAGAATACAATGTGAAATCTGTGTTGCTCTGATGCGAGGATGATGCCACCATTTTGTGCAGGCATTATTGTGAAGCTGAACAATATGACTGATGTCCCCACACTGCAAAAAAGTTATCTTTCCATATTTTAAGCTTGTAATAAGATATAATCTCATTCGTTCCCCTCGCAAGTGGAAAATTGTAGATTTTTTTTGTCACTTAAACTCTAACTTTTCACTTAAGTTTTCCCTTAAGGTGATTCAAAGACAGAATAGGCATTTTTTCATATTGTAGGGCAATATCACTTACATATTCTGTATCTGCTGGGTGTAGCACTTTACTGAAGCCACATCACACAAACACTGAGAGAAATAATCAAACCCAGTGTGCCATGATTTTTATGGCCATTGTAATCAAATGGAATTATCCAGATTTTGTACATCATTTTATACTTGCCTCCCTGTTATTCAGCAGGATATATTTGGGATCGTTAGAAACCTTGGAATCTCCACTAGAATTTAAAATGGGCTTGAAATTCCACAGATTTGAATACAGCGGCTTCATTTAACGGACTTGTGTATGGGTCCATAGGTTTAATGCGGTTAACTTTTGAAGCTGCATTGTCTTGCCACATTAGTAAATCCCAGTTAGTCATGAAATTAAATATGTCACCTTATTGGCCATATTTTGGCTTATTCGTCAAAAAAAAATAATGGGAACAGGGTTGCGAGTCTGAGCATAGGACTATATAGTCGATTGTGATATTTCTTTCTTTTTGAAGTGCAAAACACTGTATGGGACGTAATATGTCTGCTGACCCGAGGTTGGTGGTTTTTGGCTTGTTGGCTTTTTAACCAAGGGTTCCTGCTTATGTTTTGTCTTTAATGTATCCTCTGCACTCCATTAAAGACAAAATTAATTTGTGCCTGCCTTAAAGGTCTCGTATCATGTCACCAGGTGCATAGCCAATTAGCCATTACAAGCCAAAACAAAAAAGTTTGTTTGTGACATCATATGGGGGAAGTGGCAAGAAGGACTTATCAAATTCACCCAATCAGTTGTTGAGTTTCTTCATTACTCTGGGTGATTCCTCCACCTTGTGATGTCACAATAGACAAGTGTGTAATGGTTTTTAATGGCCAATTAGCTGTGCACCTGGTGATATAACAGGGGACCTTTAAAGATTTGACTAATGAATCATCAGAGTTCCAGAGGTGGTGTCACATGGAGTGGTGTCATGTTTTTCGCCCGCAGAACCAAAGGCAGGTGGAGGAAGGGGTGCGGCCCCAGAGCCCTGGGAGCCCAGGGCCCGAGGTGGGGTCCCTGCTGCAGGAGATGTCCCTGTGCCTGATGGACCTGAAGGCCCTCTGCAGTATCCTAACACAGAGGGCCCAGGGGAAGGAGCCCAACCTGGCCCTGCTGCTGGGTATCAAGTGTGAGTACCGCCTGGTCGTCATCCTATTCGTCTGTCCAACACCTCATATCACCTGCTCGTGATCCTATTCGAAACGCCTCACTCTTTCTATACTCAGTGCTTGTCACCTGTCACACTCGCCGAACTCCGCCTCTCGCACGTCCTCTGTTTGAGGTGTCGGATGTGAATGGAATTGGCCTAACGGACATACAACAGAAAACAAAGTCACACTCTTAGTCCTATGATATTACTGATGGTGATTATTCGCACTTTGGTCTTACTGGTCACTTCCGGCTTCTTGATTGATCGCATCTCCAGCAAAAAGCACTGTTCAGACCCCGATGTACTGAAACTCATCTTGCTTGGACAGCTCTGCAGCGCTCAGGTTAAGGGTTGGAGCTCCAGCAATGCAACCTTGACCAAGACAGTTAGACAGTCTCTGCTCCTCATATGAGTGAGGATAAACTCGCATTATTCCCAGCTTCTTTCAGATGAATGAGAGGTCTTTCTCTCGCTGCAGTAGAGAGATGATTTTGTTAGAAATGTCCGTCTGTCTGTCGCATCACTTGGCTGAACCTGCATTAAATTTAGTGGGCAGAAGGCATGTTACCTGAACCCACTGAACCCTTAGATTATTCCCGCTGGTTTAGCAACTAAATTAAAAGTGGTGGTATGGTGGTGCAGCTTGTTGCATCATTTCCTTTCAGCAAGAAAGTTGCGGGTTTGAATCTGGCCTGTGCTCTTCTGTGTGAAGTTTGTATGTTCTCCTCATGTTCATAGGGGTATCCTCTCTGGGTTCTCTGGTTACCTGCCACAGTCCAGAGACATCTGCAGTGGGCTAAGTCTGGGCAATACAACCTTATCCAGAAAGGGCCAGTGTGGTTGCAGGCTTTCATTCCAACCAAGCACTTACACACTTGACACCGCTAATCAACCCCAGAAGTCTTTGCTAACGAGCTTGATTAGTGTAAGTGCCTGGTTGGAATGAAAGCCTGCACCCACACTGGCCCTTGAAGGATAATGTTGAATAGCCCTGGGCTAAGTTGAGTTTCTGAATTGCCCGTAAATATGAGTGGGTGGGTGAGCATTTTGTCCGTCCGTCCATCCGTCCACCCATCCATCCTTCCATCCTTCCTGACATGATTTGGTGAGGTTTGTAGGGTGTGTTCCTACCTCTTGCCCATAGGATGCTGCTAGGATAGGCTGCAGTGCCCCCCGACCCCACCCACTGATGACATTGACCCTGTAAATTAGATAACTGGTCGTAGGTTGACTGACTGACTGACATTGAGCCCTTATCATAATTATTTCTGCAGAAACATAGTGGGTAAAAAGTGAAAAGGAGCTGCAGAAATGAATATTTATGTATCCTCTGCTTGTTAAGTCCTCCACATACTTAACCCTTTTCATTACTGATCAGTTCAAGTGAAAATTACTTCTTGAGATTGAGATTTTGTTTTTTGAATGAATATAATAATAATAATAATAACAATAACAACAAAAAGATGGGGAACTCTGCACTGGAAATGGCAAGTGGGAAATCTAAAGCTCCAGCTGTAGCACCAAATGAGTTGTTTGGTACTGAAATGGCATGCAGACATTTGTTATAGTGTAGTTAGAAATCAATTGTTGAGATAATGGGGTGTTCGAAATGGATAGCTGTGCAATTATGCAGATTATTGTGTTTACAAACTTACGTGTGAAATTTGGCCTCTTGGAAAAAAGATGTGGTACACCTAGATGAGAGAAATTGTGTATGTCTACTGCATATCCAGTACCACAGCACTACACTCCTGTCAGGTTCCCTCATACAGAACTTCGATTTCAGATGAAGTAATACTCTGAACATCTGGCTGTCAGTCCGCTGAACTGAAAGCAGGTCGGATCGACCGTTTCCTGACAAATCCCCTGACCCCTTTTAATTCTCACCCCACCCCCCCCACAGCCATGAGCTGCTCGAGCGAGGAGAACGAGCACCCGCTGATCGAGGATGGACTGCGAGCCAAGCTGATTGAGGTTCGGCAGCTGAGAAAAGACGTGGACGACCTGCGGACCATCATTTCCGACCGCTACGCCCAAGACATGGGAGACAGCTGTATCACGCAGTGACTGAGGCGCTCGTCTCCACCCCCTTTCCACAGCTCAGTTGGGCAGCCAATCAGAACCCTAGCAGGAAGAGGAGGGGGGCAGGCCGTTTTTCTCGAAAATAAAAGGGAGGGACATAAAGGGAAATGGTACAGAGAGTCCGAACGGGGAGGGCAGCTTCATGTGAAGTGACCTCCCTTAACTACTGAATGTAGGACCAAGCTGTGAATCCAGTTTACATGGAAGCGTCTTCTGATTTCTCAGTTACACTGTTTTCCCCTTTTCTTTATCTGCCCTGGTTGGTGTTCTAACCCATAACCGTCGATTTGTGTGTCTCGTTTTTCGCCAGAGGATTTTTTTTTGTTTGTTTCGTTTTATTTATAGTATGGGAAGTGCTGACCCTCTGTTAGATGCTCTTTGGCCTGTTCTTGGAAGACTGCTGTCAGAAGCCAGGTCTGTAAGGTCCTTTTGAGTGTGACGCCTCTGACTGTCGTTGTCTCATTATCCCGAGCAAAAAAAAATAACGGCTCTCAGTGCTGCTTTTCCAAGTGCCTCGCGATTTAAAAGCGTTCACTCCACACGTCTGCCGTTTCCATTTCCTACTGCATTGTTCGCAGAACCCATCATCCTTTAACCTCAAGGAGTTACTGTCAGGTTTTGAACCAAAAGATGGGAGGGGTGGGTGTAGATAATGTTTTTAGGGAGAGTGACAGTCGCCGGTCGACTTCACCTGTGTAAAAACCTCAAGGAAATCATTAATCCTGTTTGGTCCTTCTTGCTTTTTTGCGAAGTCAGGATCAAGTGTTAGTCATCTTTGTATGGAGTTTGCGTGGTCCTGAACTCGGTATTCTGAACTGAACTTTGTGTTCACCCTCTGATGGAGTTGAATCCAGGATAGTCCACTCTGCTTGTGGAAGACCTCATGGCTGTTTCCTTTCCTATACCAGCTGGACTGTCCACAAATCAAATTTGTTGGCAGTGAAATGAAGCAATATTATCATTACCGCAAATGGGATTGTTTGTCTCCAAGTTTCAAAGATTGCTGAGAAAAGATTCTGGGTTCTCTGCATGGTGTAAGTCGGTCATACAAATTCAGGAAACTTCAGGAGTTTATCCTTTCTTTTCCAGCCACTTGCAAAACAGAACAAGTATTCAAAGGAAAATTTGATTAATTGCTGCAATTCTTCTTTCCACAGTATACAGCATTATTTGGCTGGTTTATTGCGGCAAGATTTATGTTAATGCTTTGTTTCTATAGGGAAAATGTGTTTGATTTTTTTTTTTTTTTTTTTTCAGAAAGAATACTATTGGCTGTCATGCGTGATATTTTGAGTGATCCCTAAAATCAGTTATGTCAATGTTTATTTATTACCACTTTGGTATTTGCATCAACAGTGCAGAACCTACTGTGGGTGCATCTCAATCTCGTATCTGAAAATGCCTTGCTCCTCGATCTTTGCTTGTATTGACCATTGCAGGCTGTTCCAAAGCTCTTATTTCCGCTGGAGTGAGGGAGGTCTGAGGAGCCATGAGTAGGGATGCACAAGAGCAACCACCCCAGAAAAATTTCAGACAAAAGCCATGAAATCGGTGGGTAACGTCAGACGCTGGCAGCGAATCCAGCTGTGCGCCATCATCTGAAAGGAACGTCGCTTCACGTGACGCTTCAGAGCACGGGACGTCTCATTTCTCCACAAACGTATTTCCTCATTTCGTTCTCTCTCGTGGTTTCCTTGCGTTTGTCCGTGCATCCCCGGTGGGAGGGACTTGGACCCAAAAGTAAGACGCAAGTGAAGGAAACATGGGTGCAATTCAATTTACGAGAATTGAGACGTACTCTATATTGCTGTTGCATATGAGATGAGGTCAGTGTTCCATTACCACACAAGCACAAAGGGCTTGGGCTTTAATGGTCCATCCTTGGACAGAAGCCATTTCTGTATATATGAGGTTTGCTGGGCGACGTTGTGTCTGCATCAGCCCGAGGAGCCCATGTGAAATGTAGCACAGCGGGATCCCCGCTTTAATCTGCGGCTCTCTTGGTTTCAACAACTAGGAACAACGTGGGAGCAACTAAATTTTCTTTTTCATAAAGGGAAAAAAATGTTCAGTTTAGGCTTTGACAAACTGCACGCGGTGTGTCCTTGATTTTTCTCTTTCTGTTAAAAGTCTGGAATTTGCTCAATCTGCAAACTAATCCCCCCTTCCAATTCCCTTCTTCCCTTCAGTTGGTAGGTGATATGTGAGTGGTGTGTGGTTGTGCTAGTCCAAGTCAAACAGGCCTCTGATAGAAGAATTCATATCAGAATTCTTCTTCAGAATAACTGCAAAAAAAAGTATAATATTGTATGGGGTGTAGAATACTATGCAATGGCACATTTACCAGCTTAACATTTACCTCTGCTACATTATTAAAATGGATGATATGAGGCATGTTGCATGTCCTCTCTGTGCCTTGACAGTGTTGCCGGTTCCCCTGTCCTCCAAGATAATTTCTGAAAGGAAACAAAGTTTTTGCGAAAACATAACTGGCTAAAAAAAGACTTGCATGTGTATTTCAGTTGTGTAATTAACCATCCATTTTGCCATTTCTTCAACTGTGTCTAAAATGTTCATTGACAGTAGGCATCAAATAGTTAGTGTTGTGCTGTAGCTCAAGCCATTGCAAACAGCAGGGTTACCCAACCCTGCTCTGGAGTACCCCTGCCCTTCAGATTTTAATATATCCTTGACACACCCATTTCTGCTCAAGTACTCCACTAATGAATTAATCAGATGAATTTGGTGTGTTTAATCAGGGAGACGGCTAAAATATGCAGGCAGGGGTATTGTGAGAGCATGGTTGGGAAAAACTGGCATACAGTTACATGTATCTGCTCAGGTGAAAATCCAACATAATCCCATTGGAAATTACAACATGCGCAGAATGTACCCCGGCGCAATAAGCAGTATAGCGGTCGATAAGTTATTTCATTTCATACACCCTGGACAAACAAAGCGTGTGGTCGTCATGGCAGAATTCAGCAATGCACTGTAGTTTCAGCCGCTGGTTGGCTTTCCTGAACATAGGATTTTACTCAAATGTTTCTACCATTTTAAGCTTTTAGTTTTGCAGCTAGATTTTATGAATGCCAAAGGTATATTTATATACTTTGTCCTAAAAAAAGTATTAACTGCAACTAGTATTTTTCCATTTGAAGTTTTTTTTTTGGCTTTTATTTGTACAAATGTCAAATAAAATATTTTTCTATATACAAGTCTTTTTGTACTTCATTTCTGTTTCCAGTCAAGTTGTGTTCATTTTTTAAATTCATAAAATCTTATTTTCTCATCCTGAAGTATTTTCAGGATGATCTTGCGTGATCTCGCTAGCCTTGCAGCCCTATGGGCCAACAAGCTGTTGAGGTTTTTCATCAGTTGTCTGGAACATTTTTTGCCTGTTGGCCCCAGGGTTAAAAGATAGGACTTGGAAACACAAATTTCAAAGAATTATTTCTCAAAAAATATTTCATGACTTTTTTTTTGGTAAATCAGGCAATCAAATCCCCTCGTCACCCTCATGGTACAGTGCGAGTGCCATTTGGATTGAATCGACAGAAGTGCGTCTAGTGGGAGCGCAGTACTTTAACATTGGCTTTTGTGAAGTGGAGGCCAAATGGTTGCAGATTCTGTCTGTATTATCGACATAGAACGCACATGACGTTAATTTTCATGGTGTTAACGTTGACCTCAGATGACTCTGAAAGGTCATATCCGAGGTCATAACACTTCACTCACTGAAAGAAATCCTTGCTTGCGTACACCTCAAACTCCTGCTGCTCACGCAAAAAACGTTCATCCAGTCTCAAATGTAACCGCATCATTCAAGGCACGAGACTTTGCTGAGTGTGCGGATGTCTTGATTTCTCTGAGCGATATAATGTTGGAATTATAGCAATCTAAAAACTGTGTGTTTGCTGTTCTCCCACAAAGTTTTGGGTGATTTTTGAATGGGAAAGATGGAGAAATTAGACATGCCTCATGTCCTTTACTGCTCCCTGAGGCAAAACTATACTTCTCTGCTACAAAAACTATTGTACTGTGACAAATTTTCCTGCGTTTTTGGGAAATTTCATGAAGAGGGATTCAAATTTGTGGAAGTTAGTGATATGAAAAGTATTTTTTGCAGCCTCTGTGCTCCCAGCTCCCACTCTAGGTGTGACATCACGCACTGTAGCAATGAGAACCCAACTCCCATTCTTTCCAATGGGAAAGATTTTGTTGGGTTTTTGGGAATATTTCGGACGCCGCATGACACAACTCAACCAAAATCGATAGGCTTCATCCTCTAACCACCATCAACGTGCATGGAAAATATCAAAAGTATCGGAGAAGAATTGGAGTCTGTAGAGCGCTCACAAGAAAATCTCTACCAATGCACGAGGACCACAAATCCATAGTACCCAAGCGCACACTGTCCGGGGCTACAATAATATAGCACTTAAAGCTATTGCAGATATACTGTTCCAAAAAAGAAACTATACAAAAATTGAATTATTGATTACTTTCTTTTCAATATGTTTTCCACGTTTGTCAAAACAGTTCATGTATAATAAATTGATGCGAACAACAATGTATAGTTTCTTTTTTGGAAGAGTATATAACACATACTAATATTGTGTATATACGCACATACATACTAGTATGTGCTTTAAATGTGATCATATCTGCGCAATAACTTTGGCGATTATATACATTTACTTCTGCCTTCATTTCAAGTTAACAATATACATTACAGTTGCGTGCCAGTAAGCTACGGGATCCTTGGTCCTATTTTTTAATTTAATATATAGGTGCCAAACTTGTTAAAAGGAGCCCACACCAAAGCTGGGAAGGGGGGAGTCCCTACAGCAGGCTGAGAGAGAAAGTTTAGTGACAGTGCACAGGAAAGAGCATGAATGCCATATAGAGGCAGCTTCTCCAGCTGATGATTTGCTTGCTTTGCATTATTATCTGAACATTTTCTTGACCATGAAAACTGAATCCATCATTTCTAAAACAACTAAAGTTGTGAAACCGTGACAAAACTTGACCAAGTTCCATTCCATCACTATTCAAAACAGTATCTGAATAATGGAGCTCATCCGTACAAAAAAATCCAGCAGCTTGTTTCCATGTCTTTGACTCCAATCTCTATGTGGACCCAGGGCATAAAGGTGGTTAAAGGGTACGAGTGCTTGTCATGAGAATCTGCCATAGAGCGAGAGGATGAGTAGAAGGTTAATTCAACCAAGACTGAGTATTTTTAATGGCCAGAGACTCAGCACTTGAATTCGTCATTCAAAGACGGCACAAAAATGTTCTGAACTAGAGATCTTCATAAATCTGGTAATGGCTACCAGAAGATTCACAAATGGTTGAATATGCCATTGAGCACTGTCAGGGCAATTATTTAAAAAAAAAAAAAAAGTGCCACGGGCCCTGTAGCTGACCTGACCACTCAAGGGTGTGTAAGAAGCAGTTTAACTCAAACTAGTCATCAAAAACCCAGGGACTGTCTTGCATGCCCACTTTTGACCAGTAGCCAAAGGCAAGATTTCAACTTGTTTATTACCTCCAGTGACCTTGACATTTAAAACCTGAATTGTGTGTCATGTATCTTGCTACCTACTATCTACATAGCTTTCAGATAGTGATTGTCATTTTCAAAATGGCCACCGAAGCAGCCATATTTGAAATCGGATCGAAACGCCTTGAACAAACTTTAGTGTCCTCATGGGTAGGAAGATACCTGCCAAGTTTTAGCTTCATTGGCCAAGGAGTTTGAGACGATGATTTTGAAAGATTTCGATGTAACTCACAGGGGTCGTATTAGATTGAAGGTCAAAATTCGAAATACGGGAAAAGCCGCATGATGTGATGCATCTTGCCACGTAATAACTACATTACAAATTTCAGCTGAATGTGCGCATAAATTGCTTTCAGATGGCCAATTATGTGATTTTCAATATGGCTGCCGTAGCGGCCATGTTTGAAATCGGATCAGAACGCCTTGAACAAACTTTGGTGTCCTCATGGGTAGGAAGGTACCAGTCAAGTTTCAGCTTCATAGGCCCAGTGGTTTCGGAGGAGATGTTTACAGACAACAAACGACGGACAAACAGGTCATGTCATAAGCTCATCTGACTGTGTCAGGTGAGCTAAAAATGTCAAAGATACTGATGAAAACCTTAAGGGTAGAGAACAACTGCAATTTAAGCCCCAGGAGACAGAGGAGGATGGTGAGAAAAGCAACAAAATCACCAAGATTTTCAGGGTCTTTAGTTGTGGTTGGCCATGTGTCAAGTTTTGGCTCATCTGTGCTCTAGTGTCCAGTTTTTGACCGATCCTTTTCATATTTCATACATGTCATAAGATCTAGACCAGGGGTCTCCAACCCTGTTCCTGGAAGGCTACCATACTGTAGGTTTCTACTCCCCAATTTAGCACACCTCATTCAGTTCATTAGCAGCTGGTAAAGCAGGTGTGGTTTGCTTTGGTTGGAGTGATAACCTTTAAGATGATAGCTCTTCAGGAACAGGGTTGGAGACCCCGTGTCTAGACAAAGTTTGATTTTGAGCCAAATTGAACCTATACTTTGGCCAATAGGGGGGCGTTCCATTTTGGCTATGTTCGGCCAAGCAGGCACAGTGGCTTTGCCTTTATTTTTAATGGTAGTTTTTCTATTGCCAGTCAAGCGTGCCAGTAATTTGAGCCCACTGTATATTTCTGCATCTCCCTCCTGTCATTTGATTGGATGTCACTGCCAAAGCTCAAAACTGCCATCACTCCACCCAAGGGAAGTCTTTGGAATCATTACTCAAAGAGAGCAGTTGCACTCCGTAATTTGCCAGTCTCCCTTCCCTGGTGGTTTCAGAGAGCTCACATCACTTCTAATTGGACAGCATTCAGGAGAAACGTCCAAGTACAGCAAGAGAAAGAAGGGGAGGGGGCAAAGTCTATTGCAGTGGTTCTCAAACTGTCCTGGGACCACCCTCCTTGCTGGTTGCAAATAAGGAACATTTATGCTTAGAGCAGTCATTCTCCTCGCCAGCCACATTTTTACTGAGATCTACACTTTCCATGAAGAATTAAATTTACATATCCTCACTGATACTTTAGACACTGCTGCATAAAGAGGGGGGGGGGCTGTTAACCAGTCAAGGTAAACAAATACATTCCTAAATTGGTGAAATTGTGGACACATGGTCAGGACAACTATAGTACAAGAGAAGAATGGGCAAACCCATTTTTTGTCACGTTTAAAAGTTAAAGAAAATTACTTTGAAAGTACTCACCACCTGATCTTCGCAACCAAATTTAGAGCCTACCAACTTTCTCAAGGTTGAATTTGATGCATTCAAAATGTTATGGCCGCCATTGCCTTCCTCTGGCTCATTAAGTCAAGTAGCATTTGACTCCTCCAGTGTACCAAAATCTTACCCAAAAAGGGCTTGAGAGGGAGCAAACTTCTGTTATAGTCTGGCACCGTTCTCAGATTTTACTAATCAAGGCTTGAAGACCAAGAGTAGTTGAAACACATTGTAGTGCCCTACAAAAACAAGCCCACACCATCGTTTTCAGATTAGATTGATCAGCCCTTGCGTACCTCCACACTTTTTGGGAATGGTGCATGTCGCAAGATCCATACCTAGCATGCAGATTTTTATATTAGTCGCACTCCCATGTAAAGATACCTGTACTTCATTAACATCCATTCACCCACTGACAGCCAAAGAAAATCATGCCCAAGATAGGTCATCACTCCAAGCATAAAAGAAATAGTTCTGAGAGGGTTAAAGACCAAAAGATGACTGGGTTTTCATAAGTCATGGGAGATAAAATTAACAAAATATCTTGGCCCAGATCCAGTCTTTGAATGCAAACTCATCGCAAATTAAAACAAACACTAATATCCCAATTCACACAAACTAAATTGGGGAACTCTGCCTTGAACTAATCACTAAAAGTTGGTGGCTAGCAGCCTTCTCTCAACTCTGTGATAAGATTTCTCTACTGATTTGATTGAAATGAACTATTTCATGATTATTTTGAAAGCAATGCTCATTTAAAATGCCCCCCCCCCAAAAATTAGACTTAGTTAGGCTGAACAAGACGTTTCCCAGATGCTAATAGATTTAAAATTGAAATCATAAGTTTAGCGCATAAGACCTCCTAGACACATGCATAAATACATACAAAACACTGTCATTGAAGTGAGATTTATTGATTACAGAGTGCAGTGCATGGGCATTAAATGCATAGCTTTGGTTTATAAAATTATGTCCGTTGAGGTTCAACCTTGACATCCACTTTGAGGAATGCCAAATGGAAAGGTTAATGCAAAGTCATAATGAATTATATTAGGTTATTGACAGTACTCAGGCAGAATTTCATGTCCACATAATTTAAATGTGGCAGCAAGATCATAATTCACAAGCTCAGTCAGTAGTTTAAATCTAATGTATGCAAAGTAGCCTGTGCAATATCTGCATATGGACCCATAGGAACACACTGGCACAAGCCATTACAAAATCAGATGTGAAAGATTTCACATTTGCCGTCGGTTTCAAAAAGGTAAAAAAGGCAGGTCAAAAAAGATGCCCAGTCATTTGGACCTCCATAAGGAATTCTACAATTCAAGTTGCATTCCAGACCAGTTCCAAAAAAACCTTAAAATGAGCACAAAGTATGCAGCACCTTAAAAATCGCCAATGTAAAAACCATTAAATCTTAAAATAAACCGCAGCAAGCTGCCATCAAGAAGCACATGAAAATCACCTAAAAAATTCAGATGCAATACATTCTGCATTCTAATTTAAAAAAAAAAAAAAAAAAAAAAAAAGGTCAAAAAATCTTAAAACTATCCTTAAAAAAATCTTTAAAAAGGAGGATTCCACATCAGGTAGGCCAGGTGTCTAAAACCTAAATTTAAAAATCCCACACCGCCTGGCAGCCCCAAGTCAATTAATTTCATGAGGCTCTCCGATGGAGTATTCCAGACTAATTTGTGGATGGGGGTTGGGGCATTGAGGTTGGGGCCCTAGTAGGAGCCTCAGTTGACTGGCTGAGGGCACCAGCCAGGGACACACAGGCTGGTGTAGTAGTCCAGGCTCGCCTGGGCACACTGGAACACCAGCCCCTTCACTGCCTCCATGTAGGCCTGCTGGCCGGAGTGCAGGTACAGCCAGACGGTGCGACTCAGCTGGGCTACCGGGGAGGCTCCGTGAAGGCATTCTGCAAGAGAAGGAGCGCGGTTAGGATGTTTTCGCTCAGAAAACACCGGCAGAGAGAGAGAGGAGAGGAGATTAGTGGATGAGCGGGATTTAGAGGAAAGATCCCTCAGATCTAATCTCTGAGTCTTCAGCCGAAAGGGTCTTTCATTTGTCAAGTTGGCGGATTTTCCGATTGAAGGTCACAAATGTTTTCCCCCGCTACAACCCACGTACCAAAGTACCACTCCAAACAAAGCTATGACTAGCAAGCCCCATTTCGCTTAGAATGTAATGGAGCTGTATTTTGATAGAGATGACAGGTTGCTGCAAACCGCCTGACAGCACCTTCACAAAGACATCATATACGCCGACACAAGATCCTTTGCATTCGTCGAGCAAGTGTACTCATCATACTGTAAAAGTAGCAGGGATGTGACAACTTGGCACCAGTTGCAGCAATGCAGCACAAAGAGCGATTAAAGAGGAAAAAAAAAAAACCCCCACTTGAACACACTGATATTGCAACTAAACTGCCATAGTAAGAAAGCTTCAAATAATTTCTTCAAAGTATATGTACAGACTAACAGGAGTCTAAGAGAGTTAACCCTACATCACCCTGCTTTGTACTTACCACAAAGCCTTTTTACAAACCGTACCCATCTGTCAGCCAGGGCACTGAGACACTGGAAGGTGAAGTGCAGGGCAGGCCAGGTACGGCTCAGCTGCGCGCAGAAATTACCCTGGAAGCTTTTTGTTAAATCAGGCTGAGGTTCGGGACACTTGTCACTTCATGCCAGGTGATGAATGGCAGTGATGCAGAACCTCAGAAACTGGTTCAGTGTAATGGAAACTGGTTCAATAACTATGAAACTATTTTGAGATTTAACATCAAGTAAACCCCCAAAATGCACACTGCAGAGGAAAACAAACCTTGAATGTGATAAGACACCAGTCTGCTCATTGTAAAAATGCTTTGCAACGCGCATTTTTAAATTACTCATTTGGCCCCGCTGTGTACGCACCTTCACCTCCTACAATGTTCCCCATTTTATTCCCCAAAGACGACAAACTGGGTTAGAGCGACGCAGATATGCAGGTGTTGGCAAAAAACATTCACTGCATTACTTAACGTACAAAAAAAAAAAAAAACTGAAGGCTAATGTCAAGTGTACCAATGAACGCGCTACCTAGATTAATGACATTTTATTTAGCCAGGTACTACATTCATCAGTTAATGAAGCAAGTCAATGAAGTCATTAATTAGCTTTAGTGGAAATGGAGCAGAAACTTAACCTCCATTTTATGCCATCGTAGTAAAAAGCAGAATGGTGGTCGTGTAAAAGCAGTGCGGCAGACCGGTGTTTAGATCAGCATTTCTCATCGTTTTTTCCTGTCCGCAGCACATTTTACAAGGCAATACACAAAATGTTCTGTTAGGGTCTCGACTGATGTTCGCTTTAATGACAATTCAAATTTGGCTGTTTGAATGTCTCGTCATTTTTTTGCTTTTTATAATTTGAACTTCATCCAAGGACAGCACATTCTACCTCACCCAGTGCCACAGAACAATGGTTGAGAAATGCAGATGTCGCAGTGTGAACGTGCTGCATTACCTTGTGATATTTTGGTGTCATACTCCAACAGCAAGTACAGTTCATCTGACAGCAGGCTTCTGATCACCGAGTTCTCCTCCTGGTAGATCCAGTTGTGGACGAGCCTCTTCCGATGCAAGAAAGATTTCACGTGTTCGAGGTAGACTGCGTTTCCCGATACGAGGTAGAGCCTGACAAATACAAGCGTGTTTCAGAGACGATGGAGATTTCTCAGGCCTGGGGTACAGAGCAGACCTGCTCACTTTCTGAAGCATGACATTTCCACTTTAAAAAAAAAAAAAAAAAAAAAGAAGGACACCAGAATCTAATGGGGCAAATCGACACTCAAGCCAATCAATCATGTGAATTTTAAGAATCCCAATATCCTGAATATAATTTTTACATTTCCACCTTTGGGGGCCAAGTGAGATGAATAAAACATTAATCATTTTCGTGAAGCGATTCTTTGTCAGTTGGATGCCTATTCAAGCACATTCATTACCAAACAGCCACTCACTGGGAGATTAATCAATCATAAAAAGGTAAAAGCACAAATCAGTAAATCATTAAAAGAATGAACACTTCCTTTCAAGGGCACTTGCTGCTCAAGTGCACACTCACACCAAGAGGCCTAAAACACCATCCTGACCATGCCACTTCCCAATTGCTCCAGCAGGAAAGTGAGACCAGTGGACTGATGTTACCCAAGAATGGAAATTAGGAAGTGAGTATGTGGGGGGGGGGAGGGAGGAGAACTGCCACCCCACACCGCCCCAGCCCCCCCCCCCCCCCCCCCCCCCTTTCTTTTTGGTGACATAAGCCACCCCCAGTTGTCAGTGGCTAGACTGAGGCTGACTGCACCAGCTAAATGAGTAATGCTGCACTTCGGTGCAAAGACTGCACACAGACAGATTAATGATGACAGGCCCATTATTCAACATTAAGACAAACCATATTCGGTTTTGAATAATTCCCCAGTCAGAGATGCATCAGTAAAACTTTTCCAGGCTTGTTTTTTTTCCCCCCTCCAGGAGGACTACTTTGCTCAACCACAACAGTTCACGGCTGAGGGCAAATGCAAGCACTCCGCTGGTTCGTTCAGTAGCAGGGCAGCCCCATTCTGGCCACTGAATTCAAATCCAGCCCTAGTTCTCTCTCTCCTTCCAGTCAAAAACATTGAGAGAGGATGATGGCAATGTGTTCATTTCCCTTCAATGCAAACACTTCACTTGTTTGAAAGTGGCGGATGTCTCAGAGAAAGTAATCATTCTCCATGATGAAACACAAAGAGAAAATATTTAGAAAAAAGGTTGTGTGCACCAATTCATACTTACTGGAGGAAAGGAGAACACACAAAGCATCCAACATGCATCAAGACTGAACAATTCAAATGGACCACGAAGGGAATTTGCAAACAAAAGCCCAATAACCAGAGAAGCCATTGAAAAAAAATTGAGCATCTTACACACAACACAAGTAACCATTTTAATGCCATAAAAACTATGCGCACAAGCTGCTCGGGACCAGGGGCCTGATTCATACAACTTTGCAGGGATTTTATACTCAAATACAGCATATGCTAAAAAAAAAAAAAGACAAAAAACCCCATGGCCCAACACTAACACCTGAGACACAAACAGACCTTAAGTAGAATCAAGTTTCTTCATGGTGAACTTTTCAAACGACACAAATTGCTCATTGATGCCATCTGACAGGACTCGAGCCCATTTAAAAAGTTGCCAGAGGTATGCGAGCCACAGGCATCTCCTTTGAAGCGGTCTGCCACTTTCTAGTTCTCATACAGCCCACTCACTGGGCTTCAAAGTAGCGTCAGGCCAGTAACCCGCATCTCCACTCAAAAACTTCAGAGAGACCCTCGTCATCAGAGCAGCTCTTCAATTTCAAAAATGTCACTTTTGGAAACAAAGCCCATTTTCTCATTACAAGGAAACCAGATCCAAGCATGCTGGTTTATTCATTTTTATGGTAAGGAGCCATTTATAAATGCCAAGCTGTAACAGAAGATTGGTGCCCCGTCAGGCAGGCAGCAATAAAAAAAATGTAACTCAAGATTTCTAGATCGGTGCCATGAGAAATCAGTCTGCACTATTGTACTGTTCTTGTGCACTTTTGTACGGTCGCTCTGGATAAGAGTGTCTGCTAAGAGCCTGTAATGTAATGTCTTAAGAACAAAGGAACAAGAATCTACCAAACAGTTTACCAACAATATGGCAGCGTCACCAATGCACTAGTGACATAGCAGTCTGTCCAGTTCTGCCTAACCTGCAATACGGCAGTCTCGCCAATCCACCTGCAATACGGCAGTCTCGCCAATCCACCTGCAATACGGCAGTCTCGCCAATTCACCTGCAATACGGCAGTCTCGCCAATTCACCTGCAATACGGCAGTCTCGCCAATTCACCTGCAGTACGGCAGTCTCGCCAATTCACCTGCAATACGGCAGTCTTTACCAGTAACCGGTAGCTCTCCTACTTGACTGCAATAGGACCTTGATGATTCTCCCCCTTACCTGTAATAGGGCAGAGTTTCGATGATTCTCCAGTTGACATAATTTGCCGCCGCTTCCTCTAATGCGCAAACGCGGGCCATCTGGACCTTGGCAACCTGCCAGAAGGTACTGCGCTCAATCAGCATGTTCTGCATGTCCCTCTTCAGTACCCTGTACACCCCATCCAGGGTGTCCTCATACACCTGAAATCACAGGGCATCAAAAATTCACTACCAATTACTTCATTGCTTTAACCCCATACAACCAACAGAACCTTGTATGGGTCTGTCAAACGTAGCAGCTTGAATTCTAGTGGAGATCAAGTTTCCAACAATCCCAAAAATGTTCTGCCGAATTACAGGGAAATGTGTATAAAATGTACAAGATCTAGATATTTTCCATTTCATGTGATGCTGTGGACATTAAAGCATTGCATTCTGGGTTTGAATGTAGTATTTCTCTCAGGGTTCTGCCAATGCTGCTTGCCGGTCAGTACTCTGAATGCACCGACCACCACTCCGTTCAGATAGTGCTTTTCCCGACCGGGATGGCTAGAAACAAAACAAATGACCCTACATATGTTCACTGCCCCCTTGTTGTCAGAATAGCGAACTTTCATTTTCGATCAACGCCCCGTCTGCACTGGTCTTCACTGATATTGAAAAACCAGCCCAGCAGTGATGGAAACACCACCTGCCATCCGAGCCCCCATGTGCTGGGTATTCAGGGCGAATTGAGTCTGAGGCTGTGGGGAAGTGATCAGTGCGGTTGTCTCAATCTATTTAAAGACAGGAAATTATAAATCGGGCAGGGTGATTGATTTCTGTAGCGCTCTACTTTGCATGTCGAGAGAAGAGTTATGTTATATAAACAACAGCAAAACTAAATGTTGAGGACAGTAACATTCTTAACATGTTCATCCATCAGTGTTTAACAGCAGTGGTGGTCGGGAGATGGAAATCCGAGGTGCAGAAAACATGCCTTGAAATGGATGACATTGACCCGATTTTAATCATAGTTCTTGGTTAACACATTTTCCAACAATATGAAAAATCCATTTGCAGTCAAGTTCAGTTTCGGTTTTAATGAAACGGCAAGGCGAGTGAACAATAAATTCAATAAAAATGTTTAATTCAGATGCCTTCATAGGTATCCCTTCACAGAGAGAGGAAAAAAAAAAAAAAAAAACTACGATTTTCTGCGTCAACTTTTGCGACATCTTACAAAGCAAGAAATGTGCACTTTTCTGCCTTCAGTTGATGCGTTCTCTCTCTCTAGTCTTAAAGCAGACAATTGGCTACACCTGAGAAGGGGGAGTCAATATATCTTTTATCATGGAAAATGACTGAAACCGATCAAGACTAATAAGCAGTTTAAAGACTTATCGCCCTCCTTGTGCTCTGTCCAACGGCACCACTGAAGAAATGTTTGAAACAAATGACAGTTGAGTCTTATTCAGAAATTTAATCAAAAGTATGTGGGTAAAAAAAATATAAAAACAAGTTTATGAATATGGCATCTATGAAAATTAGGCATCTCGCTCCACACCGAGGACCACATCAAAGAAACCGTAATCTGGTGACTCATTGGCAATATCTGATTTTGAATTGACGCAAACATTTTCCAGTGCGTGCGCTGTGCACACTCGCTCACATACAATTCCCCAACCAGCACTCTCAGCATCCTGGGCAGAACCCTTCAGTGAAGGACTGCAACCAGCATAAACTAAATATTTATGTGACATTGGCCTACAAATGGGGAAACGCAAGTGAAAAAATAGGTTTGCTTTCATAAATGTTTAAATCACAACAGAAGTGTGACTTTTCACAAGTTATTCGCTGGCACTTAATCCGTAACTGCCAGTTGCTCAGGCAAGGTTTATTCATTTTAGCATTTTAAATGTGGTATAAAATTGCAAAAAAAAAAAAAAAAAAAAAAAAGCAACTGTGGCACATTTATAAATATTGAAAAAATACACCATAAATAGCTGTGAACAGTTGAACTGCATCAAATGAATATTAGTCATGTATATCCTTTGCCTAAAAATTTAGAAAACTGTCCTGCAATAATAACTTTATGCAGCAAGCAGCTGTATAGTTGTTCAAGCATATTAGATGCCATTTCAATGCCATATTTCAATACAAAAAAAATTTGGGTGCATAGAACTTCTGCACTGTGGTGCACATTCAGACTCAATTCTATTTGCAGGTATATAAAAAAAATCTCCGCAAACCATGGCTGTGACAGGATACTCACCGGGGTGTGAAAAGCTAAATACAGCAAATTGTTCTGAAGGTGCCTAAGCACAATTCAAAACCCAGATCACACCTCTTGAATTCAGTTGATTCTGGCGGTGACTAAAATTATACCACTGCGTGAAAGTGGAAAAACAGCCATAAAATGAAATTCAGCCAAAGCAAATCCATCCCAAAATGGTTTAGCTCAAATGTATGACAAACTTCACAATGCAACCAATTCCTCATCACACCCTTATGTACATCACAATACAGGGATACTTTAAAAATATCATCCCATTGCAGCGAAGTCTTGTTTCCATCACATGCAGTGTACTTGAGTGGTACATGCACTGATGAGTCACTGATCCACTCAGGGGGTCCACTTATAGCGGAGAGAGAACACTTCCTGTCATCTGCTCCAGCTGTGACCCATTTAATTGTTCCCACTGAGCTAATAAACTGGAGAAGCAAAATGGCTAATCCACTGGAATACACAAGAGGGGGGAGAGCATGTTCAACGCAGAGTCAGAAAAAGTTGGGACAATATGTTCAATTAAAACTGAAAGCAGAGATTGATAAATTTGACTAGTATTACAGCACATTGACGTTTCACCGCTTGAATTTTATAGTTTTCAAAACAAACTGACTCTTGCAACACATTTTTAAAGAGAAGTTGGGACAGTAAAGTATTTACCACTTCAGGTTGCTATTCCTTTTCACAACACTTAATGAACATTTAGTGACCAAAGACACCAAGTGATTCCGTGTATCAGGTGAAATTTTGTCCAGTTCTTCCCACAAACAAGTCTTACCATGTGGAAGAGTATGAGGTCTCAATGGTCGCATTTTACAATTCAAAATGCGCCACTAGTTTTCTATCGGTGACAAGTCTTGACTGAATATTTCAAAGTGAATACAGTGGTTTGATTTTAACACGTCAACTGGTACGCTCAAGAACAAAACTTTCAAAAAAAAAAAAAAAAAACCCAAAAATGCCTGAATCATTCTGGAACATCCTATAGACAAGAGCCAACCACCGACCAACACAAGAAAGATGGGAGAATAAGGATATGGACAAGGGAAGGAACTGCTCTTGATCTGCGGCATACCACTTCATCTGAGAAGAGTGGCTCCGTGAGGCAGCCATTTCAGCTGGTGCCCTTGTATCCATTGGTGACAAGACTGTTGAAAAAGCTGGAGGGTGAAAACTGAATTGTATGGGGCTAAATGATGTATTTGGCTGAAACTAAGCACATCAGATATAATAGAAAAATGCTTTACAGAGGAGATGGTCCATGACTTGGGAGCATACTGCAAAACAAAGACTTGAAGGCCAAGTGGTAGATACTCCTCCATAGAAGACGTGGCTAAACTGTCGGACTGTTGGTCTGAGGCCAACGATAACACTGAAGATCTGAAAATGTTCTGGGTATCTATAAAAATATACATCTATAAAAATGAATATTTTCCTGCGCCATCACAAGCTTCTTCCCCACCTGGCCTTTTTTTAAGTTTGCTTATCACCGCCAGACATCTCCATGACGGCCAGCGAGTTGTTTCGTAATGCGCAATCTCATTGGTCAGTCTAATATACTTCCTCAGAGCCTGGCCTTCAGGAGAGGCAAACGAGACAAATATTGAGGGGGGGGGCCCAAACAAATTGGTAAAAATGGGCCCCTGATGACCACTGATATTAGCACATTTTGCACTGTCTACTGAAAACCCCAGTAAGCCACTGAAAACCATTATAGCCCACCGCCCAGCCACTACCTCAAAAGCCAACTCAGTGGGGCCCCTTCTTGGAGTTGTGGTGAATCAGGAGAAAGCGCTCCTCTTAAACTTAACTGACAGTCAATTCTAATAAAGGCCGTCAAGATTACTGTGCATGCTCACAACTTCGAACGAAGTGAAATAGCTCGACTGCAAGTCAAAATCTACAACCCCAATTCCGAAATAGTTGGGACGAAGTGTAAATTGCGAATAAAATCAAAATGCAATGACTTTCAGATCACACGAGCCAATACATTATTTATAATAGAACATTTATAACATTTCAAATATTGAAACTGGGCCCTCAAACGCTGCTGCAACTCTCACCAGCATGATTCTGTCATTGACATTACTAAATGGGGCCAGGAATACTTCAAGAAACCACTGTCTGTAAACAGTCTGGTGTACCATTCACAGATGCCACCCAAAACTCATGCAAAAAGGAAGCCATTGTTGAGCATGATCCAGAAGCGCCACCGTGTTCTGTGGGCCAAGGCTCATTTACAGTGGACTGTAGCAAAGTGTCCAAAGTGTGTCCAAATTTCACATTCTTGTTGGAAATCATGGGCGTTGTGTCCTCCGGGCTATCAGCATTCAGTTCAAAAGCCAGCATCTCTGATGGTATGGGGATGCATTAGTGCATATGGTGTGCAACACTTGCAGGTAAAAAGCACCATGAATGCTGAAAGGTATATAAAGGTTTTAGAGCAACAATGCTCCCATCTATTCCAGGGAAGGCCTTGCGTATTTCAGCCGGACAATGCAAAACCACATACTGCAGCTATTACAACAGAATGGCTTCGTAGTAGAAGAGTGTGTGCTGAACTGGCCTGCCTGCAGTCCTGATCTTTCACTGATTAATTATGCACCAAGTATTCTCAAACGGAAAGTCCGCCAAGGGAGACCCAAAACTCTCCAGCAGCTGGAAGCCTGTATTAAACAGGAGTGGGATCAAACTCCAATGGCTAAAACAAGAAACTTGTCTCCTCAATGCCCAGATGCCTCCGCGCTGTTAAAAAGAGGGGATGCTACACCATGGTAAACAGGCCCCTGTCCCAACTGTGTGACCTGTACCAGCCATCAAATTTGAAATGAGCTGATTTTGTGGATAAAATGGTAAAATTTCCGTTTCAACATTTGCCATGCCATCTGTTCTCTAGTGGATAAAATACTGGCTGGTGTTAGGGCTGGGCAATAAATGTATCGCAATAATTTTAAGTGCAATAAAAGTAACTGCCACTATGGGGCAAACAGGCAAGCCTGCTTATTGCCTTTACTGTGCATAATGCCGCGTGCAGCAAACATCAGAGGTCATTTGAAATGTATCCGGGAAAAAGTGCGATTTGAAGTCTGCTAATTACCAGCTAGGTTGGACAGCTTCCTTCACCTTGGTGTAATTAGCTTATCATAAATCTATTCCCATGTACTTTGCCTAACTTGCAAATCAAGCCATTTATACAGCCAGCTGACTAATCAAAACCAAGATGAGGCCTATAATGATTCAGAAGAGATAATGAGAAGCAGACAGACCTAACCAGGCTACAGTGTTAGACTGAATGTCAGTAATCTGAATAAATAGCAGACCTCTGAATTCACCTCATCATTGCATTCTCACGTATTATTAAAAAGATTTCTGAAAAATAATTTAAGATGGCCCTGGTTTAAAAGCATTTAAAAATATACGCAAAGTCTTAAACATTTTGTGAAGCATATCAAACGTAAATGTGAGAAATTATTTTTACATTGAACGCAATAGACAAATGCACCAAATTAATAATTAAACAGGACTAATTTGAAAAAAATTTATAGCTCTTGATTTTGGTTACTTTTGAGCATCTAAACAGCCTACAGTGAAGGTGGAAAACATTTTGTTTAAGCATATCAAATGTGACATGTCAATTGTTAACTCATTCGCGCACACGGGCCCAAAATGAAACAAGAAATAATGTACCAAATGCATTCAGGCAATTCAGTCATGTTTCATGGCCATTTAAATTTCAAAATGTGACAAACAAAAATGATAGAAATAAATTAGACTGCCAACCAATTTCGATTGTTCATTGAGCAATTCAACTATTTGATTGCAAATTGAGCAAAGTAAATCGGAAGGGGGTGAAGGCAATTGTGTAGAGGACGATGATTTTGAAAACCTTAACGTTGCTTGGTTGAGCACACAATTTGCCTGAATGTGTTTGCTGGATTACTACATTTGGCCATTGTGTGTGAATGCTATAACAATTTACGTCACGTTCGATACGCCTAAACAAAATGTTTTCCACCTTCACTGTAGGCCATTTAGATGCTCAAAAGTAGCTAAAAATCAAGAACTATGAAATACTTCACTTCAAATCAATCTTGTTCAATTATTAAATAAAAAGCTAAAAAAAATTTGCGTCACGGATTTTCCTGAACATGCTTGCCAAGTCCTCTGTGCATTAGTCCATTGCTTGCAATGCGAAAATAATTTCTCACATTCGATATGCTTCAATATTTTACACTTTGCGTAGATTTTTAAATGCTTAAAAACCAGGGCCATCTCAACATGATTTTCAAGAAATCCTTTTGAATATTACGTTAAATTTTCATGAGGCGGAATTCAGAGGTCTGCCATTTATTCAGATTACTGCCATTCTTTCAATCCAACACAGCAGCCTGGTTAGGTCCGTTTCCTTCACAATATCTCTTCTTAATCATTATTGGCCAGATTTTGGTCAGTTGGCGGAATAAATGGCTTGATTGCAAGTTAGGCAAAATACACGAGAATTGATTCAAAGTGAGCTAATTATGCCAAGGCGACGAGGCTGTCCGATCTCGCTGGTAATTAGCAGACTTCAAATTGCACTTTTCTTCCCGGAAGAATTTCAAATTGCCTCTGATGTTAGTTCAACATTACATTAAAGGTATGGAGCATAGAATAGGTGAAAATCAAGCTCAGTCTGCCCCATAGAGACAGTTCCTTTTATTGCGTTTAAAAATTATCGCAATACATTTATCACCCAGCCATGGCTGGTGTGATTTGAAAGTCACATTTTGATTTTATTCACGATTCACTTTGTCCCAACTATTTTGGAATTGTGCTTGTAGTATCACCCTAGACTGCCATTATTGGCACAATAATTTCTAGCATGCAAAAATATCAACTGATACCATCATGCTAAAGCATCGAACAAAGCTTCAAATGATTGCACTCCACAAACAGCTGAAAGTGTATTACAGATTTTTTTTTTTTTTTTAAATAAAGAACAAGGGTCCTGGAGCTTACTGGCAAGCAGTCTTACAGCGATGATACAAGTTATGAAAATGTCAATGTGTGACATTTGAATCAATGAAAATCAATGTCACGGTCACTAAATAAAAGGTTCATAGATTTATAAGACCTGTTATACAATACTAAGCTCTGAAGCAGTTTTGGTGATACAAGACATGAAAAAATGTCAATATGTATTCAATGTCAATAGTGAACTTGAAAAGGTCACAGAATGTCAAGTTGTAGTCAGCAAATGGACTTCATATATGACTTTCTAGATGTCTCCATACAAACCTTGGCACAATATGACCATTTTGGTGGTACAAGTCATTGTAATTTTACTGTGGAGTTTGACCCTCAAAGGTCACTGACAGTCAACTTGAAAGTCACCAAATGAAAGTTCATATGCAACTTCCTAGATGTCAGTAACGCTAACTTAGGCTCCATCTGTGACCGTTTTAGGGAGACAAGTCAGTGAATTTTCACTAGGTCACATTTGACCTTTGAAGGTCAATATGAAGGTCACCAAATGAAAGTTCATGACTTCCTATATGTCTAATACAAACCTAGACTCCATCTGTGACCGTTTTGGCAAGACTAGTCATTGTAATTGTATTATATCAAATTTGACCTTCGAATGTCAACAGTCAAACTGAATGTCACCAAAGGAAGTCACACATGAACTTTCATATGTCAGTAACACAAACCTAGGCTCCATCTGTGACCTTGTCAGTACGGCTGGGTATTGCCACGGATTTCCTGAATCGATTTGATTTTGATTCACAAGGTCCCAATTAGATTCAATATCGATTCATTGAAGGATATTTCGGCTACAGTACCCGTTTTGCTTGAATGTGAAAGGGGATCTTCGAGGACTAATGGCAGAAATTATATGTTCAGTTGAATTATTAACTAGAGTGTTCAGGTGAACACGTGTCGCCTGCGAAGCTTATGTGAAAGTGTGACTACCAAGTGAAAGTGTGACTACCGGACAGACGGACGGACAGACACACAGACGCCGGAAAAAGTGATCCCTGTGTGCCGCTATGCTTTGCAGGCGACACAAATAGGCGTGCAATGCACGGAATACCCCTCAGCCCGATGGAAGTTTTTGGAGACGCCCGCCCGCCCAACCGCACTAAGGATAGCAATACCCCGTCAGCCTTGAGGGCTGAGGGGTAATAAGAAACCTTACTAGGCACAATATTTAAAATATTAAAATTCACAGTAAAAAATGACCCCAAACTTGTTTCCTGAAAATACTTTTTATTGACCAACACATTTCATCAATCAACATAAAGTGCAACATAGACTTAAGTCAGTAGACTATAATTCTCTGAAACTGGGTCAATATTACATGTTTCACTTTGCAAGTTCATTTTCCAGTAAATGTTATTGAATTGGCAGTTGCAACAGGTTTGGCAGTTTTTCAATGCATTTCAATGTGGAGAGGTACGGCAGTCCCATTTCAAGCCCTGTCCTAACTGTAACCCTAACCCCAAACCATAATCCAGAATCCTTCTCCTAATCCTTTAAAATCAACTGCCGTACCAATAAAAACCAATTGAATGGTTGAATTTAAACCAATATCCTTGCCCAAAATGCCCCACATGGACATGTTTGACTGTACAGAAATGAATATAACGATATATTCAAAGAAAACAATATTGGATTTTTGTTTGAAAACTGGTTGAAATGGTGGAGGGAAATTGGGCCGTTTTATTGCTTAACTTCCACCCAACACTGTTAGTGAAAATATATCTCCAAACACATGTAATTGAGCTTAAAACAAGAGTTTGTCACTACAGTGACTATATCCCCGCCGTTAGGTCACCAAAACAGACTGGTGTCTGCGCATTCCCAGTAGGAAGGGTGGTACCAAAAAGAATTGAAATAGGTTGACTCCTTGAGATATCGCGCTGACAATGTTCGGGACGGACGGACAGACGGACGTACGGAGCTGAATACTATATCCCCCACTTCGCGCCAAACGCGCTGCGGGGGATAATAAAGATCTGAAACCGAAATGTATATCCAACGTTGATTTTGTTCTCTCATCATTACTTGTAGCTTGAAAATCCGGCCTCAATTTACCTTTCCGTGTGTGACCAGTTGTATCCACTGCAGTTACGTACGGATCACTGTACATTTTTACTGTCAACAGGTAGTTTCGCATTTGCAGCATGCTTTCTATCAATGAAACACAGCTCGATGTACATTTATGAGACACGTAGTCAAAGTACCTCTACATGCAATTAACTCATTATCCGTTACGTCGGGGAATTCATTGTTTTTTTTTTTGTTTTTCATTTGGGGGGGGGGGGGGGGTGGGATTGTAGCCTACTTGAGTTTTTTTTTTTTTTTTCTTTTTTAATTGCGACTTCTGCTTTTACTCTACTACATTTGATAGATAAAAAGTATACTTTTCTTCGTTACTTTGACAATGGCCACTTCGCAATTCGTTACCATTTAAAATATGAATGTAATTCATCATTTAAGGATCATCTGGATTTGGCGCGTTCGAGAAGAACGGTGCTCGGCAGGGTATCGTAAGCGCCTAGTGCAAACGTGTCCACCAGCAGACATGGAGCTGCAAATTTATGCATGCAGAACAATATTGTATCACTAGATGGCACTCCTGGATAAGTTATTGAATATTCACAAGCAAGATGGAAATGCGCTAACAAAAGATCAATCTTTGAATAAAATGAATTGATGCGGAAAATTTTAATTATAAAAAAAAAAAAAAAAAAAAAAATCGATCTGAATCGGAAAATCGATTTTTTGAACCCAGCCGTACTTTTCAGTGATAGAAGTCATTGAATTTTCTCTAGGTTAAGTTAGACCTTGAAAGGTCAATATGAAGGTCACCTAATGAAAGTTCATACAAGACTTCCTATACTTCTCCAATACAAACCTACACTCAAACGATTTTGCTGATACAAGTCATTGAAATTTCACTGTATAGTTTGGCCGTTCAAGGTCACCCAATGAAACTTCATACACGTCATCCTATATGGCCACAATACAAACCTAAGCTCTATCTGTAATAGTTTAAGTGGTATAAGTCATTGAAAATTCACTGTGTGAAGTTTGACCTTCGAAGGTCACCAAAGGTCATGTTCAAGGTCACCAAATGAAAGTTCATACATTACTTTCTATACGTGTTCATTGCACATATGTTCCCAATCTTCAATATTTTCAAGCCTACTTTAAAAATTGTAACATTTTGCTTGACCTCAATTTTGACCTTTCAAGGTCATCTGAGGTCAACTTTAACAGCCAAAATATAGGTCATCATTACTTCCTATAGGTCAGTAATATAAACTTGATCTCTATCTGCAACCATTTGGCTTCCACAGGCCATCTTGCATATTCATAAAGTACAGCGGCCCCAATAGACCCACTTCTGTCGATTCAATCAAAATGACGCTCTCACTGTACATTGACGGTACCAAGGTAAGCCGATTGCCTGATTTTGAAAAAACATTTATCACGCAGTATTTGAGAAATGTTTTTTTTAAAGATAGGACTGAGAAATTTTAACATTGGAGCCTAAAGTTCAAGGGCCCATAAAACGGACGAAAATAATTCAATCAAAAATCTGAAAAAAATGACTGGAGATATGGTCTAGTAGTATGTTATTGCAAATTTACATGAAAATTCATCAGGTCAAAAAAAATAAATAAATAAAAATGTTCCGGACGACGCACCATAATACCTTATCAGCCCATAGGGCCGGTAAGCCAACAAAACTAGACGCTTGTGCTACACATTAACCTGCCAGTCACTGACTGGTTATACGGGCAAACAGTCAAATCAAGATCCAGATCTTTAATGTGAATGTTATACGCCAATCGAGAAAATACACCACTGGAGTTCATTTAGGCTGCCATTCCTTAAATTCCAGAAATCAGTGGGCTACCTTTCGTCGTTTCAATCTGCCCCAGTCACGGCCAAGAATCCAGGACACCAGAGATCTGCACATGGAGAAGTAGTTTTCGACCGTCTGAATTCCTGAAAGATAGGAGGTAGGTTGGCACTTTAAAAGACACAGGGCTGCATCAGTCCACCAGTTATGTGATAAAATGAACTTTGTACTCATCCATAGCCATTCTCTACAGGAGCACACTCACTGCCACGGACTTCATTCAAAGGGAAACCGGTTCAAAGCTGCAAGTTAGGATGATTTAGGATATTTATGGATCAGAATGAAGTCTTTTTGAAAGACCGATAGAAACAGCACAGGCTGTGTAGGCTATAGAGTCTCCTGTCAGCAGGAGGATGTCTGCCCTGAGCTTTACAAAAGCCTTTTCCCCACTCTGTCAGAAAACTAAGCAATGCCCCTTTTCTTCATGTGGCTTGACTTAAAGTGCACAGTTGAATAAGTTTACGCATTTTAAACTGTCGGTTGGGTGGGGACACATACCAAGTCAAACTAATTGCCCCGTACTGCATTAGAATGTCAAAGCTCCACATGATTTAAAAGTAAAAATGGAACAAATATGGATAATTACAAAACAACCATTCCTCCAGATATGATGAATTCCTTTAATATAAATTCATACTCCAATAGCTCACACCAAGGCAAAATGACAAAGTTTTCCCCTTTGTTCAATACTGCCAGCAGAAAGCAGAAAGCCTCAAGTGCATATTAACAAGGAAAACCTTCCTCTGGCAACTTAAGAGCAAGCTGGAAGCATTGTGTGCAAGTGGAGTCCCATTTGCTTAATTCACACTTGACCCTGAATGTAATTTTCCTACACGGAGCAATTATGGTATTAAACTTGCATCATTTCTCAGAAATGCCTGCCAGTCGTGTCAGAAAAGCACTGCAGTCTCCGTGACAGTGTGAAATCAATTCATTAATTACACGCAAATACCTACCTAGAGATAAATGAGATGAATCCTTCAGTCTCATTGGCTCAGCAGCCCAAAAACATGCACTCAATATAGTGAGATCTTATAATAGAACCAAAGAATTAGTGTAGCATTTCAGACAGCACATTTTTTGATTTGGCACTCATGAGGAGCGAGGGAATGGTGTGGGAAATTAACTTGCATTTATGTCACAACAGTTTCAAACATATTGGCACAATCCACCATTTGGTGGTGGACGTGGGGGGTGAACTGTAATTGCGACGTTAAAGTGATAGTCAACCAAAATCATTAAAGCCCCACTAGGTAGAAATTTGATCTTGAAATATCAGTTTCAAATTCCATTGGTGGGCTGGATTATTACAGAGAGAATGGCATCCCTCCCATTACCACAGAGGGACCTGGTGGCCTGCATGTGGGACTATGTAACTTTCGACCGCGGGTCCTCCAGTCTCACGAGATGTACTTTTGCTTTACGACACACACAAGCTTCTGGAAAAGGAGCATAAGGAGAAGGCAAAGGAGCGAAAAAGGATGGTGTCGGTGGAAGCCAGGATTAAAAAATGGGAGACAGACCATGCACGGCACAAAACCAGAGTAAATATTGGACCGGTTTTTTCACAGTGGAGAGAGCTCATGGCAAAAGAGGGCTGCAAGTCGGACGCTGAGCTGGCAGTGTCGCTGATTGAGAGGCGAGTTATATGCTCGTGTTCATGCATTGTATTTATCACATTGTTTTTATTGGCTGTGTCATCATGTGTAGTCAGTCACTATTTCGGTTATCAAAACGTAACCGATTGTAAGCCCATTCAAATAATGTAAACAAGGTTAGCCGAGGTAGCATTAGCATTTCTCCAGCAGAGATGGCCCCTTTTCAGGGTGTTTATTATAGCGAACTTTATGCTTCATGGAGAGAAAAGTTGACATACGAGCAACTATTGTTTGAAAGCAAAGACATGCCATATCAGCTTTGTAGGCTCATTATATTGATATTGTCCCATTTTGAGGTTACAATAGCTACTGTATCTGCCAATGTTACTCTTAGGAGCGGTGCTTGCACATACTTTGTTGTAGAGCAATAGTTTTAATCAAACGCTGTTGAAGACTTCTATGTAAACATAATCATAACTAATAACTTTACTGATTCCAGCCCCCCCCCCCCAACGGGGACGTCAGCCAGTAACAGCGCTGTGTGTGTTTTACGACAGCAGTGTTGCACTTCTACTTGCTCTAGTAGTGGTCGCTAGAGCACACGAAACTGGGATTCCTACCTAGTGGGGCTTTAAGGGCTAAAGAAAGGGGGGAAGAAAAGGGAAAAAAAAAAAAAAAAATAAAAAAACTGGGTGGGACCACCTTCTGTACTTGGATTTTCCTACTACTATGACCATGTAATCACGACTCACCCACAGCCTCGTCGCCTCTCGCCAGTTTCCCTCGCCAGTAGTCGCTGGTCACCGGGTGCAGTGTAGCCAGGTAGCGCACGTCACACAAGGTTCCACCCCAGGACGCCACCTTCTTCTTGCTGTGCTTGCGCCACTGCAAAAAGACACAGCGCAGCTGACGGTCGAAGGGCGCAGGCTGGCGGAACAGCCAGTAGGTGAAGAGCCACTGGAAGCGACACTGGTTGTACTGGTGGTACAGAGTTTCCAGCTCGGTGTGGTCTGGGTAGAGGGGAAAGAACACTTTTTGCGTTTTCACTTTTTACTGTCACAAAAATACCAGTGCTACTTTCAATTTTCTTAATCCTAAATAGATTAACCTACCAAATACAACAACATACATGGTTTTGAACTGCCTGTGCAAAAATTAGAACTGAATAATAGTCTATAAATTAAAGTCTTCGAATAATCAACCCACTTCAGAACCAGCCTCAATTCCCCCCATTTTAGCAATACATCATAGCCAACAGATATTTTGGTGGACGCATACCAAACTAAACTGCATGCAATCAAATCCAGGGAAAATGTTCAAACCAATCAGTATTAATTCATTCTGGCTTAAGTTCAGGAATTAATGTACAAATGAATGAATCAATTACACGGTATTAATTAACTTGAATGTATTATGTACTTTAGTTAGTCTTAAGTTGGAGAAATCATTATCAAAAATAAAATGTAAAACGAGTTTATGTACTGCATGCCATAACAACGTGCAAAAAAAAAAAAAAATCTGCATTAAAGTAACATTTTCCAGAGCTATTAAAACCCTCCAGCTAAAATAAACGATGTCCTACTGAACAATTGTTTCTCTAGCAAATAAGCACAACAATAAATGGCGCCCTTGTTGATGCAGACTTTCAGCGTTCCCTGATGGACAGCTGAGGCCAAGCGAGAAGAGCTTGAACAACAGTCCTGAAAGCCATGTGTCAGGTTTTCATTTCAAGATCACCAGCCCAAGAAAGTCTGAAGAGGTTCAGTAGTGCAAAAAATTGGACAGCCTGATATATACATACACTTCTTAAATGACATCTGCAATACGTTTTCCTAAGAGGAGCTAGAAAAGTGCACAGTAAGCTTAACACATGTTCCAAACCAGAGGCAAGGCCTCATCCAGTACAAAGTACCTTTCTCTCTGTAATGGGATGGATGCTCAAGAAAATTTATAGCCCAAATAAAAATAAAGGTTTATATAGATTCATTTAGCCAACAGCCAGAAGATTGGATCTTGATTTACAAAAGTGAATATTACATTCAAAAATCCATCTCTGCGACAGCAAAGATGGTGGACGTGGATAACTGCATTGCAAAACATTTACAGCTGATTAATGGTCCATATGGTCTCTGTGGCACAAACGGCAGAATTCCACAATTATGGTGAGAAATGAGAATAGCACTGAACGGTGGCCAAAATGAAGCTCTGTAGCACTGCCATTCACCTTACAATATTTGAAACACGGCAGAGGGCCGTAAAGGCCGTATTGGATTTACAGTTGATTGTTTGAAGTCATGACCGGGAAAGATGGCAGTACCACTTCCTGTTCCGGAGATTGCAAGACGCGCTCCATTTGTTTGAGCAGTTTCAACCACGATAAACCATGAAGGGCCAGTCATTCGCAGACACTCTGCCATGCTTTGTTCGTTCCATGAGCGCCAAATTCCAAATGAAGGATAAACCAGGCCTTAATCCAGCTCCAATTCACAAAATTATACTAAACATGACATTTCAGAAATTAAAATTGCAGTAACTGGATGGAAAAAAATTTGGCATGCAGACATGCATTCTAGGACAATTGTAAAACACTGGTTTAAATCTTTACTAGTCCAACATCGTACTCCCTATAAAGTGGTCAACAGTGCTAAATCAGCCTTACCGTTTACTGAATGCTGGTTCAGAACATACTTGTAGACATCGGCCTCACCACCATGATGCTTGAGTGCCAACCTGTACAAGTCTTTCCATTCGAACTTCAAAACATTGCCTTCATCTTTATTTTCTGCTGGGAGAGAAAGGGGCATTCTGGGAAACTTTCCTCACTTCAGAATTCGCTTAAATCATAAACTACAAAAAAGTAGCATTTCAGTGAAGGTACACAGTTGAGACTGGGAGATCCTGATTTCTTTACAACTTGGAAGAACATGTATTCCCTTTCAACATGAAACAAGAACACAAACCTTCCAAGGGGGAGAGAGAGAACATCTCTTTTGCCAAAGGCTGAAATACAGAGTTAAAACAGATTTCCTTTCTTTGTATACTCTCAGCAAGTATTAGTTTGATGTGATGCGATGACTTTTGCTTTTCAACTTTGGCATTTTGTCAACTAGAAATTAGAAACAATGTTTAATGCAAGAATACCTAAAACCACCAAAGGGACAAATTATGAAAGACCCCTGTTCAAATATATATATATATATAAATAAATTATATTATATATATATATATATATATATATATATATATATATATATATATGTATGTATATGTATATTTTTTTTTTTTTTTTTTTAAATAAATTTAAAAAAAAGCCAAACTGCAAAATTTGTTCATGCCATCTGGAAGTAGTTTCTGCGTTGTAATAAAGGCTTTTTTTGGACAGTCTCACCTTGTTTTTGCCCCTCTAAAACGCTTTCACCGATCCCCCACAACGCTGAAATCTCTCCGCATGGCAGTGTTACAGACGGGAGAGGAACGGCTTCCTCCAACACCAACCACTGAGACCAGTACTTGTGAGGGGGGAGCGGGATCTCAGCGAAAAGCTTCTCCTGGAGTGACCTATTGCAATGCAGACTTCTGTAAAGCGTCTTCCACATGAAGAGCAGTCGGAAGCAATCTTTGGCCGTGTTTGAGCACGTGGCTGTGGCAAATGGAACTCCGAACGACGCCTTTAGAAAAATTGAAATCGGAAATAGCGGAACATGCGTGTCTTAGTTCGCAATGGGGATTTAAAGAATGATTCATCACGGCTACAGATTTACCAACTGGAGTCCATGACAATCCGTTCAAAATTCTGATCTAAATTACCAAATTAGAAGCATGTTGGTACTGAAAGAAACTGAACATATTGTCATTTGAAAATAAATAATATTTCCGCGGAAAAGTATTAACTTATTTCAACAAGATAGGATTTCACCGCGGAAACTAACTAGGCCAACTTGCAAAATATTAAGAAGACCGTAAAATATTTGATTGTAAAGTTCCAAGTGTCTAAAAGAAATGCACGATGACGTCTACCTGGAAGTGCCGCGTCCACAGGGAGTTGCAAGAACAAACTCGGAACAAGGTCCTACATGTGCTCCCAACCCTAAGCAAGGAGAAGGCGTCCAGCCATTTAAAAATTAGAACGAGGACCTCGTCGCTTAAATGTAAAAATCCTTTGTTTTCGCCGTTTTGTTTCTGTTGCTTCGCACCAAGGTCATGGCGCTCACAATCTTCATTAGCACCGAGCGAGCCGGCCGACAACAAAGAAAACTGTTCCAGCAGCTCCCTGTCCCAGGATTCGTCGTCAAGCGCCATTTCCACGAGTGCTGAGCGGCGCCATTCCGGATACAGGTTTATCATCTTGGACCATACCACCATTGACCTTGGGGAGGGTATATTCTAAAACAACATCGACCTCCAACGCCCCCTCTAACACACACGCACGTAAAGTTAAGCCGTAGTGCAAAGTGTTGTTTGATTGTGTCTTTAAACGGTTTGTCACTCCTGTAGTAGTCAAATAAATCATGTTCCTCTCCTCATTGACAGGTCACAGCATCCTGTGGTTTGGTGTGGATGTGCAGTGGGTGCCTGGACAGTAGGTATCCTCTATATAATGTAGGCTATACTGCAGAATGACAGTTGTAAAGCGAAATCGACTTGTGACTCAAATGTCAGACTGGATCGGGGGTGGCCAACCCTGGTCATGGAGACCCGCATTGTCTGCTGGTTTTTTTTGTTACTGAGCACTTGATTGATGAATTACAGCTGTTGATTACACACTTACCGTATCTCACTTGGTGTCTTCGGTTTAAACTGGGTGGAGAAAACCAAATTCAGCACACCCTGTGGCTCTCCGGGACCAGGGTTGGCCACCCCTGGACTGGATAGTCATATGAAAACATGTTTTTCAAATCAAATCAACATTCAGTTGTAGAAGTGATTGTTGTTTTTTTTCTTGCAGTTCAATGGTTTTTGCTGGCAGCATTAAGCTACGGTGACTAAATGCATTTCTCATGACAAGCACATCAGCAGTATACATTTACAGTATTTTGTAAACTGCTTGCCTGACTATCTGAGAGGGATAGAGTGAGGTTGATTTTTTTTTAGATGCAACCATTGGATTCAATAGATATATTAAAATGTTCATTCAAAGAAGTGATGTCTAAGAAATTTTCAGAAAATAACCAGTGAACTGATGTGGTTCAGCTGCCCCATCTGGGCATGGAGGCAGACAGAGTGAAGAGCAATCAGTGTTAGTTGAGCGGGATAGGACAGCCAGCTCGTGGGAAGTTCCCTGACAGAGGGGTCTGTTCAGACTGTGTGTGTGGTCAATTCAGTGAGATTTATGTAAGGGCAGTTCCATTAGCAGCTAGGCGAGTTTAAGGCATTTAAATTGTTTGAACACTCAGTTTTTGCAGTTTTTTCCTTTTTGTTGCTGCTATTGTGGCTATTATTAGTATTAATATTCATTTGTTCTACAAAACCCAAAACCAGTGAAGTTGGCTTGTAATGTAAATTGTAGATAAAAACAGAATACAATGATTTGCAAATCCTTTTCAACTTATATTCAATTGAATACACTGCAAAGACAAGATGTTTAATGTTCAAACTGAGAAACTTTTTTTTTTTGGCAAATAATTATGAACTTAAAATTTAAAGGCAGCAACACATTGCAAAAAAGTTGGCACAGGGGCCTTTTTACCACTGTTATATCGCCTTTCCTTTTAACGACACTCAGTAAACGTTTGAGAACTGAGGAGACCAATTTTTGAAGCTTTTCAGGTGGAACTCTTTCCCATTCTTGCTTGATGTACAGCTTAAGTTGTTCAACAGTCCGGGGTCTCCGTTGTCGTATTTTACGCTTCATAATGCGCCACACATTTTCAATGGGAGACAGGTCTGGACAACAGGCAGGCCAGTCTAGTACCCGCACTCTTTTACTACGGAGCCATGCTGTTGTAACACGTGCAGAATGTGGCTTGGCATTGTCTTGCTGAAATAAGCAGGGGTGTCCATGAAAAAGACGTTGCTTGGATGGCAACATATGTTGCTCCAAAACCTGTATGTACCTTTCAGCATTAATGGTGCCTTCACATATGTGTAAGTTGCCCATGCCTTGGGCACTAATACACCCCCATACCATCACTGATGCTGGCTTTTGAACTTTGCGTCTATAACAGTCCGGATGGCTCTTTTCCTCTTTGGTCCGGAGGACACGACGTCCACAGTTTCCAAAAACAATTTGAAATGTGGACTCGTCAGACCACAGAACACTTTTCCACTTTGCATCAGTCCATCTTAGATGAGCTTGGGCCCAGCGAAGCCGGCGGCGTTTCTGGGTGTTGTTGATAAATGGCTTTCACTTTGCATTGTAGAGTTTTAACTTGCACTTGCAGATGTAGCAACGAACTGTAGTTACTGACAGTGGTTTTCTGAAGTGTTCCTGAGCCCATGTGGTGATGTCCTTTACACACTGATGTCGGTTTTTGATGCAGTACCGCCTGAGGGATCGAAGGTCACGGGCATTCAGTTTGTTTTCGGCCTTGTCGATTACGTGCAGTGATTTCTCCAGATTCTCTGAACCTTTTGACGATATTACGGACCGTAGATGATGAAATCCCTAAATTTCTTGCAATAGCTCGCTGAGGAATGTTGTTTTTAAACTGTTCGACAATCAGCTCACGCATTTGTTCACTAAGTGGTGACCCTCGCCCCATCCTCGTTTATGAATGACTAAGCATTTCAGGGAAGCTGCTTTTATACCTAATCATGGCACCCACCTGTTCCCAATTGGCCCGTTCACCTGTGGGATGTTCCAAATAAGTGTTTGATGAGCATTCCTCAACTCTCTCAGTCTTTTTTGCCACTTGTGCCAGCTTTTTTGAAACATGTTGCAGGCATCAAATTCCAAATGAGCTAATATTTGCAAAAAATTTCAAAGTTTACCTGTTCGAACATTAAGTAACTTATCTTTGTAGTTTATTCAGTTGAGTATAGGTTGAAAAGTATTTGCAAATCATTGTATTCTGTTTTTATTTACGATTTACACAACGTGCCAACTTCACTGGTTTTGTGTTTTGTAGTTTTACTTGCTGTCTAAGCCAGTACTTACCATTTAAATGACACTTGATGGTGACAGTTATCTGATATTGTATGCAAACTACTGTATATATTTTTTGTTGTTCTTGCTTGGGCTGTCTCCGACTAAACAGGTGCCCGTTTTTTTCTCATTGATCGATTAGACAAAATTTTTAAACATCGTTCAGAGCCTCCTATTCATGCTGCCCTCACAGTTTCTGCCATTGCTCTTGTGAGGTTGAAGTTTGACCACTTAATAGGCTGATGCTTCTATGTGACATAAACATGACACATATTCACTCACAGGTCATGTTTTTATTGAACAAACCTCATTTTTCACATTGGGATTTAACATTTCATGTGCAAAAATATAATTTTATCTTGGGCTATAACAATTTAGAAGTCTAAAACTCTCATGGACTCTGATAGTGTCACAAACATAGACGCAAAGTGAAAATAACATTACATAAGGAATACGGTTGGTTCAAAAAGTTCTTTAAATCTTCATTTTGGCTATTTATTGTTTATTATTTCATATGTTGAGTTTGAATTGTGCTGAAATATTGCAACAGATATTACTGACCATTTCTAACAGACTACTGTAATGGATGTCTTGTTGTTTCTACACATTAATTGAAACTGCAATATTAATAAAAACCAGAAGAGGAATACCAAGAGTTGGACTATATTAAGTAGATATCATTAATAACAAAATGACCATTGAAAGAAATTAATAGAGAAATAACTAGGACAGAACACATTCACACATAATGGCCTCTATCTTACACACAGCGCAGAGGTGCGCAAAACGCAATGCAAGTGCCTTTGTGAATGGATTAATTTTCAAGAATGATTTAGTAAATTAGTAGTATGTTTTTGATCAACAAATTTTATTGTCATTTGTTTTTTTTTTTTACAATGCTGTAACATATGATATGTACTGTACTTTAATCTTGTGAAGAACAAAGAAAGAAAGAAGCTACTTTACGACCAATGCCAATATCAGTTTCCCATCCAGCCTCCACGCTGTATAAATAGCAAATTCATTTGTGCCAAATTGAGCACCCAGGGGCAGGTTGGTCTGAACATGAGGTGTGGTCAGGCCCAGTGCTGGCATGTTCCTATCTTTGGTGGCACCAAGCTCTAGCACGATTGCCCAACAAAAACCTGGTCTAAAGTCAACAGTCAGTTTTTAACGGCTATTTCAAGGGCACATTATTGTCCTTGCCGAAAGAATTTCGGAAGGGGACTATGAAATGAGCAGCGTGAGTATCCGACCATCCATACGTACGTACGTCCGTCCGTTCACCAAAAATGTTCACCCTATACATAGTTGATCACTCTGTCCACATGATTTACTGCATTTTCATGAAATTGGATGCTATTATCCTTGGGAAAAGTCACACACTTTACACCTACAGGTGGAGGGTCGAAGGTCATCTAGGGGTCATTGATCCAAAATGGTCAGAAGGTCACTGTATCCAAATACTTCAGTGGATTTTCATGGTATTTGGAAACAATGATTATTCGGTCAAATCACGTGATCCCCAACAGTTGTGAGGTCAAAGGTCATGTAGCAGTCATTTGGGGTTGTTGATCCAAAATCTACATCAGTGGTCACAGGATCCACATACTTCAGCAAATTTTCACGAAACTTGGTTGAAATGATCCTTGAGTCAAGTCACGCATATGCTTCAAAAGTGAGGGGGGTCAAAGGTCATCTACCATGTTTGGCGGGGACATATTTTACCCGTCGTTTAAATCAGAGTTTGCCTTGTTATGAAAGTATTATGTGCTTTCTACACACAATGTGCGTACCCTCTGCTTGTCACATGCTACAAAATGACAAATAGCAGTACCCACAAAAGCAAACAATTAGAAATAAAAAGATTACGATGTAAGAGATTATTGAGATATTTAAAAAATACGTGTCAGAACGGTGAGTGCAATCAACGCACTCATATCAGAGCATGCTGTGATGCAGGCTATTTAAATCATGCTGCAACCTGGTCAGTCTGGTAATTTGGAATTCAACATGTGAGGTTATGCACATGGGTATTCACGAATTATGCTGGATAAAGCCAGGACTCTTTAATACTGGCAGAATCTGTCATTTATACTGTCTTCCAGAGGATCTGCCCTGGAGGGGTGGCCATTTGGCTACAGCGGTTTGCCAAAATATTAAATGCAGGGCAAATAATGACTAAAACAGTGCATGGATTTTCATTCACTCAAAACACAACTGTAACTGAACAAACATCTGAAGTGCTGAAAATGTGCTACAGATGTTTGGGTAATCCTGCATGGGTCAACCCGTTATCTGCAATTATCTGAAAAACGTATTTTGAATTCAACCTGATCCATTAATACAGTGCCTGCTGTTCGGTTTTTATTTTCAAATGCAAAACCCTGCATTTCATTTCAAATGGCTTTATTATTATTTGCAGTTTGGCTGACAACCGAAGAAGCCCTAAAAATCGGCACTTTTACGTGGCACCAAAAGCAAAGAATGACATTGTTGTGACCCTTTATAATTAATCCGAATTTCTTCCATATATCCAACTCTACTTTCAATAGTCAGTCAAGTGGACGCGAGTTCTGTTGATTCCTATTGGATATTATTCAAGAGGTTACATTAGCGCAATCAAAATAACATTAGCTTTGTTTCTTTCTTGCTGGCTGTTTTTATCACTCATTTCTCTCAGTTGTTCCCCACCAGCGTGAAATTATTACTCCAATTATTACTTTTTTCTGTTTGCTTGTTTAATGCACAAGTTGTAATTTAATGTAAAGTTCAAAAGCGACCATGGGCATTATTTTTACTACATCTTTGGAGATCACTGTCATCAGGTTTCCTTACTTCAAGCAATGGTTTGCTCATGTGCTTTAACTTTGCACTCAAGCAAACCGCATTCTCCTGCAGAGAAGAGTTTTTTCCTGTCACCCAGAAAATCCATCCTAATAATAGCTATTCGCCAAAGTACAAGCCCACCTGTCTTTTAAATAGAATAGGACATGACACTCTGATTGGTTCATTTCAGGTTTCACCCAAAACGCATCTATGATTAATTAAGAGATTAAATACAACCCCTTTGCTCTGTGCACCTTACTATGCACCCAGATAACGCGCCGTTCACCTAGCAAAACTGGATTTGGACGCGCCCTAAATGCCCTTGCACCAGGTATTCCAGACTAAGCACTTAGATTATTAAAATAGGGCCCAATGCCTCAAATCGGGACTAATCGCAATGCTGAGTGAACATAGATGGCGCTATACTGTAAAAACCCTACTCAGCCTCTCACCATTTTAAAGTTCTGTCACATAGTAAACAATTAGAGTATGATAAAAAATGCCATACATATGCCTGGTGAATGTTCGGTGATATGACGTTTATACGGTGTAACCATGTTCTGCTAATAAGTGAAACATGCAGAAAATACAAGTTTTATTTGGTTAGTTGGCTCTAAATTTGTCTTATGGATTTGGCTAGTCAGACTGGCTTTGGTGACAAAATCATCTGTTATCTCCCACTTTTCTTTTTTCTGAGATAGCAGCTATAGTTTCAGTGGGACTGCTCGCAAGGTAATGGGGATGCATCTATAAATAGTTTCAAATTACACATAGCTAGCATATCTTAAATGTTCACCTATAATGCACATAAAACACATTTATGCCCAAAAAGAATGCAATGTAGGCTGATTTTTTTGTTTTCAAGTGGTAGCCATGCTCATGTTTGTTGCTGATCTGAGGTATGCGAAACATTGCTTGAAAAGCCACTCCAGTTTTTTTTTTTCCCGACAGTCTGCGACATTAATTAAATGTTGCAATACTCCACTGTTTTTTTACTTTATGTTCCAAGGCTACATCGAAATGAGCAATTAAAGTATTTCATACCACAATTCTTCACTTTAGCTAAGGGCAAATTTTAGGCTACAATTAAAACACACATTTGCCTCCCTATGTAATGTAGGCATGAGAGGGAGTGTAGCACGTCAGTTTTGCATTTATCAAAAAAATTTACGATAAGATGTTCCTTTAATTGGTTTTTCTGAAAAAATCACATTACTAATATTACCTTTATTACCTAATACAATTTATTTAAAGAGAACATGGGCCTAGTTGAGAGTGAAGGACTGTCACTGCCATACACGCAGCATCCAGAATGGATTATTCTATGGGTATGGTTTATTTACAATTGGTCGACCAAAACCAGCCAGTCCACCAGCTGACTTAACCCCTTTGTGCAGAAGCCAAATTTGGCTATTTATGGGTTACCCACTTTAATGCTGTATAATTCAAGATTTAAGCTTCACAAAGAGGAAAAATGTGGCTCAATTCAGGAAAGACACTTACAGCATTTAGAATTACATTGTATTTCAGTTTATTTTCATGATTTTGGTAGAGAAAATGAGCAGCAAACATAAAAAATCTTCATGAGAATTCACCATTGAAATTGCAAAAAAAATAATTCTGACGATTGAAAAACTGCTGGGGCTTAAAACTATACATTTATGGTATCATAAACTCCTTGAGCACAAGTAGAATTCATCTTCAAAATTACATTCTAGATTACCTACATGCTATTAGCCAAATTATACAGCTACCCAAGTGTCTCCCCAAAGTCTCTGTTGTGTTCCGGGGAACAGTATTGTTTATGGTTTTAACAGTTTCATGTTCCAAGTTTCATAGTTCATGATCATGGTCATAGTTTTAACAGTTTCTTGTTTCAGGATTTTACATTTCAAGTTTCATTCCTTGTCCATGTTTTTACTTTTCCATGTTTTTGTTTTCGCCAGGTCTGCCATGCCACTCCACCGCTTGTCTGCGTTCCGCCCCGTGCCTTCGTTGTTGCACATTTCAGAGCTCTGGGTTGGCTTTGGTATTTCCCTCTTCCTTCTGTGCTGTGCTGATTCGGGGCTCTCTAAGCTTAATTGACAATTAACTGTTTTTAAGTTACTAACATTTACTAACACTCACTGGGTGGTGTAATTCATTAGATAGGCACATTACTAATATTACTAATTTAGACAGGGAGTTTATTGTCATGATTCCTGCTTTGCTATTTCAAGATCTTGCTGTGCTTTTCTGTTCTGAACATTCATGCTTGCTTCCAGGCTGCATACTTAATTGGTACTTAAGCTGAGCACGCTCATTCTCTTAATGAGCAGGTCATGTCATCCAATCTCAGTCCATGTCTTGATCTTGCCATGCCTCTTGTTTCTCTCTCTCCAGGTGTTACCCCTCATGTCATGATTTCCAAGCCTTTATCTGGATGCGGTGGAAGTTGGCTGGCAGACAGTGTCTCGCGTCTCATTGCATGTGCAAGTGTAGCCAAGTTCTTGTTGTCAGGATTCCCCAGCTTTTCTAGTTTCAAGTCTTGTCCCAGCCTCTTGTTTTTCAAATTTATATATAGTCTGGTTATTTATTTTTCTTGTGCATCTTGCCTGGAGTTTCCAGTGCCTTTTTGTTTTTTGCCTTTTTGCATTTATTGTTTATAGCTCTGTGTAGCTTACCTCAGTTTGTTTTTTGCAACCCTTTGGGCCAAGTTTTTTGTTGGCCCTCGTGCCTGTTTTGTTTTGTTTATAAATAAATCCTCATTCCCTTTTCCCGCATCTGGTGTCACTGATTCCATATCAGTCTCAAAATGATTTGCTGTCAAATCATTAAAAAAATCATGTATTTAACACAATTAAAGCTTTAAGGCATGAAATTTAATATGAACGAATGATTTTCTGGTTGAGTTTAGTATGAATTTATCAATATCAGTGCAGTTGAATACCAATGGTCACCAGTAACCTCTCCAAATATGAACGTGCCTTTTCTCCATAATAAAGTTTAGAGTTTTGGCCATTTTTCTTCAAAGCCAGCACAAACACGCATTAAATAAACTGCTAATTAAACGGTCAGAACATTCACCCTGTAATGAAAGCTACCAGTCCCCTCTTCGAAGCTCACGAACCCATTTCAACACTTATAAGGAGCAAGTACACCTCACTAACACAGTAATATCTGAATTCTGAAATATACCTTATTTTAACTGAACAGACACTCCACTTTCAGGGAATATCAAATCCATTGCGTCTCCCGATTCAAAAGAAACGTGCAATGAACGTACCGGGGGTCCACACCAAAATGCACGGGCAGTTCGCGTTTTAAACAGGAAAAAAACCTCGACATTCGACTTAGTTGAGTACATATACATTCCGAAACAGAAAAAAAAAACAAACAAAAATAGCAGCCTGACCTTTTTCGTGAATCCCTCCTCCAGAGACATTGACTGTATAAAATAGAGAGCGATGTATCCAGTAACAAGAACCCTCCGGTCCTGTTTCATTCGAAATAATTCCAATAGAGCATATCGTTCTCATTTAAATTCTGTAATGTAACTGAACACTTCAAGGCCAGTTTTGTGAACCGATTTTCTATAAATCCCGTCTATTTTAGCCGCGTAATGTGCATAACGTAGACAGGATACAACAGCGCATGCTGATACGCATTGGTTTGTATGCTCTGTGTTTGTCCAATCAATGTGTTTCACTTACTCTAAAATGTTTAAACACTCGGGAATTGGATAAGAAACGAGCCATTCAATACATTGTTATCAGGGAAACTTCAGGAGGCCATGAAGTGTAACTCTACAATTACGCAGAAGAGCTTGAGTGTATGGTTGAGTGATTGGCTATCAACGCCAGTACTCGGGTGGATATAAGGAAGCGCTGGATTTGTCAATGAAGGAATCTACGCGTAAATCCACTGTAGGGAACTACAATTTTTTTTGTATGGGACAACTGTAATAGGCAATAGAATGTGAGAGAATTAATACCATGTCGATTTTTTTGCCTCAGAAAATTGATTTTTATGAACTACTAAATGGAATACTGTTAGCTCACTGTGGCTAAACAGCTTACTTCCAATTTGCAGGTCTATAGACGCGGGCATCTACATCTGCAGAAAGGGGTTAATGGGGTCAGCCCTAGTTCCAGCATTGTTGTTCCAGCAACCTTCAATGTTTTTTTTTAATTGTACATCACTTTTGACGAGGGTTCTGCCAAATAAACATAAGTTTATGTTATTTCAGACAGCTACTGAAACCAGTGACCAGTGTGGTAAAGTACAGCGGCATGATGCAATGTTGACAGACTAAAGAAGAGTGGATGAATTGCAGCATTATTCTGAAGCGACTTGATGGAGCTGTCCTGTCTTACAGACTACTTTAATGCCTCAAGGCAAGCTTTTACAAGAGCCTTTATAAGTCACAGAGCAGCCTTTTGGGTAAAGTAAGGGCAGAATCTCTTGTCATAACGTGATTCTTGGCCTCAAAACATAATGCTAAAGATAGGAAATTCAGACTAACATACCTGCTAAATTTATGCGTTCAGAAATAATGGCAGGGCTGAAATGCACATTGTCTAAAATTTGGTGTGATAAGAGGAGTATCGTTAAACAGAAGATTTCTCTCACTTCTAGTTTCATAAAGCATTTATTTGAAAACATTGTACAAGTATTACATTGTCACAGCCAATCCATTTAGAACATGCAAATATTAAAAAAGGGCATTATTATTTTTATTTTTTTATGGAAACTGTGCAGGTTTTGGTACGGTCTTCCCCATTTACAAATCTTTTTTCAGTGTGCTCTATAAGGATTTTATATGAACAAATATGATTTACCCATAGGGTATAATCACTGCTATTATATTAATTAAACTAAATGATTTAAACAAACAAAATAAATTACCATCTACACATCAGTAAAATTATGAATATAACAAATTATCACACTAAGTTTTCCTTTGAAAAGTAAAGATATTCATATAATTTGTTGTCATATAGTGACATGTATCTCCCATGTTTATGTTTGCATTTAATTTAAAATGTACATTCTGGGACAAATTGCATACACCATTTATTCCAATATGGTATTTTAATTGCTTCAGTTTAAAATATCACATTGAAAATGTAACATTGACTATCTCACATCACAATTCTGCCCGTGTACTACACCAAATATTGTCTGGACACGATGTTGAACAAACAGCAAATTACAAAAACATGTTTTAACCGCTTCAGTTATGAGATGCCTGCATTGTGGGTCACTGATTTATGGTGCTTCAGTGCAAATTATGGTAACAATTTTAATTATAGAGCTGGGTGCTCTTCAGATAATTACAATATTTAAAAAACAAAAACTTCTGGAAATAGCCCACAAATTCTCATGTGCTATGTTAATAATAAATACACGGAAATGTAATGGAGCACATTGTACATTGGTGTTCGAAGGTTTGAAGACAAAATTAATAATCGCACATATTTACATCTTGGGTTTTCAATACTTGGTGAAATAAGATTTTTGACCTTCATTTTACCAGTTAAATACTAGGAGGTACGTTAGGAGTGCGTTGGAAATGAATTCCAGACACAATGGCTGCAAGATGGGGTAATGAGAGAGCCCAAGGCAATGAGGTCTCCCCAGCTTCATCTCTCCAGATGCAATGGAGAATCCGGCAACACCACAGTTGCCGATCAAGCAGAGATCCTCCAAGCTACTATGCTGCCCCAATTTAGAACAGCATTTTTAATTTTTGAACTGTATATGCGGTATTCACTGAACTAGTCAGGCTATTCTACAACAAACAAGGGAGGACTGCTTTCAAGAAAAATACAGTTAGTCATTTTTCAGCCTGTAACAGTCACTGAAGCAAAGTAGACTTGACTTCTTTACCACTATCATGAAATTTTCACCATTCATAGTTGTCAGTTGCTATTGATAGTATGTTCTGGATTTTCAACAAAATCTGTTGCAGCATCACAACCCCCAAAAGAAGTATATTTCAGGCAGTTGCTTTGATAAAATACACATCATGCCCATAAAGTTCTGAGAGAGCCTTTGAAAATGTATGCCTTGAAACAATTCTTTTTGTTGGTGCTTAACAACACTTTTCTTGCGCCTTGTAAAAATAAAAAAAACACTTTGCAGTCAGTCGAGGGTAAAGTAAGTGCAGTCTATGACCTGCATTGATTTAATTTCAATGCAATATTGTCATAATAGAAATTAACAGTTGGTTAATTTAACAAAAATGGCCCTCTGACCCCTTTACTGCAAAGGTTAAGATTGGCTTAGTGAAGTGGTTTCGTTGGCTTCGTCTAAGACCATCCTGTGTTTAACCCTGTCACTATCAACAAAGAGCCACTGTCTGGAAAGAGTCATTCAGTGTTTGATCAGGGAAAAGTCCATCAGTATTAAGTCAGGCCAAAGTCCTTCAGGGTTGAATCACAGCATAGTGAAGAAACAGACAATAAAAACTGCATATATGTGATGAGTTTTTACTGTATATTGTGCTGTGAAAAAGTGTGTGACCCCTTCCAGATTTCTTCCATTTTTGCTTATTTGTCATGTTAACATTTTTCAGATCCAACTGTTTTTAAAAAAAGACATAAATAATGTAAATAAACACAAAATGCAGCTTTTAAATGATCTTTTCATTCATTTAAGGTAAAGAGTTATTCAAAACCTACAACCCCAATTCAAAAATAGTGGGAACGAAGTTTAAATTGCGAATAAAATCATAATACAATGACTTTCAGATCAGATGAGCCAATATATTATTTACAGTAGAAAATAGATAACATTTCAAATGTTGAAACTGACACATTTTACATTTTTAACAATAAAATGAGCTTATTTCAAATTTTCAGGCTGCAATAGGTCTCAAAAGTTGGGACACAGGCAAAAAAGGGCTGAAAAAGCAATTAATACACTCAACAAAAATATAAACGCAATACTTTTGTTTTTGCTCCCATTTGTCATGAGATGGACTCAAAGACCTAAATTCATTCCAGATACACAATATTGCCATTTCTCACAAACATTGTTCAGAAATCTGTCTAAATGTGTGATAGTGAGCACTTTTGCTTTGCTTAGACAATCCATCCCACCTCATAGGTGTGCCACATCAAGATGCTCATCAGACACCATGATTAGTGCACAGGTGTACCTTATACTGCCCACAATAAAAGGCCATCCTGAAATGTGCAGTTTTGTCTCACAGCAAAATGCCACAGATGGCGCAAGCATTGAGGGAGCGTGCAATAGGCATGCTGACAGCAGGAATGTCAACCAGATCTGTTGCTCGGGCATTGAATGTTCATTTCTCCACCATAAGCCGTCTCCAATGGCGTTTCAGAGAATATGGCAGCCCATCCAATCGGCCTCACAACCGCAGACCACGTGTAACCACACCAGCCCAGGACCTCCACATCCAGCAGGTTCACCTCCAAGATCGTCTGAGACCAGCTACTCAGACAGCTGCTGAAACAATTGGTTTGCATAACCAAAGAATTTCTGCACAAACTGTCAGAAACCGTCTCAGGGAAGCTCAACAGGATGCTCGTCGTCCTCATCGGGGTCTTAACCTGACTCCAGAATGCACCACAGCAGCTCCAGGCCATCACAATACCATCACTGTGTTTGACTTTTGGTATGATGGCCTTATTGCAGAATGCTATGTGAGCTTTATATCAGATATAGCAGGACTGATGTCTTCTAAAAAGTTGCACTTTTGACTCATCAGTCTATGGAGGATTATTCCAAAAGACCTGAGGGTCGTAAAGCTGTTGTTTGGCAATTGTGAGGCAAGCCTTTGTGTTCCTTTTGGTCAGCAGTGGTTGTTGCGCAACTGCTCTCCCATAGATGCCATGTTTCCGCCAGCTCCACCAAGGGGGCGTATGTTTTTGCCGCCGTTTATCTGTTTATCTGTCTGTTTGTCTGTTAGCAGGATATGTCAAGAATGCCCAAATAGGTTTTAATCAAACTTTGCAGGATCTTAGACTAGCATAAGAGGAGCTAGTGATTGAATTTTGGCATCTCTAGGCCAAAGTACAGCTGAGATATAGGCCAAAGTTCAAATCCAATGGGCGGTATTTCCAATCAGCATGCTTTTAGATTTTGCTGCCACCTGGCAGCGGAATGCAACAACACCCTACATCAGCCAATGAAAATAACTAATGTGCAGAGTTGCCTTGGCATGGTGGAGGTGCTGCGCTCTCTTGTTGTGGAATTGTGAACACTGACCTTGACTGAGGCACGCAAGGCCTGCAGTTCATTAGATGTTAGTCTGTTTTTTTGTGACTTCCTGGGTGAGTCATTGATGCGCTCTTGGAGGAATATTGGTAGGCTGGCCACTCCTGGGACAGTTCACTACTGTTCTAAGTCTTCTCCATTTGCAGATAATAGCTCTAGTCATTGTTTGCTGGAGTCTCAGAGCCTTAGAATTGCCTTTGTTACCCTTTCCAGACAGTAAGATTTCAACTACGTTGTTATTCATCTCTTACTGATTTTTTTAGATCGTAAGATCATGTGCTACTTTTTGCCAACTTCACATTGCCAGACTTGTCATATTTAAGTGATGTTTAGATTCAATAGGACTGACTGGAATCATGCCTGGGTTAGTATATTGAAATTGAACCCTACCACCAATTAAATTTGTCCAACTGGTTGATTTATTAACTGTTGGGAGCAATTTCTTTTTCACATAGGCCCAGGTAGGGTGGGATAGCTTTTTTCCATCAGTAAAATAAATAATTCTTTAAAAACTGCATTTTGCATTTACAGTGGTTATTTATGTCTAGTATTAAAATTAATTTGATGATCTTAAACATTTTAGTTTAGCAAATATGCAAAAATAAAAGAAATGGGGAAGGAGGTAAATACTTTTTCACAACACTGTATCGCACCTACTGATTCCCCTGCCTTGTTTTGGGACATAAAGTTTGACCAGAATTATAAATGTGTAGTACTGAACCAAACTAGTTTTGCTTGCAGTGACATTTTTTAATTAATCTTGACTGAGTCACAAGCTCTTACAGGATTTAATAGGTAATGATCTTACATGGTATGCCTTTGGGGGAAGAATTGTGAATTTTGTCTATATCCATCCAACACTGCTCTTCCAGTAAGCATCAAGCTAGTACACATGATCCTTCCAGAAAAAAAAAAAAAAGATCTTTAATTTTGCCAGATCAGTATTGATATTTCAGGGGCAACTTCCAAATAAAACTAAATACAGTTTTTGCCATCATAACTGTTGGAGAGACTGTTTTCAGACTGTGAATAGTATAAATCTACAAAGAATAAATGTACCAGAGAACAAACAGAAAAATAAGAGCATGTCAACTCTACAAAGCCACGAGAACAGTAGCTCTTGACATTCAATTAATTTTGCTGGAATTCTAGCATGAGAGTCAGCAAAAAATGAAAAGCTCTTTACTTCTACTGAGGTTCCTCCTATTAGAGTTGGCGAACCAAACACTGGAGTCAAATTGCTGCATAATATTATAATTATAATACACATTTCTAGTTGTAGTTGGCAGATTTCACAATAACGATCCCAATGTGCAGTACAATAAACACTTTTTCTTGTGTTTTAAAGAATGTACTGCAAACCAACTCATACGCATTCACTCTTCGTAACATTAATTAAATCAATGAGGCAAAAATCAGTGGATACTATTAAGTTCCAACACTGAAAGATCAGGTGTGTGTTTTTGAATGCATAATTTTGCTTTTATATACAGTGTTTAACAAATTTATTAAACCACCACCCAATGTAAGGTTTATGCCACATTTGCCCTAAATTAACAGTATTGGTAATTACCAAAATCATACTTTATGTTTCTCTAATGTTTCTCTAATGTTTTTTATGTTTCTCTTTAATCCACCAGTATGCTCAAGCTCTTTAACTGAAATGATATTTTTGATGCTAAAATATATAATTATTGTTATCCATGAATTTTCTAATTTCCTGTTTTACAAAAAAAAAACAGAAAAAACTTTATTATTTTTTGATAAAGATGCCAAATAACATTTATTTACTTGCATTCCTGAACATAAAAATTAGTTTTAATGACTAAATGCAAGATTGCAAGCTGTTATCAAGGCCAAAGGAAGCAATTCAAAATATAATGTTTTTTTGGTTTTTATGTGTGAATATGGACTTTATAGTTGCTACAATTTGTTAGTTGAAAGAAAAAAAAGTATAAAAGAATTAACAATATAATTTTTTGTTTTAAAAAAGTTTTTGAAAAAATTCTAAAATATTTGTGTTTTCTCATTTTTATGACAGGTGGTCTAATAAATTTGTTAAACACTGTACACCCAGAATGTACTAATGATTTATTTAGCTTTAAACACAAATTAACACTCAAAACTGGGGCACTGACATGCCAAACCACTTACAAAGGGATTCTTAAAACAACTTCCTGCACTCGCAGAAAAACTGAGTACCAGAATTTCACGCTGATTCATAAAACGCCACAGTAATTAGGGCCATGTTTCCATCAGAATACCGCTGCAGCAACTGCCAGTATTTTTTATGCCAATTAAATATTGCACATATGCCAGTGCTGTAATTGGCAAAAGCTATAGCATGACCCAAAGAGACAAATTCTTGCTTACAGAACTAAAAATATTCAGTAGATGTTGACAAATGGCTACATCAAAGGAATTTGGCAAAAATATGGCATTTGTAAAATAGCAACATATGACAATCATTTGCGTCCTACGTTGATACGGTGTTAAATGGAAAATGGACGGCAATAGACCTTCAGAAATGATGGTAAAACAACTAACAAAGCAAGATAAAGAAACCTGGATATACAACGCACTGGTTTGGAACCATGCCTATTGCAAGAGGCCAATAGGCATCACACTATGTGGTCCTCAAAGGGTATAAAATATTTCACCTCTTTGAAGGTGTATATAAGGCTGAGATACAGGACATTTAATCAATTTTTTGACTGATTCCCATTCAACAAGCTTATACAACAAGACTTGCAAGTAATATGGGACATAAGGTTCACAGATATTGCTGTAGCCATATGTCATACTTTGTGAGGTATTTTTAAAACATTTGACATTAATTTATGGAATTGCTGCAGTATTGCATCAGCCGTCAATAGAGGAGAAGCACTCTATTCCAATGAGATGGTTACATAAATAATCTCCATCATACGAAACTGACAAAATGGAGAGGTGACGATGCAAAATTCTAAGGATGTGGTAAGGTTAATAGCGACTCACAGTTGCAGGCTTATGAATCAAGAAACACTTTACGGAGACCATTTGGTGTAACTGCCGCACAAAGCGAAGCACAAACTTTCATGAGTCACCCCTTATATACATAAAAGTTTTCCTTTTGAAATTCCATGGGGATTTTTTTTTTTATGAGAAAGTGTTTGCAAACCAGTATGGGACATAAATTGCGATACTATCCGATTATCCAGGCGACAGCTCACAGCCAAAGCTTCAGCTTCAATGAAACGTATGTGTCTATGTGAACAAAAATAATCACAATATAGAATCTGTGTACATACATGTTCACCATATACCTTTTAAAACACCAAAGGTTAAAGATTTGAGTGTATGCGTAAGTGTGTACGCGTATGCGCGTCTGTGTGAGAGCGCGCACTCGTAGCTGTACGTTTGTAATTTAGTTTTATACGCATGAATTTAAAAAAAAAAATTGAATTGTCACTGGTCGCTATTCACAGTTTGTGATCACAGTGTGTATTTTCCCATTTGCTACTTGTTTTGTTTCTCTCATCCTGAAGGGAATTTCCTTCCCTGCGATGAGTGGGCGGGGCAGCAGATGGTGATGCGGGAAGTTCTCCCAAAAGCTGTGCCCACCCCAACCACACCTGCCCTCATCCTCAAGCGACCCTAATCCTGGGCTCCTCCTCCACCTCTTGTCCCAGGCTGGTGTAGGTGACTGACGGTTCCAGGGGCCCGACTGCAGGAGTGTCAGTGGCGGGCCCCCCAGCATTGCGGAACTGCTTGTAGACGCGGGGGTCCTGGGCCACGTAGGTGGAAGACGACGAGTACAGCACAAGCCCCAGGACGATGATGAAGAACGATAACAGGTACAATCCTGAAAACTGAAGGACAGACAGACACGGGCAGCATGAAGAATTATTATCACCGCAGAAAAGAAATCAAGGTTGTGGCTGACTGTGAATAAACAGGAGGTTCTTAAGTTTAACGAAAATACTTTTTTCGTTCACTAGCGCAGTTCTATAGCTTAGCAGTCACCCAAAATATGAGAGAGTACATGCATTTAATTTCAAGTCAGAGTTTGGTATAAACATTGATGAAATTCAGCCTGGGTAACAAGAAGCTGTAGAGCTGCCAGGATGTTTGTGAGCAACAGTGAACAGCTGCCTGTCTGTAAAATACAACTTTAATGCAGCAATATCTCTTGAGGGGAAAAAACTAATCACAGCTACTTCTAACTGGATTTCTATAATTCCATTTCTACTTTGAAAAAAAATATATATACTTTCACCAAACTACTTTTGAAAGGCAGTGAGTCCCCAACCAGAAGCAAAATGTGGTTTGAAAAAACACTGCGGGTATCAGAAATGCATCAGCCTCAATGTGTGAAATAACACAATACTGATACAACAGCACCAAAGCAAGGTATTTTGAGTCAAATTTAGATGAAATCGTTTGGAATAATAATGAAATAAATATCAACATGTGACATTCGAAAATAGAGTCCTTACATAATTAAATAAAATTTACCAATAGGATAAATTTACCAATATTTACTATAAGGCTGTAGTAACCTCATGGTGGGTTAGCAGAAGTGTATTAGCCATGACTGTGTCATCATCGGATATAAATCAGACAGCCACCTAAATGATACAATTCCGTATATCCAGCATAATACTGCCGATTAACATGAGGAAAAGGAATATGCTATTCATAAATGAATGGAATTTCGATGCTCTCTGACTACGCATCAAAACACCTGCATATAGATCAAAATGCAATGCATTTATTTTACCATACACTGAATTTTCTGTGAGGAATATGAAATGTGACAAGTACTCATTGTCCACTGTTCTCAAGACTATCAAGCACAGCATGTTTCCAATAATATTGTCTGTGGGCTTCACACTTCGATGAGTGATTTTTTGCCATCACTCAATTCATTTAACCAGCCCTTTTCCCAACATCCATAGTCTCCAGAGTCAGTTTATGCTGTCTAGGAAGCTAAATGTTCTCCGATGGTCTGCTCTGACAGCAATGTCCTCCAGAAATACTGAAATGAAGTTGGCAGCATTTATCATACTTGCAGTGAACTATTCCAGCTGCTGAGAGAATGGATTCCATTCCCTAACAGGTGCACTGGAGAAATAAGGGGCAGAATACCTACGATAATGCAAAGTGTGCCTGGTCAAACAGAATCTACAACAGTGGGAAACTGAGCAAAACTAGACCATCTGCAGAATTCCACTGTTTGAAGCAGTCAGATACTCACAACCTGAAATATACACGATAAGGCGTCCTCTGAGCTCTCAAGAATGCTTTTATTCCCGGATACAAGGGTACACTACATATTGTATCTCTGGCATGGGTCTGTCATCAAACGACTTCCTGTTTCTTTAAAGCTAGTGTACCGCAGCATTGCCTATGTCAATCATCTACCTGCGTCTTCTGATACAAATGAGGGGGAGACTAGATCTTTTGATGATTGGAAAAAGGCATCCGATGTGTCACATGTGCAGACAATGAGAAACTGTTCCGATGCATTTGCAGGTCTTTTTTTTTTTGTGAAACGCTAGCACAATTCACAGTAGCAAATATGGTAAAAGAAGACGATTCAAAAACTGTTGCACAACCCAATGACTGATTGAATTAACCACTCGAGTCAAGGCTTTAGATATCCATGTATTTTTGGTAAATGTGAAAGCGGAACCGTTATTCCCATGTAAATGTTGTACCAGGATCAAGAAAATAAAGTCCGTCCAAGATCAACATGTTTGTCCACCAATGAGCAGCAGGTCTGATACCTCTATACTGCACTGATATACATCATGCATTTTAGTTGTCTAAAGTTTGCTAGCTAATTTTAGCAAGTTTTTTGCTAAGATGAGTAGAGACTTGCAAAGGTGTGTTATCCAGAAAAAGCAAAATTGTTTTTTTTTGCCTTGTGAATTTGGTATAATTTTCACATCACTTTCACTCGTAAATTGCTTACCTTATTGGCTTTTGCTGGTTGGAATGGCTAGCTGAAGATTCTTGCTGGCCGCGTGCAATACATGGTTGTAAAGCCTTCGTCGTTTCATAGCGTTAACATAGCAGAGCTGCTATTCACTGGAGGACTATACTGTTACTCCCGGATGAGCATTATTTTTTTCTTTTATTCCCAAACAACACATGCTCAGCAATATCCGATTGTGAAATGTGAGTGCTGGACACGAAGGCGTTTATCTTGAATCCATGGAGGCTTCGCCAGGCTCTCTAGACTTTTGTTTTATTATTTTTTTTCCACACACAATGGATGCATATTGCCTCTGCATTCTTGGTCAATTATTCATTAGGCTCCAACACCCTGGGACCTCTGCTGCGGAGCAGGCACGCCGAGGCAATACTGATCGTCTCTAGAGCCAGAGTACCTCTTTGGAAAGCTGGCTGAGGCTTCGTACCTCTGAGCATTCGCAGGCCCCAACTCTGCATTTTCAATGATAAATGCAGGAACGCCAATTACTTGGGCCCTGCGCGGCCACGCAAACCATCCATGCGCAGCCGTGTGCAGAGAGCACGGCTAATTACTTTCGGTTCCACTCATCCGTGCACCCCGCCACAGCTGGCCGAGCTTGTAAGATGGAGTCCCTCTGGAAACTGCCGGCAACACATTTGGCTCCTCAACGGGGGAGGCAATTCTGTTTTCCCAGAACCTCAGGCTAAATTTTCTCCAAAAAATTCACAAGGCATAGCAGAAGTGCTGGCTGAACAAAAATTCATTAGCCTTGATGGACAGTCCATGCTGGCCTTCCGATTACTTACTATTAAGGCGGGGACCTGAGTAGTCGTGGGGTGGTTATGATACATAATAGTGCCATCTTTACACGCACTGACTGTAGTCGCAGAATATAATTGGACTCATGCAGCCAGGGATGAGGTAGCTTTAATTAGGCCTGATTCTCCCTGGGTTCATGCTGGTTTATTGACCGATTTCCTGCCTGGTCCTCCATGCTGCTTTATTTTGTTAGCCAGAGATACACCTCTTCTGAAATGAGTCGCATTTAATGTCTTGCCCCAGAGGATCTGGGGAGATATTGTTCTTAGTTCCATGTGTGTTTGTTTGTTTGACAGCAACTTAGTGCCAAGAAAGTTACGGTAATCATTTCCTAATTTGGTAAACAGGTCAGCCATATTCCAGAATATAAGACACTTAAATTTGGAGAAAGTAGGTCAAAGTTCAATAAACATAGAGGCCAAAGTCCAAAAATTGTTTTTTTGTCCCTAACCTCTGTTGTAATGGTTGTACCCCCTCCTTGGCAGTGGGGCTAAATATAAAGACGGGCGGCTGACAATGCTTGTATGCTCCTGGGTACAACCACTTTTTGGCAAGTTAAAAATGGACCGCCACCACAGCCAATCAACAGGTTGAAATGACAGCAGTCATCTGATGAGAGGAAATTAAATGTCTTTGCACCACATGATTACAACTTTAAGTAGATACTCCGCCTCCCTGCAGACTCTTGCAGTGATTGCACTGATGCCGTTTCTGGTGTGCAGGGTTTCAATTTAACATTTTCTCTAAATCAATGCTCTTGAGAGCAATAATAATGCAGATTACAGGAAAAACAAATTAAACACATGGCTCTGCCATGGCTTTTATTAACACATTCAGTTTTCCCGATCGTAAAAAATAAGATGATGAAAGAGGCAGCAATTGAGAATAGAGAATTGGCTATTCTGCTTGGTAGCTACTGTGTCGAGACCCTAATTTTCACATATCATCAGGTGCCATGTTTAGAAAAGGGAGATGGTGACAGGTGTGAAAAACCTATTCTCTAGCTCTTTCTGACTGAAGCACAGATGGAATATGAGTGCATAAAAACAGCAATAAAAAATAAAAATTCATTGACTAGAGGCTATAAAAAAATAAATCTTCCCACTTGGAAAAAAAACAGCCTCAAATCTCACTCCATAACAGCAAAATTACACAGCAACGGTCAGTTATTTTCTAATACAGTGTCTCAGAACAGTTGCATACCTGTACTGGTATAGCATAAATCAAGAGTAAGAGCGTTTATTTCTGATTTTGTATTGGTCTTCGCTATGAGGATTTCTGCCGGACTGGCATATACTGTATGCACAAAAAGACTCTTGCTTTGGGCACTGTGTGTCAGTCATGCCTATGATCTAATATTCACCCAAAAAGCACTGCAGCAACTTGCATTGCATTTGAAAGCAGTCACTACTGGGGGAACAGTAGGGGAAACAGCTGTGTTATGAATATATCCAGTTGAGTTTGAATCAGCTGCCTTTGCAATGGATTTCTATCAACCCGTCCCTCAGTACTAGCACCACAGCAGCGAACTGCTGAAATGAACAAGTAATACTGTGGTCCAGACTGCCTGAGGTCATATACGCTCACAATCCATGCTGTGAAGCCTGCACAGGCTGCTAGCTGCTCTTCATGAAAATCTCAGTCATGCGAGAGAGACAAAAAAAAAATCTATATTTCATGGTTGTGATGTCTTTCTTTTCTTTATACATGAGTTCTATCATATTTTTTTACTCAACAAAGAAAAGCTTGGGATGGTGGTTGAGGAATACTGCCAACCCCCTACAATGAAAACATCAAACAAATATGATTTATAATGCCATCTCCAGACCCTGAGTACTGCTTTCTGAGAAGTCATCTGCCATCAAGAGTCAGCAGCTGACCCTGAGTAATGGCGTCTTTCCACACGTAGCGATTGAAAAGTAGTAACTCCAGGGCACTTCCAGGATATATGCACTTGGATGTTCAACACTTTCGGGGAGCACATTGCGCCATCAGCCAAAGGGGCAGGATAGAGCCAACAGGCCCCGTGGGTGCGTTGCAATGAGATCATTTTGGATTTTATGAAAACTGGGTCTCTCCCATTTTCCAAAATGACATTCTTTTTATGAAGACCATTTAATTTCTTGACCCAAACAAAATTTCCATAGCAAGAGAAAACAATTGTTGAAGATTTTGCAACAGAGAATAAAGCACGCACAATGGTATTGGGCCCTATATATCAGCGTAGCAGAGGACTATAGGGCAGTGATCTAACAGAAAAGGCAAAGCTTTTGGAGTGTGACCAAAAATGGCAGTAAACTTGAGTAAAAGTCTTGCAGACAGAACAAAGAATTAAATAAATTCAAACTAGATTTAGTCAGTAAGCATGGCTTACAGGATACCCCCCCGCAACAACAAGTAGTCGGGCAGTACCACAGTCAATAGACCTTCCAGCAAGAAAAAAAAATTTCCAAAATCGGATGAGAAGGTTATGAGATCTAAGTTCGGACGCACAGATGCACGCACACACTCACAGACACACGCACAGACACACGCAGGCACGCACACACGGACGGACAAAGCAAATCCAGTATACCCCCCTAAACTTCGTTGCAGGGAGTATACCAAACTATTCTATCCCTTCACATTTGTTAACTTGTTGGTAACACTTGAACTCTTTGTAATGTGAAAAGAAGCCACTAGATGGTAGTATTGACCTTTTTAAGTTAAGCCAGTCTGGAGCTACGTTTGGGCATGTCCTGGACATGTCTGAGAGGGGAAAGTCCCAGAGAATAAAAAAAAAAAAAGTCTAAAAGGTGGGAGGAGGCTGCAAAAGAGTATATAAGGAGAAAAATTGAGAGAGCAGAGTAGTAGGAGAAATTGCAAAGAGAAGGATACATTTGACCAGACCTGTCACTCTTTTCAAGACCTGTGAAGCCTTTCGTGGATTTTTGCCTGTGTCGGAGCATTTTCCTCACCCGGAACATCACCAAGCAACCCCATCTCAAGGGACTGTAAATATTTTTTTTCTTGTATACTATCTATCTTGGTCAGTAATATAAATTGTAGGTTAGTGTGGGCCTTTGTATAATTAAATCTGTTTGAGTCTTAAAATTTTGTCTGTCATCCCTTGCTCAATTATATGTCGTAGCAAATTGGAGCCATAACAAATTGCTGCAATCCCGGACGAGCCCCCAATTTGTTATGGCCCCAATTTGCTACGACATATAAGACAGCAAGGGATGACAGACAAAATTTTAAAACTCAAACAGATTTAATGGTAATTTCACTCTGAATAGACTGTTCCACTCCACAAGACTCCGTGGCGCAGTGGGAGCACTGGACTCTCAACCTAAAACGTTGTGAGTTCAAATATTGGATGAGTTTATCATACTTGCGCTTAGGGAGTGATAAGAGAGCCTGCATGAAAGCCAGGCTTTTGAGAGGGCACCGCGGACTCCACGTCGCCCAATTTTTGAAAATCGGTCATGCACGCAAAAAAATGGCAATTTTACTCCGGGTAGCATGTAAACCTATATAACCTGATGCGCGTAGCAATATCTGGTTGCACCGCTAGGAGCCGCAGTGTCCTTATGAACGCGCGTTGAGATAACCTGCGAGCAGGCTACTGTTTGCGATGGGGCCGAGGGAGTGATGAGAGAGCCTGCAGGAAAGCCAGTCTTTTGACAGGGCACCGTGTTCGCCACGAATGAAGCATTCTGATTAGTCGAACTTGACAGCACCCAAATTCAAATTTGACAGTTGAACACTCGCAGGGCTGGCGTTACACCTGAAAATTCGGCGGCAATTACTGACAAAAATTAGTCCTGGCTGATTCTAGATGGTTTCCCTTGATTAACACGTCTTCCAATTCAAGAATAATCAAGTGGCAATTGAAGACACGGCTTCTCTCCCTCATGCGATCTAAAAGCGACAAAATAATGGGCAACAAAGCAGGTAGCAGCTAGTAAAAGTATATAGTGACACACATGCTGCCAAAGGATGGCATTTCATAACATCAGATTGTGTTTAACTGCATAGTACTGTCATGTATTTAATGGTAAATATAATGACAGATGCTACTGACAGCATGAAGTGCAAACTGTGAAATGCGAAGATAACTTGCCGACAATTAACATAAGCTAACTTCATCTGTCATGCCATCTCGTGACTAATATCACGGATATGACATTTTCATGACAGCTTGATGTAGATTGTTGACTTGTAAGTTCTTCAAGTAAATTTTCACCAATATGTTTTCAGCATGGATAAGCATGAACAAGATTTTACAAAATCGAATGAAATTTCTGGCCTTGTTTTTACCAGGATCAGCAAAACACGGGAACGCAACGTGCATGACCAATGATGCTTGGATTTTCCCCATTTCTGAAATTGGCTTTGTTGCAAAGATGAAATGGTTGCATTTATTCCTTACTTGCTTTCATCTTTGCTCTGGAGGAATAGATTTATTTTTGTATATCCAGCATTACCAATTTCACAGGACACACTGACAGTTACTAAGTAGTAATGTGTTCAAACATGGCAGGACTGCTCAGTGACAGCGTTCTTTCATGCACAAAATGTTTCTGTTGTATTGTCTTTGTGACTCGAAAAGGCCTCTTTAATAAAACCTCGTTCCCCAAAATAATCACTTGGAAAATAATCCACAAAAATAATTACTCAGTCTGTTAGCATACAAAGTAAAATGTCCAGTATTATTTCAACTAATAAGAGTATAAATGAGTCCACAACAGATCATATTTTGCATTATGAGGGCTAATTTAACACTGAAGATTTTACAGAAATTATCCCACCTTGGAGGCAGAGACATTGTCCTCTTCAGCAGTGCAATCACTGCCTCTCCAATATAACCCATCTGCAATGCTAATCACCGTACACTGCGAAAATTAACCAACCCAGATGGACCATTTCCCTACTCCTGCATATAACGTGTGATGATGGGGCAGCACATTAAAAGCTGTTGCCAAACAGATAGCCCAAACAAATCCTATTGGACCTATCAGTTGTTATCAGCAGGAAAAAATACATGGCATAAGTGCAGGCAGTCATAGTCGGTTTTACTGATACTTCTACAATCCCCAATTCCAAAAAGTTGAAAGTTGGATTTTATTCACAAGAGCAGAGACGACATATCAGATGTTGAAAGTGAGACATTTTATCATTTCATGAAAAATATTAGCTCATTTTGAATTTGATGGCAGCAACACGTCTCAAAAACGTTGGGAAGAGGGCAAGAAAAGGCTGGAAAAGTAAGTGGTACTAATAAAAAACGGCTGAAGAGGCATTTTGCTACTAATTAGGTTAATTGGCAACAGGTCAGTAACATGACTATGAGCTCAACTTTGCTATCAGCTACAGTTTGCTACTGGTGAGTATAGCTGTTCTTCTCCTAGCTAGGATGCAGGGAAAGCTAGAATCCACAACATACAGACACATTTGTAGAACGGGTCAACATACCCAAGTGTAGACCGGAGACCGTAGAAATCCAGTGGGTCTGAGTTTAGAGGGAAACATGGACAGTGAGGAGCAGCTAAAAGTGGACCAACAGCTTATGGACTGCTTCGGTATGTATTAGGACCTGCTGGTTCGTGTGCATAGCTGTGGTGTGTTGTTAGCGTGGAGAAATGAACAGCTTCCTCGCTGGTATATGAGGGAGGGGCAAAAGCTCCAAGCTAAATGGCCTTTTCCGAAATTGCCCGTGGTAATGGTTTACTTTGGAATGCTTTGGAATGACCAGCTTTTCCTCGCAGAAAATGGGCGAGTCATGGAGAGTGCGTGAGAGCTAAATAGAGCTCCGGATATATCATGAACATAATACAGGTTTTACAGACGGTAAGTTCTGTCTACGTGAACCGTTGCTTATGTGGAGCGAGCGAATCGATCACCTCTACAGGAAAGAATTTAATATTTAATCGATGGCAATAAATCGTTTGTTATACCGGACACTTTATTGCCTGTGCGCTTCCCTATTGCTTCCACCGGTAGCATCAGAGAGCTTGCCCAGACATTGGAGATGTATCAGACTGATTCCGGTCATGGATAAGTAAAGCGATCGATTCCCAAGCACCCAAAAACGCACCCAAGCTTTGAAAAATCTTTGGCTGGTCTAACTGCAGCCCAACTCGGCAGACACATATCGCACCTCTCCGTTTAGCTTCAACTGTACTGGCTACAATCAGGCAATGATATGATGAAACTGTCACATTGATGCTTACCGAAGTAACACAAGCATACTGATCAGAATTGCGGCATATAAGTTAACCGGGAGCATTTTTAATTAGCAGAGCAGGCAAACTAACATGCAGATGCTGGAAATCGGTCATGACTTTGAATGTAATCTGTCGCGCGAAAAATGTTTCACGTCCGGTGAGAAAGCTGCTTAACTCGCACATAACGCCTTTATTCGTGTCTTTGCATTGACTTTGAATGTAGCTAATCTGTCGCACGAAAAATTTGTTTCGTGTCCGGTGTGAAAGCGGTTTGAGGTGTATTCGCGTCTTTGCATTGACTTTGAATGTAGGCTAGTCTGTCCTGCGAAAAATTAATTCCGTGTCTGATGTGAAAGCAGCTTTATGGATAGTACGCGACAGCTAGACAGAGCTCGGTTTTGTTATGAACAGAATACAGGTTTTGCAGACCATAAGTTCCGTTAGTGCGGACAAGTTGCTTATGTGGAGCTAGCAAATTGATCACTTCTGCAGGAAAGAATTATCTATTTAATCTCCGCCTTTTTCGGCTTTTTATTAGCCACAACAATTTTTAAAGGGGGATGAAATTATGTCAAGGTAGTGCAGAGAAATCATTTGTAAACTGGTGGAGCGTTTCGCTTCTGCGTTTCGCAGTGCTTCCATGGTAGCACCAGAGAGCTTGCTCAGACATTTGTGACGTATCCGGCTAATCCCAGTCACTAACTGTTGTGGCTACAATCGGGCAACGTTATGATAAAACTGCCACATTGATGCTTACTGAAGTAACACAAGCATACCGATCAGAATTACTGCATATAAGTTAACCAGGAGCATTTTTAATTAGCACGACACATAAACTAACGTGCAGTAGCTGGTAACCGAGCGGTCATAACCACGGAGACAAACCCTTGTAATACAGGTTTTACAGACAGCAAGTTCTGTTACTGGGAACAGCTGTAACTAGCATCTAAATTACTAACAAGTATTAAAACTTAGCTTCAAATGAGGTTTATGTTCACAAACCTTCCGTAGAATTTCCCCTGATATCACTCTTGCATCTTTAGGATACAAACATTAGCAACAGTAACTTGGCTTTGTTAGCCGCTGTGCTACAGCCACAATCAACTGGCTATCACGTCAGGTTGGCTTATGCAGTAAAAGCAACTTACAGCTTCTGTGTCCGTGAGTCACGGACAGTCGCGACCGATATAGACTTTATCTTGAGACATTTTACAAAGCCTGCGTTTGAGGCCAGTTGTTAGTGCTAACTATTGTTAGCTTCACTTACACTACTTGCTGTTGCAACTTACAGCTTCTGTGTCCGTGAGTCACGGACAGTCGCGACCGATATAGGCTTTATCTTGAGATATTTTACAAAGCCTGCGTTTGAGGCCAGTTGTTAGTGCTAACTATCGTTAGCTTCACTTACACTATTTGCTGTTACATGGTTACTTACAGCTTGTGGCTCTGAGTGCTTGATCGATGCAACTGCTTCAGGTTTGCGAAGCAGCTGAAACGCTTATCCTGTCTTGAATTATCCTTTATTGACAAAGCTGTCTTTGGTGAAATGCTGAGCACAAGCAGCTCACGTTCCCTTTGGCCGTGGCTGTTTGCTGCCAGCAAACAAAAAAAGCTATCCACTGATTTCTGGTGGCATCGTCTTTAGGAAGAGAAATATTTGTTTCTCTTTGCGTCCAAAAGTAAACGGACAAGTAGCTTTGGGAAAGATGCTAACAAAATTGCACCTCAAATGATCTGGGGTTCTTCTTTTGTATTTCCAAAAGTGTCAACGCAACTAAAGCATAGTATGATCTGCGGTTGTTAGTGCCTGCTAGAATAGTTTCCGGTGTGGGCAGGTCCAGTGCAGTGGTTGGCTCTGGCTAGGACTGTACTAATTGGACGGCACAAGCTGACGTCAGGTTTTACCCAGATCTTGTGAAGATCTCGGGAGGAGCTGTTCAGAGAGGAAATCACACTCACAAAATCACGTTCTTGGATTACGGTAAAATCCCTGTATCTTATGTTTAGAAACTTTTCAGAGGTTGAGCAAGGGAAACCAACATTATAACATTACTAATATGTATTAAAAGAAGGATCAGCATATTAGGTCCCCTTTAACACAGCCAAAATATAGGTCATATATTACTTCCTATGAGTCAGTAACACAAACTTAATCTCTATCTGCAACCATTTAGCTTCCATAGGCGATTTGGCCCATAAGACCCAATGTTAAACTACAGAGCCCCCACTAGACCCACTTCCATCGATTCAATCAAAATGACACTCGCAATATACATAAAGTGTATCAAGCTGAGTTGATTGCCTGATTTAGAAAAAAGTTTTATCGGACAGTTTTTGAGAAATAACTTTTTTAAATTTCAAGTCATATAATTTAACATTGTTAATATATTCCCTGACCTCAAGTTTGACCTTTCAAAGTCATCTATGGTCACATTTAATATTGCCAAAATATAGGTCATATATGACTTCCTATACGTCGATAATCCAAACTTAATCTCTATCTGCAACCATTTGGCCTCCCCAGGCCATCTTGCATATTCAGAAAGCACAGCGCCCCCAATAGACCCACTTCCGTCGATTCATTCAAAATGGCACTCGCACTGTACATTGACGGTACCAAGGTAAGCCTGATTTAGAAAAAAATTTATTGTGCAGTTTTTGAGAAAAAATAAAAATTTCTCAGTCCTATCTTTAACATTGGTGCCAAAATTTCAAGGACCCATAAAAAGGACAAAAATGATTCAATCAAAAATCAGATAAAAACTTCTGGAGACATGGTCTACTAGTATGTTATTGCAAATTAACATGAAAATTCATCAGGCCAATAGAAAGATTCTGTAAAAAATGGTCTGGACGACGGACGCTGGATGACGGACACCGCACCACGACAATGGCTCATTAGCCCATAGGGCTGGTAAGCTAAAAACTGGTGCTCCACCGAAAAAAAGCCTGTGCAAACCCCTGACAAATATGACAAGATTTATTTAGCATTTTCTGTAGTTTTTTTTATGTGGTCCTGTCTGTCTGGCCAGAATTGGCTCTCCACTTCAGAACTCCTGTCAATTCAGAGCACATGCACCGTAGATGCACTATGTAAGATTACGCCACCTGATCCAAACAAATAGGGTAAGCATTTCTCCAGACAGTAGTTGATCCAATACTTGGTCCATCTTTTCAATCTAATTGCACAGTCATCAGTCACAGAAGAATCCAACTTGACCCCTTCTCCTGCGAGCCAGTCCACTCCCTATTAATGCCTTTGCCCTTGTACTAAAATTAGTCACATTTCACCAAGAGGGTGCTCTAGATGGCCCTCAATGAATGGGAGTGAATTGAGCTAAAAAGCTTAAAAATTATATATACCTGCTTCTCGACAAAAAAGCAAATATTTACCTCCAACGGGAGGTTATGTTTTCAGCAGCGTTTGTCTATTTGTTCGTTTGTTTGTTAGTTAGCAAGATAACTCAAAAAGTAATGCACCGATTTTCATGAAATTTTCAGAGAGGGTGGGTATAAAGTCAAGGCACAGGTGATAAAATTTTGGCATGTCTAAGCCAAAGTACAGGTGAGATATACGCCAAAGTTCAAGATTTCAAGTCTTTCCGATTAGATAGTTTTACAAGATGGCTCTGTGTACATTCTTCAATACGTTGGTGAGCTTAATTATTTCCGGTTTGCTTCTGCTACTGATCAATCTCCATCAGTGACACACCTGATACTACTAATCAACCCCTGGACCCTTTGCTAATAAGCTTGATTTGTAGCATCAGGTGTGTAGCTGCTTGGTTGCAATGAAAGCCTGCACCCACACCAGCCCTTTCTGGGAAAGATTGGGGACCCCTGCTCAAGACCATTACATCTGGAGCTATGGTTAGCTGAGCACAGAAAAACATAACAATATCCCAGTACTAGCAAGCCAGTTGCATCAGAAGATGTAAAAGTAAATTCAATATAAAACCTAAACAGAAAATCTTGCTAGCTCCTCAACTTTGCTACTGCTCAATGAAAAAATGAAAGCTAGCTCCAGATATTAATCTAATGAGGAAATTTGGATCGTGCAACACTGGATGTTTGTCGCTTAAAGCCAGTTCATGACAGTCACCAGAGCAAACGGCTGGAAATGATGCTAGGTAGAAGCGTCGGAAACCCTCTTTATCAGTGGGGCAGCTAATGTCTCATTAACAGTGCCATTGAACAAACAGTTGCAGCTAATCGAGACAAATCAAGCGAACATCATTCACGGTTCATTAAGCCAAATCTTGGGAACAGCAGCAATAGTTGAAATCACATTTTCGGGATTATATTCCTGTCACCTGCTCAGCATCTGATGTAGACTGATAAATGACAGAAGCAAACTTAAAATAGTAAAGCGAGCCAGTGTATTTCAGAATTTACTGAGCCCCATTTTGTGCACATAGCCAATTAGAATAGCACATCAGATAGAATTCACCGGAAGTATGCTTGCTCACCACAAGCCATGTTTCCATCCACATGTTCTTATGCGAATGAAGTCATATCGAACTAAAAATGCCTTATGGAAACGGTGACATTCGACTTGATTTGAAGGATATCGACACAAAGTTCATATGGTTGATCTGATCGAATTTTCTTTTGATAGGTAAAAGGCTTATGCGATAAATGCTGATGGAAAAGTTATTTGCCATATAAATCTGCAACTGCATCGTGACGGAGTTTTGATGCCGTCGTTGCCTTCTGATAATGGTTTGCTATGTTGCTAATAGCTGACACATAAGCACGTACAACTTATGCAAATTATCATCATCTGAATGGTAGACACAATTCATTTTGGCTTACTAGCTAAATTAGTCGGCTAACACACTACTATCGTTCACTTCAAGGTTCAGCGATTCAGTGCGAAAATGAATGGAAACATCTTAAAATGTCAGAAATCCATTCGATACACCAATTTGACCACATACCAGCATGTGACGTCATTACGCACAACTTTTTATTCGCTTTCAATGACGTTAGATGGAAACACATTTTCACCTTCTTATTTCGCATGAATATTTTTGGCGAACTTCTGATAGTTCCAGTGACAAGTGGATGGAAACATAGCTACAGACAACTCGGAAATTCTATTTCAATTGTTGTGCACCGAGCGAATGGGCCGGAATTCCAATAGCCGTGCTTTAGGGATTTGCTGCCACCTGGCGGAGGTCTGCACTCTCTGAGTGCTTTTCTCGTTTATTTTATTTTTGGCAAATATAGTATCTATTGTAAATCAGACTTGAAATGTCCCTTAGTTTTTCTTACAGGGTAGGGGATTTTGCCCATTGAACACTGGCATTCTGCTTGTGGATTACTCTATGACAAAGTCCAACTGAATGCCCTCTCTTGACGGCACCAAAGCCTTTAGTTAGCAACGTTACCTTAGTCTAATATACATGCCCAACAACAATTATATCACAATAATTATGGTATCGGCTTTCTGAGTAAATTATATTCCTTATGTACTTTCCAAATGATAACTACAACAAATGTTCAGATGGCGGTTAAACTAAAAAAAAAAAAAAAAAAACTTGTATATGTTTCATGGTCTATTGGTATCAAGTGGCAAGGCAAATGCCAATAAGTGGCTTGTGATGCGTGACGTCACCAATACTTACAAAAACATTTTTTGCAATTGAAAGCCCAGAGGAAAGTCTATAAAGTGAAACTATAGTTATTTTCTTCCCCTTCATGGAAAACATAATGAAAATAGTCAAAAAAAATGTTTTCCTCAAATGCTTCATTGGTTCCCATTCATTCTAGACCATCTTATGAGTGACCCCTATAAAGCAGGAAGTTCTGAGAGTGTTCTTCTCCCTATTAGAAATTCTCTGATTACCTCCTCCAAGTAGGTTATGTTTTAGGCAGTATTTGTCTGTTTGTTGGTTTCATTGTTTGTTAGTTTGCAAGATAACTCAAAAAGTAATGCACAGATTTTGATGAAATTTTCAGAGAAGGTGGGTATTAAGTCAAGCAACAGGTGATTAAATTTTGGCATATGTAGGCCAAAGTACAGCTGAGATATATATATGATATATATATAGATTTCAAGTCTTTCCAATGGGCCGGAGTTCCAATCACCGTACTTTTGGGTCTTGCTGCCCCCTGGCGGAGGTCTGCGCTCTCTGAGGGCTTTTCTAGTTCAACTATTCATTAGCAACGGGGCAAGAATATATTACATTCAAACAAACTGCTGAAACTGTCAGGAAAACACTGCTATCTTATAATATTCACTTGTGGTGTAGCCTGTAGTTTATGTTACAGTTTGCTTAGCTCTGTATTTAGTATTACTATCCCTAGTAGCAAGAAAACAGATACAGCAAAGCCACACATCAAGACCAACAGGTTTTTTGGTGTGGAATAATTAGTAGCACAAATGATCCATTCTGTTAACTGTCTAATGATAAGAGTTTAGGTAGCAGTTCGCTGTTTACTGACCCGCCGAGAAGAACTACTCTAAGTTGGCAAGCCCTCAGGGCAGCACTTCTTCTTCCTCTCATGTTCAACCAAGGGAAGCCTGTGTTCTACTTACGCTACAGTGTTCCTATATCCCACATGAGGTACAAAGTGGTATTAAAAGACAAGACGAGCAGGTCGGGGCAGGGGTTAGCTAGTTAGCATGCTAACTTCAGTAGATATCTCTGCTGCAATACACAAATACCTTCGAAATAACGTCAGAACTGTTCATATTCTGATGATAATTTCAATTAATTTTTGAATATTGAAAACTAAAATTTTGGCCAAATCTACTATATTGCACCTTTTTGCAGAAAGAGAGGCGACAGGTGTCTTTGCCTGTGGCAGACATGGTTATTTGTAAATTCAGACCTAGAGAGGACCTGTGAGGACGAATGGGGCAGGAGAATATTAAGTCCCAGACAGTGTGCTGGGAAATAGATAAAGGCGGAGAGAACATTGGCTGATTACTCCTTTCACCTTGTTGCTTTTTGACACCAGTGTACCACAATAACAAATGGGAATAGGTGGAGAAGACTTATAATCGCATTATAAATGGTTTGTGCATTAATTTCATGGCCAGGAAGCAAATAATACCTTAAGAATTCAGGTAGACATGGCTTAGCTCTAGCGGAACTTTGTTATGCTGCAAATAATCACTAAGCTTTATGTGACCAGGACAATGAAATTGTGTTTTCGAGACATTCTGGATTATTCCTGGAGTCTGTAATACTCTTATAAAAATCTAAGATAAGTGATTGCAGATTTGTGGGGAACCGAATGGAGGGTAATGAAAATTTACAATTGCATGTCACGAGCTGAACATTGAAATGAAATGTGCCTCACTTGACAGATTAGCTTCAATGTGTCCGTGTCCTGCAGTTACACCCTGCATACTGCACCACTGCCATCAGATCTTGAAGGCAACAATGCTTTTCGGCTAATCATTTATTGTAAATATGCCCCTGAATCTCCTATTCTATCAGCAATGACAAAGAAATGTAAAAAACTGTCAAATCTATAGAACCGCAAGAGCATCAGTTCAGTCAGACAAATGTACAATTACTGGGATTTAAAAGGCACGGCTTTGAATGAAAAGGGCGATTAAAAAGCAGTGCCTCCAGCTGATTTCCTCTCTAAGTACAGCAGTGGAAAACAGTATTCAGGTTTTTGTACTGATGGTGTAATACCACGAAGTCCAACGCTTCTGTTTGGGGAGGTTTTTGTATTTGTTCGTTCTTGACAATGGGTTCAGACGTGAAATGACCTTGACAGACGGGTAAATAGGTGGGTGTGGAAGACAGTGGTCATTACACATGCATTTGCCCTTAGCCATGATGGTATGAATCAATTGCATCGAGTAACGGTTACCTCCACGGGGCGCGGGGCCTAATTAAAAAAGCGCAGCCTCTGCGGGGTGCAGGCGGAAGGGAGGTAGTAGAAGAAGTCAGGAGGACCGCCCCAGCTTCGACTCCGCCTCTCGCTCTTACACAAAAAGGTCAAATAAGGCCTCTCACAGAAACACGCATTCAAAATGGCATTCCTGTTCTGAAAGAGCCCATCATACTGCTGGTCACACTCATTCAGTGCCATTGTGCTCCATTCATCCAGGCCAAGGTAACCCCGAGACCCACAAACCACGAGGACACAGGGCCTTTGTGGCCATGGGAGGTCCCCATTCATTTCTACACCACCAGACAGTGCTGTTTGAACAGTTTGAATGAACATGTAAAGCCCTGCAGTGGCACGAGCCACACATTTTGATGCCAGGCGCTGCTGTATACAGCTAGAAAAAAAAACCTCACATTATATGAGCATCTTGCCTGCGACAGATAACTTGCAGTTGTGGGGTTGTTTATTTCACTAGGCAGCGGTAACAGTGTCACGCCCGTAGATTTATCTACTCGGAGTGAAAACAAATCCTCCGCGTTCACATGCCATCCCTTATCACAACCAATCACAGCTCGGTCGCACCGTCTGCCCCGCCTCTCGCAGACACAGAGCCAAGAGCAGACAAAGGGAAACGGCAACACAGAGGAGAGATTAAAAACTCAAGGCCAGCCTTTTTAATCTTCCTTTTTCTCCTCTCCCCCCCAAAAATGAGAGGTTTTAGGGAACGGAGTCGTCGCTCGGCAACAGGAGATAAACTGCCACGAGCGTGGGTGGAGCCATCTGCAGACCCACGGCCAATCAACTTACAGAAGGCCTACTCTCCACCCTCCATACCATGCAACTGGCCTCTGCAAGAAGGGGAGGAGCCTGAGAGGTCCTTTAAGATATTCATAAAACTTAAATAAAGCCTGATTTCAAGTAACTGTGGAAAATGCCCATACACTGACCACAGGCATAGAAGAATCAGAGGTTTAGGAATAAACTGCGCTTTTTTGGCTCGGTTTATTTCAGTTCAGTATTATTGGGGGAAGGAGGTGGAGGAGGAAGACTGCTCTGCTTTTGTTGACGCTCATTTGTTTTTGGTTCTGCCACAGGCCGCTGCATGAGTTCACTTTGCATTGGTTGAGTACTTGATGAAACTATTAAATCGCTTACCCACAACCTTAAAAATTGGCTTTACCCTTTGACAGTTTTTTTTGTCAGACTCGCTGACGCACCTTTATATGTAACATTAAAGAGGGTTGCTTCTTTTACACTTGTGCTCGCTCCAATAAGCTCAGTCAGAGACCCTGATTCAGACTGAAATTAATTTGAAAGGGCACAAGCTAGGAAGCAAAATGGCAAACATGTAGTCAAGACCCCTTCCAGAGACTGAATTCTTAACCGAATCCCCCATTAAAAAATTAATGCCCTTCAACCATGGGTCCACAGTGAGAAGTGAAGGAGTAGTTAGAGGAGTAAATGAGAAGAATTCAAATGTATTGTGCAGTGCATTGTGGGTGGCCACATCAGTTCAAGAGGTCTGTGACTGTCAAGGCTGAGTCTCTCACCTTGTACTGGAAAAGGAACAGGCCGCAGAAGAGGCTGTACAGGTCGGCAGTCAGCAGGGACAGGTTGACGGCGGTGGCGCTGGTTCTCTTTATGACCACCGGCATGAAGCTGTACAGGCCGAACATGCAGGCGCTGAATCCGATGTACAGAAACCCTGAAGGACAAACAGGAAACTAGTTTCTCACCCTCTCAGCAACAGTACCGCTCTCAAGTTTGGAGTCACCTGTCATTAAAGTATTCCTTCCTATTTAATTTAATAGAAAGGTTTGTATTAACATTACTGCTTTGCAAAATTGAAGACCTCAGTGCTAAAAGTACTTCAGTCATAAAATTTCCGTTATGAGAAAATTGACTTGAGTGACTACGAAAGACATTTTCCCACCCTTACCTCACTATGCATGAAAACGTGAATTGAGCACTTTTAGCATTAGGCTCTTCAATTTAGGCATTCTGAAAATTAATTTTACTAAGATATAATTCTCAATGGATTTCCATTTGGACTGCAATATTTCCCACAGGTGTATTAGAAGAAGGGGATAACTTCACAACCTTTATGACTCAGTTGATCCCACAACAGCTTTATGGTGTTTAAATCTTGAGACTGAGCCATTATCTCAATATTTTGCTATTTCCTCGTCATAAATTTTGGCAGTGTTGACAACACAAAATGCACACTTTTGCTACAATCCCATAGGAAAAGTGTCTTGCTCATCTGTTGCTCAATCTTGTCTCTTGAGATGAATTTGAGCTTCTCATATTTGTATCATTCTGTGATCATTTGTTTCCGAGTTACTTCTCAATTAACAATTAAAAAAAAAAAGATTTCTATGGTAATCACAGGCAAAACCGAATAAAAGTTTCCCCAAAAAACATAATTCTGCATCCCACTGCTAGGAGGATTTTGAAGGGTTTTTTTTTTTAGTTGTTCTCTTTAATTCTCCTTCAAAATAACAAGACATAATTGAGATCAGGGTCGTACAATAATGAGATCCCCTCTGTTTATCCCACTTCTCAAGTATTGCTCAAATGGTTATCTCAACTCAACCCCCTTTGTCTCAGTGATGTCTTGTCTCTTTTTAGCTTATCTCTTGCTCCTAAGAGACCTTTAGGGGAAGTAACTCAGAAAAAAATGATCACAGAATGATAAAAATATGAGAAGCTCAAATTCATCTCAAGAGACAAGATTGAGCAATACATTTATCCTACGGCACTGTTGGGAATTACTGCCTTGCTAAGTCACACTAAGCGAATGAACCCTTATGTCCCATCATTGACTTCATTATCTGGGGCACCAGCAAGCTTCAAAAGTCCCTCAATTCTTTGTGGAGTAATCAGGAAAATTCCCTTAGCAATGCAAATAACATCAAGCAGATCCACTGGCCTATATTTATTCAAGGTGACTTCATGTGCGTTTTTGTCAGATAAAAGTATTTGGACCAAATTTTGCGTCTAGGACGTAAAAATACTGCCAAAGTTATTTTACTACATTTTTAAAGGTGTCAGGTTTGCCTAAATTTTGTAGAAATATTACACTTGTCACACTCCACTAAGCAGATAAACAGCAAAATATATTTCTGAGGATGCCTCCAGACTGTGGAGGGAGGAAATTTTCAAATGGAATTATAATGGACTTCAATGACTATTCTAAAAAGCAAAGACATGAAGGTGAAGGAGAAAGCAACTGAATTGTAGCGGTAATATTAACTTGATTTTGAGGAAACCACAATGGTCTGGAAGAAAGAAGGTCATTTTGCACAGATCTTTAGATAATCACCTTTCCACCAGCACTGTAATTGGATTCACTGTCACTTGTGTAATAAAATTACCTGCTCCTTTATTCTGACGGCATTCACATTAAACTGCCCAAGGGAAGGACAAGTCTTTCTCCTTTTCATTAAACGAGAGAGCAAGGAGAAAACCTGATAAATCACACATTTGAACTAGAGCAAGCACACATTTATCCACATTTATGCTTAGGCTACCCAAATGCCCCCAAATTTATTTTTGCATTTACTGATTTTCAGTACATTATTGGTGTGTTTTTTCCCCACTTATGAATAATTACAAGCCATGCGCTTGTGTGGTTAAATGACTCCATTGCAGTTCAGCGGAGATTTCTTAGCAGTTTTATAGTTTTCTTGTCCATTTTGTCCTTATCATTGATGGATACTTGTGGCTTATGACCCCAAACCGTGGATGGAAACAATAGGAGACATCATCGCCTCCTCTGTCATCGAACACATCATCCATGCACTGTTCAACCCTCATGAGATTTCAGCTGCAGTTACTGTTGCATTATTTACTGTTGCATTCTCCTCAATTTATGCTTCATTTAACACAACAAATGTACTCTGATCATATCTCTCTACAATTACCCATTATATCTCCCTGTATATAAACAATTCAAAGTAGGCTTATGCCGTCGAAGGCGACGGCTTGGGGTATATCCCCGAACGCCCCCAATCCTCCAATTCCCCAATCCTTGAATAGACCTTGAATAGACTTTCATTTGAACTTAATTTCAGGTCAATCAGACAAATGGTTCTGAAGATATGGCCAAAATGGTAATTTTCCATCACAAAGTGCCACCTGGTGGCAAAATATTGAACCATACAGGTATGATGTCATCATGTGACACCTTGTGAGGCCATTACTTTGCAGTTGCACATAGTTTCATGTCAATTGGACAAATGGTTCCAAAGATATGGCAAAAATGGTGAATTTTATGTGACAAAGCTCCACCTTGTGTCAAACTTTTGAACCAAACAGGTATAATGTCATTGTGGGACACATCCTCAAGTCATGATCTTTCATTTGCACTTGATTTGAGGTCAATCGGACAAATATTTCCAGAGATATGATAAAAGTGATTTTTCAGTTTTTGGCCCCTGGTGGCCAATCTAGAAATTGTGAATTGTCCAAAATCGAATCAGTTCTTCCTCTTTATGATACTTACTTATATGCAAAACATGAAATTTCTAATTGAAATATTACTGAAGTTATCGTGTTAACACGTAGGGCGGTGTGGCGGCGGTGGTCGCACCAAAAACATAATATCCCCGAAACGCCATTCGGCGTTCGGGGATGTAATAATTTGCACTTGCTTTGTCTAATTTGTGCAAAAAATACTTTTGCACCTAGAACACTCCAGTAGTAATTTTTGAACTGTTATTTTTCGCTGCTGTTTCCTTCAACTGTTTTCTTTTGAATTTTTTAAATTTGCACTGTAAACCTAATTCCTCATGTTAAATTTAAATCTCCAAATGGTCACCAGAGAGTTAGCTAAAATGTGCACAACAAACGAATATACTTATGCCGATTTGCATAAAAAGGTACAATATCCATCAGACACATGACCACCTTAAAATATACCTACATTTTTTTCTGTAAAAGCAGGTGCCAAAATGGAGATTGAAATAGATTTTAATACATTTAATTCATTAAATGGCACAAAATTTCAACACCTTTGTCCTCACTGTAGGATCCAATCACTAAGCTGTCTGCTGTCTGATAAACCCCCAATCAGCTGTCCCTGTATTCATGTCTGCAGCCCCGGTGCCAACATGCTCATTCAGCAAAGTTTCCATTCAACATTCAAAGAATGATAGACAGGGTTAGTTAGGACACTGCTACTGCTGCAATATTTAATTTCGCTTCGATTCATGCTTCATTTTTCAGTCTCAAATTAAGTCTACACCCATGTATGTTCGCTCAATTAACTGTAAACTAGTCTTCCCTGGTCTCCTGACTGTACTGTAAACAATCACATGAATATATTTAGTTATGCATATCTGTGATTAGAAAGCTAATAAAAATCAAGAATATGCATGTATGTGCATATCTAGATGTGACTGAATAGACCTGCTTCTTGAAGAAAGTACTCATTTCATTTTCAAACCCATCACGCACCCTCAGAAAATGGCTGTCATTTCATTGCATCCTAAAAGAAACTATAATCCGTTTGAAGGACCAATGAGAATACGAATGTGAATGAATCACACAGTAGCCCAAGGCGATACAAACATGACTGTGATGTTATTTGAGGCTCTGTGTGTATTTCTGAAATATTTTACATGACCAAGTGCACAGCACATTTGTTTGGCAGAAAACTTGCATCTCTCAGGTATAGAGTTGTCAATGGGCCTAAAATTCAAATCCGAGCTGAGCCGAGTAAGGTTCAGCCATAGGCTGGCTCTCCCGAGATTATCAAATACAATACTGAGCCGGGGACCGACCATACTCAAAAAAAAGAATCAGTTATAGCAGGAAAAGGCTGCGCGATTCAAATCACACAGCGCAATATGGTGCGAGAGAGGGAGAGAAGTGGGAAAGGAGGAAGGCCACAAGCCAGCTGTGGTTTTTGCCTTCTGTTGTTGAGTTTTAAACAGATTTTGTAATTGAAATAGCAGCAGTAAAAACCATTTTCTGCCAAAAACAAGCATTTCAATTGGTAACAGCATTTTATTGTTTGCCAAGGAGTAATAGAATTCAGTAGCACATTGTCGTTGGAGCGAGATTAAACTTTTCATATCATTCTTTCTTTAATTTTGCCTTATTATCGCTTGTCACAAGGCAGACAAAACTTCAGCTACAACACTACATTAAAGACTAGTGGCCTGGCGCGTAGACCTTACGCGCTACTTTTTCTTGCGGCCTGGCATCTGTTTTTTGGGATTCAGGATGGATGAATTGGATTGGTCATGTGATGTTTTTATGGAAACACCACAGCAACGTAATGACATCATAATGATGCATTGTTCACTATAACATAAAAGCGAAATGGATTTTGGTCACGTGACTAAGTCATTTCCAGGCAATTTTCTACTGATTGGCCAGACACACGCATACACGCACACAGAGTCCACTCTGAGTCCACTATAATATAAAAGCACTGACTGGTCGGACACACATGCACGAATGCAGAGTCCACTTCGCTATTATATTATTGATAGCTAAAACGAGCAATCACAGCCTTCAAACTTAATCAATAATACATATTTAACAAATGGAATAAACTTAAAAGAATTAAACAATGGACTCAGGTTCTGTTTTCTTGACTAATATTAACCCGGATGGGCTTCATATTTTCCTCTTCAGGCCATAATCATGTGCATTCAGACTGTGGGCTATTAATAATTAAATTTGATCTTTAATAATTAAATAATAAATTAATAATTTTCGAAAATAAACGTGAGAGAAATAAAATTACAGACTGCTATGTTCTGTGTTCTCGAAAGCTGCAGCAGCCTACATTTACTGTATAATTACAGTAATCAGGACCGCAAAAGATGTCGGATGAATAAAATACACTGACTCGCCCAGCTACATTTTAACAAGTAGACAAAGTCTTAACAATCGGTTGACTCCAAAATTAGCGCTGAGTGCCCACATGTATAAATGCACCGATTAGCCTATTGTAAATAATGAGCACGCAGAGACATTTTTTATGCGCAGCCCAACCCTTCCCGTCCAGTCCAATTAGCCTAAATTGACGGCTCGGACCTGGCCCAACACGAGGGCTTTTTCGGGTCCCTTCAGACTGGGATTCTAACTGAGAACTCATCGAATCAGGCACATTCAATGCTATGTGCAGTGATACAGACAGCTGATGGCATACAAAAATCAGGCCAGATTTACTTATCTGTGACTGGCGTCTCATGGGACACTGTCGCCGACGTTCTGCATAAGGTTGATACAAAAAAAAGGAAATGTAAGAGGATGGGGGTGGAACTCATTTTGGCATTTGGGGAGCTCTAATGCTTCATATCCGTAGCTGAAATTGAAGCTTTACCAAGGTCACATCCATGCAATCCGATCTCATCAAGAATTGAATAGATTGGCAACTGTGTAAACATTATGAAAATTGGAAAGCTCATTTTATCTGGGCCAACTTTTCAAATTTGGCATTTGGGAAATTCTGTTTCCTTGTCATCACTGAAATTGAAGCTTTACCTAGGTTCAATCCACGCGCATTCCATTCTGATCAAGAATTGAAACTGTTGATACATTATGTATATCGGAAAACTCATATTATCAGGGCCAACTTTTCTTATCAGAGTTCTAATAGCTGCTATGAGAGAAACAAGTGGTTTTTAGGAGAGGAAATGTCCTCCACAGTGATGTCTGCTGTTTTAATCTCAGCCTCAAAGCACTGAGGCTTGTAAAAGCACTGGGGCCTCAGGCTTCAGTCAGGACTGAATTGCTGCCTGAATCCAACCCTGAACTTTTGTGCCGCACTCACATAGAAGTGCTTCGCAAAGGTGACTTGATGATTATTGACATCCTTGTTGCTACTGACGACTTTAGGCTCGACTCCCGACGTGTCTTGCTGCTGTGTCAATACAGTCACTCGAACAACTGAGGTGATCAGTTACAACGCACCACCACAGAATTATCTGTCAATTTTCATGTTTGCACCCCGAGACTCATGTTTCTTGGTTATTATTATGCGCATATAACCAACCCAAAAATGAAGAATGAATATAAGAATGTATTTCTGGACACGGCACATGACAAGAGAAAAGAATGCACTGTTTATATCAGAATTTTTTCAATAACTGTTTTGCGGAAGCTGGTTGCATACGCCGGACTCACACTTCAGCCACAGGCTTTAAAGGGGACCTATTATGGTGATCCTTCTTTTAATACATATTAGTAATGTTATAATGTTGTTTGTCCATACTCCACCTCTGTAAAGTCTCTAAACATAAGAAAAAGGGATTTTGCCGTAACCCAAGAACGTGATTTTGTGAACATGATTTCCTCTGTGAACAGCTCCTCCTGAGATCTTTGTGAGATCTGGGCAAAACCTGAAGTCAGGTTGTGCCGTCCAATTCGTACAGACTTCGCCAAAGCCAATTACGGCGCTGGACCTGCCTACACCGGGAACTATTCAAGCAGACATGAACAACTGTGGATCATACTATGCCTTAGTAGCATCTACACTTCCAGAAATACAAACGAAGAACTGCAGATCATTTGAGGTGCAGTTTTGTCAGTATCTCTCCCAAAGCTGCTCGTCCATTTACTTTTGGATGCAAAGAAAAGCACCTGTTTCTCTTTGAAAAGACAATGCCTCCAGAAATCAGTGGGTAACTTTTTTGTTTGCTGGCAGTGAACAGCCACGGCCACAGGGAACGTTAACTGTTTGTGCACAGCATTTCACCAAAGACAGCTTTGTCAATAAAGGATAATTCGACCAGAATAAGCGATTCAGCTGTCTCTCAAACCTGAAGCAGTCAAATCAATCGGGTGCTCGGAGCCACAAGCTGTAAGTAATGATATAACAGCAAATAATGTAAGTGAAGCTAACGTGTAACAGGAGGCTCGCAGGACCGCTAACGATAGTTAGCACTAACAACTGGCATTAAACGCAGGCTTTGTAAAATATCTGAAGATAAAGCCTTTATTGGTCGCGACTGTTTGCAACTTACAAGTCATGTTTCCATCCACTTATCAATCGAATTATCTGAAGTTTGCCAAAAATATTTATGTGAATAAAGCTGGCGAAAATAGGTTTCCATCGAATGGCATTAAAGCGAATAAAAAGTAGTGCGTAATGTCACCACATGCTGTGATGGGATCAAATTGGTGTATTGAATACATTTCTGACATTTTAAGCTGTTTCCTTTCATTTTCGCACTGAATCGCAGAACCTTCAAGTGAACAAAAGTAGTTTGTTGGCCAACTAATTTAGCTAGTTCTCCAAAATGGATTGCGTTTACCAACAAATGATGATAATTGCACAAGTTGTAATGCAGCTTAGGTACCAGCTATTAGCAGCATAGCAGACCATCATCAGAAGGAAACGACGGCATCAAAACACTGTCGAGATACAGTAGCAGATTTATTCGGCGAATAACGTTTCCATCAGCATTTATCGCATAAGCCTTATACCGATCAAGAGAAAATCCGATGAGATGGACCGTACAAACTATGAGTCGATAGTCTTGAAATCAAGTCTAATTTCACCATCTCCGTAAGGCATTTCTAATTCGATATTACTTCATTCGTATAAGAACACGTGGATGGAAACATGGCTACAGATGCGGAAGCAGTTGCTTCACTGCATAAGCCTACCCAACTGATGGCCTGTTGAATGTGGCTGTAGCACTGTGGCTAACATAGCCAAGTTACTGTTGCTAATGTTTGTGTCCTAAATATGCAAGAGTAATATCAGGGGAAATTCAACAGACGGTGTGTGAACATGAACCTCATTTGAAGTGAACTTTTTATACTAGTTTGTAATTTGGATGATTGGTACAACTACCCCCCGGTAACTTAATTTGCTGTCTGTAAAACCTGTATTGCAGGGTAACGTTTGCTTCTGCAGTTATGACCGCTCAGTTATCAGCTACTGCATGTTAGTTTGCGTGCTGTGCAAATTAAAATGCTCCTGGTAACTTATAGGCTGTCATTATGATCGGTATGCTTGTGTTACTTCGGTAAGCATCAATGTGGCAGTTACATCATAGGCAGTCATAACGTTGCCTGATTGTAGCCACTACAGTTGAAGCTAACCAGAGAGGTGCTGTATGTGTCTGCAGAGTTGGGCTGCAAATGCTGCAGTTAGACCAGATGTAGGTTTTGCAGAATATTCTCCTATATCTGGGCAAGCTATCTGATGCTACCGAAGAAAGCAATAAGGAAACGCACAGGCTATGACGCGAATGGTATAACAAATGATTTCTCTGCATTGCCGTCGATTGAATATTAAATCGGCGATTGAATATTAAATTCTTTCCTGTAAAAGTGATCGATTCCCTAGCTCCATATAAGCAACGGTTCATGCCAACAGAACTTACGGTCTGTAGAACCCATATTATGCTCATAGCATAACCGGAGCTCTATCTAACTCTCGCACACTATCCATAACACGCCCATTATCCTCGAGGAAATGCTGGTCATTCCCGATGCAATGAGTAAACCATTACCGCAGGCAATTTCCAAAAAAGCCGTTTAGCCTGGAGCTTTCGCCCCTCCGTACCAGTGCAGAAGCTGTTTGTTTGTCCATGCTAACGACACACCACAGTTATGCACACGAACCATCAGGTCCTTATAATACACACTGAAGCAGTCCAGAAGCTGTTGGTCCACTTTTAGCTGCTCCTCACTGTCTATGTTTCCCTCTACACTCTGACCCACTAGATTTCTACGGTCTCCGGTCTACACGTGGGTATGTCGACCCGTTCTGCAAATGTGTCTTTATGTAGTGGATTCTAGCTTTCCCTGCATCCTAGCTATAGAGTAGAAAAACCACTGTACTCACCACTCTTACTGCAGCAAACTGTAGCCGATAGCAAATTCGAGCTTGAGCTGCCACAGTTTCGCACTGCATGCTCCACTTTCGCCGCTGCGTTTATTAGAAAAAGTTCATTTCATTAGATCTATATTCAAGTATAGCGTTAGATTGCAGAATTTGCCCGCCAGTTCCTTATCAGATGGGAGGGGGGACCCGGAAAAATGCGTTCTGCAGCCTCGTCCCGCCCAACTCCACCCTCCACAGAGCTGGCCAGTAAGAAGAAAGTGGGCACACGGGGAGTGGGGGCCATAGCGGAAGAGCCACCCTCATGAGGCGTTTCAGGCAGAGACTACAATGGACTACAAATGTGTTTTTAAGAGGATGGCAGTATGAGCTGAATAAGGACCCTATTTTGGACTTTGATCGATCAAGGGTACTCTAGGGGAGTCCAAGATCAAAATATAACCTTGGAAATATAGCAAAATAGGTCCCCTTTAAGAAATTATGTGTGCACATACAGGGGCGGATCCTGGAATTTAGGAAAGGGGGGGCACAGCTCCCATACAAGCGCCAAAGGCGCGAAGCTTGGAGGGGTCTGGGGAACCTCCCCCAGAAAAATTTGAAAATTAAAGTGCGAAATATGCGTTGTCCTGGTATATGGGAACAAAATTCAAGGTCATGAAGTTAGCTGAAAAAAGCATTTTTTTCATTAACAATTATCTCTATTTATATCCCCGAACGCCAAATGGCATTTCGGGGATATTATGTTTTTGGTCCGCCGCCCCCGCGCGGCCCAACGTGTTAACGCGATAACTTCAGTAATATTTTAATTAGAAATTTCATGTTTTGCATTTAAGTAAGTATCATAAAGAGGGAGAACTGATTCAATTTTGGACAATTTACAATTTCTAGATTGGCCACCAGGGGCCAAAAACGGAAAAATCACAATTTTTATCATATCTCCGGAAATATTTGTCTGATTGACCTCAAATCAAGTGCAAATGAAAGGTCATGACCTGAGGATGTGTCCCACGATGTCCCATTATACCTGCTTGGTTCAAAACTTTGACACAAGGTGGAGCTTTGTCACATAAAATTCACCATTTATCCAATTGACATGAAACTATGTGCAACTGCAAGGTCATGACCTAAATTCGTGTCACATGATGACATCATATCTGTATGGTTCAATATTTTGCCACCAGGTGGCGCTTTGTGATGGAAAATTACCATTTGGGCCACATCTTCAGATCCATTGTCCGATTGACCTGAAATTAAGTTCAAATGAAAGTCTATTCTAGGTCTATTCAAGGATTGGGGAATTGGAGGATTGGGGGCGTTCGGGGATATACCCCAAGCCATCGCCTCTGACAGCATAAGCCTAGTTAAGGTGTAAGTTTGCACTTGACTCTGCAAAGACAATCAAAACAAGGAGACTTATGTCCTATTCCGATAGAAAAGGACGAACTGTGAAAATGATCAAAGCATCCATCAGGATAGGTCATGGATTAAACATTTAAAACACAACACTAAAGTTGTTTTCTTTCATTGAGAATGGTATTTGACTCATTTTGAAGTGAATTTCCTTCTTGCACATTAGGCATATTCAGTAGGCATGCAGAGCTACAAAATCATCTTCTGGAAATTTTTAATTCTTACTGAATGGGTCGATAAAGGGCATTCTTCAGGGGTATATACAGGTGTACATATCGATCACCTTGTCATAATCAAGTTCAAAATCCAGTTGCACTGGCACAAACGTTACTCTAAGACAGTGCTGCTATCACTACTTAAACAAACATTATAGCTTGTCTTATAGCTAATCCATATAGGACTGCATACAACAGACAGTGTACAGTTGTCAGAGTTGAATAGTCACTTTCTATTTTATACATTCAGCTATAGAGATCATTAGTATTGAAGAGGCCTAGATGTCCCATGTTAAAATATAGCATTTAAACTGTAGTGCAATAAATACTCAGAGGATTAACTTAACTAAAAGTGTCAATATCACACTGCAAATGCTTTAATAAAAGTAGAAATCCTGAATTTAAATTAGGAGTAAACTCATCCATAAAACCGTATTTCAGCTTGGCTTGCTTGTGAACATTCAATAACTGATCTGGGTCTGCCATCTAGTGATAGAATATTGTAACTGTGTGCATAAATTTGCAGCTCTATGTCTGTTGGCATCAACATCTGTACAAAGATACCCTGCCCAGCACCGTTGTTCTTGAACGCGCCAAATCCGGATAATCCTCATGATGAATTACATTCATATTTTAATTTGTAAGGAATAACAAAGTGGGCAGTGTCAACGTAACGAAGTGAAAGTATACTTTGTATCTTTTAAGTGTAGTAGAGTAAAAGTAAAAGTCGGTGATTTCATTTTTCCGGCATGGCAATTTTTCGAGCTTTAAGCCCTGTGTGTAATGTGCGAAAAAGGTTGTCTTTGAACAGTCAGTCTGCAGAAATAAGAATCCGCCGATGACATACACTGCGCAGCCAAAAAAAGTCACTCTAACACTTTTTTGGACCGCCTTTAGCTTTCATTACAGTGCGCTTTCGCCATGGCATCATTCTCATAACCTTATGCAATGTCACAACATTTATTTCTGTCCATTTATATAAATTTTTTGGCAAGATCTTGTATTGATGTAAGACAAGTCGGACAGCTACGTAAAGTCCTTTCCAGCTTATACCAAAGATTCTCAATGGGGTTAAGGTCTGGACTCTGTGGTGGCCAATGGTGGTAAGAAAATGATGTCTCACAATTTGAGCCCAGTGAATCGGAGCATAGTCATCTTGGAATATGCCCATGCCATCAGGGAAGAAAAATCCATTGATGGTTGTTCAGTATATTCAGGTAGTCAGCTGACCTCATTTTTCGAGCACATATTGTTGCTGAACCTGACCAAATGAAGCAACCCCACATCAAAACAATGCCCCCACTGACTTGCACCGAAGGCATTAGGCATGATGAGTGCATCACTTCATCCGCCTCTCTTATTACCCCGATGCACCCATCACTCAGGAACAGGGTCAATCAGGACTCATCAAGAGCAAATGACCTTATTCCATTGCTCCAGAGTCCAATCTTTACGCTCCCTAGCAAACTGAAGTCTTTTTTCTGATTAGCCTCACTGATGAGCATTTTTCTGAAGGCTACACAGCTCTTTAGTCCAAATCCCTTGAGTTATCTTTGCATTCATGATCTCTGATTACGATCATTAAAGATTTTTCCCAACCGCACTTCTGACAACGATGGTTCACCAATATCTTTCCGGGTTTCAACAAGAGTTTGTCACTAAAGTGACTATATCCCCTGCCCTTAGGTCACCAAAACCGACTGGTGTCTGCGCATTCCCAGTAGGAAGGTTGGTACCAAAAAGAATTGAAATAGGTTGACTCCTTCTTGAGATATCGCGCTGACAATGTTTGGGACGGACGGACGGACGTACATACGTACGGACGGAGCTGAATACTATATCCCCCGCTTCACGCTAAACGTGCGGCGGGGGATAATTATGCATTGGACAGTTCTCAATCTAATTTCAGTTGGACTCCAATCTCCTTAGTTGTTTTCGTTGCTTGATACAGGCCGGTACTTTGACCTTTCTGAAACAGAGTAACATCTGTCGAATGACCATAGGATATGTCTATTGACATCATTTAAGAAATGAGACGCTACTCACTGCATCAGCTAGAATTAAATAAGTCTTTGCGACCTGAAACATATTAAGCACTGCAGTCATTATCCAATGGAAATCTGTTATCTGTTTGCTCAGTTAAATCCAGGTTGTGACTTTTCATGGCCAGGCAGTGAGTGTGAGTATGTACAATCGTAATCAAAATTCAACCCCCCTTGCAAATTAGGTTTACTACAAAATGTACAAATTTTCAGCTGTTTGCAATGAATAAACCAAACAAGAACGTCAATGGTTCAACACAACAATAATTACAAGTGGCTTCTCCAAATTCAACACAAAATGGCACTTTTAATGTCTACTGCTGGCTCAAAATTATTCAACCCCTTCATGACAAGCATCTTTAATACCTTGTAGATCACCCTTTTGCTCCCATGACCTGCTCGAAATGTGATGCAAAGGCAGACAACAGCTTCTGGCAGCATGCCCAAAGAATCTTAGCCCAGTCCTCATGGACAATGGCCTCCAGTTCACCAATATTCTTGGGTTTGCATGCTGGGACTGTGTTCTCTAAATCCTACCAGAGATTTTTTTTTGGGGTTCAAGTGAGGTGACTGTGATGGGCATCTTCACAGAATCTTCCCACACTAGAATCTTCCCAGACTTCTTCCGAAACCAAGCCTTGGTGGATGTTGAGGTATGCTTAGGATCATAGTGCTTTTGGAAGGTCCAATGATGCCCAAGCGTCAGCTTCCCTACAGACGGCATGACATTTTCTCCTTGGATATCCTGGTACTTGACTGAGTCCATCTTGCCCTCCACACTTTGCAGATTCCCAGTGCCAGAGGAAGCAAGGCAGCCACAGAGCATCAAAAAGCCCCCACAATTCTCCACTGTAGGCAGGGTCTACTTTTCAGCAAATGCTACTTCATTCCTTCAGCAGACATACCACAGATTCATAAGCCTGAAATATTCCAGTTTTGTTTCATCACTCTACAGAACAATATCCCCAAACTTCTGTGGCTTATTTATATGGTTTTGAGCATACTGGAGCTTGTGCTTTTGCATCAGCTGTGGTGTATGTCTTGGAGTTCGGGCATGGAAACCTTCAACATTTAGTATGCGCCCTACTGTGCAAACTGAAACTTCAGTGCCTTCTGCCTCCATGTCTTGCTGCGTGTCTCCTGCAGTCACTCGAGGGTTTTTGACCACCCGTCTCCTCAGGAATCTGGTGACAGTCACTGATAGCTTCCTCTGCCTGCCACATCCTGGCACTGTGGCCACTACACCTTTAACTCTTAACTTGTGAACTATGCTTCCAACTGTATCTCTATGAAAATTCAGTGCCTCTGCTACCTTTTTGTATCATTTCCTTGTTTGATGTAAGGGTTTGTCCTTGCAGTCCCTCCCCCTGCTGCATTCTTCATCTCCACCTTGATGGGCAACAGGTGTGGCTTGTTAAGGTGGAGGTGAAGGCTTGTTATTTAAAGGTTGGCTGCGCCCCCACGAGCAGTGCAGCAGTATTTTGTTTCTGGAGCCCTGCTATGTGGTTACGTGTGCTGCTGCTCCCCTCTGGGTTTTATTTTGCTATTCAAATTAAAGATTTTTAGATTTATACTCAGCCTGTGCGTTTGGGTCCCTAGTCTTACTTTTGGGTACATGGTCTCAGTGCCCGCTGTCTTCATGTCTTCTGCCAGCAGAGGCAAAACCATGACATTTGTGCCAGGCAATGATCTTCTCTATTAGGTTTTTGGACAATTCTTTTGACAGCCATATTTCTAACATGCAATCAAATGTCACTGTAAAACAAACCCCTAGCTAGTGCAAATATTTGATGCGATCTATAACAAGCAAATCTGATGCAACTAATTAAGCTCCTGATTTGCCGCGCGTGCTTAAGACAACACCTGATTTGTAAATATGCACTTCTGACGGATTCTGTTCGGGGGGTTGAATAATTTTGAGACTGCAGAAGTCATTAAAAATGGCATTTTGAGTTAAATTTGGAGAAATCACTTGTAATATTAGTTGTATTAAGCTATTTCAAATTTTCTTGCTTAATCTCTTTATTACAAACAGCTGAGAGTTTGTAAATTTTGCTATTAAACCCAATTTGCAGTGATGGTTGAATAATTTTGATGTACGTGTGTATGTATATGTGTAAAGTGGAATATATACAGTATTGCTCATTATGAGGACGTTACCCTACTAAACTGGAAATTCCTCTGCTTGTTCTGCAAGCCAGCTATACACAACAGTTCAATTTTTTCTTGTAAAAATACATATTACACCTTAAGGGATTCTTTTGACATAAAAAGTACTACGGTTGGGTTCTCATGACCTGGTAAAAGTAACCAAATCAGAGTTTTTAATTTTTTTTTGTGCCCAATGCAGATATGATTTCTTCTGACCAGGCTCGACACAAAAGTCTGATTTTTCCAGGTGGACTCTGTGTTGAGTGGTTCAAGATCAAATACATATCAGATTGATGGCTATGCATCCTCAGTGGGAAAAACAAGATCAAATATTTTGTACTTATTTAGTACTTATGTGTTGCACATTCATGTGCAGGCATTGATCCCTAAACATTTGACGCCACTTTGGTGGCTTAATGTGTGCGAGCGGGACGGTTCGGATTAGAAGCATTTTCACACTGATGACAGACGTGGATCACATGCAAAGATGAATACGAGCAGGCAAGGTGATATAGTGTTTAGTGATATATAACCATATCCTAAGAACAACATGTCCCTTCGAAGTACGACTCCAATTTATTTATCTCTATTGGAGAGTGACGTGACGGCCCTTCCCATCCTGTTCACCGCGAGGCTTGATTGTGACACAGCTTCAGGGCCATCCGACTCTATCTCATGGGGAGGGGGGGTGTGTCGAAGGAGGGGTTGGGGGGGTTGCAGTTGGACAGGGGATTACGCCTTGAGAAGACGGGGTAATCAATTCTGTCTCAGCCTAGTGATCTTCAATCATTACTACGCCCCCCCCCCCCCCCCCCCCCTTCTCCCCTCCCGCTTCTCTTTCCTATCCCTATCGGGTCGCCTCCCAACAGCTTGGTGTGGAGGAGCAAATCACAATATCTCACCTATCTGCCAGTCCCACGGCACCTTCAGAAGTTCCTTGTGCTCCATTATGGCCCTGTGACAGAAACGAAAGTCTCAGGCACAGGCGAATGTGAACCTCACAGGCAATGGCAAAAACAGAGGCATTTCCTCAGATACAACAAATATTTGCCTTTGACCAATCAATGTACAGCGCTGTCCTGTTAGCTCCATAACACTTTGGTGTGATCAGACCCTACTATCCTTGCTGTTACACAGCAGTTTATTTTCACTGCACAGAACTAGTGGGTTAGACATTTAAAAGCAATTCAAATTTTTCACGATTAAACTAGAATAAAAAGAACACATTCTCTGATTCATCATTTCAAGATTTTATGGCCACATCTTTGTTCTTTTTTTTTTTTAGATTTTATTTTTAACATACAAATACACGTTTACACTTTCATATTCAGTTGCAGTGACTGCTGAGTGAAGCAGGTTTAATTTTGTTTATTCAACAAAAATTACCAGAAAATTTTTTCAGTGTAGAATCAATTATCAAAGACGGCATGTGGACATGACTGGACACTGTATTCTGTGTAATTAACACTGGACCAACAGGATTAGCACTTACTGTGAAGACAACCACAGGATTACATTTCATCTTAAACGTCAAAAGATGAATTAAATGAAACCACGGATTTATTTCAATTGTGACCCTTGACAAATGCCAACAAATAGATACAGCAAGGTGAATAACTTGATATGGGCAGCACAGACAGTGAAGACAGACAATGAAACTCACAGCTGAATACCACTAAAGAAAGACCCAAAAAGGCCCATCATGCCCAGGAACTCCACCCTGCTCAGGTTCTTCACGATGAACTCCTCGCACACATTAGAGATCCCGTACAGAGTGGCTCCTGCTAGGACCAAGAGGTCACCCAGGAGTTTGTGGTCTCCTACACAACACACAGAACAGGAAAATATAAAAATACATCAGAAAACGGCCCAAGTCTGTAATTGTTTGGACAGTTTGACTGTGCGTAGGTTGCAATTCCAACAAGGATTACGTGCTGTGGATCCACATGCGCACTAATCAATGAAGACAGTCCCTACTTCCACCTCATATTATTTGTTTTTAAATTCAATTCGATGACTCTGTGATTGGCCTACAAAAAAAATATCGATTTACTAAAAGAGTTTAGTGACCCTTGGGGACTCGTAATTAATTTTGACAAAACAGAAATCTTAGTTTTCAGAAACGGTGGTTAACTTCGCTCGTACGAAAATTGGCACATGGGTGGGGTACCATTGAGGATGTCGACATATTATAATTATCTGGGTGTCTTATTTTCTACTCGTTTGTCATGGACTAAATGTACAGAAACATTGACAGCCAAAGGCAAGAAGGCTCTCTGTAATATTAGAAAGCTATTATACAAATTTTCAAACATACCAGCATCCCTGCTTTTTAAACTGTTTGACAGCAAAGTGAAGCCTATACTAATTGTTCTCAATGTTGATAAACATGTATCTAGTAAGGCAGCTCTTGCTGAATGTGGTAGATGTAGTATTTGTGTCGATTATTACTTACGATGTATCTCCTACTGGTGTAAATTACTGTGTATGTCGGAAGACAGGTACCCTAAACAATGTTACACTCTTATGTATAAGCTCGACTCTGTTGGACGGTGTACATGGGCCCCTCACATCAGATCAATCCTATTTAACGACAGTTTTGGATATGTATGGCTCCAACAAGAAATTGGAAATGTGAACAAATTTTTTGCCGATTTCAAGACTCGTTTAATTGACTGTAATAGACGAGATATGTTTGGTAATCTTAACATTTCACTCCGTATGACAAATTATAAATCAGTCAAAGTAAATATGAATGCTGAGTATATGTATTCAATTTGAACATGAGGGAATATCGTAGATATCAGCGTTTATTGAGAATCCAGGAGTTGCCTTTATTGTAAAATATACAACGACAAAATGCTGATGTTAGCAAAACATGTCGACTTCGCAGTACTGGTGCTGATGAAAATGAATTTCACTTTTTGTTTTATTGTGCAGCATACAGTTTCTAAAGAGACAGATATTTACCTGTACATGACAACCACCTCTCAGATATTAGAAACCTACAGAATCTGCTGCAAACCGAAAGCCTTGTACTACTTATTAACTGAGCTAAGTTTGTTAAGGAGGCTATCCAGTTAAGGAGCACATCTATGTCATAATCCATCTGTGTGAATACTTGTTTGTAACATTACTGTATTACCTTACCTTGCTCCAATTAACTGTATATCTGCAAACCAATCCTGTACACTGCCCGTGGCCTACAAACCTAATAAACTTTTTCTTTCTTTCTTCACACAGAATAACTGAGCCAAACAGAAAAAAACAGCATCCTTGTCCAAATACAAACGGACTACACTCTAATCCTGACACCATGATGAAAAAAAGCAAGGAGCTCCAAGTCACTCACGTGAAAGCTGGTCTTATAAAGAAGGTGCTTAATTAGGCTCCTACCAATTGATATAGGGAAGTTTAATGGACAAATATAGCTGATTTCTAGTGAACACTTCTTATATCTATGTGTTTTATGCATATGTTTTTGCCATATACAGTTTCCATTTGCATGCAGATCTGCACTATGTAAATGCAGTTAAAACAACTTTCTTCAAAGCACCATGTCGCTAAACTTAAATGCTGTGTGAGTACAGTGAATGGGGAAAAAAAAAACAAACAGCTTTATGCAGCATGTGGAAATGTGAGCTGAACGTTTGACAGTTTGTCTGACGGTGTGAATTTAAAGGTTGTATTTCTGCTTTGGCTTTGAAAGCTTTTCATTCTCTTGGCTGGAAGGTTTACCACTTCTTTCCTCCCACCATATGCAGCTGATATTTTTTCTTCTTAGAAGAGAAAATAGCCGTTCTGTGGTAAACACACATACACTCACAACCTTTCTGAGTCACTGAGAAATGAGATACTGTAATCATAGACAATATCTTCCAATACATAGTGCTAATGGTGGAATGAATACAATTACGAGGTTATAAAGAGACTTCTCATTTTATACAGTATGTATAAAAATAAGATGTTTATGACTTACCCCTACACATCATATAAAAATGTTAATTAAATCGACACAGCAATACCTGGATCGTGATGCCCCAGCCAACCAGTGATATTTGAAACCAAACAAGCACTGAGGGCAAACTAACCAACATTCACCCACAGTAGCGTAAGTAAAGCACAGGCAGTGGCTTTTCGTTAGCAGCTAGACGTGCTAGCCCCATGTCGTGTTAGGTTTCAGCTTCACTCAGGCCAGCAGTAAGGAACACTTACCCAGACCTTGCTGTCGGCCCACCAGCACGTCTGCCCCCACCATACAGCCCATGCCTAGCAGGCAAACACCGACACCCACGAAGTGCACGGCCTTGTACCTCACCAGCAGGAAGAACCAGGACAGCAGCAGCACCACGGGGATAACAAAACAGTCTAACAGCTGTGGGAAGAATAACACAAGTCAGGGACCAGTCTGTCAAACAGAGGAACCATACGGCTGAAGATGGGGGGAGGGGTTTTACTGTCGCACAGAAAGGAACATACGGACACACTTGGATGAGAAGGGCTTTCATTGTTGCACTAAAGGGACCATAAGAATATGCATTGTGCTTGGGGGACGCAAAGTGACCCATTAGCCGTCCATTTCTGAGACTTGTGGTCGATCAATGGCGACCATTTATGAGCCACCAGGGGTTCCCCAATGCAATGCATCAAAAATGGTGCTTTTAATCGACCAGATGAAAAGCAGAATCTCCCATGTGGCAATTTCAAGCTAAAAGACAGCCAAGCAAAGCACGGTAATACACCCACACGCCAGCCTTGTCAATGACATGAAACAAAAATGAAAAAAAAAAAAAAAATCCAACAAAAATTGTAGTCAATAGAGTGAAACCAATAAATTACGGACAAACCGATGGACGGAGAGGGGTGATCGCAATACTCGTCTATCCAGTGGAGTGGGCTTATAGAAATAGTGCCATAGAAGAGATTGGGGCTACCGTTAGATGTTAAGCATTTACTTCATTGACAGACATTCCCCAGATTTATCAGAGCGAGGGCAGTTGCCGGAGATGAAAGCATATCAACAGATGGGTCGATGTGTGGTGCTTGTACAGCAAAATCCATTGAGGCAGCTCTGATGATAGAGTTGCATACTTAAACACTGAAACAGTGCAGTTTCTCAAACTTCTACATGAGCTGCACAAAAAAAAAATAATTGCGAGAACATAGCAACTGCAGCGACAGCAAAAATGAAAAGATATACATTTGCTGTTTCCTGCAGGTCTTCCTAAAATACTTTAGAAAAGTTAAATAAAAAACTCTATAATCCCCCTCAAGGGTTTCACAAAAAATAAGCATTTTTATACAACACTTTTATTGTGTTTTGCACATCAGTAATTCAGCTCAGACAGCGGCAATTTAGCGGATCGCCGTTCCACGAAGTGAGAGGAGGCCGAGAATGAAAGTGTGGGTTATCGTGTTTATTTCAGGACTCCTTCTTGCAAAACAAATCTAAATGTAAATACATCTCCCTTTTCCACTGATTTATTTGTCTCTCTCCAGAACCTGGGTTAAGCACGCACGTTTGACAATGAGTCGATGTTCGCTTGTGCTATAAGCTAATGGTAGCAGAATGGTTCAGTGCGCACGACTTCCCTGACCAGCAACCTGGAGCGGTGCCAGGTGCCATGACCCTTCATCTGGACTAATCATCCCTGACTTAATTGGCGCATTTTTTTCACAGTGTGATTTATGTGTAGCTCTTCATATCCTGATATTAATATTGATGAACCATTATCAGGCCTTGTTATAATTTCACATTAAGAAATGTTGAGAAGCATATATTCCCACTGAACACATATGGAAAAAATAAAGAAAGCAATTAAAATCTTCTGCAGAGAGCTAGCCACCACATCCTTTAATCAAGCAGGGAGAGGGGGCAGGTCAATAATATTTATACCTGATCTTAATTTCAATCCCTGCTAAACTACACCAATGTGCTGAGCTTAGCAAAAGCCCCATTTTAACTTTTATGAATCATATATATGCCTCTCACACAAATATCAATGCCCTTCAAAATTCTTCCATCAGTTCATGTTTTTAATAAATTCACAAATTTATTGTCTCCTAATGTAATGCATACATACGTTAGTAAGAAAAGGATCCTTGGACTTTACGCAACTGTTTAGGAACCTAGACGTAATGGATTTGAAATACAACCCCAATTCCAAAAACGTTGGGATGCTGTGTAAATTGTCGATAAAAACAGTATGCAATGATTTTTAAATCTCATAAACCCACATTTTATTCACAATAGAACATAGAAAACATACCAGATGTTGAAAGTGAGACATTTTACCATTTCATGAAACATATTAGCTCATTTTGAATTTGATGGCAGCAACACATCTCATAAAAGTTAGGAGAGGGACAACAAAAGGCTGGAAAAGTAAGTGGTACAATTAAAAAAACAACTGGAGGAGTATTTTGCAACTGTAAGTTAATTGGTCACAGGTGAGTAACATGACTAGGTATTTAAAGAGCATTTTAGAGATGCTGAGTCTCTGTGAAGTAATGATGGACAGATATTCACCAATCTGCAAAAAACTGCGTCTAGATTTGCAGAGCAATTTCAGAAATATGTTCCTCAATGTAAAATTGCGAAGACTTTGAATCTACAGTGCATAATATCGTCAAAAGATTCAGAGAATCTGGAGAAATCATTGTGAGCAATGTACAAGTCCAAAGGTCAATATTGGATGCTTGTGATCTTCGGGCCTTAAGGCAGCACTGAATTAAAAACAGGAATGATTCTGCACTGGAATGCACTGCATGGGCAGGAACACATCCAGAAATCGTTGTCTGTGAACACTGTTTGCTGTGCAATCTACAAATACATGCAAAGAAGAAGCCATATGTGAACAAGATCCAGAAATGCCGCCGTCTTCTCTGGGCCAAAGTTCATTTAAAATGGACTGAGGCAGAATGGAAAACTGTTCTTAAGTCAGATGAAATTAAATTTGAAATTCTTTTTGGAAACCACGGACTTACGGTCTTATGGTCAAAAGATGGAGAGAGACCATCCAGATTGTTATTAGTACACAGTTCAACAGCCTACATCTCTGATGGTATCAGGTTACATTAGTGCCAATACATGGGGACCTGGCACATCTGGAAAGGCATTATCAATGCTGAAAAGTGTGTTGAGGTTTAAAAACATATGCTGCCATCCAGACAATGTGTCTTTCAGGGAAGCCCTAGCATAGTTCAGTAAAACAATATCAAACCACATACTGCATCCATCACAACAGCATAGCTTCACAGTAGAAGAGTGCTGAACTGGCGTACCTGCAGTCCAGACCATTCACTAATAGAAAACATTTGACTCATCATAAAATGAAAAATCTGGCAAAGAAGACCCGCAGGAATGTTGAGCAGCCAGAATCCTTCATCTGACAAGAGTGGGACAACATTCCTCTCCCAAAACCAATACTAAACAATGGTAAACATGGCTCTATCCCAACCTTTTGAGATACATTGCTGCCGTCAAATTCAAAATGAGCTAATATTGTTCATAAAATGGAAAAATGTTGTCTATTTCTACTGTGAATGAAATGTCAGTTTATAAGATTTGCAAATCATTGCATTCTAATTTATTTACATTTTACACAGCATCTCAACTTCTTTGGAATTGGGGTTGTACATAACAGGGATCACACTATGCTAAACCTACACCGCTCGCATTTAAGAGCCAATTTTTGAGAAGTGTAGGCAGCCAGAATTGTTGACCCCCCCCCTGTCAGGAACAGTCCTGACCTGTTCTCAGTCATTTTCATGATTAACGAAAGGTTCACTCCGAGAGCAATCATTCAGCTGGACGCTTATTTGCTCAATTTAAATCAACGTTATTCAAAATTGCATACCTGCGCAAGTAGCTTGATCCGCACGCTTTTTATAGCCTATTTCACTGCCACGTGCCACTTTTTTCACTCAATACGGAGAGTAATTTTGAATAATGTTGATTTAAATTAAGCAAATACGCCTCCAGATGAATGATTGTCGTCTTACCTAATTGGGGAGAACAAGCAGCACCTGTTAGGTGCGGAGCGCTGTCGGAATGAACCTTTTGTTAATCATGAAAATGACTGAGAACAGGTCAGGACTGTTTGAAACGGATGTTTTGTCCACCCTAATTCTCAGTTCTACTGAGTTTACCCCATTATTTCATCGCTTTTAGATCGCATATGGAGAGAAACCGCGTCTTCAGTTGCCAATTACGATAATTGAAAAACTCGTCAATATAGGAAAATGATTGAGGACTAGCCAGGACTATCCTAATTGTCATAAAGGTGCGTGTCTGTGCCACCCCAATTCCCTGTTCTAGTGCCGGGCCTGGGGACAACCTTGAAGTTTGCAGAAATAAGGGCTAATAAAGGGTCTCGGACCAAAAAAGCAGTCATTTTGGGACCCTTTTTCTCAAAACTTCAAAAGCGGTAGTCATACGCTGGTACTTACTCATGAAAGTCAAAGACCTATTTATTACAAATAAACTAAAAAAAACAGGAGGGATCTTATCTCATTGGCTTATAATTAACAAAACCAAAATTCTAAAAACAGCATCTAGGTGGCAGCACAAATCCTTAAAAAACATGAACATTGTTGTGACAATGTATGCATACATGTGCAATCGTGAATATGTTCTTGATACAATTGTTCTTGCTGCCTTTTCATGACCAGGCTCATAAAGCACAGATATGAGAGATGAGATCAGAATAACATACATATCAGGACAGTGACAAATGAGTGAAAAGAAAATGTTCAGCCACATTTCAGAAGTCCTCTTTTCCATAACTGCACGACAGCAAGCAGGAATGTCTGCTTCTCCTGGCTAACGTCATACACCTCCTTCTGCTTCCCTTTGGTTTTGTTTGAGAGCTTCAGATCTGGAGCAGTGCCAACAACAGAGGCTGTGACGAACGCGACAAATGAGACCAGCTGATTTCTTCTCTTATTGTAATATATAGGTCCATGGCTTTCACGTGTAATTATCAGTATTTGACTACTTCTTAGAAGTTTTGAGAAATAGGGTCTCAAAATGACCCGTTTTTTGGTCTGAGACCCTTTTTAGGCACTTTTTTCTCCAAACTCAAAGGTTGTTCCCCAAAATAGTAGGTTTGAATTAAGGTCCTTCCAGCTAAATGATTCCTGCAAAAAGGCAACTGGGATAATTTTGAAGTTTGGAGAAAATCCATGACAAACTTAAGAGAAACGAGGCCTATCGGCCTAGAGACCTCCGCTGAGGATGAGTGAAATGTCCATGTCATAACTTAACTTCAGAAATTCTTGAAATCTATTGCAAAATCAACACATTTGACACATTTCATTATCAGAGTAGACTGTGAACCAGTTTGGTGTCTCAATTTATGAAGTATAACAATATAACCCAATTGCAAATTGCAATAATTTATTTCAATCATCTTACCACCAAGCAATACTAACAACCAACAAATACCCTCCCCCCAGTACATCACAAACATAGCAGTCACAATCCTTCTAACACTGTCATAGGACAATATGATGCAGAACAATTAATCCTGAACGATGATCCGGAACAACATGATCCAGAACAATGATCTAGAACAGGGCTATTCAACATTATCCTGCAAGGGCCGGTGTGGGTGCAGGCTTTCATTCCAACCAAGCACTTACACACCTGATGCTACTAATCAAGCTTTTTAGCAAAGACTCTTGGGGTTGATTAGTGGTGTCAGGTGTGTGACTGCTTGGTTGAAATGAAAGCCTGCACCTACACCTGCCCTTTCTGGACACAGTTGAATAGCCCTGATCTAGAACAACATGATCCTGAACAATGACGAGGAACAACATGATGCAGAATAACATGATCCAGAACAATGTGATCATTTCAGTCATCCTCAGCAGAGCCCTCTAGGCCATGAGGCCTCTTGTTGCGATATTAATGAAAGACTGAAAACACAAACACTGCACAAACACTGATTTTCAATGTCCAAAATGCTGAATTTCTCAAGAACAGGGATACCGAATTTTCTAATTTTCACAGTGAATGTTCAGATAATAGTAAGGAAGGCTCACATCAAATTAGAAAGAAATTAATCAGAAATTTTTGTGATTTTCAAATTTGAAGTGAAAAGTTGACGTCGGGGAGACAGACAGACAGACAGACTCACGACGACTCAGCTCTAGAAAAGCTCCGCTGACTGCTGACTATCATCACAGCAGGGCTAAAAATGGTTGGGAGCATTTTGAGCCCCCCTCTTGGCAAACTTCAAGGGTGCCTCAGGTGGATAACTACATTCTGCTAATCTTCCCTCCCTATAGACTCACTTTCAATAGACTTTGACACCATTGAAGTTCAGAATTATAGAGATGGGAACCAAAAAGGGCCGAAAAAAGGGGTTTCTGTCGCTCGGCACAGAAGGAGTCGACAGAGGAGCAGTTGGGGCTTTGAGGTTTGGGTACTATACCCATCTCAAAAATAAACAAATCAGCCAAATCCAGGGTGGTGAACAATTCAAGGTGCCTGATCTTGCCGGAATCTCTTAAAAGTTGGCCTTTAAACATGACAATTTGCAACAAGTGGAAATTCTATAGTTTCTCAGCTAATAATTTACCACACAGAGTGTATGCATCCTTCTCTTGTGTTTTAGTGGACACTTCAAATGGAGGAAAAAGGGGCTGAACCTTTGAAAAACAGATCTGAAGGATTGTGAACTCTACAGTTTCCACTCCAATCAGCCCAAACTAGCCGAGCAAGAGGTGCCACGGCAAATAAGCGGAAAATAACGCAGCACGATTGGCGGAGATTACCTCTCATTGCTCCTCAGAAGTGCCTGTCATCAACTTCTGTTTTTGAAACAACGCCAGCAAATTCCCCCGCGACACCAGACGACGCAAGACGAGTCTGACCGAGATAGACTCTGACATTCCATCTGCTACCTGCCACAATGAGCTATGGCAGCTGGCACAGCAGCAGTTCTGGGTATTTCTTTTCCGAAGGTATTACTGTATGTATCTGTGTGCAAAACACCCACTTCTACCTACACTCTACACCTGAGACACTGCGCCTCCACTGCAGCTGTCCAAGAAAATTTCATCCTTCAAAGGACTCAAGCTTACAAGACTGTTGTCTGAATGCAGTCGCTTCATAAACAAGTACATGGATATTTTAGAATACTTTTTATTTATGTTGTTTAAATGGCTACATCTATTGCTGTAGCTCCAACAGTATCTTTGATTTGAGTGGCAGGTTGTTGAGTTATTTTGCCTTGAGGTCAACGTGGAAACTGACTAACCAGATGAGCGAGTGCCCTCATCACTCATTAGCGGCCATTTAAGTCATGAAACTTGAGTTAAACATGTCCCTGGTTGTCACACAGTATGCATAATTAGGTAAATGCAATTTAATAGGCCTTGGCGCATCACACTAAGATCTGAGGTCTAAATAGGACTGACTGGTCCCTAAGCAGAGTGGCTAGAGAACCCACTGTACAGAAGCTTGATCACAGCATTCATAAACAGCCCCTGTCAGACTCAGTACCAGTAGAGATTCTTTCCTCAGTCTAAAATGGCAATGCAGTCCTCCAAAGCCGTCAGTCTTCTCAAATCTCAGGGGCCGGGAGGTCTGAGAAATTGATTTACATTCCCTGCCGTGTGCCAGGGGCCTGGGAACCAGCAGATTCGGTTGAAATTAGGAAAATAAAAGAGAAAAATCAATCGGCTTCTCCGCTCAAGTCTCAGATAATCATTTACGCCTCCGCCAACAGCCTAACAACCCCTTTTTGGAGAGCATAAAATGAGGTCCACTGAGTATTGCACTCAAAAGGAAGCATGCGCTATTGAAATTTCACTCTATTTCGCTCTCCTGCATCAGCATTCACTGGATGACTATTTATCAAACATTCATGAAGGAACAAAGCTCATCATGCCAAAGACACTGATGATCTACAACAAACACCGTGGCAGCAGTGATAACGAGCGTGGATATCTGACTGGAGCCGTTATGGAATACAAAGAGCTAGCATGGGGTTGACTTAAATATTTGCTGATAACACTCAAATCACAAGATAGGAATACATATCCATGTACACAAACACATAAACACATAGATGCATGCATACATTCTCAAACATGCACACACAGACTCACCTGCACACTGGTTAGTGTGGTGTACTGGTATGCTTTGATTACCAGGTAGTTGGCCTCTATGTCTATCAAGCCCAGGATCATGTATTTCCACCATCTTCTCTTCAATATTGCAAGAAGATTTTCCTCTCCTGTTTGAGAGACAACATGGAAGCAAACAATCACTTTTACGATGCCCATCTCTTCATGACCTCAAAATGCATCCTAATATAGTAGTACTGCAGAAAATACAGAATAATCAATACATTCTCCAGATAGAATTCACATAACTATGGTTAATACCTACAGTGCCTACCTCCCCACAGATTATGTGAGAAGGTAAAAATCTGGAGATCTTTATACAGTGTTCTTATATGGTTATCAAAGGCTAAAGACATGGCACATCCTTGACACTACAATGAATGGCTATTTTACCTTACTGAAAACCAGGACGAGGAGGGAAATTGCTGAACAAAGGGCAAGTAAAAGGCCAACCAATTGGCTAAAATGAGGGAAATAATTTTCAAAAGTTTACAGATTTGGCATCTTCAAGAAAGTGGCACAATGAAAGAAACTTTGGAGGTAGGCAAGCATTAATCCTGCCATGTCAACAAAAATATCACTGGAGGCCATGTGACAGACATTCAGAAGATGGAAGAAGATGGTGTGGTGTGATGAGACTAATTTAAGCACTTCAGCCTCAGGGAAATACGCTCTGATTGCTGCAAAGCAAATGGCCCACCACCCAGCCCCTGCTGTGCCTGCTGTCAAACCTGGTGGTAGAAGGACTGTCTCTATTTTGAACTTTCAGAAGAAAAGGCCCGGAGGTCAGTTATCATTTAGGGCAAGATTGTTGAAGCTAAATTTCTGGCATTTTGTAGCTGCATTAAGGACAAAGATTACTTTTTTCAAAAAAGGATAAGGACCCCAAATGACCCAAAAACATGGCAAAAACTGTGAAGAAATCTTTAAAAAAGAAGGGTGGGGGCATGATGAACTGGGCCAAAGCCAAGGATTAAATCCTATTGAAAGAGTGGGCAAAATGAAAAATCTCTACACTGCATCATAATAGTAAACTGGTGCAGTGCATTTACATTCTCAAAACTGGAAATGAATGTGAATAATATCAGAATTTACCATTTATAAATATCTTGTGAGGATGATTCATCACGCTGTGATACTGTTTGTTCCTAAAAATCTCCCGATATTACAAGCCTGTTTTTCATTAAAATAAAAAATATGATGTTCTGTAGGTTTGCTACAGAAATTTTTCATTTTCCTGACTCCGTGGATCTGTGGGAATGTGAATGTATGACACCCCTGTGAGCATAATGTCTTGAACACATTGGGCTCTAAATTCGTAGACCAGACGCAGGCGCGGCGAATGGGGGGAGTGCCGCGCCAAGGGGGTGTATCCAGGCCAGGGGTCGTCAACCCTGGTCCTGGAGAGCCGCAATGTCTGCTGGTTTTTGACGTTACTCTGCACTTAATTGATGAATGAAAGCAGTTCATTGCAAGCCAAACTCATCACACTTGGTGTCTAAGATTTAAATAGGGTGGAGAAAACCAAACTCACACCCCCTGTGGCTCTCCAGGACCAGGGCTTTGAACCTCTACTTTGTCTGGATTACAACTATGCTAAACGCCCAACTACATTGAAAAATCTTGGTTTCCACATAGACTTCTGTCACAACCTGCATGCCTGGTTAATTGGCTCTAGGAGTCTTGTGGGTAGTTCCTGGTAATTGATTGACTGGCTTAATATTCCCTCAGCGCAGGAGTATTGCTAACAGCACAGGGTGTGCTTGTGCAGAGTTTGGTTTTGTCCACCCTATTTAAACCTAAGACACCAGGTGAGATGAGTTAAGGGTGTAATGAACTGCTTTCATCAATTAAGTGCAGAGTAACGTCAAAATCCAGCAGACACTGCGGCTCTCCAGGACCAGGGTTGACGACCCCTGGTCCAGGCTTATCTTGCAATTTCGTGCCCGGTGCAGCCTGGCGCAAGTACTCCTCTATCCCGCCTCGGTCCCTCCTGCCGGTGCAAGTGGCAAAGGCGGCATGTTTGGGTATAACACAGCCGAGTCAAATCTTCACCAATCAAATGACTCCTCTCCTCACCTTTAATCTGGTTGGAATATAGAAGCCTCTGTCCTATATCTGCATGATGCGTTAACGTTGCATTTTACTTTACTGCTTCAGGCATGTTTTCTGCACCGCTTACATCTATATTAAGCATAACGAGTATGAGTTAGCTGGCTAGCAAGGGCATTAGCAAATTACTACCATTAGCGAATTTAAATGGAATTTCAAAACAAAACTACAACAGATCACTCAAACTTGTGAAGATGGTTGCTCATTTATTTCTTCTGCCTGCATCATTCAGAAGAGAAACGATGCGGATACATGCAAAACGTGTATATTCGGGTCTTGGCATTGACTTTGAATGTAATCTGTCGTACGAAAAATTTGTTTCGCCTCTAGTGTGGAAGCGGCTTAAGTCTTTTGTTGTTGCAATATTCGCTCGCTACTTCTACGCTAAATACTCCTCTGGTAGTTTTAAGGCTGAGGAAACATTATCTGAGTACATTTGGAATATCGGCTGCTTTACGATGTTTTATGTTGAATATGCTGCAATATTTTCGGAGTAGAGAAACTCCGCAACAGCCGGTGGAACGTAGCTAAGCATCTTAACTCGCTCACGCTCACTGACCCCTCTTCCCCCACAAATAACATTATTGGGGAAAAAAATAAGGATGATGGCGGAGGAAGTAGCAGCTTACTGGCTAGTGTATTGCATAATGCCAACGAGAACGCATCGTTTCAAACCGTCGACAGCGTTCTGAGTGCTCATAGCCTTGGAAGTGCACTCTTCCTAGAACGACTAGCGAGAATGTTCTTCCCAAGAATGCAAGTCCGTTCTTAGCATTCTTGGTATTGAGAAACAGCCATATACTGCTTTGCCAGTTTATATCATAGACTGTAGGTTGGCTCAGCAGTCAGGAGCCCTCTGCTGTCCACAAGATGCCACTGCACTCGGCCAGTTCAGACCGTCCCTCGACCTCTGGGCCACACCTCCTTATTTGCATACAGGTTGAAAAGCCAAATGGCAAATGGAAAATGGAAACGCCAAATGAGAAATCCAAATGGAGAAGCTAAATGGAAAACTGAAAATCAAAATTGAAAATGGCAAATGCAAAATGCCAAATGTAAAATGGTAACGGAAAAATGCAAACATAAATAAAAAATTAAACAATATTTTTATCTTTTCCATTTAAGCTTTTGATTTAAGCATTTCCATTTCCCATTTTGAGTTTTACATTTGATGTTTCCCAATGGCTATTTAAATTGTCATTTTCAATTTCACCTTTACAATTTAAGTTTTCCGTTCAACCATTTCTATTTACATATTAGCATTTTAAATTCAATGTTTCATTGTCGTTTTATCATTTTGGAATGTAATTCGTTCCATACATTATCATTTTACATGTTTCATTAGGTTTTTCAATTTGCTTTTTATTTTTAACATTTAATTTTGGCCTAATTATTTTAATTTTAATTCTAATTTGGATTATGACCAAAAATACCCTCCATAGTTGAACGAAGTGTCTTCGTGTCCAAATGTCTGACAGGGTTTTAATATATCTCCATGTCCGGCAGTCGGATGGTTCAATATAACACTGTGTCCGACAGTCGATTATTGTTTTTAATTTCTTCAAATCTACTGAATCTTTTAGATATTAAACGTGAATGTTTTGATAAGAGGGCTCAGTTCTTCAAGATGAGTACTGACAATTTCAATCAATGTTTCTGTTTAAGCTCCGCACAATAAAGTGAGTTGACATTGGCGCGGGACAATGTACAATGCCTGTCAGACATTAAATGCAAAATACTTCCCGTCTGACAGCCAAAAAAAAAAAAAAAAAGGACAATTAGAACAGACTGATAACGAAATAAAGAATAAAAAGAAACATTTTAACAATAAACAGAACATCCAATGAACACTACGATTTATTTATTTGCAGGAACATCTTTTTTGGATGTTCTGTTTGTTGGTTATATATTTTTATTCTTTATTTTGTTATAAATCTGTTCTCATATCAATACTTTTACCTTTTTCTGGCTGTCGTACATGGAGTATTTTGCATTTTGCGTCAGACAGTCTTGATCGTGCATGCGATAATTTATTCACACTGTCAATGGTCATGGAATTGATTTGGTCACTGACTACAAGCACTATTTTATCTCTGGTGTGGAAATAAAGCGTGAATCTGTTCGAACCATCGGACTAATTTTCAATAGAGAGACCGAATAAAGACTGTTGTCTATCTTCAATGGAAGTAAACAGACAAATAAAAAGACCAAGAAAAGTTTATCACTATCAATTTGCATTTCGTGAAGGTCGAACACAAACATGGCTAAGTTTATATGTCTAATAATTCCTGGAATACTCGAAAAATTAGAACTTTTATGACTTTCGGACACGGAGATATGCATTAAAACCCTGTCCGACTTTCGCATCTTCGTGCGAGAAATTCGTTTTGCATCTAGTGTTCAAGCGGCTTTACTGAGCATAGACCGCAAGCAATATACACTGACCAAAACTTCCAACGCAACACATACAATTTTGTAATATTTGGTGTACATATAATGGGATATTGGTTTTGAGCCTTGATACATCAACTATAACTTAAAAGCTCAGAAAATTGTTTTGATTTTGTCGTGGGGGCAGCTCGTTCCGCTTGATTGCACATTGTTTAGAATTTTGCCTATCCCGTCAGGATGAGTAGAGCTCATTGACCAATCTTTCGAGAATTTGGTCAATAAAAAGCTGTAGCAACGGGCAACTTAAATATTCCTTTGCATTATCCTGGGTCAAGGTGTGACCATGCCGCGCCTAGGTCAAAATCAGCGAGAGCGAGCCGTTGGTATGCTCACTGGTGGAATGTCGCAAAAACGGGTTGCAAAGAACCTGGGCGTCCACGTGTCGACCATATCACATCTCTGGAGCCAGTATAATGAAACAGGAAGCACCGGTGATCAACCACGTGCCCCAAGACCACGTGTCACCGCCCCTCAGCAGGATCGCCATATTCGCCTCCAGCACCTGCGTAATCACTTCCTGCCAGCTACAGTCACTGCTGCTCAGACCAGAGGTCGTCACCAGAACTGGATTAGCGACCAAACCGTACGCAACCACCGGCGTGAAGCCGACCTGCACAACCGACGTCCCCGCCGTGGTTTGGTGTTGACTCCTGCACGTTGCCGCGTCCGTTTGTGATGGTCAAGGGCACATTTGGGCTGGAATGCTCTCAGGTGGAACAGGGTGCTCTTCTCCAATGAATCAAGGTTCAAGTTGAGTGTGTCTGACGGAAGACTGCGTGTATGGCATAGGCGACGGCAACGTTCTTCTGATGCTACCATCCTGCAGCGTGACCACTGGGGAGGATCCAGTGTGATGGTTTGGGATGGAATAAGCAGTAGACACTAGACAGACCTCATTTTCATTGATGGAAACCTCAGTGCGGCCTGTTACCGTGACGACATCCTCACCCCTGTCACAGTTCCACTCGTCCATCGCTATCGCCTAACGCTGCAACAGGATAACGCAAGACCACATGTCGCCAGAGTCTGTCAGGACTACCTGAGGCAGAATAATGTTCAGTGCCTTGATTGGCCTGCATATTCCCCAGATTTAAACCCTACAGTACATCTATGGGATATTCTGGATCGCCGGGTGAGAAGGCGTGATCCAGAACCAGCCACAGTCCAACAGTTGCATCAAGCACTCCAGGAGGAATGGGACCGCATAACACAGGCTGAAATTCGGCATTTGATTGACTCCATGCATCGCAGAATCCAGGCTGTGTGTGACGCCAGAGGAGGCCATACAAGATACTGACTTCGGTGATCCAGAATTGCGCTTTCAACTGATGCAATGAATTGGAAACCAGGAAAAATCTGTTCTTCATTCCTGACTATAAAACTGTGTTTTTGATTTGAATCTTAATATTTGTTATGTATTGTTACATTTATCGTAAGAAAATGACACGTGTTGCGATAAACCCGAGTGTTGCGTTGGAAGTTTTGGTCAGTATATATATATATATATATATATATATATATTCACACAGTAAAAATCCCAGCGTTGATTCAACTCCAACAGAGTTCATTTGAGTCCAAGATGGATGGGTTGGTCTCATATAAACTCCCCTGGAGTTGAATTAACACTGGGACTTTTGCTGTGTGTGTATACTGCCTAACTTTTAATTGAAGAAATACAATTGAATGAAATATCTCATTCTTACCATGGTACAATTAATTTTCTCAAAAATACTGTATCTAAGCCACAGTTATTGGCACCCGTCATGCTATGTTCTGTGCAGCCTGCCTTTACCAAGATAACAGCGGAGAATTCTCCTAAAATTTGCGAAGAGGTTGGTGGAACACAAGACACAGGATCTGAGACCATTCCTGTATACAGAATCCTTCCAGATCCTATAGACTCAAAGATCATTGCTTGTGGGCTCTCCTCTCCTGACTCATCTTACAGATTTTCTATGGGGTTTAGGCAGAGGGACTGTGATGGGCATGGCATAATTTATTCTGCGGTAGCTGAACTATTTTTTTGAAGATTCTGAGGCGCACTTCAGATCACTGTCCTGCTAGAGGTTCTATCTACGGCCCATTTTAAGCTTCCTGGCAGAAGCCAATAGGTTTCAATTTTATACATGATGGTATTTGATGGCCGCCTCACTGCAAGAAGGTCATGAGTTCGAATCCAGCCTAGGGCCTTTCTATGTGGAATTTGCTAATTTTCCTTGTGTTTGTGTGGGTTTCCTCTGGGTACTCTGGTTTCCTCCCACATATACATGTAGGTCAGGAAAGGTGTGTGGACTCTGCAAAAGACTGGAAAGCTATCTAGGATGTATCCCTGCCTTTCGCTCATAGCCAGCTGGGATAGGCTCCAGCTCTCCTGTGACCCAAGTGAGGAAGAAGCACAGCAGATAATGGAAAGATGGATGGATGATATTTGACAGAGTCCATGATGCCATGTAACCTAACAAGATGTTCACTGCCTTTGGAAGACAAACAGCCCCACCACGTCAAAGATCCACCACCATACTTGATAGTGGGTATAAGGTGCTTTTCTTGAAGGCTATCTTTCCATATACACCAAAACCAATATTAATTTTTGCTGTCAAAATGGTCTTATCAGACCCTGAAAGCTCCCATTCGAAGTCCCAGTAACATCTGGCAAACTGTACTTAAAGGCTCGGTAGGGAGCTTATTTTGGCAATATTGGGCAAAAACTTCCATTTAACCTTTGAGCATAATGTAAATGAAGTGATCTGAGGGAAGAGCAGACCTCTGCATCATCTCTGGGCTCTGTTTTCAGCCTGCAAAGAATCTGCCCCGTGACGGAGGAATTTGACCAATCGCAGAACAGCTGAGAGAGTGAGCCCTGTGATTGGCTGTTCTGCTGAAGCAGATGCACGTGCACGTCTCTTCGGTAAATAAAATATGCTACACTGCTTCAAAACATTAGCTTGTCATTAGTCTTAAAAATGAAGAACGGCTTTTATTTGCTCAAAGTTATAACTGAATAATTCCCAATGTCAAACCTGTCAGCTTATGATACTTTAGCCTTTGTAGTCGTCTGTCTTTCCTACTATATTACACTAAATATAAATACTATTTACTATCACTCGTGTTCAAAAATAGTATTTTCTTACCTGTAACTCGGACATTATTATACGGAGGATAAAGTACAAAAAGGTTTGTCTAATTTGGGATTGCCTAAGGCAGGGACTGTCGGGTACGTGTATAAAGCGCATGCATCAGATGCCCATGCTTGTCTGGTGGGAGGAGCTCAGGTCAGAGATGAAGGGATGAGAGCCGTGTAGACACAAGAATCACCATTTTTCAAGGATTCCTGCCTACCGAGCCTTTAAAGGCCCGATGTGTAATTCTCTGCCGCAAGAGGGCGCTTAACCAAACAATAACAAGAGGCCGAGCTTGATGACGTAACGGCATCACGTGGAATCATGGGAGTTGTTGTCTTCATCAATTTACATGCACCGCTGACAGCTAAATTCTCCAATGTGACTCAAACAGGAGCGGCGAAACCACGTACATGGACGAGGTTAGGTTATATTTCTTTACTTTTATATAACTTCATCTTATTTCATTCAAATAAAAAAATGTAAGGGATTATGATAAGTCAGCCGTTTACAGCGCTTATGATGTGCTGCAGGTCAGAGGCTGAGGGGGTGGGGCCGGTTCATGTTGCCCATCTTTGCAGAGAATAATAACAGATGTGAACACTCTGTTGCTGAATGCAAATGCTAAAGGTAACAGATAGAGGAAATGCCACTGTAAGCTGGCAATGTATGGTTTCAGTTGCTCCTGCTGCTATTGCTTTAGCTTCCTTAGCAACAATGTGCTCAACAGACCAGCTGGCCAGCGATTATCCGTCAAAACACGCAGATAGACCAAACTGAATCGAGTATTCAAGGGAGCCGTGTTCTAACTGAAAGTAATGTAGCTAACGTAGCACTGACTTCTCATAACGCACAAAAGACGTGCCGTATACATCAGCTTTCTGTTTGTCATGCGGCATCACAAGAAAAATGTTTTGAAGTAGAGTAACGTTACGTTCATGTTACCATCTTGGCTTGAAACTCTTTGGCAACAGCGAAGCATGTGTGCGTGGAGGGTGATTTTCTCGGTATCATGCACTCTTTGTGTTTGGAGTGACATCAAATATGCAATGAAAAGAAACGGCCTACATTGTGTTCCTACATTGATAATACAGATATCTGTCTTTGATAATCGTTGAATACATCACAGATGGCACAGTGGTTAGCATTGCTGCCTCACAGCAAGAAGGTCGTGGGATCGAATCCGGCCTGGGGCCTTTCTGTGTGGAGTTTGCATGTTCTCCCCGTGTTGTGTGGGTTTTTGCCGGGTACTCCGGTTTCCTCCCACAGTCCAAAGACATGCATATCAGGCTAATTGGAGACACTAAATTGTCCATAGGTATGACTGTGAGTGTGAATGGTGTGTGCGCCCTGCGATGGATTGGCAAGCTGTTCAGGGTGGGTCCCTGCCTTTGCCCGTAGTCAGCTGGGATAAGCTCCAGCTAGCCCCGTGACCCTAGTGAGGAATAAGCGGGTATAGAAAATGGATGGATGGATCTTTGAATTGGGAAATTTTACATATTGCGCCTTTAAGTCTGTTGATCTTTGACAGCGGTGGATTTTTTCGGGCATCCCTTCCGAACCAATTGAGGTGATATCAGTGGTCTCTGATAGCAGTTTTGGAGATTTTCCAACCCCAAGACTCAACTAACCTCAGTAATTCTCCAGCTGTGATCTTTAATAATTTTTTCGCCAGTCAAACCATCCTCCTTTCTTCTAGGCGGATCATTCACATCCTGTCACTTTTTAACTTCTTAATTATTGCCTTGATAGTGGAAATCTTCTGTTCAGAGATTTTCTAATATCAACTTCCTGATTTGCACAGCTTAACAGCTTTATGCTGCTGTTAGGCTCTGTGTTCTCAGGTCATTTCAATTGAGATGAATGATGAAGGTTGTCTGGCTTGTGTCACCTCATATTTAGACTTCAGTGAAAAAGAAAGTCATGGTTTACCAATGAAGAAATCCCTATCAAAAAGGTGAACTTCAAAAATGGTAAATATGACTGGAAAAATACTTAAATTAGATTTGAATCATAGGACTTTCCATGAGAAACTAGAAAACTTGTTATTCAATGACTTTTTTCTCAATTATTTTACTGCAATAAAAATGTAGGATTTTTATGAATATTTGAAGAGAAAGACCAGGAGGATAAACAGCATTTTTTCACGGCTTGTTTCGCTCATATTCACTAAGGGTACCAATAATTTTGTATGAACTCAGGCTTCTAGTTTGGAGCCATTTTCTCTGTCGGACAAATTAATTGTCTGTGTCACAGCCAGTGGATTTAACTGGCGTTTAAAAATTAGGACTTCACATTTTAATCTGAGCGCTTTTTATCTTGTAAACCAAAGTTGGCAACTGTGTTACACAAAGTTACAGTCAAAGGGTTAAATGAATATTGCTCTATTATAAATTTTATTATATAAATCTATTATAAAGTGATGCATCTTATTACAAAATTAATCACAAAATTACCAGCTGAAGAGTTAGAACATGTACCAGACACAAACCATTTCCATCCAAGATTATTAATCGAATTTAGTGTAATTACTTTGGCTGCATCTCATCTATACTGGCACAATATAACAGCAGGTGGTACGTGTCATTTATGCTGCATACCCTCTCTGTGCTTTGTCCTGTCTGTCTTGTTCTAATCTGCTTGATGGAGAGGTTAATGCACACCTTTCTCTGAAAATTAAGTTTCACAAGAATGATAATAGAGGGGCTTATTTCTGCTTCAATTATCTAAGCTTTTCAAAGGATCAGCAGAGCAGCGAAGCAAAATTAAAAAGCATATTTTGTGCAGCCATCTATAAGCGACAGGCTGAAATTGCAGCCAAAAGGGGTAAATTTGTCTGCCACTATTAAAGGAACAGATTCATGCAGCATTCTTAAAGGGGCAGACTCCTGCAGCACTCTACACTATATACTGCTCACTTATGGAATGGAATGATGTGAGTCATTTCCCAGGATTTGAACAAAAATGTGCTAGTGCTGGGTTTAGCCTCAGAAAACCAAGCTCAACACGCACCTATTGGTTGAATTTAGCAATTTAGCATTAGTCCGTTCCCTTGGAAATGCTTATGTATACATGGACCATCCTCCATCTCCACATCATGCAGTCCATATACACATCACCCACAGAATAAAAGCAAGATTTTATAAGGAGTATAGACCTTTCTTGTGCAGCCTGGTGAGTCGAGTTAATTTATTCCAGTTTTATAGGAGTAGGTCAAGTTTGTTGAGCAGCCAAATTATAGCGGTAATAGTGAGCGTTTTCCGGTGGGGGTTATTAGTCCGTATATAGTTGATTTTTACCTTCAATTTCTTGTACTTACTCTAGTTTTTGTAGTTTTCCCATTGCTGCCCCCCCCATTCGGATATCGTGTAGATCAGGGATTCACAAATCTGGAACTTGAATTCAAAACCAGCCCAGGCTTTCTGTTATCCCAGGCAAGTAAATGGACATTTTGTGACTCACATTGGCCAGACTGTCTAAACACCTGAGTCCCTGGAGAAGGAAAGGTGGAAAACCAGCAGTTCTCAGGCCTCTAGGACCATGATTTGAGGATGAGGGGTGTAGACATATTGCTAGCATTATCTGTAAATTACTTGGAGAGAATCTAGAAAATCTCAAAATTAAATTGCATTAAACAGAACAGGCAAACAAAAATAGGCAAATGTTAAGAACATCTATCCTCTAACTGCTAATAGGCTACCATCATTGTCTATTTAACAACAAACAAATAGCATTTCTCAATTTATAAACAGCCCCAAAGACAAACACAATCTCTGTTCAGGTGACTTGTATTTTTAAGGTTTTAATCAATCTATGTTAAATACTCATTTCAATTTGTCAGGGTGTACATTAGACCAAGATAATGATTTTTTTTTTCTTTCATTGAAACTGACAGTGGTTAGGCAGCATATTTTCTGTTAATGGATAATATCCTTCTTCTTGCTTTACTTTTGAGAACAATAATGGGAAATTTGATGACCAGTCAACTGAACAAGTAGGCTATTTTGGTCAGCTAGCCTTTCACAATGACTTTGCTGAAAATGTAGGCACCAATTCAAAGAGCAAACGATTGGGAGCGGAAAAAGAGACTGGAGAGGAAGAGGAGATGAGGATAAAACTGCCTGTTACATATTTTCTGTCTTTTCCTGCAATGTACCGAAGACTCCTATCCTGCTTTCATTCTAGTGTCAGACTTTTTGTTCAGATTCTTCTGGTTTATTGCACCCAGCTCAACCAATTAGCCTATCAATGACAGTCGCCTGCTGTGAGTAGGTACCTGCTAGCACCCAAGCACAGTTTATGAACAAGTTGGCTGGTGACAGCTTATCGGACTGTAGCTAGATCACTCTTTAGACAGCCATCTATCTATCTATCCGGTAATAATGACACCACCTCTAGCTATATATATCGGCAACATGTTTTGAAAACATTGTCCCCCAAAATAACAAAAGTATCATTTTCATGACTTAGGTACTTCTTGCACACAGGTCTTCAATTAAAGAATAAATTGTGAAAAGTGTTAACAGTTTCCAGTGGTTCTATTAATTGAGGCATTAGGGGTGGCCGGATCAGGTCACAACAGAGAGTATAAGATACTGTATGTCATATTCCTACATTGCCATCATTCAGCTAATGTACGTAATGTAATGTAATGTAGCTATGGGAAAAGTACTACAATTAAGTGATAGAGATAAATATGGAACAAACGCCAAATCACAGTTCTCTTCCACTGTCAACTGAGTGGCTAGCTACCGTTAGCTCACTAGCTTACAAACTGATGTTACATAATGCTTATGGAAAGGTGCTGCCAGCACACTAGCTAAGTAATATTAAATTAGTTATGAGTGTAGCGCTTAGCTAGCCTGCTACAGTGCTAAGCCATACCTATTTATTTAGCGTAAATGTGTGAGTGAATGAATAATGTATCCATTGTGAAGCGTCTTTGAGTGCCCAGAAAGCAGAAAAGCGCTTTATAAAATTGATGCATTATTATTATTATTATTATTATTATTATTTAACCAAAATTACACTTGGTTTTCAGTTTGGCTAAATATTAACAGCATGACATAACATGGAGCCATTTTTTTAGAATGCGCTCAGTTAATGAAATTTCCGCAAAAGTGATATGGAGCGAAGGTAATATCAAAAATATGTCATTAGTCGGGCCATGGGAAAAGTGCTATAGTTATGTGATGAAGAATAATCTGGAACAAATGCCAAATCGCAGTTCTCTTCTACGGGCAAGTCATTGCAAACACCATGGAAGCAAAGCTGGCGATCCAGTTGCACGTCTCAAGCCCCGCTTAGGACAAAAATGAATATTCATGACCTAAATATTAAGAGTGATCAATTGCATTTTTTAAAATATTGAAGTAGGCAAAGCTAGGCCTAAACCAGGCGCAATGAGAATGTTCCCCCTTTAAGGCATACATGTCAGTTCTATTCTCAACCTAATTGGTAAACTCAATAATTTTGTCAAGCATAGTTAATGGGTCAGATTCATATTAGTTGTTGAGGATTATATTTCAATATTTCTCATCATATTCATCAGTAGATCAATTGCCATGTTGAATAACCATAATCAATAATCATAATAAATAACCGTATTATGTAAGCAGCAGTAACACACACACACACACACACACACACACACACACACATATCATAAACACACACCCACACCAGTAGTTCACATATGTGTAGGGAGGGGATGCACAGTGCAAACATACACACACACACACACACACACACACACACACACACACACACGCACACGTACACATGCACATATACACACAGACACATACCCATAAAACACACAAACAGACAGTTCACACACATGAGCAGGGCACGCAGACACATGCACACACACATACACACGCAGCACACAGACACATTCACACACACACACACACACACAAACACATACAAGCAGTTCACACACAGTCACACACACAGACAAGCAATTCAATTCACACATGCATGAGCAGCTCACACACACAAGCAGTGGGCGACTGTAGCTTTGATTAGTAAGCAGGCTTCTGTTTAGTTGATTGAAAAACATTATCACATCATGTATTTGATTTCTGCAGCTTTGATCAATATTTGTTCAGTAAAATCATTATTTGTTACTGAAAAAAAAACAATAAATTGAATCATTTATGTATCTACTTCTATCCTATTCCTTTGGCTGTATTTTTCCTCTCTTGACCGTAATTTTCCACTCGTTTTTAGTGATTTGCACGCTTGTCTTGTGGTTGAGGTTCTCAAGGGCAGATGGCAGTGTTTTGGTTTGCCTGTCCTTGTCGTGTGAGAATGAGAAGGCAGAAAGACCATATTTGGAAGATATTTCCTGTGATGAAGGTATAAAAACTGGGTGTGATAAGCAAGATGTCAGTTCTTCTTGCGCAAAAAGAACTCGGCTTTATATCTATCAATATGCCTCAATAATGAATAAAAACCACAACATAGTCCACTAAGCAAACTAAGTACGCAAATGATGCAATTCTGGGCCCATTTAAAGATATATACATTTATGGTGTATTGCGCATTTTTAGTGCTCAAATTTGATGCATCACCCGCCCGCACCAATAATTTTTACAGTTTTATATAACGCCAGTGCCAGGCTTATTCTGCATCTCACTAAGAACAGCAATTCAAAGTGGCAGAGGTAATTAACATGATAAAAGCAAAAAAGCCTTGCTGAGCAACTCCCCACAGAATGAAATAAAGCATTGGAAGCACGAAACAGCTTTTTTTAATATTCCTATGGAGAATATAATTTGAGATTTTTATAGTGCTTCAACCTAATGAACAAAAAATTATAGCAGGACATCAGTGCCTACCTCAGCACAACAAGAGTTGTCAGAAAGACAACAAAGCTCGCCGGGGCAAGGTTAAAGTTTTTCTGCACACGGACGGACGCGGACGCGGACGCCGGGGGTACGACAATAGCTCTCCGGACGTTATTCGTCCCGGCGAGCTAAAAAGGATTTATGGTAAATTATGTTTATTGATAGCCATAGTATAGCACATAGATGGACATCCTTTCTCACTACAAATAAATGATTTGGCTCACTGAACAAAACAATTAAAAAAAAACTTGGAGACACCTGCCAACCATGTGAAGTAATTTATAACCAGATGGAGGAAAGATGAGAGGAACCCGATTAAATTATTTACATCCTTAAGACAGAGGACAGAGGTTGTGAAATGCCATTCCTTTACACAGAGATGGAGGCAGACGAGCTGCTTTCTTTTTCATGAGAACTATTATACTGCATTATAATTTTACCGGACAAAACTGGGATTTTACTTGTCAGATCATCACAGGGGGTAGTACTTTTCACTCGAGTGAAAAGGGAAGATGTGATTTATACTGAGACTCCAGTGCACAAAAAAAAAAACAGCAGGGGCAAGATTTCCACATAAAACAGATTTTTTATTTCCTGAAATAAAATAATTTTACTATATATATATATATATATATAAGCCACATAAAGGCACTAGATCTACTAACCCTGTTCCTAGAGATCTACTGCCTCGAAGGTTTTCATTACAGCCCTAATGTAGCACACACTAAGTATAATAATTAGAATCTGAGATCTCTCGCTGTTGAATTACTCGTGCTTTTGTGCAGGGTTGGGTAGCCCTCAATTAGATGAACTGCCTTTTGCATTATGACATCAAGAAAACTATGACATAAAAAAACTATTGAACCTTTCGTCCCTGTATCATACAACAGTCAATAGACATTGAGCCTCAAAAGACACTCATTCAAGAAAGAAATGATCTCTGCTGACCAAAGGGCAAGTGAATGCATGTAAACATTCCTTTAAGATGTGACACTCTGTCTGAATGCCTTTCTACTATATTGTTCCAGATACAACCAATTTACTCTGGTGCTGTTAAATGATCTGTATCCTGAGGAAATATTCACAGAATGGAAAAATCACTACCCGCCAGGACAGTGTTGATACATTTAATTAAGACAGCATTTTTCTTTTAAACAGTTAATTTGCCACAGACTACTGCAAAGCAATCAGTTCACAGTTTGAATCATGCTCATGACTTGTAACAGATGCTATGAGGGAAAGGAAATTATGGAGCGCTAAAAATAATTAGAAATCTGTACATTTTAATATCTGTCGATGCTTCAAAGAAATTAAAGACTTACGAGGCACTATAAATGCCATTTCTTTACACGAGAGAACGGGTGAAATACATTTGTTTAAGAAAATCCATACCAGAGCAAATATCACCCTTAGAAGTTAAGGCATTCATCTGAGTTTAACAGCCCTTGCTTGCTTGCAATGAAGACCATGACATTAATTTAATCAACATCAAATTGAGTAACAGATAAAAGCAGACAGCTTTTTCTTCACAGTCCCAGTTTGGTCAACTTTTGCGAGTAATCACTGATCCTGTCCAACTGTAATTGGGGAAAGAATGTAAACAAAAAGCTTGCATTTAGCTGTTAATCACCACTATATTCACAATAAGTCTCAACCCCATTAAATGTCCCCAGTTGCCCAGTGAAACATAAAACAGTAAAGCACCCCAAGCATAGATATATGGTGTTGCTGTCTGAAATTGTTAGAAGTGGCACTCGTGGGCTATAATTCTGTAAAGAAAATACCAAAAAAAAATTCTGAGACAAAGGCTTACAGAAAAATGGATACTCTGCATGACAACTTTATGAAATGTAACTCATTTGAGAGCGATCTTCAGCTGTGCTGATTTGATCAGGAAGAGAAACAGAAACAGTGCTTTAGCACTACATGGATAAGTAGAGGGCTTGAAAACAATACTGAATCAGTTGCTTCAAGAAGAAATGTTTTTTAAAAACTGCACCTGGGGTTTCTTTTTTATCATATTTTTCCCATTTAGTGTTTTACCTTGTTTCACATTGTGAAACAGTGTGCCTGTGATTTAAGCATTTTCCCTCAACATGTAGCCAAACAAGACAAAGTTTTAACCACTTCAGAGGCAAAAATGTTTAAACTAATGAAGTTGGGTCCTTCATTTCCCCACAATGGCTTCACTAAATTCAGTTTCAATATCTGTAAACTTAGGGCGATGCATTCTACCAATAATTCCGAGTAGTTTTGGACATTCTTCCTGCACTGTTAAAGGCTCGGTAGGCAGCTTATTTTTGGCATTTTTTTTTAAACTTCCATTTAACCTTTGAGCATAATGTAAATGAAGTGATCTGAGGGAAGAGTAGACCTCTGCATCCCCTCTGGGCTCTGTTTTCAGCCTGCAAAGAATCTGCCCGTGACGGAAGAATTTGACCAATCACAGAACAGCTGAGAGAGCGAGCCCTGTGATTGGCTGTTCTGCTGAAGCAGATGCGCGTGCACGTCTCTTTGATAGAAACTCAGTGTTTCCCAAACTGTGTGGTGTGCCGTGAGAGTTTCCTAGGTGTGCCGCGAGAAAACCCACAGACTGTTTTTTTTTTCTGATAGCCTAATAATATAAAACGGCTGAACTTACAGGATATAAAAATAACAATTCATGTCATTATCAATTCATTCAATTCAGTTTATTGAAATGCCTATTTAAAATTCCTTCTCAATATTTCCACATCATGTATTCTACTGTACAATTCCTTCTCATGATTGGCCAATCACACATCGTCAAACGCGAAAAATTAAACACTCCGCGGCAAAACTCAGCTAAAACTAGCCCCATTCGTGCCTCCGAGGGCTTGTTTTAACATTCTGACTTTCACTGGCCCAGCGGAGTCATATGCCTTGCCACTGACAAAACCCGCAAAAATGGGAATCGCCAGACACCACTTGTCTTCTGCCGCCGCTAGCGTAAAAACTTTCTTTTGTCTTACCTTGTGTCTGGTATCAGCGTAACAACGACATATTAAAGTTTCGTTCGGCACCAACCATTCATCGTAACTCCCTCTCGTTCTGAAGAATAAGTCTGGAACAGGCAAAACTTTACCCCAGAAATCTAACTTCCTGCCCAGAATCGTTCACGGCAGAGCCATGAAATTGTGACGCGCGCGCTGACTGGCTGGCGCTTGGGAGACATGGCAAATGCCTTTACAGTCAGATGCGTCAGCAAATTCATACATATTTTCTGGCAAAACTGCTGTCATAACGCCATACCTCACCAGAATTGTCCCAGTAACGTTAGTCATTAAATTAGGAGCAGTTGCAGCTGTTTAATTTGCAGGCTAACTTTGTAGAGTACCTGTTTTGTCTCTACTGCTCTACAGCTCTGCCAGAGAGGCGCGCGACTCGCAACCGGTGACAATGGTAGGCAACTGGAAGGCACGCAGTGACGGATGACCGACAGGAAGCTCAGCAAATCATTTTATTTGAACCGAAGAAAATGATTAGTCAGACTTTTATCAGAAATATATGAGAATAGAATATTGATGAGTTTCAACACCTGGTGGATTTCTTTTACTTTTTAGTGTGCCATACGCTTATTAAGAGCATTTTAAGATTACAAAAGAAAAGTGTAAAAATGCCAGAAAGGGAATAATTGCTTTAAAGAAAATGACTTTTTTTTTATCTAATTTTGCCGAAGAAAACTACAGGTTAGGAAGTGTTTCGAATGACATCTGAGTATCTGGAGAAGTGGGGGCTGAACTGGAAAGACTGCGTAGGGTCATTTATTTTATGATTGCATGGAAGCCTGAAACCTGGTTGGAAAGGTCGAGTGGTTGTCTTGTCACTCTGTAATGCTGCGAGGAAGGTAGCGCGAGCAGAACGCTATAATATCATAGCGGTGTGCCATAAGATTTTTTCATAGTAAACAGCAGTAGCGGATCTAGACCCGGGAATAGGGGGGGGCGCAGACACGTCCCTTTATGACAATTAGTCCTGGGTAGTTTGCAATCATTTTCCTTTACTGACGCGTTTTCCAATTATCGTACTTGGCAACTTAAGACACGGTCTCTCCATACGCGAGCGAACAGCGATGAAATCATGGGCGAAATTCAGTACAGAAAAATAATTTACTTATTAATAGGCCAGTGCTTCGCGTTGATTGATCAGGTCCGTGTTCCAGTGAAATATCACCTTTCACTCGCGGTGTTGCGTGGGTTGAAAAAAAAAAGTGGCGCTTGGCAGTTAAACAGGCAGCGTGCTGCTCAAGCTGTTTGCGTGAGAGTCGACAGGAATGCAAATTTGACTAACGTTGATTTAAATACAACAAATAAGCGTCCAGATGAATGATTTTCTTCTTACGTAATCGGGGAGAACAAGCAGCAGCTGTTAACTGTGGAGTGCTCTCGGAGCAAACCTTCGGTTACTCATGAAAATGACTGAGAACAGGTCAGGACTAATAACTGTTTTAAACGGATGTTTTGTCACAATTCTCAGTTCAGGCTCCGTCACTGAGCTGAATTAAGCCCACGATTTCATCGCTGTTTCATCGCATATGGAGAGACCGTGTATTAAGTTGCCAAGTACGATAATTGGAAAACGCGTCAGTAAAGGAAAACGATTGAGAACTAGCCAGGACTAATTGTAATAAAGGGGCGTATCTGCGCCCCCCCTATTCCCGGGTCTAGATCCGCAACTGGTAAACAGTGTGCCGTGAGAGAGAAAAGTTTGGGAAACACTGCTATAGTTTGAATAAAATGTGCTACACTGCTTCAAAACATTAGCTTGTCATTAGTCTTAAAATTAGAGAACAGCTTTTATTTGCTCAAAGTTATAACTGAATAATTCCCAATGTCAAACCTGTCGGATGACGTTACTTTAGCCATTGTAGTCGTCTGTCTTTCGTATTATTTTACACTAAATATAAATACTATTTACTATCGCTCAAGTTCAAAAACAGTATTTTCTTACCTGTGACTCGGACATTATTATATGGAGGATAACGTACTAAAAAGGTGTGATGGGTGCTGGAAGTGGACGCCAAGAGCAGCGGCCAGAAATAAAAGGCAACATTCTTCAGCGTGCTGAGAGACTAAAAACAGATAATAATAACAAGACTCGCGCTACCAACGGACCTGACGCCGCCCATGGTAGCAAACAGGCGAGCTCGAGGAAAACTAAAGAAAAGGAAAATAAACCAAAGATTCCCTTGCTCACTAACACTATTCCTGTTTTGCAACTAAGTCCCTGACAATATCTCTCTAGAGACCTTACTGGCTAAAGCGTCAAAGAAGGACTGACACTCTAGCAACGGGAGCGAGGCGAAATAGGAGCTTAAATAGAGTCTGGGCCACGCCCCCAATCAATGGCAGCTGGCCCAGGAATCCGATAGGTAGCAAACGATATCGTCCCGGACGAGAGCAACAAAGAAAGCTCTCAATACCTCCAAACCAGGACAAAAGGTTTGTGAAATTTGTGATGCCTCGGGCAGGGACTGTCGGGTATGTGTATGAAGCGCTTGCATCAGATGCCCGTGATTGTCTGGTGGGAGGAGCTCAGGCAATCACTGTTTTTCTAGGATTCCTGCCTACCGAGCCTTTAACCTCTACCTTAGCACTGTGCCTCTTTTGTCAAAACTGCGTACAGCTGATAGGCTTACAGGGCCGAGTGACCAATTTCCAACGAGCGCCACGTTATTGATTCAGGTCTTCAAGGTCTCAGAGCCTCTTGAAAGGCCCGAGTACACAAGTAAATCACACTGATGGTGCCCTGACTCTTGATGTGCACGGAGTATTCCAAGTTCAGACAGGATAATTATGTCAGATTTAACCATTTATTACAGAACGACATGCAATTGAGTTTGGCGGTGACTGCTTGATTGATGCTCTGTAACAATCTCGATAAGCAAGACACAGATTGTCCCTGAGATCACAAACCACCACAGCCAAGCCTGAGATTCAGGAAATTTACACTAATGACTACAATAAGAACAGATGCTACTGATGATGAATTAAGTTATCTATGAAGGACGAGTCTTAGGAGGTGCAGGAGATGAGACGCAGAGTTGGAGGCGGTTTGTAATTTATTCAAGCCAAACTCCTCATGCGTAACCCTACTGCATAGTGGAGTGACTGATTGAAAGACTGACTGACTTACATACTGACTTACACACTTACTTACTGATAGGGTAGATCCACTATGCAGTACAGTTCCGCAACATGAGCTTGGCTCCTGTAAATGTACATAAACCTACATATGGTAGTGGAATCTGTAGCACTCTGCAAGTGACAGTCAACATGCGCAAACTTATGAGGCAGTGGATCTGTAGTCGCATGAATACATGGGAACCTACACATTCCGCTATGGAGGGCTCTTTTCCATCATGCTAGACAACTTGTCTATAATGTTGAATTATTTAGCTTGAGATTAGTCTTTTTTTATTTTAAAATGTGTCTCACAGATATTCTAACCTATTGGCAGCAGATTACTGCATGCTGCATATTCTAACGTAAAGGTAGCCTGCGTCATGATGTGTGGTTGACTTTTTTCCATCAAGCTGGAAAACTTTTTAGGTGCCTGTTTTCATCGGCTAAGTTACCCAAGACCCTCAATTTAACGCTTATGCACACTTATGCAGCATTCCGTAAAAGCTGATCAACTGGTTTGCAGTAAGCTTTCACAAGAATACAAAATTTCTGCAGTAGGTTTACATAAGGCAACATGTTGGGTCTCGTGTGTAACCTTACTGCATAGTGGATCTATCCTACACACTTGCTTGTACTTACTCACTTACGAGGTAGATCCACTAGAGCTGCTGAAATCAACAGTGATGAAACAGAAAGAGGTTTGTGACCAGACCAGACTTCCATGCCTGCCTGAACTAATGCGCAAGCTCAATTTCATGGCACTGGCATGGAAATAAAGCCACTAGAGAGAGAACTCTCTGCTCTTATAACAGAAATGTAACTCCTCCTTGATATGTAACTGGTTGGATGACCTCTATAACTGCCTACGTTTGTCACACTATGAAGGCGCTGATATGGCTGTTGTTCCTCGGAGGAAATATCTCACCACGCGACTTTGGTTCAGAATGTGACATTTTTAACTAGACTGAAGCAAGAAATGTTGCGACTAATAATAAACCTGGGATAGGAGGAACAACTGTCTTGGACAGAGTGGCAATTATAGTAGTACAGCCACCTGACACACATTTGAAAAACCATGCACACACAATTAGCCATGCGGCAAGAATAGACTCCTCATGTTTCAAAATTATCCGAGAAAAGGCTTTTGCAGAGCCAGAAGTGACTCTGTGTAATTACCCATCAATCATGAAACTATAGTTCAGAGGACGAGTACAAAACGGCAATTTTGAATATAAGACTTCAGTTTATCTCTGCAGTGAATTAGAATTTTAAAGCCCTTATTTTCAATGCATTATTTTGACATACAGTTCAGCTCATACGTTTACATACTCACGGCAGACTTCGTAAGATGCTCGCCTATTTTAGAAAATAAAAGCAATGATGTAAAACAAGTTACTTTTATTGATGAACAGAGCTCAAAATGTTTCATCACTGAATTTTGTATTTTTCATAGTGATGATAATAATAGAAATTTCTCCGGTCAAACGTTTACATACCCTTCAGGTGTTAATTTTGTGCAATTGCTGCCTTGAGCAAGGATGGCAGCTAACAGCCATTTGTAAAGTCGGGGATACAACGGATTTGCATTTATCCTGCTGTTGCAGTCTCTTTTGTATTTGCTGCCATGTCCGAGAAGTTCTTTTTCATGATCAAACTGCACATCACAATTATGACCCAATTTTGTTTATATTTGCCACTTTCAGTGATTGAAGTGAGGTCTTGACGATAATCTATTTTGGTCAAAATTGGATAATTTATGATATAGTTCATCAAGGGCCTAAATCACACAAACCCATGCAAAATGACCCATATGTCATTTCACATTTAGAGATTAGTTTTGTATTAGGAACTGTTACGCAGTCATATAATCACATCAGTTCATGACCTTGGATTTAAACTTTGACCTTGGGTCTGAGGTTAATAGGAAAACGCCCTGTATTTTGTTAATTGTTGCATGTAGAGGATCTATCTATCTATACCATTGCAAGCACAGCTAATGACAATGCAGTAGGGACAGATAATATGATCATTCCATGCAATCGCTTTCCGCTGCCTCAAGATTGCAATGTGCCAACAACGCTCCTGATCACCACATCTTGACCAACAAGCCAATGGGTGCTCAGATTGACGCAAGCACGTTTACTCTTTAAAAAACAAAGTCAGGAGGTGGGAAAATGACAATTGTGTTGATGTAAACTAGCAAAGACGCTTACATTGCTTGCTTTTTATGGAGGATTATGGTGAGCTGTATGGAATTTTATAAATGTGATGTGTTGTCGCACTTCATTATTGATGTAATTGCTTGCATCACAACTGTCATTTCACTGAATCAATGCGCTAATATTTCAGCACAATTGAACAGACCTTTTTTTATTGTCAATTCATGTTAATGTACTGAATGGGTCTGGCAGTACATTGCGACAACAATAAAGTAATCCTTAACTAATGTCAGTTATGAGTATACAAAGGGGATGAGCAATGTTAGACAGGAACGGAAACATATAAAATGTGCAAAGTTTTGGAACAGGTTCCAAAGAACAGGAATTTATTGACATTATCCTGGAACATAGCCCAAGTACTAATCTTTTCATGTATCTTTGTAATTCACCTTGCTGTATCATCGGAGGTTACCACTGTTTATTTCACTGTAAGGTCAATGAGTAAGCTACGGCAAAAATTGTGGTTTAGTAGAGGCTCTTCAAATAACAGTGAAGTACAACAAAATGCAGCTCATCTAGAAAACGCAAAGCCATCTGCGCTAATATATCGTGCTCTCAGTATGAAGAAATGCACAGCCTCTTTAAAAGATCCCTTCCTTTAGCATCCTAGCATGAGCATCTATACAAGAACCGAAGATGGCTTAGCCAGATATGCATTATATTATAGCTAAATAAATGACTGAATCAAATTTCATGTGAAATGTGAAAAAAGGATGACTGACTGGTGTGGTAACAGGGAAGAGAACAGTTGCGGGAGGAGGCAGGAGACAAACAGCTTTCCACTAAATATATCTAATCAAGAACTCTACCCTGAAGTGGTGACCAGGGAGCAGGGAGGAGTAATGATTCTCTGAGATCCTTTATCAGATCTACCCTGGCAGGCTGGGTTATCTCCCCCACTAATTAAGAACCTTCCCCATCCCTTTTAATTCGGCAGACATGGCTTTTCTGCTTTTATCAGAGCGGGCGTTCAACCTAAAACAAAAACTAAAGACCGAGTCGTAAGTGGAACTTTACATTGATTTGGAGCTATTTGCTCTGAGACTTTCACGTCGTCCAAGGTTAAGAAGTTTTTGGCAAAAGAATTCAGTGAAAGCAGTGATTTATCGTTTTAGAACCATCTGTGCCGCAAACCTCAAGGATTTTCAGGCCATTGGCGGGGTCGACCTGCCCACGACATCATTTGAAACACTGGAGTCCCACTTAATCAACACTTTGCACTTTGTCAGGTAGGTAAACAAGCTCTATCACTGTTTAAACACTTACTACAGTATAAAAACACCCTCATAACCCAATGGGTCAGAGCAAGAGGCTCTTTTCTAGCCTTGGCTGCACAGAAAAACCTCCTACTCCCAGCTTTCAGTAGCCCAGACTAAAAACTGGTCTCCTGCGGGAGCATGTGAAACTGCGTGATGTTCCACATTCTAAGCAAGGGAATTTTGGCAGGACTTAAGACTAAGAAAACATTGGGCATTATATGAGGTGTCTCACTCGGAAGCTGCAGAAACAGACTTACATACTGTCACTTTGGATCAAATACATACATAAATAATGAGAAGATTATCTAAGCAGCTCACCCACTTCAGGCAATTATGTATTACTTTGTATTGACAGTGCAAAGGCACCCGGGAAATGCATTTTAGTACTCAAGCAGGCTATCAGGCTATCATTTCTGAAAGCACAATGCTGGGAGTGATTTGTCTTAACGGACATGCTATTCGGTCAGCAACGGACTGCTTTAAGATTGTGGTAAGCACCGAAAAAGGCATGCGATTTTAAAAAGGAACAGAAGCTATGGAGCTTTTTGAGCAGAGCCATTATTTGAGTCCATTTTGTCTAACAATCACGTCTACATAATATGGGCTTACTAACATACAGAATGGAGAGTATGTTAGCAGGTAAACTGTGTAACTCGCAATCCCTGAAGTATACTTACCAGGCATTATCTCTCTTCTAGCAGAATAATACACCTAATATAGAGCTCATTATTTATATAAAGCCTGTCCGATTTGAAATAGTTCATAACGGCTCCAAAGACACACTTCAGCGCGGCCATGCCCCGGTTTGTACACAATAAAGACAAGGCAAGCTGGGCACACTTTATATCTCTCCACCAGCACTGAATTATTGATTATCCGCCTGCGAGGACTGAAGAACTCAATTCTCAACTGCGAAGAGGTGGGTGCTGGTCAGTGTGAAGTCTTCCTACGCCATAACGGCCACCAGGGGTAGAAAAAAACCCCAGGCACGATGGTGAACCTAAATAATAAACCGAGGTCAATAGACCTGGATGTCCTGGGCCTGCTTTTAGAAAGTAATAAAAAAAGCTTTCAAAAGCAATCACTGACTATAGAGGACAAATGCCTGACCTTACAATGTACCAGCAGCTCTGGAGGGTTGATACTGGAAAGATAATAAAACGAAGGGACTCAAGTGCCTATGCCTCCACAGAAAAGACAGGAACTGGCCGCCCTGAGACCTCACAAAACAGCTTAACTGCGGCATCGGAACACATGTCTGCACAGTCAAAAAGGTCAAGAGGACTAGTGCAGAAAGATTGTCTTCATTAAGCATCTAAGCACAGGGGAACTGATCTAGGAACAGACTTTTGCTATCAAAGGCAAGATTTATCTTAGATCAGAGCTATTATTCTGATATGATTCATTAATATTGGCAGTTGTGTCATGTATACATTAAAAAGAGCATTCAAAATATGAGGAGAAAAAATAATTTGAGGTTGTCAATGGGACACTGTTGATGTGAAACTGACTCATTTAGCTGGATTTCACACTTTAACGCCTTGTTAGTGACACCCAACTTTTTTAACACACACCTGATTACTAGATAGGTTTGCTGACTGAGTGATATTGGGCAGATGAGGTGTTGTAACTACATAAATACTCCCTGAAAAATGTGCTCAATCGTTCCTGTACTGACTTATTAACACAGTAATTATTCTAAGCTGACATTTTTCGATAAACAAATGTATAATACCAAAATTAATATAATACCAAATACCAAACAAGCTAATAGTTTTTGCACTAGTTGTCATCATGATTGCCAACAAAAGAAAACTAAACACTTTTTCCTGAAATGTGCAAAATCTATCAAATTATACATAGTAGTCCAAAACAGCATTGTGTAGTTAGAATGGTCACATTCAGTAAATACATCAAACTCTGAAAGTAGGGAGTGGTTTCCATGTTCAGTCTCTCCATTTTCCTGGGTCCTATCCAGCAGTGGCAGTGGCTGTGGCTATTGTCCAACCTGCAGATGGAGGAGCTGATACAATTCAAGGGGCAGTGTAAAACATTTCGTTAATAAGCCGTGTGGGACCAGTCAACATCCAATGCTGACGACCTCAAAATGGAAAGAAACCATCCTGCTGATTTATCAAGGGATCGCTAATATCCTGTGACCACTTTGATTAAAAATTTCACCAAGAAAACAAAGGAAAATGCCAATAAGTGGTCAACCCTTCATCAAGCGAGGAACCATATTTGATAACTTCAGTCTGCATCCAAAATGGTTCTCCCACACCTCCTCGTGAGGCAGACGTAATGGCCATTTCTCCCAACCAATCAAAGACCAGGCTATGTCACAGGTAATGATATCATGGCATCTGACCAATCGGCAGTGCCGCGAAGTGTCTCAAACTTCCTCTCCCATCCAACCCTCTAGAAATGTGGTCGAGTGCTGCAACCCAGTCCCACTCACACGGACAGGACATCATAACTAACTACACTAAGTTGATGAAAATCAGGCATACAGTTGAATAGTTGTGCAAAATGTTTCTATTTTTTCATACACCCCATTGAGCGAAGACAAGGGCAAGTAATGTTTGCAGACATATGCTTGACGCCCAGTGTATTATTACACTACGTTAATTAGAGTATTTTTGAGTGCACTATAAAGGGTAAAGGAACTTTAATGCTAAAATTAACTAAAAAAATTTGATGTATCATACAACCCCAATTCCGAAATAGTTGGAACAAAGTGTAAATTGTGAATAAAATCAAAACGCGATGACTTTCAAATCACACCAGCCAGTATTTTATTCACAATAGAACAGAGATAATGTAGCAAATGTCGAAACTGACAAATTTTACAATTTTATCACAAAATGAGCCAATTTCAAATTTGATGGCTGCTACAGGTCTAAAGTTGGGACGGGGCCTGTTTACCATGGTGTAGCATCCCCTCTTCTTTTTAACACTGAGTGGAGGCATCTGGGAATTGAGGAGACAGATTTCTTGCATTTAGCCATTGGAATTTAATCCCACTCTTGTTTAATACAGGCTTCCAGCTGCTAGAGAGTTTTGGGTCTCCTTTGATGGAATTTTTATTTAATTATACGCCAAACCAAAGAAAGATCAGGACTGCAGGCAGGCCAATTCAGCACAAGGACTCTTCAACTACAAAGCCATGCTGTTGTAATAGCTGCAGTATGTGGTTTTGCATTATCCTACTGAAATATACAAGGCCTTCCCTGGAATAGATATCATCTGGAGGGGAGCATATGTTGCTCTAAAATCTTTTTATACCTTTCAGCATTCATAGTGCTTATAAAAACATGCAAGTATCCCACACCATATGCACTAATGCATCCCCATACCATCAGAGATGCTGGCTTTTGAACTGAATGCTGATAACAGTAGGGGTGGTCTTTCTCCTCTTTAGCCTGGAGGACACAATGCCCATGATTTCCAACAAGAATATCAAATTTGGACTAGTCTGACCACAGGACACTTTGCCACTTTGCTACAGTCCATTTTAAATGAGCCTCGGCCCATAGAACACGGCGGCACTACTGGATCATGCGCAACAATGGCTTCCTTTTTACATGATAGAGTTTTAGGCGGCATCTGTGGATGGCATGGCGGACTGTGTTTACAGACAGTGGTTTCTCGAAGTATTCCTGGGCCCATTTAGTAATGTTAATGACAGAATCATGCCGGTGAGTGATGCAGTGGCGTCTGAGGGCCTGAAGATCACGTGCATCCAGTAAAGGTCTTCGGCCTTGTCCCTTGAGCACAGAGATTTTTCCAGTTTCTCTGAATCTTTTGATGATAATCTGTCGATGAAGAGACCTTCAAAGCCTTTGCAATTTGACGTTGAGGAACAGTGTTTTTAAAGTATTCCACAATTTTTTCACCTAAGCCTTCACAGGATGGAGAGCCTCTGGGTATCTTTACTTCTGAGAGACTCAGCCTCTCTAAGACATCCCTTTTATAGCTAATCATGTTACACACTTGACGCCAGTTCACTTAATTACTTGCTAAATGTTCTTTCAGCTGATTCTCTTATATATTAATTGCTTTTTCAGCCCTTTTTTGCCTGTGTCCAAACTTTTTTGAGACCTGTTGCAGCCAGAAAATTAGAAATAAGCCCATTTTGTGGATAAAAATGTTAAATGTCTCAGTTTCAACATTTAAATTGTTATCTATGCTCTATTGTAAATAACATACTGGCTTGTGTGATCAGAAAGTCATTGCATTTTGATTTTATTCACAATTTACACTTCTTCCCAACTATTTCGGCATTGTGTCGTACAAATTTGAATATATTGATTTGCACAATCTTAGCATACTATTAGAGGAGTGTTCACCAGCCCTGTTCCTGGAGACCTACCATCCTGTCGGTTTCAATTCCAGCTGCAATTAGACAAACCTGATTCTACTGATTTGCAGCTAATGGAGAGCCCTGGCTGTTGAATGAACAGGGTTGGTGACCATTGAGTTAGAGGGGAATAACATCACAATTTTATCCAGATATTAACTGCAAGTAAACAAATATTTAAATGTATTTCCGAAGTGTCACTTTAGCTCCTGAAAGCAGATGGTCCATACTGTGAAAGCACCCACAAATCACTTTCGAAAAAAATGAAATAATATACACTTGAAATGGCTTTCCCCTATAGATGCAATGCACATCTATACATTAAATATGAAAAGTAGGCTATATTAGTGCCATTTCTTTTGGAAAAAGAAGCTTGCTTGAAATTCTTCACTTTTGGCAGGTATTCCTTTCTCTTGTAAGACACATTTTAGACCAGATAAATGATGCCAGTACTCACTGTTGGCAACTCGGAGACAGGCAATTCTGCAGAAATAGACGTGAAAATAAATCTAATCAGCACCCTGAGTGCATGCTGGGTAATATATCCTCCAGACATTGCTTCATTTTCCCGGGCTGTGTTATTAGGCATCCATAAAAGGGTGTCAAAACACAGCTTGTGATTTCATACAGCCAGGATCTTTGTGTGCAGTGTTAGACCCTTTGGACGACACAATGCACCGGTTTCTGGCAGGGAGCAATGTGGACCCCTTCTGTTGTTTACTCTCCCATCGCATTATTTGATTTGTGGTGGAGAAACGAAGTCAGTTTTGATGACAAAATCAGCAGAAGAAAGCATGCGTTCCAGCTGCCAGAGCTCTCTACATTGGTGTTGGTTGCACATAAATGACTTTGGAGGAACAGCTGAGAAGTCTGTTAAAAAAAAAAAGCAGCAGACTGTCTCTCAAGCTTTCGCTCAGCACAGATGGGACCCCGTTACAGAAACGCTAGCATTGCTTTGAATGTTTCAAGTTCACCACTGTTTCCAGACTTCAGCAACTGTGACCATTACCACAATCTGTCCTGCTGGAATGCCTACACCTGGCAGTTTCCCCCCAAACCCCCCAATCTAGACTCTGACAGATTGGTCAAAAGAAAGCTGGCAACAAGTCCCACTTGTCTTTGGTTTCTCAAACAATGCTGGAGCTAAGTCGACCATATGCCGGAGTGGTTGTTGTGTCAGAGGATAGAAAGCCTGCCAACCACTGAGGAGCAGATGGGACGTTTTGATAGGAGGCCACGCTCAGCCTGCTTCCCTCTGTGATTTGAACGCTACATAGCCACCCCCATGGGAGAGCATTTTCTTTACTGTGGCGATCGGATGACTGCACCATTCAGTGCACCCGCTAGGCTTGGCGCTTTTGCTTCATAGAAAAAAAAATGAAACAAAACAACGACCACGATACAGATTGTTCACCACAGGGTGATCCAAATCATTGCATTAGAACATCATTGTAGCCCCCGGACAAAGTCGGGAAAATACTATGGATTCATGCTTGTTGTCTCTGCCGCCATGTCCGTGAATACTTCCTTGTGGACACTGTACAGGCTGTAATTTTTTACCAATTACTTTCATATTTGGTATGGTATGGACTAGAGCTATTAGGAGAAATACTGTTTTTAAAGTTTTGACATTATTTGTGGCATAAAATACAAAATAAAATATAATACCGCATTATCTGTAGCTAAACTCATTAATTTCACCTATATTTCTTATGATTCGCTAGTGTTGTTCCCCTCTCGAGTCCTGGGTAGTGATGTTACCGCTGACTCCAAGGCTCCGAAGCGCGCTTCAAACTCGGCAAGGTATTTTTCTGAAGCACTGTGCCGGAGCTTGCTTCTGATCGGGAAAAACCACGTGACAGATGACGTTCGAACCACTTCGCTGCTTCATTCTGACTGAATCAGCTGACCGGATTGATTCGAAAGGCGGAGCTTTCAAACATTGGCGCAATTCAGATGTATTTAAGCGGGATGAAACAGTGCTCTGTGAGACATTTTTATTCAAAAATAATAATGCCAAAGTCTCTCAAGCACACCCAGTACACTAAGCACAATCAAAAAACATTATACAATATGGTCAAAGTAAATATAATTTACCGGATTTAATGAGGCTGTGGATGTAATTAATATTACAAAATAATATGAATTATTAAGGTAAGGAAGAAAAACAACAAACACATGGAAGACGAAGTTAGATTTCAGCTTTATTTAAGTATTTTTCACAATACAATATACTCAAAGTACACACGCAAGGTTCGTCAGCGTCACCTTTGCAAAGCTGTACAACAAACTCTGTGCCAGCAGATGTGACCCACGTGCTCAATGAACGAATCTTCGAGCAGTGAACCCATTTTCAACACAAAGGTCCAAAAGGGTCCGAAGCTTCACAAAGCCTCGTTTGGCCATCACTAGTCCTGGGTCGCCTGTTATCGTCATCCGGCGTCTGTAGCTTGACCAACTAACCTCTTAACTGGACGTCTTCTGTAGCGAAGTGAGCACTGCAAACCCGAAGATCCGCATGCCTCAGTGCTTCTACTTGAGTATTCGGGTCTATTTTCAGCGCAACTAGCTAGAGCTTTAGCAATTCCAAATTGCGTGAAGGTAGCCTATGGAAGCTAAACGTTGTCCAACTGGTAATTTTTTTGCGAAAACTTGGCAAAACGCAAACACGAACCGTGACGTTTTACCAGCACGTACAGCAGCTGGCCGTAGCTGAGCTAATTAGGGTCGCCAACTCTAAGACAAATAAGCGGCCACAGCTTCAAACAAAAGCCCAAAACAAGCCCAATATAAATTAGACAATACTAAGACGGCGTAGACCTAGGGTGGAATCGCTTTCATTTCGTTGAACGGGGGGGGCATAATCTTTCATTTAGTTGCTCCAGGGACGCGGAGGGAGGGCGGGTTCTCTCCTGAGGTTGCGAGCAGACAGTGTCAATCAATGAATCGGGGGGGAAATAGCAACCATAGTGTATAACAATTATGTTGCTTGCAACACTTTTCTAACAAACAGCCATATTTTTAAAAACAATCCCAAAAAATTGCAACCCGCGACCCGTAATTTTTTCAAGCAAATTCAGAAAAAAAGCAGCCCAAAGTCGTGTATTATAAGCGGACTTGGCAACTCTGCAGAGTATGAGCTGTACTGCGCCTGCACGCAGCAACTGAGATGACAACGTCCAGTTCAGAGGTTAGTAGGTTAAGCTACAGACGCCTGATGAGGATAACCGGCACCCCCAGACTCAAAAGGGGCACTACACAAGCGAATCAAAACAAAACATTGATTAAATGAATGAGTCTCCTGACAGATAATGCAGCTTTAGTGGTGCGCTCGCCATGCCCCGTTCACTTTCATTACGAGGCTCTCTTTGGATCTAAATATCTTCTGAAGGACTGCTAGTGACATGAAAGTTATATGGGTGAGTAAATGATCGTTTATTACGCCACAAATAATGTAAGAAACTGTAAAAACGGTACTTCTCCTATAAGTTATGACACCCATTGATTTTGGTTGCCATGGTGACAGTAAAGGCCGAATTATGGGCAAAAAAGGGGACAAGGGGGCTGTCAAGGGCTACACCCATGCAGCCACGGCAAACCGGACTGTCAAATTTAATTCTATCAATTACACTGGAAAGGAAAAATTATATATATGACAATTACATGCACAAACACAGACACACACACACATATATGTAAAAGTTATTCCCCGCTGCTGTTAAACTGCTGCAGTACGACTAAAGTATTTTAAGGCAAGCCTCTGGTGATCCGCCTGAAAAACCATCATCAGCCTAATGAATAATTTCTGAAGTACTTAATAACTTTCTTGGAGTATTGACTCTTTGACCCCTTTCCAGTAGAAAATGTACTCAAACATGGCTCAGGTATTCCCGTACACTGTTCCATTGGACCACACTTCAGTACCGCTACAGTTCAAATTACATTGGAGCCAGAAGGGGGAGGGTAGGGGTACTCTCAGAATGCCAGGAATTAACTGGATAGACACTGCTTAATTTCACCACCTAATTAAAGCAGAAGGGGCAATAAGAGTAGATCAGTTTAATTCCCATTAAATCAATGACTCGATTTACCAATAGAAGAAGCCCTATTTTCACAAAAACAATTAAGAGTAATATTAGCGCGACTTCCCATGCTAAAATATTCAAGTACCCAATAGGTCATTGATTATCCTCCCTTATTATTATGCGTCAATGAAAAATGCAGAATGTAATGAAACCAACAGTATTAAGAGTTAGGGGAAACCTAATCAGGTCCCATCTTGAATGGTTGATTCCGAGCAAAACAGAGTGATTAAGGTCAACCCGACACTCCCAGAAACGGAAGGACTCGTCGCCTCTCATTCACACGTCTATGTTCACCACATTTCCAAAGCAACAAGCTTCAGACGAGGCCAGAAGAACACAAAGGCAATCGCTTTTGGCAAACACCACTCTGACTCAGACAAAACAGCTTGCTTTGAAATTATGAACTCACTTCCCAAAGCTTGCATTTTCACAAAAAATATATGGGTCAATTACCCTCAGCTTTACTGCTGCTATTTGTGACACAAATATAAAAGCAAATAGCACTAAATAAAGTGTTACAATCAGACAAAAAGATCAAATATATTTAACACCTAAATCTGATTGAACAATTCTATTGAAGAACTGAAGAATTCTCAGACTCAATGAGTATAATCAATGAACATAGCACAAAAAAACAAGGCCTGTACCACTTTAAAGGGACCGTTCACTCCAAAATAAAATTAAAAAAAGAAACACTTTTCCTCCGACCTGTAGTGCTAACTATCCACTTAAATTGTTTTGGTGTGAGTTGTCGAGTTCTTCAGATATCAACCATAGAGATATTTGCCTTCTCTTGAATTTAATGGAACTAAATTGCATTTGTCATGCGGTGCTCAAAGCACCAAAAATACATTTGAAAACTTCCAAAGCAATATTTCTTTCCGGAAATGATGACTATTGGGAGCAGTCAGCAGCCAATGCTGACTACCTCAAGATGAACAGAAATCAGCCTGCAGATCTATCGATGGATCGCCAATATCCTGCGACCACTTTGATAAAAAAAATTTCACCGAGAAACACAAGAGAAAAATACAAATAATTTCTTTAGCAGTAAAGTAACTTTAATGCTCAGACTCACTGAAAAAACTCGGAATATATCATACGCATTTTAGTATGTTGATATTTAGAATGTTAACACACTATTAGAGGGAGATAAAATCACAATTTTTTGATTAGAATAGCAATGTCCACCTTCTCTTGAATATAATACTCTCCATCTGCAGTGGGTAGGTTAAGTCCTTCTACCCACCGCACACTTTCGTACTCTTTTATAATAATGGCCACCAGGTGTCAACCGCAAGTCGACGACGACTGAGGACCAATCAGCGCCGAGCTTACAAATGCGTCGCCAGCAGCAGATGGAATAGCGGAAGCAACATGTAAACGGTAAACAATCCGTGATGATCATGGCAAAAATACTCCCAAAAAAAGGATATACCGTTGTGCTGAAGGGCTTTCATGCTTCTGCGTGGTATGTCAGTACGATATAAGATTAGGAAATACGTTCGCGTCCGGTGTGAAAGCGACTCTAGGATGTTAAATAACGTAACATTGGCATGCTAGCTAAAATATTATAGTTATCGATGTCTCTAGCAAAACAGCTCGCTCGCGAGTATTCAATTGTGAGCGAAATGTAGCCTTTAAGCTCGCTAGCTAGTCGGCCATGTAGCTAAATACAATGGCGCGCTAATTATGACACAGCTTGGCATCACTTTGGCTTGCTAGCTATCGTATTATTAGCTGGGTAGCCAACTAGCTTGCTAGCGAGTAAGGCTCAAACCGTAGCCTTATTTCGCCGGCGTGATCATGACCCAAATTGAGCCCCGTTTGAATCAGGATAATTAGACTGTCACTTCACGGCCTGAACTGAATTTTAAAGATGATACTTATAGATCTAGACAATAATTATAACAGATTTACAAACCTGTTCCCAGACTCAGTTATATTAGTTTCATTTCTAATTCCATTTTAATTAGATGACGCTGTTGGGAAAGTAATTTAATTGAGGTTGAGCCAATGATTTTTGCTATCATTCCGATAAATACAGTAAACCAGACGGTAAATGACTTGCCAGAACCACATCTAAACTGAAGCACAATCCAATTTCAACAGAAGGTGCTGAAAAAACAGAAAAGTAAAAATAATCTGTCCAAGTTAAATGGCAATAAAATAAATAATGTATCATGATAAAATCTGTTTAATTATCCCACCAATTTTTCTTACTAGCAGACAGGCTTCATTTGGCATTGATAATGACTTGGCCAGCAGGATAAATCGCCAGAAGATCGTGATCTCGATTCACCACTATGCGCGATCTAATTTCTAAATGTTAACGATTTTCCAGCATTAATTCATGAGCCGCAGTGCAAACAAACTGGTTGTTCTCAAAAACAGAGTCATGAGTAGTAGGCGGTCTCTTGGGGGTGCTTGAGACCGCCCCCAAACGCAACACTGACATTGCATTCGCGCTCATCCTACGGCAAAGCAGCTCTACATCACGTGAGTTCACGTAGAAGCCAGAGGAGATAAACCAGTAACTGGTGCTGGTCTATCGAATCAAACGCAGTTGGCTAGCAGCGTAGGTTCGGAGGCAGCATGGGAGAGGTGAAGAAATGTTGAAGTGCAGAGTGCAGGAAAGTTTCACCTTGGTCCCATGCTCAATTGACAATCAAGCACTTGATTCGCACAATTACAAATTTGAATCGGAAGACGGTGCAATTTATTTCTATGTTGTTCTTTTGACAGTCGCATTTTGAGATTCAAATGACCTAGAAACAGTTCAGATTCACCTGCGTGCATTAGGGAGGTTCACAACAGGGTGGTATAAGCGAAAGTTTCCAAAAATTTGCCAGATCGCATTTTGCCTTGTTCCTATTGACATTGTAAACATCTGTACCAAAAATTGAGCCAATAGAACGCCAGTAAAGGGAGGCACACTTTTTCACATTTTTAAATGTTCTACATAAGAATGCGTAACTTTCGCCGAAACAGAAACTTGAACAATACAAAGATAAGTATGCTCATTAATAATGTCTCCCAATCTCTCTGTACTTATGCTACATAACAGTATATATATTAGAACATTACAACAGTTCAAACACTATATCCAATGTATGATGACGTTGTTCTCTTTGATACTTTATCTCTGTGTCCTTGCACAACGCGGAGCAAAAATTGCGTTTGGTCTTCATTTCGCAGATTGTTAGCAGCGTTTAATAAGGGCAATGCCTTTCTCTGCACAGTCACTGATGACTTTCAAGGAATGAACTTTTTGTCGCAGGTTCTCATCTGTGAGAATGGACCTCACATCATCAGGGTTACTTGTGCTGTTAATTTGGCCTTCAGTGAGAAGTTCAAAGAAGTGAATTGAGTGGCGAGTGATGAGGCTAGAGATGGTAGTTGTACTGTTTTGCGGAAGAAAGACTTGGCATCAAGTCTCTTGAGCATCTTCCCAGGACGTCTTTCAAGGTTTCTCAGCATTGCCTCCTTTTATTCAGCATCAATGCGAGCATCAAAAAATGCCAAGGCAACGAGTTCTTCTGACAGATACCACAAATGTCATCCAATACTCTTCAGTGCGGCATCTGCAATGCTTTTATCCGGATATACATGCAAACTCTGGATCAAGTCCAAATCATTCTTTGGAGCATGTGTTGCCAGGGACGCCTCATGCCATTTCAATGTCAGACTTGTCTGGGCCTCAAATAAAGTTATTTCGATGCCTTAGCCATCCACCATGCCTGATGATAAGTGAAAAAGTGTGCCACCCCTAAATGTACAGCAATTGACTCCATTTTTGGCACAGATGCTTGTAATATCAATTGGAACAAGGCAAAAGGCGATCTGGCAAAATTGGGCAGCACTTAATTTTATGAACCACCCTAGCATGCATTTGCCAGATTATTTTCATAGGCTTACATTTGACGATTTGATGTCAATACGGAAATAAATCACACGGTACATAAGCTTAATAAACTGTTTGCCACATTGCGTCGGGCTATATTGTTATATTTTTGAAAACCACGGCCATGTTAAAATGAATTTCTTTTTTTGGTTATTGGCACTCTTACACGGAAGCCTCGTTTTGGTATATCTACTTCTTATTATCGCTTTTTAATCATCATAGGCTACATGCCGGTTGCACTTGTTGGCTAAATAAATTGCTTGATTTTTAAGCTGCTTTTCCACCGAACGCAAAATGAATTATTGGCACAACAGATTAGTGTGTTCAAAATTACAGGGCCACGTTCAGGATTTTCTTTGGGTTTCAAGGGTTACTTCAGGACTACTAATCTTAGTTTAAGCTGGAATGCAGTTGGCGTGCGGCTTTCTGTCCCTGCAGGCTTTTGTTTGTGTGCAAATGCACCTCGGATGGACTTGCATCGGTGCCTGCCTGTTTGGTATGACATTATAATTGAGCAGTATCATCTCCTGTGTTGCAGTTTGACATTGTTGCATCCCTAGTTCATGTGATTGTGGAGTCAAAGAGCACTTAAAGTGCACTTATTTTGCTTTTTTTGTCTTTTTACCTTTTTTGAAAACCTTTTTTTAAAACTGCACTTTAGTGGCCAATTGCTTTTTGTTTTGTTTTTTATTTATGCCTACAATAAACACTTCAGTTTGAGGGGAAAAATTATGCCCTAAATCATGATCTTGATTCTAAACAAAAAAATCGCGATTCACATTTTTTCCAGAATCATGCAGCCGTAATAATGACGTAACTTAACGATGGATGTGCTTTTTCTCACAGCCAGCTTCACCCTGCTGCAGGTTTATGTAAGGGCATAGTTGAATAATATTTAGAATACCATGTCAGTCGAGACATGTGAGACTCAAATATTATCTTTACTTGATTTTATTTGTTCTGTTGACTCAGTTTGGAACAGTGATTGTAGGTATGAGGACGGTGTACAGTACATTTATTTCAACTGAAAGGGAGTAGAGTACATAGTTGCTCCAGGACAACACATCTTTGGTTGGCATTCTAAATGCAACTAGGGAGGGGTGCCGGAAGCATTTTTCAATGAAGGTCATAGACATCTGTCGTCCAACCAATCCTCCACTTCACTGCCAAAATAACAACTATCCTGATCTTATAGACAAATTTTCAATTCATTCAATTTTTACAAAGAGACATTTTTTTGTAAATTCCATAGAAGCATTTAGGAGGAAAGTTACAGTGAGATAAGATGTAAAATTTACCAGTAACTTACATCAAAGATGCTCAAATCTAATACTACAATGGCCAAATTTCACAGTATGCTGGCTACTATACTGTGTGGCAACTAATACGTGGAGTAGCATGAGGTGTCCAGTGTTTAGCCTATTGGCACTGCATGCAGTAAACAAGTATACGATTTGGAGCGTGGCCCTTGTTACCTTAGTAATTACCCTGCATTCATTTAAAACTTCTTTAAACAATATAAAATGCAAAGAGGTTCTATCATAGATAATAAATTAATTCAATACTTTGTTAATGTCAGCAAAACAAAGCACCTGAACAAAAGTAATCAAAAGAAATTAAATGAGCACTTTCCTACTGTGCGTACACAAGTATACTCAGAAGATCCACTCCCACTGATGGATCGCAAATGAGGTTGCGATGGTCCTTATGTTTACATTGCTTATAATAGGAATTCTTTGTGCAAGAAACATATTGCTGAAGTGCAAAGTAATGAATAAAAATAAAATAAATCTAAGTTATATGAACACTTACTTAATCTGCAATTATAATTCTTATGATATTCATAAATTTCATGATCTTACTTTCTGACGTTAAAACGTAGCGTACATGGACATTAACTCTGCTGTGATTTATAATCCTTATGATATTTAAACATAACCAAACTGTTTTTTCTGGAAGCTGGGGGCGGGACTCTGATAAGCGATTTCGCTTCCCCCGCGACCCTTTCGGTCATGATACATGTTCTGTCGTGTTGAAATTGTCATGAAATGATTTACAATCATGCCGAAAAAAAAAAAAATAAATAAAAAATAATTAAAATTTCAGATAGGGCTCAGCTCTGCTGTGCGGCTCAACAGAAAATACAGAACCTTGAGAGCAAATGATTCAGTTGATAAAATATTGGAATTCAACAACACTCACCAAAATAATAGAATTTTGACTGCAAATTGAATAATGTTGATTGAACTTCAGAATGGAATGGGCTGCAATCCTCAGGAATGTGTTACTATATGTCTGATGGGTCATGCGTATAATAAGGAGGACATTTCTGGTTAAGTTGAACAAATATGAGTACAAGCAGCTATTCAGAAGTACACCACAGTATATTCCACAGTACTTTATTCTACTCCTGACTGATATTTCCGCCAAGAAATTGGCCAGGACCATTCAGCTAAAGGATTGCTATGATCACTACATAAAAAGCATAAAAAGAAACTCAACTGACACAAAGGCCAACTCAGTGATCCATCTACCAGTCCTATCTACTATCTAACTCACTTACTCCTGGTCTGTGGAGCCAATGCCAGCATACAATGGGTAATTCAGAGATTCCAACCAGCCTGATATATAAACCCACACAAACCCAGGGGAGAATAAGCAGACTTGCCGCTGTCCTGTTTAGAGATGTGTAATGGAACAAACACGGAGACCAGATATATGCACTTTTTAAGTCCTGCACTGTTAACTCGAAATAAAGTTACCTGTAACCCAGGCTCGCACATACACTTTGGAACATCACTGAGCTATTCTGATTTGCTGAGAGACTGCCACATAGTTCTGGCCTGTGTATTCCCATATACTACAGCCACCATGTTGCATCTACTCCTATAATAACAATAATAATACTAATATTACTACTACTTCTAGTACTACAACTACTACTACTACTTATAATAATAATGATAATCATAATAATAATTATTGTTATTGTTGTTGTCATCATTATTATTATTATTATCATTATTATTATATTTACAGTATCTTTCATTTACTTTTTTCTTTACCAATCTTTAACTTTTTTACTGCAACCGCCCAAGAGAATAATTCCACAGATTCCAGAATGTATTCACAGTTAGCCAACACTAAATATAGACAATCGGCACAATGTACAAATAATAATTGCCAAAACTACCATATTCTAAGGTTCATCCGGTAATTTCATATGACCATTCTCCACCAACAGTCCAGGAGGTAAATGGGATCAGCACAAGCATCGGACCAGCACACGGCTCAGCATGCTCAAGGAGACAGCTGCCGCTCCCTTTTGCTATATTGCTGAGTTGTATGAGAGCTCACTCCTCCCGTGGCTGGTTTCAGCTGACTGCAGGCATTTGATCGGCAGCAGAAGTCACTACTGTGAGATGAAACGCGATAAACCTACCTGCCTGAATCCTTCCCTCCCCAGGTGATGCCAGTTATACCTTGCTTCCTAGGAATCCCAGAAATTGCGGTATTGATTTAATTCTGGATCATGGCACTTGTCACCACATCAAGAACGAGTGTTTTAGTAGGATAATTCACTCAGGAGACGGTATAAATGCTCCATGGTTTGCTCTCACCACAAGGTCAATCAGACATACAGAAAATACAGCGCCACCAGAAAGCACTTTCCCCCTTTCCAATCTCTTCTATTTTTCCTTATGCAATTATAAATTCAATTCAGCCACATTGGAGGGTCTTTGAGCATTGAATGCCTGCTTAATGTCATACTATAGCATCTCAATTGGATTCAAGTCAGTACTTTGGCTAGGCAGCTCCAAAACCTTCATTTTGTTTCTTTGAGCCAGGCAGATGTGGATTTCCTGGTGTGCTTCAGATCATTGTCCTGCTGTGTAACCCAGCTGCACTTGAGCTTTAGGCCATTCGCAGGTAAAGAACAGAATTCATGGTTCCATCAATCATGGCAAATATCCCTGGTCATGAAGCAGCCAAGCATCCCCAGACCATCACACTCCTATCACCATGTTTGACAGGTATGATGCTCTCATTGTGAAATGCTGCGTTAGATTTACGCAAGATGCAATGGGACCCATGTCTTCCAAAAAGTTCCACTTTTGACTCATCAGACCACAAAATATTATCCTATCACTGCAAAAAATGAAAAGTAGGTCCACCTTACCAAGCAGTTTAATGTCCAATTAAGACTTAATACACTTATTTCTATAATAATTTTTCTCAATAACACAAAAATTTGCCAATAAGGTGAGATAATTTTTACTTCTTTCTAGATTTCCCAATGAGATAAAGAGAAACTTAAGTTTAAGCTATTAAAGGTAACTTAAAATGAGCTATTATCTCCAAAAACTCAGGAGTTTTGTCTTGTATTAAGACTAAATGATGTGTCAAAACAGACACTTTTTTGCAGCTGGGGGTCATCTAGACGTTTTCTGGCAAATGTAAGAGTTGTTGAGTTCTTTTCGGGCAATTTTCACTTTGTAGCTCCCCCATGGACACCAGTTTTGCCCACCCTCTTTCTTATTGTGTTATCAAGAACAGTGGCTTTAGCTGAGGCTATTGGGGCCCGCAGTACTGTAGATGTTAGTCTGTGATATATTGTGACCGCCTAGATGAGGTATTAGAGCACTCTTTGAGGAAATTTGGTAGGCTGACCTCTCCTAGGAAGATTCACCATAATTCCAAGTTTTATCCAGTTGGATATAACGACTCTCGCCATGGTTTGCTGGAGTTGCAGAACCTTACAAATGGTTTTGTAACCTCTTCCAGACTGATAGAAGTCAACAATTTGCTTTTCTTCTGTTCTTGAATTCTTTTTGCTGACTTCACATTGCCAGACAGGTTAGTTTTTAGGATTTTTCACCTTACTGGAAGTTTTTTTTCCTCATTGGTTTTGGGATTGGGCTGGGCACTACAATTTTTGATCTGTAAAGCGTCTTTGTAACAGTCCTGTGAAAAGCACCACAGAAAAAAAAGCAGCCAGATGGGTGCATCTAGCAAAATTGAGCCCAATTGTGAATTAAATTTGTTTAATTGGTTGATTTCATCACGGGGCAATTACTTTTTTCACATGGGGCCAGGTAAGTTTGGATAGCTGTTTTCCTTCAGTGAATGAAATCATAATTTAAAAACGGCATTTTTTGTTGGATCAGGTAATCTTTACCGCGTAGTAAAATTTCAATAAGGAGAGACAAATCAATGACATTAAAATTATTTATTTAGGATTACAGAGTGTAATGATTAGCTGATGATGTGATGATAACCTTGACAAAGTCTTTGGTGCTTGGACTCAACTGCAAGATTTTGTAATTGAGGAGCATCTGCCTTGAGCCACAGCAGGATAAATCCCCCCATGGGTACTAGCGGTGGTGACAGCTGATGACTCTGCTGATTGATAAGCCTAATGCTTGATAAATAAGGCAACGTGGAGACAGAGAAATGGACGGCATGTATAACAGTAGTGTGAACATACTTGGGAGAAACTATATTTAAAAAGACAGCAGCAAGATTACCAGCTAATGTCTCAAATGACAGCCCCGGAGAATGACGGCAGAAATGACAAAAACCCAAAACGAGTGAAGTTGGCACGTTGCGTAAATTGTAAATAAAAACAGAATACAATGATTTGCAAATCCTTTTCAACCTATATTCAATTGAATACACTGCAAAGACAAGTTACTTAATGTTCGAACAGGTAAACTTTGTAATTTTTTGCAAATATTAGCTCATTTGGAATTTCATGCCTGCAACATATTTCAAAAAAGCTGGCACAAGTGGCAAAATAGACTGAGAGAGTTGAAGAATGCTCATCAAACACTTATTTGGAACATCCCACAGGTGAACGGGGTAATTGGGAACAGGTGGGTGCAATGATTGGGTATAAAAGCAGCTTCCCTGAAATGCTCAGTCATTCAGAAAGAAGGATGGGACGAGGGTCACCACTTTATGAACAAATGTGTGAGCTGATTGTCGAACAGTTTAAAAACAACATTCCTCAACGAGCTATTGCAAAAAATTTAGGGATTTCATCATCTACGGTCCGTAATATCGTCAAAAGGTTCAGATAATCTGGAGAAATCACTGCACGTTAGCGACAAGGCCGAAAACCAACATTGAATGCCCGTGACCTTCGATCCCTCAGGCGGTACTGCATAAAAAACCGACATCAGTGTGTAAAGGACATCACCACATGGGCTCAGGAACACTTCAGAAAACCACTGTCAGTATCTACAGTTCGTCGCTACATCTGCAAGCGCAAGTTAAAACTCTACAATGCAAAGCGAAAGCCATTTATCAACAGCACCCAGAAACGCCGCCGGCTCTGCTGGGCCCAAGCTCATCTAAGATGGACTGATGCAAAGTGGAAAAGTGTTCTGTGGTCTGACGAGTCCACATTTCAAATTGTTTTTGGAAACTGTGGACGTCGTGTCCTCCGGACCAAAGAGGAAAAGAACCATCCGTACTGTTATAGGCGCAAAGTTCAAAAGCCAGCATCTGTGATGGTATGGGGGTGTATTAGTGCCCAAGGCATGGGCAACTTACACATATGTGAAGGCACCATTAATGCTGAAAGGTTCATACAGGTTTTGGAGCAACATATGTTGCCATCCAAGCAACGTCTTTTTCATGGACGCCCCTGCTTATTTCAGCAAGACAATGCCAAGCCACATTCTGCACGTGTTACAACAGCATGGCTCCGTAGTAAAAGAGTGTGGGTACTAGACTGGCCTGCCTGTAGTTCAGACCTGTCTCCCATTGAAAATGTGTGGCGCATTATGAAGCGTGAAATATGGCAACAGAGACCCCGGACTGTTGAACAACTTAAGCTGTACATCAAGCAAGAATGGGAAAGAGTTCCACCTGAAAAGCTTCAAAAATTGGTCTCCTCAGTTCCCAAACGTTTACTGAGTGTCGTTAAAAGGAAAGGCGATGTAACACAGTGGTAGAAAGGCCCCTGTGCCAACTTTTTTGCAATGTGTTGCTGCCTTTAAATTCTAAGTTAATGATTATTAGCAAAAAAAAAAAAAAAAGTTTCTCAGTTTGAGCATTAAACATCTTGTCTTTGCAGTGTATTCAATTGAAAATAACTTGAAAAGGATTTGTAAATCATTGTATTCTGTTTTTATCTACGATTTACATAACGTGCCAACTTCACTGGTTTTGGGTTTTGTACAAGTGAGCATGCAAGAGAGGAGTGAAAGGCCTATTGAATGAGAAATCAAGTACTGGCCCAAGTATGTGAAAGAAGAGCCGGCATGACCTAACTTCTACAAGAGCTTCTTAAATTTGATGAACCAAAATGCTTAAGTCTGCCAACTGTACAATTAATCATCACTGAATGATAAAGTGAAGTCAAACTTTCAGAAGCGCATCAATCTTAGTGTACTAAAATTATATTTCAGAAGCAACTGAAATTCATTCAGGGCCTCAATATTTTTTGTATAATACAAATAGTGCCTTACAATGCAGCAACTCCCTGCTTTGTACCAAGTAAATATTTCAAAAGCAGAGCATTTGTACACAAGCCAACATGCGTGGCTAGAAGCTTTTTGATATTTCATGTTCTTTGCTCTTCAACCAGGGCTGGGAGAGAACACAAACCATTAAATATATTTAATACCTGAGGCTGAGAGTGTGCTTGCTGGCTGGCGCTAGGGTTAACACTCCCCAGCCTGAACAGCACGGATACAGTACCTTGTCTCACTGCTAGCGTGGTGGTGTAGACGAGAAACAGCAGGATGTAGTTGAGAAAGCTCTGGAAGACGGGGGTGTTGGCGTGGAAATCGTCCGCCAGGTACTTGCTCGTCAGGCCAATTCCGCAGATGAGCAGCGACAGGACCTGCCCCAAGGCGAGAGTGAGGAGCAGCTCCCTGTGGGGGAGCAGAGAGACAGAGGAACAATTATAATGTATCACAGCCTTGACAGAGAAACGGCCCAGCTACACGCAGGAGCAACTTTACAGAATAGTCACAGCGCAGTCGATTGTATTAAACCAGAGGCGGAGAAAAAAATCCACCCCTGCTCTTACGTTGTAATGGGCTGCCTTCAGTCTCACATAGACAGATCAGTCATGCAGCAAGTTGTTTTAACACGTACAGCATAGGGAGTAAACAGCAGTTTCCTCGGACTCCCCCACCACCAGAGAGGCAGGGTCAGTGTTATTGGGAGAGGGAAGGGCAGATGTCCTGTACATTATTGAAAATAATTTTCTCTCCCACATGCTAACTTCTCAATCCTTCTAACCAATTCAGTCAGGACACTTACAAGGACCATTTATGGCAGGACAACCTGCATTTGAGTTTGGCGGTGACTCCGCTCAAGGGATGCTCTGGAACAATCTGAGCAATCATGACACAGACAGTCCCTGAGATCACCCCCCCCTCGAGAATCTTTTAAATCTCATTTAAGTTATTGAACTTGACATGAGCAAGTGCTGCTTAAGATGAACAATGATAATTATAAAGGAGGAGGCTGGGGAGGTGGTGGGAGATGAGCAACATATTTGTTAGTAACCCGAGTACCAGGGATGTAGGGGATGCATCGCCAAAGAAAAGCATGAACTCTGCCTTGATATTAAGAGCTGCCAATAAGGTGGGAGGAGCTAAAGTTAAGATGATTGCACAGAAACAGGCTTGTGACGAGCCTGACTACCGTGCCTGACTGAACTAACGCCTAAGGCTCCATTACCTAGCATGCACTTCCTGTTTGAAGACCTTTCATATTCAGAATGGCTGTGATTTAATATTGTCCTTCACTAATTGCGATAAGATGCCTGACTTCCTCTGATTAGCTGCCAGGGCTTCCTGTCTGACGTTTTGTGAGGGGGTCAGCAGGAGCTGTGCAGGATACTGCTCTTGGACTCTTGTTACAGCCAATAAAAGGACAACCTGTCTGTCTGCATTTGTCTAACTGTCAGGAAGTGAGGACCGCAGGTGTTGCCATACTCACTGGAGAACGAGAGGTGGCGGGGTTGTGATCATGTGCATTAACGGTCGTCCTGCACAGGGATGAGCGGAGCGCAGGCTTCTGCTTTCGGTGTGTGTTCCACACCGAGCATATGCAGTACTTGCATGCAAACACATGCAAACCCAGGCACACATAAACACAGGCACTTTCCCAGACACACGCACACGTGCACTCACAGACATACACTTGAATACCCTGACAAGTGCATATGTGCATGTACGCACAAATTCGTGTACATAAAATAAGGACCAATCTACATGCATGTTTCATTGCATTGCTAACATTTAGTAGATACTGCAATCCAAATCAGAGCAAGAAATTGCTGGAGCAAAAATCAGGGATCAATGACCAGTAATTCTATACCCATAGAGCCAACAATGCATGCAGCAAAAAACACTTGTAAAGTAACCTATAAAACATCGAACTAAGCTACACTATGGTGACCACAGCACAAATTAATTGGTACTCGCTCTGCGTTCATGTATAAGGTGTAAAATAAATTTTTCTCCTAGTGCTTGTAAACTGATGCTCAGCCAAATGGTCAGCATAATCTCACACGGGAAAAAACACGGTACTTACTCACACATTTCAATTAGAATCCCATTAAGCAATGGCACGCAAAAACCAATAATTAAAAAAAACTCTTATGCGGCTACTGGCTCTGCATGGCTTATTGCACAATATGCTTTAATACTGAACCTCATAATGAAGTGAAATGGTCTAAAGATCATAAAAGAACTTCTTCATAACCTCAAACTTCTATATGATTGAATCCTCTTTATGGAGGCAAGTCAGGCATACGCAGTAACGCATTTAATTCGAGGTTAATTTTTCAAGCTATGAAATAAATAAATGTGCCGCTTTTAGCCAAAAAATATACTGTGCGGAGTAAAATGCATTTGAGCTGATACATCTGGGCTACATTCATTTAAATGAATTCAGTTTTCAGAGTCATTACGGCCGACTGAAAATAAAAAGTGAAGGGGAAGACCGAGATAACCGCATTATCTGATAATGCGACTGATTCCCAGCAGTTAAGGAGCTCTCTACTCACTGCAGTCTCATCACAAGATGGAGAAACTGTTTTAATTATGAGCTGTTGCTGTTGCTCTTGCCATCGCAGTGTCTAGAAGCAAGTAACGACTGTAATTACAACAAACATATTATCCTCTACACCAATAAAATGCAACTAATAATCACCCTGGTACACACATTTCTCACAGGCCTGATTATCATCTAGTCTCTTATATAACCAAAAAATTAAGACACAAAATAGACTTGTATAAAGATGGTCCATTTGATAATGGCTGCTTCCGCCCTTCGCTAATGGGGCATATGAAACAAACACAAACAGAAATGAACTGAAAAAAACATCCCATATACTTTTCTCAAGAAAAACACGTCTCTGTCGGACACAGGGAGAATTTAGTTTGACAGCGTTGCGTTAATGATGAGAGGTTAGAATGAAAGTATCCGATCAGAAAGTAATCATTCTTCATGATATGCCTTGTCAGAATGAAAATGGTTTATGAGTGAAATACTGCATATTACTGTAGAATCACAGCAACTAAAATAGTAGTCTCTCTCAGCGTGAGCATGAGCATTCAACCACTCAAGTAAGCAATAGAGAATGAACAATGGAATACTAAAAACATTTCTGGATTGCTTGAAGTATGCCCAGCAGGCGCCTGGCAGACTGTAATGCCTAGCGCATGAAATATTGATTTTAATAGAGCTTTGCTTGCAGATAACAATTCATTGTTTAATGAGGATGCAAAAACAGGCAACACTAGCGCGCATCTCACAAGGCATATCCGAATATCTTACGATGGATTCCTAATATCTACAGTGAATTATAAGAACATGGGCTGCTTTGAAAACGTGCGAATATCTGAGGGCGTCAGACTGCTGAAGCGCATTAATTCCTTGCTCGATACCTTGAGCAAGGCATGCTGCCTCATGAACGAAAAAGACCAACATAAATCACGTATTTGGAGAAGAACAAGAAAAAGAATAGCTACAATGGCGGGGTATTAGGGAGAATTTGGCAGTGCTCAGATGGCACACCACAAGCTCACAGTGTACTACAACGCTATAGAGGCACCTAGAAGAGCAGTTTAGCATTAGAGGCAAAATTGTGGGAAGAGAGGGAGCATCACGGCGCTGACTTGTACAGGCTCTCTCTAATGTGACCCTGATGCGCGACAAATACTCAGAAAACCCGTCACTAACACGTGCACATTGGTGGAGTAACAGAGGTCAAGTTGCGGTAAATTAGGGGCACAAAACTGTAACCATATTCCGCGCGTATATAAATGGGTCGGCATAACAAGACTTAGAGTGAGTCAGAAATTTGCATTTAGATGGAAACTAATCTTTGCATGCTTTCCTCTCAGGAAACTATACTAATATTACCTATAATTATTCTTCTTTCACTGCTCATACATATCTCTGCAACAAAAAAAGGATCCGTTCAAAGAGTGAGAAGATTATCTCATAAACAAGATCTCCATCTAGGTTAAATGGAAGCCTCACAGAAGGAAAGGCCATGTGCAACACCTTAAGTCTTCTTTGCTGTATTCCCAGCGCAGTATCTGAACAACGCCACTGTCACACCCTGATTGCTCCTTCCGACACTTCAAACGAAATCTGACACAACGCTCAATGACCAGAACCACTCGAGTGAAAAAGGGTTAAAAAGCCTCGCATTCCATTCCAGTCAAAAAGAGACTCAAACACTGCACACAACATTGCCACATAACCTAAATGATCTAGATAGTCTGAAATGAAACTCTGCTCATTTCAATCAGGCACCTGCCCTTTGACCCACACTGATGTTTATACAACAAAGCAATTCTGCCATGCACCAAAAAACTGCTGCAGTAACAAATAAGGCATCAAAAACAGGTGGTCAGGAAATTAGCCCATAATACAGTTCAGTTGGTTCATTACCTAATGGCATTAGTGATTGTGCTATGCGCACGGTGTTCACTCATTTTTGGAAGACTATGTACAATTAACAGATTACATTTAACTCTAAACCTCTAAACCCCAACCAGTTTCTGTATGTGCTTTTTTATTTTGCTCCCATCACATTTTCACTCAATATTTGTCACAGGACTGTTTGTGGCTGAGAAACATGGCTTCCTAGTTGCGCTGTGAATTGCAGAATTTTATGTTTTTCAAATGGTTTATTTTTGGCAAAATTTTTAACACGACATGCTGAACAAAGTGACTGCTGATAGGAGCACTTTGTCCAAATAGAAAAGATTGATTTAAGGCATACATGGACACATGGGGTTTGGTGACATGGCTCTGTTCTGAGAGATCCCTGCCGGTCCCAACATGGAACTGAAGGCAGGGAACCGCAATTAACCCCCCACCACTACCACAGAGCAGAGCCTACAGCAACAATGACATCAAAAGGAAGAGTTGTTATAGATTGGCAACTTGGTCATTACAAAACAGAATTAATGAATGGTGTACTTGACAGGTGGAGCTGGGGCAGAGGAAAGTTGCCAGGCAAGGCAGTGAGGAGCTGCTTCTCAGGATGGCAAGCTTAAATAAGCCTGCATATTACCAGTCAGGCAATCATCTGACGGCAAAGTCACATGGCAGTCATGCACAGTCAGGCTACCCTTAAGCAGCTGCTCCACATTGATAAGAAAGCTTGACTCCATGGCCTATCACAATTTACGTACAAGCTCCATTACTTCATAATATTATGTTTAGATTTGATCAATTTTTCCTGAGGAAGTGTACACATATGATTCATTTATGGGCCGTTGAAAAATTTGTTGAAAGTTGAAAATTCAACAATGCTTCCTGATTTTTCAGTTTCTGGCAATGATAAAGTAATTTTGGCATTTTTATTAGAAAACATGCCTTTTAAACTTGCTTGTGGGTTTGGGATTCAGAGGGTCCATGTCCATGTGCCTTTTTGCCTGCAGAAGAACCAGGCCACTTAAAACAGCAAAATAAAACAAGCAAATATTTCCCTGGTTTGACCAGTACAGAATGTACCAAGTGTACAGTTTTGATTTAAAGGAGCAATATGTAAGAAGTGTAAGTTAATTATTCATGAAATGGCCCTGATATTTCACCAGACATTAAGTTAATTTCAAATACTTATATCACTGACAACAGTAGTCCTGCCAGAATATTCTCATTACAAAAGCGAGGTTGCAGCCCACAACTAATGTTTATGTTTTCATTTTGTGTTTTGGCCTGTTGCGCCGCCCTCCACCCAACTCCCAATCACAAAGTCAGTAGCATTTCGGCATCTAGGTTACCAGTTACCACTGAGCTGCAGCTAACAGCGTTTCGGAGCACTAATGACTGACGTTACTAAACCTAAAAGGCCTCGTTATGATTCCAAAACACGTCGTGACAAAGGCAGAAACAAAACAAGGATCTGTATAGGACATGCCTTTGAAAGATAGAGACGGCTGAAAGCGGAGAAGAATTTGAAGACCGACGCCGAAGTTGCTAATTTTCTCCTGGGCAGGTAAGATTCAGCTAAGTTTGGCTAACTTAATTCTATTTAATGTAGGCACGGACATATACACAAATATTCTCTACAGTCGAATAACGTTATGTATGCTTGTTCATGGTACAGTGGTACGTATGCAGGTGGGCCATCAAATTGACTAGGTAACAAATTGTTTGAGAAATAAAAACAGTGGCTCTTCATTGGTAACATTAGCAACGCATTATTAGTCTGTTTCTCTGGCTTTATGCTGAGAAGCTGTGGAAACCGTTCCAACATTAGCACAGCCATTATGGCAATATGAAATGTAACTGAGAGAGAATATCGGTCAAATGAGTCCTCATTCATTCTTTATGCGTATTATAGTATGAACTTTAGTGGGCTATCCACACAGGAGAGTGACAAGCAAGTTGACAAATATGACCATTGCTAAATTTAGTTAGTCATTATTCTCGATCTTTTCTGAACTGAACTGAACACAACCCTGTCAGAGCAAATCATTGGTGATATTGAAACGTAGTCATGGTAGTTCTGTGTAGTAGACGTTTTTGCTGGATCCGGCAACCTAGCTGGCAACCTCTCGTCTGGGGGAGAGGAGGAGGGGATACTGCGCTCTGCACTATTTTGATTGCGATTGCAGTACCAGTTTTGGCCGTAAACTTACATATTGCTCCTTTAAGAAGTAGAGTACATAGAGACCTTGCTGTTGATTTCCAGAGGAACCACAGTTTGTTTTAAAATATATTATCATCCAAAATTTTAGATGTAGTATATCATATTTTCGATTTTCTGCCAAATCTGCCCACCATATTTAAACCTTCTGATCAAGACAGACCTTACCGATGCAGTCAGAATGAGGAGCATTGTGTAAGAAGGGCCATACTCAATTAACCTGCATTACTCAAAGTTAAGGAGAACGCACACCTCTAAGAGACTTAATGGTTTGTCGGCTCCATTTTTGCATATGATAGATTACCTTTTGTTTTATTCATTTTCTATAGGAGATTTCAAACTCTCATTCTGAGAGCCTGGGGGCCCCTCTACACAGCTCCCCACCCCCCTCCCTCGGCCCCCTACCTTGTTATTAACAGCCTCTCCTGTGGATTTGTCACTCTCTACAGCTGGAGACAGCAAGAGGAGGAAACTCTTCAAGGGCACAGACACCAGTGTGATCAAGGACAACAGGGAGCCACAGCAGGCTAACCTGGCTGGTGGGATAATTTGGGATGAGCTGGGCCGGGCTTCGAAATTCTTAATATACATCGATAGTTTCATATTAGGGTATAATATTCTCCTGCAAATAAAGATGAGGGAAATGCGTTTTGTTTCTTGGGATAGCCAGTTTTTCATAAAACTCCACATGAAGCTTGTAAAAGAACATGATCGTGGCCCAAGTACAGGAAGATCGATCATCCTGTTCTTCAGGTGGAGAGAATAGACGTGGACAACTTTTGAAAGCAATTTATATCACAACAATCCCATAGGTATTAGGCTAATGAAAATGCAGAGGCAGAAGGATTAACATCTGAATGGGTTATCTACTGCAACTGAGAATCCCCTGGTTGCTGTTGTAAGACCAATATTATTCCACACAGCTAGCGAGTGCCTGTGCACTCCTGTTTTTCTGGCACAGTTGTTTGTACTATGCTCACTGATCCTCAGCCTGAAGTACAGAAAAAGTATGCCGATATGAAAGAAAACACGGAAATTCGCCCCTTTTGGGGGAGGAGATTGCCACCTTATATTCTCATTATGGATCAAGCCAATTTGAAGGCTCCCTGCTCGTATATACGAGAAATGTCCATTTCTGATGGGACACTTTGTCAAAGAGAATATTTATTAAAACATAGAAGCATACATTGAGTTTGGCGGTATGGCTCTGTTCGAGAGATCCCTGCCCGTCCAGCGTGGAACCGAAGGCAGGGAGCTGCTATTAACCCCCCTTCCATAGAACAGAGCCAAAAGCAACAATGACCTCAGACAGAAGAGACATTGTTATGTGTGACAGTTAGACATGAAAGAACAGGATTACAGAAGCTACAAATGACAGGAGGAGCTGGGGAGGAGGTTGGATGTTAAGCGTACATGCTGCAGAGCCTCTGCTCAGAATGCGAGCTTAAGTAAACTAGCATATCAATTGAGCAATCATGTGACGGCAAATCAGATGACATCCAAGAGCACTCAGGTGATTCAAGCTCGAGAAGCGGCTACTATAGTTACCAAGCTTGACTCCGTGCCCATCAGAATTACTCAAAGCTCCATTTCTCATATTCCAGAAGGTGGTAATTAAAAACTAATTTCTTCATCTCCTGAAATTGTATAGTTCTGGTATGTGTGAACTGATAATACTCATGAGCCTAGAATTGTTTAGTTTTGGTATGCATGAATTTATAATACTCATGAAGAATACACTGTCAATATTTTTTCCTACAGCCACTGAAGGCATGGGATAGATTTAACTGTTCCTTTTGTTCTTGCTCAGGGTTACGGTTGGGTTTAGGGTTGGGGTCATACAAAACATCTCTCGTCGGTGAGAATCGGGCTTTTCTGGTAAACGAGAAATGGACATTTATTATATAAAATTTTAATTTCTTGTATGCTAGAATTGTTCATATGAAATTTGAAATTTCTCGTAGATATGACTTGGGATTTACTGGTATAAGAGAAATAGATATTTCTCGTATATATGAGCAGTGCACCTCCAAATTGACATGATCCCTCATTATTGTATAACCTGTGCAAGGAGGTAATCAGTTTTCACTAGCGTTTGCTTGTGGATTCATTCGTTAACGAGATATTGCAAAAAGTTCTGGATGGATATCAATGAAATTTTGTGTCTTCATAGATACTGTGTTGAGGAAGTGATAAAATTTTTAGAAGATTTCACTCATATTCTTGATCCAGGATCTGGAAGAATTTCAACGCACATTAAGACAGCACTGTCGACGACCGGTGTCACATGACACTAACACCCTTATCAGCCATTAGATCACTTCTTTGCAGAAATACTTTACTCTAGGAGAAAGCCTAATCAGACGTCCTCAACCTACGAATTTCACAACAGCAGAGGTTATGTGCTCTCAAAGTGCCTTCTAGTTTTGTGACTGTTTTTACTCCCCCGATTTAAAATGCCCAATCATGCATATATTGCATATCATTGCTACGACATCAAGAAGGGCCCACACGAGTCCATGTTTTCCCTCCAAAGGACATGATGCCAGGTCAGAAGAGTCATGTGCATCCAAACATGAGCTGAACACAATTCATATGCAGCTTAAAGGGAAGACTTGCAGGCATAAAATCACAACCAACCACTGGAGATCACTGGCGGTGCGATGAGACAATGCCTTCCACATGAACGGAAAATTCCCATCTCTGGACGATGCTTCAGCCAACTGTGAGTCCTCTTGGCACTGCCTCACTCAGTCAGCACTGGCACAGTTCAGATTTGGTATCACACTGTGGGAGCGTATTGACATTGGACATCTAACAACCTCAGCTCATCTCAGTTGTGGGGTACTTGTTGCCCTTAAATTCATAGGGCTATTGATACAGATAAATTCCAACATAAAAAACATCAAGTGAATTCCATTATCTAAAGGGAGAGAATGAAAAAAAGAGCGTCCATATCAGTGAACGCCTGTTTGTTTTTGTATTTCTTGTATCTTTATTTACTTTGTATGAGTGCTAGAAGTCCTGAGGGTTAATTGACTTTTGATAGCTGCAAGAAAGGAGCATAAGATAGGAGTCCCTTCTGGATCTTTAAGACTAAACCTCACGAAAAATAAATTAGATTCCATCTGAAATGTGATTGGGTTTCTTTTCAATGTTTTATGTTACCATCCTGACCTTTCTATAAAGCCATGCATCACAATCAGAACACACTAAAACACATTTTCACAAATACCTGAAGAGAAAAGACAAATGTCAGACCTGCCCACAGCGTTTCAAACAAACTAAGTTTTCTTTAGTTTTTTCTTGGTAATTCCAAAGAGAGGCTCAGGCAGTCCCAATCCTATATGAGGCAAGAGCAGAGGAGCAACGGTGAGGAATAGCAAACCTTCAGACCTGACCTTGAACAGTCCACTTGAGTATTCATCGAATCATAGAAGCACTTCAGCTTTACCTAGGCAACTGCAAGACGCAACACACTGACCTCTGCTTACAGACAGGAATATTTTCTAGCAATATGTGGAAAAGAAGTGTTTTAAATTATAATCTCCATAAATGGATTTCTGCAGCTTGGGTCCATTTCTGACAAGGCAAATAATAAGGCCAGACATCTTCATTACCGAAGGAGGAGCTGATGATTGGTGTTTGAGGTAGGGATGGAGGTGAAGGGGTGATGTTAAGGACAGAATGTTTACAAGCATTGATTTTCTTCACTCAGATCATATGGCCTCTCTACATCAGGTGGACTCAACGGGTCCCTCGACCAGCACAATCAAAAAGCATTTCGCCCAAAATTACTCCTGTCTGAATCAATAGGAATCAGCGAGATGACCTACAAAAGATCCTCCTCTGCTCCCTCGTCTTTGAAAAGTAAATAAAAATCAAGGGCTAATCTCATTTTGCATTTGAGACGGTGCGTCTGGATTCCTCTCCTTGAAACACGAGGCCAGACTCCGACACATAATGAGAGCTGGTCTGTTCTACAGAGGAAAGGCTTTTAGATGACCGGTCCACCATTTTTCCATTATCTCTACTGCTTCTGGGAAAATCGTTGACTGCATTTTAATCAGAGCACCCTTTGCTCTGTCATACTCAAATAATTAAGTGTAATTTTGTCATTTAATTTATGATATTGCTAAAATAAAATAAAGGAAATATTGCGCAAAAAAAAAAAATTTTGCCATTCCTATGGCGCAAATGAAAATCACGGTGACTTGAATCTGAAATTAGTCCGACGTGTTTCTGAGAGCAGTGGACCGTGGGTGCTTATTCCCGCTGGCTTGCTCTCGCATTAAACATTGATGCCGCGGAGCGCCGCGCCAAGCCAGCGAATGTTCCCTTCTTCCCCGCCGACAGCACGCGGCCGCTGAAGATCATCCTTCTCGAAAGCGCCTACATTTCAGCAACGGGCAAGAGCTTCACAGTGAAATACATCTGGCAAATGAAAAATGCAACTGAGGGCATATAAACGACTGCTTCACGGGTCTCTTCCCATGAAAGCCCACTGGCCTACTTGTGTCCGGGCTTCACAGACAAATCTCTTGGAATAACAACAGGCTCAGTGGACATGCATAATGAATGGCTAAATGGCATAGAAAGCATATCATATCACTGAAACTGAAGCCCCCATACTATTGGTGATCTCTTAGCCCCTTGTGTTCCGCCAGGCAGACACGTCAGTGCATCAGGCCCCAATAAACCATCTGTTCAGCTTTGGGGAGCACCATAGCAGCCCTTCAGCATCCCAGTACACAGTGTGAAACTCGGCAGGAGAAGGGATTATTTAAACTGATAATGACGCCAATAAACAATGAGTTGATTGTGCTGGTGTTGCCTGGCTAAACGTCCTTGGATCCGTCGCTGAGTGGAGAGGCACAGGTGGAGGCAGTTCAAGACCCCACCTGTTTGGCTAAATCTCATCCGACCGAATGGGGTCAACAACCAGCCCGCTAGCCGTGCAAGCCGGTGCCGTAGCAATTAGCGCACTAGCCATTCAAGGAACCGAAGGGACAACTTTAATTTTAAATCAGAGTGTAGAATGCAGATTCTGTGTGTAGTTGACCAATAACAGTAAAATAAAAAAAGTAGGATTTTAGGTTAAATAAACTTAGAAATGTTATTAGCTTGAACCCTCTACAGACTGTTTTGTGTCATGAGCATGCATAAATAAAAGAATTTGAATGTCTAGATTAGACTTCCTTTTTTCAATTGTCTTCAAAATGATCTTAAGTATTATTTCATTATGGGCACTCCCGTCCCCTGTCCTAATCAAATCAAGCTTCACCCACAGAAATATGCTCTTCATTTGCCAAATTTGTAAAGGATTAATAAACTGCTAATTGAATTCAGCGAGAAGAATGGATTTTAAGCCTGGCACTCTTCAATAGCAATTAAATCCACACATAATAATAAGAACTGTCCATGGAGCATTTGACCCCAGTGAGAATTTTGGCCTGAGTGAAACCAATCTGTTAATTTTTATTTTAAAAAGTTCCGCTTTTGTTAAAAGTCTTTGTGCATTATTGCTTGTGTGGAAACACCCATGTCCTCGTGGATCTCTGAAAGATCTTGATTCAAAGGGCACAATTTGACTTTATGCATACTTTTATGCTGCTTTGTCTAGTCCTATTTTTCTCCAGCCGCTACGACCAACTGGTACTTTTCTGCCAGGGCTACACCCAACTGAGTGGATTGATGAATATCAAGGGTGTAGTAATATTTTAGGGGGCATTTTCCACGTAAATTAGAGGGCATCAGTGGGCGTGCCATTGAAATCAATGGTTCTCAATAGCTGGACCCGGGGCCCACTGTGTATTCTGGTTTTTTTCCAACCACAGCTGCAATTGTAGGATATTACCTACAATTATATAGGATAAAAAACAAGCTGTTCATTTGTCTTAATTGGATGCATTTTACAACCCCAATTCTGAAATAGTTGGGACGAAGTGCAAATTGTGAATAAAATTTCAATGCAATGACTTTCAGATCACATATGCCAATATGTTATTTACAATAGAACATAGATAACATTTCAAATGTTGAAACTAAGACATTTTGCATTTTAATCCACAACATGAGCTTATATTACAAATTTTCTGGCTGCAACAGGTCTCAAAAAAGTTGGGCTGAAAAAGCTGTTAATACAGCGCCCTCCATAATTATGGTTAAGATGTGTTCTTTAGCTTCCAATAAATTCAGTTTTTTTTCTAAATGATAAAAGACCACAATGAAAAAAGAGGAAAATCCATACATTCATTCAAGTGCATTTATTCAGTGGGATAAAAAATCCCATATTAAGAAAGAATTCTTTTACATCAAATCATGTGTTCCACAATTATTAGCACCCCTGAAGTTAATACTTTGTACAACCCCCTTTTGCCAACAAAACAGCACCTAATCTTCTCCTATAATGTTTCACCAGATGGGAGAATACAGAAAGAGGGATCTTCGACCATTCCTCTTTGCACAATCTCTCTAAATCATCCAGCGACCTGGGTCCTCTCCTCTGCACTCTCCTCTTCAGCTCACTCCACAGGTTTTCAATGGGGTTGAGGTCTGGGGACTGAGATGGCCATGGGAGGAGCTTGATTCTGCGTCTGGTGAACCATTTCTGTGTAGATTTGGCCACATGTTTAGGGTCATTATCTTGCTGAAAGACCAAGTGACGACTGATCTTCAGCTTTCAGGCAGAGGCCAGCAAATTTTGATTTAAAATGTCCTGGTATTTCAAAGAGTCCATAATGCCATGCACCGTAACAAGGCTCCCAGGGCCTGGAAAATGGAAGCCATTGTTGAGCATGATCCAGAAGTGCCGCCGTGCTGGCCTGTGGGCCAAGGCTCATTTAAAATAGACTGTAGAAAAGTAGCAAAGTGTCCTGTGGTCAGACAAGTCCAAATTTGACATTTTTGTTGGAAATCATGGGTGTCGTTTCCTCCGGGCTAAAGAGGAGAAAGACCACCCCTCCTGTTATCAGCGTTCAGTTCAAAAGCAAGCATCTCTGATGGAATGGGGATGCATTAGTGCATATGGTGTGGGACACCTGCATGTTTTAAAAAGCACCATGAATGCTGAAAGGTATATAAAGGTTATAGAGCAACATATGCTCCCCTCTAGACGACATCTAGTCCAAGGAATGCCTTGTGCATTTCAGCAGTACAAAGCAAAACCACATACTGTAGCTATTACAAAAGCATGGCTTCGTACTAGAAGAGTCTGTGTGCTGAACTGGCCTGCCTGCAGTTCTGCTCTTTCACCGATTACGAATATTTGGCGCAAAATGAGATGAAAAAGTCCATCAAAGGAGACCCAAAAATCTCCAGCAGCTGGAAGCCAGTATTAAACAAGAGTGGGATCAAATTCTAAACTCAAGAAACTTGTCTCCTCAATGCCCAGACGCCTCCACTCTGTGTTAAAAAGAAGAGGGCATGCTACACCATAGGAAACAGGCCCCTGTCCCAACTTTTTTGAGACCGGTAGCAGCCGTCAAATTTGAAATTAGCTCATTTTGTGGAGAATAATTGTAAAATTTCTCATTTTCAACATTTGTTATGTTATCTCTGTTCTATTGTGAATAAAATATCGGCTGGTGTGATTTTAAAGTCATTGCGTTTTGATTATATTCACGATTCACACTTTGTCCCAACTATTTTGGAATTGGGTTGTATGTTTAGAGCAGATATTTCATCCCTTAAGCCACATATTGGCAGAAATATCCATTTGTGGCAAGAAAAATAAAAGACCCTTGAACATATTGTGTTTATTTTCTATATTATGAGTGATTTCTGGTTGAAGTTTTTTAAAAGATCAAATTGGACATTGAGAAAATCATTAAGCACCAAAAAAGGTCATTGAACACAGGTACGTGGAGTTCTTTCAAAGTAATTTACTTGAACTTCATAACATAAACATGATACAAAACAGGTTTGGCTCCATTATTTGACTCCATTATTTAATGGTTAGTTTTTGCAACCACAGGCTCTAAATTCTTTGACCAGGCGCAAGCGTGGCGAGTGGGGGGAGCGCCGTGCCAACGTGGTGTATTCAGGCATATTTTGCAATTTTGTGCCCCGCGCAGCCCGGCGCAAGGACTCCTCTGTCCCACCTCTGCCCCTCCTGCTGGCGCAAGTGGCAAAGAGGGAGGAGAGAAGGCGTTGTGTGGGTTTAACAAAGCCGAGTCAAATCTTCACAATTCAAATTAGCTCCTCTCCTCATCTTTAAGATATTGGTATAAAGAAGCCTCTGTCCTATATCTGCTTGATGCGTTAATGTTGCATTTTACTTTGCTGCTTCAGGCATGTTTTCCGCTCCGCTTACGTCTATTTTAAGCAATACGAATATGAGTCAGCTGGTTAGCTAGGGCATTTGCAAATTATTACCATTAGTGAACTTGAATGGAATTTCAAAACGAAACTACGTCAGATCATTCAAACTTATGAAGTTGGAATGAAATACGACGGTTGCTCATTTATTTCTTCTGCCTGCATCATTGGGAAGAGAAATGATGATTTCCCCCACTAAAACCGATAAAACCTAAGTGACAACAAAATTATTAAGCCGCTTGCACACTGGACGCAACCCAAATTTTTCGCAGATTACATTCAAAGTCAACGCAAAGACGTGAATAGACGCGTGTATTTGCCTCTTTGCATTTACTTTTAATGCAATCAGTCGTGCAAAAAATTTGTTTCGCATCCGGTGTGAGAGCAGTTGAAGGACACATAGCCAACACACACACTCACGTGCCCACATGCACACACATCTCTCTCTCTCTCTCTTTCTCTCTCTCTACGTTGCAGACAGGGGTGTTTGCAGTCAAAGCCACTGCCGCAAAAAAGCAGCTACGGCTCTCAAAGTAATTTAATATCAATACTTAGTAACGTTTCATAACATAAGTTCAAAACTTTGATGTAACATAGAAAACACATATTTAGAAAAAGTCATGGATGGATGGACTCATATCTTTTACTGACATGAAATACCATGCATGACTGACATCAGCTCCGCGGTTCTAGTGTTAAGGACAAAGCTGTGCAGCCAGGTGGTCTCTCCTCTCCCATGAGCGGTGCTGCTCTCCCTGCTGATACGGCACATGCAGTTCAGCCTCTCTCGGTCTCAGTCCTGTAATGTCTCCAGCATGAGGTCAAAGTGACATCCATGGCGTACAGCTATGTTGTGTAACACGCAACATGCCACAGAGAATGCACTGACACTCTGAGGGCTGTCAGGTTGAGTTTCAATTACGTATGCCAACCGCCTTTGATCCGGACAATCAATATAGATACTACAAAACCCAAAACCAGTGAAGTTGGCACGTTATGTAAATCGTAGATAAAAACAGACTACAATGATTTGCAAATCCTTTTCAACTTATATTCATTTGAATACACTGCAAAGACAAGATGTTTAATGTTCAAACTGAGAACCTTTATTTTTTTTTTTGCAAATAATCATTAATTTTGAATTTAAAGGCAGCAACACATTGCAAAAAAGTTGGCACAGGGGCCTTTTTACCACTGTGTGACATCGCCTTTCCTTTTAACGACACTCAGTAAACGTTTGGGAACTGAGGAGACCAATTTTTGAAGCTTTTCAGGTGGAACCCTTTCCCATTCTTGCTTGATGTACAGCTTAAGTTGTTCAACAGTCCGGGGTCTCCGTTGTCATATTTTGCGCTTCATAATGCGCCACACATTTTCAATGGGAGACAGGTCTGGACTACAGGCAGGCCAGTCTAGTACCCGCACTCTTTTACTACGGAGCCATGCTATTGTAACACGAGCAGAATGTGGCTTGGCATTGTCTTGCTGAAATAAGCAGGGGCGTCCATGAAAAAGACGTTGCTTGGATGGCAACATATGTTGCTCTAAAACCTGTATGTACATTTCAGCATTAATGGTGCCTTCACATATGAGTAAGTTGCCTATGCCTTGGGCACTAATACACACCCATACCATCACAGATGGTGGCTTTTGAACTTTGCATCTATAACAGTCCGGATGGTTCTTTTCCTCTTTGGTCCGGAGGACAAGACGTCCACAGTTTCCAAAAACAATTTGAAATGTGGACTCGTCAGACCACAGAACACTTTTCCACTTTGCATCAGTCCATCTTAGATGAGCTTGGGCCCAGCAAAGCCGGCGGCGTTTCTGGGTGCTGTTGATAAATGGCTTTCGCTTTGCATTGTGGAGTTTTAACTTGCACTTGAAGATGTAGCAACGAACTGTAGTTACTGACAGTGGTTTTCTGAAGTGTTCCTGAGCCCATGTGGTGATGTCCTTTACACACTGATGTCGGTTTTTGATGCAGTTCCGCCTGAGGGATCGAAGGTCACGGGCATTCAATGTTGGTTTTTGGCCTTGTCGCTTACGTGCAGTGATTTCTCCAGATTCTCTGAACCTTTTGACGATATTACGGACCGTAGATGATGAAATCCCTAAATTTCTTGCAATAGCTTGTTGAGGAATGTTGTTTTTAAACTGCTCAACAATCAGCTCGCGCATTTGTTCACTAAGTGGTGACCCTCGCCCCATCCTTGTTTGTGAATGACTGAGCATTTCAGGGAAGCTGCTTTTATACCCAATCATGGCACCCACCTGTTCCCAATTAGCCCGTTCACCAGTGGGATGTTCCAAATAAGTGTTTGATGAGCATTCCTCAACTCTCTCAGTCTTTTTTGCCACTTGTGCCAGCTTTTTTGAAACATGTTGCAGGCATCAAATTCCAAATGAGCTAATATTTGCAGAAAATTACAAAGTTTACCAGTTCGAACATTAAGTAACTTTGCAGTGTATTCAATTGAATATAGGTTGAAAAGGATTTGCAAATCATTGTCTTCTGGTTTTATTTACGATTTACACAACGTGCCAACTTCACTGGTTTTGGGTTTTGTATAATATATGAGCTGATTCAGATAGTTACATTAAATAGTGGTTGCTGTAATTATTTATTGCAATGAAATGTGCCTGACATTCTGCAAACGTGCCTGTGAGATTTTGATGATGTGTGCGCACTGTGTGCTGGTGAGCCAAATTACCACTGCGCAGAAAGTAAATCAGGTTGGAGCTGGCGAGCTCTCTGCGCACTTTTAGCGGAGTCTTTGTTCACAAAATGTCACTGCGTCATGATGAATATGTGACACCTCCCCCTACTATGCCTCCACACCCATCTCGGCGCACATCCGTCTACCAAATTGGCAAATTGGCTGCACACGGTGTTGCACCACAAGAAATTACCAGTGCGCGGGCTGCACCGGATGAAATTACCACTGCGTGGACTACGCCACCCTGCGCCAAGAAATTAGAGCCCTATGTGTCGATAGGTTTTCACCAATTAGGTGCCTCTAACATTTTTTTTTATTTTAATCAGATAAATTTTTCGTTTTCTTTTTAAGCAGTGGTTTCCAATATATCGCAATGCAGATAAGGAATGTTTGCTCTTCAGTCCGGTTAAAACTTGGTAAAGCCACATCTGAACTGTAGTGCAACCCATGGACTATCTATAATTTCACCAGAAGGTACGGAGAAACAGAATAATGCCCCCTAAGTAATGGTATTAGTGATATAAATGAGGTATACTTATATCTTCGAATCATCAATGTTTATTACCTTCAGCATACTTGTAGAAATGATAATTAAGGTAACTTAACAGTGGAGCCTGTAAGCTGTTTTTCAGTCAGCTTACCCAAATGCGTGTGTGCGTGTATATATAAGGGCATGGGTGAAGAATGACCTGCTGTACTCAAAGCATGCCAGTCATGACAAAGTGAGACTGAATTCTACCCTCTCAGTTTGAAATAGTTATTTCCGGGATATGGAATGTGTACGTTCACCTACATTTACGTTGATTGCCAAAAGCAAAGATATATTTGGCCAAAGACAGTGCTAAACTTACTGAGGAATAAGATATCTAAAGATTGTAGAAATCTGACATCCTCGCAATCCACATTCCCTCTTTGTTGCAAGTAAAATACACTGCCCTGCCCTTGCATGTCCATTGTTCAATTATTACAAAGAAATATTTTTTAAAAGATACTTCATTGACATATTGCTCGAGACATATTTCACAGTAGTCTGCTCAAACAGAGCTTTCTTTGTGGTGTACTGCATTGCAATACTGTGCAGTCAATGGTATCCTGCTAACTATAACATGCAAACTGTGTTGGCCAGGGCTATTCAACACTATCCAGAAAGGGCCGGTGTGGGTGCAGGCTTCCATTCCCACCAGGCAGTTGCACTCCTGATTCTTCTGATCAACCCCAGAGCTGTAGTCAAAGAACTTGATTAGTAGTATCAGGTATGTAAGTGCTCGGTTGGAATGAAAGCCTGCATCCATACCAGTCCTTTCTGGATAATGCTGATAGCCCTGGTGTAGGGGATAGGTCGTTTGGACTAGAGATGCACCGATCCAGGTTTTTCCCAATCCAATCCGATACCGATACCTGGGCTGAGCATATCGGCCAATATCCGATACCGATCCAATACTACTGTTGAATGAATGAACCGTATACCTTGCCATGTGAGCAAGGGCATCAGACTTGACAAACATTTAGCCTCGTCAAAAAAAAGGTAACAAATTAACACAGATATAAATGTACTCTCTATTATTTATTAACAAATAACAAAGTGTACATTAGCAGCAAAAAGAAATAAATAACACTTCCATGTAAAGTTCACTGCAAAGAAATAGTTAAAAATGTAATATAAAATATAGCAGCTGCCTGAAACCCAACAAACAATGGAAATTAACTTGTTCAAAAATACAAAATAAACAGAAGTAACATGTAAACATTTTGTGCAAACAGAAATTCAAAATCTAATCTAAAATATAGCAGCTAACAAGTGGCTTAAATAACTTGTTCAAAAACACAAAATAAACAGAAGCAACACTTCCATGTAAACATTTAGTGCAAACAGATATTCAAGATCTAATCTAATATAAAACATAGTAGCTGAACCCAACAAACAAAAGTGGTTTAATTCACATGATCAAAATTACAAAATAAACAGAAATAGCCTAACACTTCCAAAACATTTAGAAAATCTAAACAGGTAACTAACTTAAATAAAATGTAAGCATTTTTTGCTCACTTGACCTGCTTCGTCATCAATGACAGAGAGGGGCTGCGAATCCAATACAACAAACTCCATAACCTTCTCTGTTATGTTGGTTGCTTTCATGCTGCCAATGTTCCGTGCCTAAAAACCTTGTGCTGGAAAACCTCGAGGTATATCGGCACGCACAATGTCCCGTGCCCAAAAGCTTTGCGTGCCAAAAAGCCTCTTCTGCCCAGGTGTTCGGTGTCGAAAAACCTTGTGCTGTAAAACCTCGAGATATATCGGCACGCACAATGTCCCGTGCCCAAAAGCTTCGCGTGCCAAAAAGCCTCGTCTGCCCAGACGTCTCATAATGCGTTTATGTTTTTGTTCAGTATACTTGCCTGGAGCTTGAATTGTGCTCGGTTGAGGTAAATATGGTCTACATGAGTTTTTTGCTTAGTTTCTTTGCAAAATGTGGATATGCCATATGACAATGTTGCGATTTGGAAACGTGCTGTATTTATTGTGCGTAACAACCGGCCCCCAATACCGGGGCATAGGGCTTAAGGGGTTAATGATTTATGAAACAAAAACCAAATGAGTTGATCTTATTGGGATTTATGTAATGGCAAAACCTAGCAAGTCAAGTTAGTCAATTATGAAGCAGCATATGTATCACATGATCCATCAGGTCTGTTCTCATGTAGAGCACTGGTTGTGCAGGATATTCATGGTCTGAATTTGTAGTTCACATAATTCACATGCGAATAACAACTTAAAATGACTTCATTAGGGAAGCAGGTGGAGTTAGCACTGAAGAAAACTGGCAAATGCCACTGCAACTATATAATTGCTGGGTTTTTGTCCATCACTTTGATCATTTATATTTTACAGTTTTTGATGGAAAAAACTAGTCTAGTCATATTGCCATGGGTACTGACAAAAAAGAAAAAATTCCTCCCTAAATATTGCTGAGTATACAATTTATAAATAACTGCCAAGTCAGTTCTATGTCAGATAAGAGCTTAAACCCATAAGGATGCAGTTTTCTGTATTTTTCTCAAAATGTGCTTGTTGTTACTTACTAGGATTTACTTACTTACTCGTACCGCAGCAGAGCTTTAGCATGATCACATAAGTATGAGGTGAATACAGGTCGTTGGTACACTAAAGTAAATGCAAAAAAGGATTTGTTATTATATGTAAACCTGAATTAAAAAACAAGTATTTCAAACATAAATAGCAATTTTTAACAGTTTTAACACCTTGGGGAATAATAGCTCTGGTTTCTTCCATGAATTTCAACATTTTTTAGGATATCTAAACTTTTTTTAATGGTACTGCATATTTTGGTATTTTAAATCTGTGTGTGCTTAATTTTCCTTTTTTTAAATTTCATGATAACTACTTGTGCTTGAAAGGGCATGATGTGGAACAACTGACCATCTTGGCAAATTATCAAGTCCAACTAAAACTATTTCAGTATTAGTGAGATGGCAAGTAGGGAGTTTTAAACGATTAACAATGAGCTAGTGGCCAATTCCGTGAAGGAATTTCCCCCATTTATGGTCACTGATATGCATGCAGCAAATCACAATGCTGCTTGTGTTAAATATGCGTGTGGAGGGCTGTCGCAGTTCATTATGCCCAGCAGCTAATGCTGTCTCTGAGTCAATGATTTCCACAAGAAAAAAAAAAAACAACTAAAAAAAAGTGTCTCTGTTTGCCAGTCTGGGCTTAAAAAGATAAAGAGCAAACCTACCGTTATCTTTAATTTGTCACAGCTCTGGTAAATTGCCTTAATAGTGCCCACACTGGATTTTAATGACACAACCAGCGCTGATTCATAATGACCTTGTCAGGTTGACAGGCATAAAGAATCGCTCTGATCGGTAGCTGAAATGGAAAAAGGTTCTCAGTAAAAATGTTGCGTAATGAAACGGTCGCTGCAAACCACCTACCATTGCAGTTTTATGAAAAAAATAAATAAATAAATAATAATAATTTATTCTGGAGTACTGGACATATTTTAAGCAATGAACCATTTAATTCATGTGAGTATGCGTGTGTATAAGAGTGGATAAAAGAGTTGCACATTAGTGGAGACCATCTTTTTTTTCTGCAACATGCCAGCAAAAAACATACAAGTAAAATCTCTCCCTCAGGGGGAAAAAAAGGACTTATGCTGCAACTTGTGTTACCATAGCATTAACATCTTGATATTATGTTGGCCACTTGAACTCCTGTGGCTTTGCTTTTGCCCGCCAGGACATTTTCACCGAAAAACATGGCAATTTGCTGGAGAGAGAGTGAATGAGAGCATGATGGACAGAGAGAGGGAGGGGGGAAAGAAAAAGTAAGATAGAGAGAGGAGAAAAAGAAAGAGTGAGCAAGAGATTTCCAAGGTGTTCAAATCATTTAGTCGATTATCCTACTTCCGTGAGCGAATATGCCACTTGACTGAGTTTTGTTAAATCACAAGTGAGTATAACACAGCAAAACGTTCAGTGTTAAATCAACACTTAAAGAGCCTGTTTGGATCCACGTGGATCCGCATGGATCCAAATAGATTCTTTAAGTGTTGATTTAACACTGGACGTTTTACTGTGAACCACGACCAGGTTCCCTGACAGGCATATTAAGCCAGACCAGAGAAAGAGAACCATTCATTTCAGCAAAGCTTATACAAAGAGATTGCTCATGCAATTTATTCCTATAGTGTGTGGTAGACCTGCACATTTTTAAAACCTCAAAAACCACAAACCCACAGCGATATCAGTAATGAAGCACAAAAATATGAAGCATCAGTGGTTATGAAACACACTTGATACAATTATATCCAGTATAATTATTCTGAAGTACCAGGCAACAATAAAAATCATTGCATAAACAATGGTTTAAACATCCAAATGAGGCGGCACTAGGACAACTGTACATTAGTAATTAAATGAAGAACAATTTGCTGTTACGCAAAGCACTGAAGGATACTCAACAGTTGTAGTGTTTCATTTTCAAAGATCCAATTCAAAACAGAGTTCATCTGTTTGTGAAAATGAGGTAAAAAGTTTTCTCAGTTTTGCAAATAATTTGCTGTTGAGCAATTTAAGGATGGTCAAACATTGCAGTGTTCCTTTTTTCACCAGCAATTCTAAGGAGCGCTGATCTGTTTAACCAAAGTAAAATAATGGCATCGTTTCACAAGAATACATTTCAAAAAGCAGCGCTTAAGATGCCTTTCACTATCCCCTAATAAGACCTATCCAAGCGGTCACGCCACGAAACAAGCTAGGTATTGATCAAGAGACAAGCATTGGCTTGATGTGAAGGCAAAATGTCTGAATTCACACAAACGCACAGCAATTTTCTTTTTGATTAACCACGCGCATTGATTTTGGGGGACACAGGCTCCATGCACCAATGCTTTGGAAATAAATCAATTTGTTCGCTGCAGCAATTTCAAGTCCACAGTGACAATGAGAGTCACAAAGATAAGGCATTATTGTTTGTTCATGCATATCGAGACGGTGGGATTGATTGCCGATTAGAGAACATTAAACGCTTCATCCCAGGCCTACTTAGACTGAGACACCCCACAATTTTTCAAAGCGTGCATTAACTGTGGCAATAAGCACATCCTGGAATAGGTTGATGCCTGGAACATAATATCACCTCTGCACAACATCACATACACTATTCATTCTTTTTATTTTAGCCCTGTGGAAATTTTTATTGTGCCATTAAGTTGGTGCACCATTAGGCCCTGCCATGTGAGCAAATGGGATTAATGAAGCAGCAGAAGGCATCACTATGAGGAAGGCAATTTTCTGCAAACATTTCCACTGCACCCCAAAGGAGTCAATACATTGCTGGCAAATCTGGTGCAACTGGTAAATTGATGTCATTTAGCAGTTTACGTAAGGGAAATTAAAATGTACATTAATACACAAAGTCATATTGATCATGGCGCACAGGTCAAATACAGCCACTTAATCAGTTTGCAATCCGTAAGTAACTGTGTTATATACATATCTACATAAAATAGAAAAACTTTTATCAATCACCTTTTCAGAGCCAATAGTCCAATTCCAGATCAGATCTTAATTTTCTTCCAAAGCTGCTTGAATTCCTCATGCCTTTGTGCAGGGCCTATTCCTTTGAGATCGTGGTCCATGTTGAAATTGGCATTACAGGGTTTCTACATATTTGACTATCCTTCATTCAGACCCCAATTCTTCCAGTCTGCCTCATCCCAAATGTGCTCTACTGATTGAGATCTGGCGGTTGACAGGCCATTGGAGTACATCAGTCACTTCATGTTTTTCTCACCAGCTTGAGACGAGGTGTTCTCAGTGAGACAATGTGCTATCCTGCAAAAATTATCCGTTCTGCAACAGCATAACTGAGGTCAAATAGGGCAGCAGATGGTTAGCAATAGTGCTTGGTATGTTCTTGCATTCAAATTATCATTGAGTGGTATTAAAGGAGCTGCGTCACGATTACTGCGGACGCTCACAACTTTGAACTAATTAAATCCATTCAATTGCAAGTCAAAATTTAGAAGGAATTTTTCTTCTTCTATGATTACGGACCCTGGCCACAAGATTCCATACTTCGTATCCCCTGGCTAAAGCTTAAAATAGCGCATTGAATCCCCCGATTTCCATAGAAAGCACCTTAATATATAAAGCATGTTGCTGAAGTCACTAAAATGTATAAATAAAATGCAAAACAAAGACGAACTGGCAAGCAGGGGAGGCTGGGGTCCGATGACCCATGGGGACCAATGAGCCACATCACTATTATGCGATCAATAGATGACAGAGCTGCTTAAAATAGGCAAAATATTTGACCATTGACAGATGAGCCATGGGGATAAATGAGCCATATCACTATTTTGCCTATTTTAAACACATTTGGCATCGATTGATCGCAAAATAGTGATATGGCTCTTTGGTCCCCATGGCTCATCGGACCCCAGTCTCCCCTATGTAATCAGATTATGACCTGCAGTCAAGTAGATTCACTTTCTTGGGATGTAAATTCTGAGAATGCGCAGCAATTGTGATGCAGCTCCTTTAAGGTGACATGTCTGTTGATACTTCGAAACAAAGTTAAATTAAATATTGCAGAGAAATACCCATAATAACGATTTCAACTGTCTGCACTAAATTACCGGGACTCGTCTGATCAGAAAAGCAATTTGTAATCCATCGTGGGCGTAACCAGACGCGCCCTCACGTGTTACGTCCAGACCTGTGGGTTAATTTGCATAATGTATACAAATAGCGTAAAGATGACCTTGGCAAACTAAAGTACTCACCTCCTGCATCAAAATTTCACAAGGCGTCAGACAGTCATGTATAGCATGCTTTTAAAAATAATTATTGAAAAAAGAAAAATTTTCCGTGTCCTAATATCGTATTACGTCCATAACAACATCAAGAAATATGCGTAGATCGTGTCCTGCGCATAGACTTTATAAAAAGATGGACGCAGCACCCGGATCTAAAAAGTGAGGCCGATGCGGAAATCGTATTAAAAATTGCATTATAATTAATGGCCAGCAGATGGCGACGTCGGTGGTTGCAGAGAGAAGTTGAATGCTATTGAAGTCTATAAGAAAATGACCCTACTTTGCCACCTGATTTATTATTTCATTCTCATTTTTTGAAATGTCTTCCGGTGAATAAAATGATATATTCCTTTGGTGATTTAGAGCGATAGGTAACCAGTTACAAAATGTTAACAATGCTTTGCACTGAAACCAGGTGAACGGAATACAAACATCAACGACAACAGACATGAAAAACATTGACTGGCCGTAATTGTCCATAAATGTTACTGATAGACTGAGGCAATTTATCATACAATAGAAGTGACTTTGAAATGTATCTGATTTTCAGGAATTCAATATCTGTTTTGAGTCCTTGTAACACCCACAACGCCTGCCACCTTAGCACATTATGGGTTCACTGAGATGAAGTGATCACTCGGTTTATCTTCTTGCTTGCTTATTTGTGATGCCCATGGATGGGGTTTCACCACTGCAATGAAAAACTCTGGAAAAGGTGTATTTGAATTTTCATCACCATTGTAACACATTTGTACAGTTTAGTACGGAATGACCCGTATACATTCATTTAGCCTCATGGAGAATTTTTCCTCTGAATTTTATTTATTCATGTTACTCAGAGGCAGCTTCATTGCAGCTCCCAGAAACTATTTCCAGTTCGGATGCCGGTGCCTTGGCCAGAGGCTATGGCGTGACCATTATCCTCATGGATGTCTTTCGGAGCAGGAGAGAACTGGAGTACCCCAACATGAAAATGTGGAGAACATCCAAGCAAAAGTAGAGACGAACTGGCCAGCCGGAGCTCAAACCTAGAGCCTCCTCATTCCCAAGGAACGGCACCAACCTCAAGAGCAACATGTCTTCCAGAAGATAGTCCTCCCCCAGTGCACCACCCAAACTACCTGCACCCGGATTGCTTTCAGGTCAAAGCCACATAAACCTACAACCAAAATGCAACTACCATTTCTACGCGGTATTAAATGCTATAGAGGACTGATTATGCAATCAGCCAAATGCACAGAAAAGTGCACATCCTCTATTTGAAGCCATCCTGGGTTTCAAAGGATTCTCTCTTCCAAACCATTCAACCTCCACAGCCAACAGCACATCCCGTTCATTCAATTTCCCAGTCAAATTCCCGAAACCGCATCCCTGTATATGCCCATTTTATCACACCCCACACAGGAGTGGAATTCTTATCTGAAATTTTCAAATGAAATTGAAGTACAAATAAGTCCTTTTAAACTTTGGTAACCAGCTAAATGTGTGAGGATACGAGGTGTAATCTCCTTGGTACAGTGTATGCACACTTACCAAGCGGGACGAGAGATAGAGTTTATACCCAACAAATCCTTTTCATGGCCTTACAAATAAATGGATTGAAAAGCCAGTGCCACAGTTTTTAAACTGATAGCTGCATTAGCACGCTAATTAAAACCAATAACTACACACAATCCATTATCAGAAAAGCCTGCCACTAAGCTCTCTCAGATCAAAAATGTCACACACCCAAAGCCTCTGTTCAATCCAGTGATGATGTTAGAGGTTGGTCGTTTTTTTCCCCTTAAGTATAGTCAATTGAGACACAGCCTTAACCCAAGGCCTTGAGATGCATTAAGTAAACAGGACAGGCTCACACAGTCCACTTAGCAGCCTCTGGCTTTAACAACAAGACTGTGAAGGCTCTATCAAATCTTTGTGCTCAGCAACACTCCTTTCCGCTGACACACTAGACAATGACACTCATTCCACCCATAAAGTTTGCCCATAACCATTCTTTCAGCCAAAATTCCACAGCTGAATGGAATATCTAAAAATTCACTTTACAGTTTTATGAATATGGCATCAAATCAACCAGACTATAAATAAAGAACATCATACTGCATTGTAATAAAAAGCCAATCTTGCACTTTGCTCTCATAAATATTACAAATGAACAATGCTGAACCTCTTCGATGGAAAAATGTGACGGATGTAACTCTTCAGATTTTAAAAGAATATTATCGTTCAACTGTATGAATCCGTGAACAGAAAAATATGAAATCGAGATTTATTAGAAATGACAGGTAAGACGTAATAGGATTTAGAATTGAATGAGGAATAGGATAAATTCAACAAGGACATGATGGCAGCACCACAGTAAATCTCTTTTCTGACTTTTTTTCTTTTTTGGCTCCGTTAGATCTGCTCCTGTGACATTGACTTTTCATATCCTGAGAGGAAGACTATAAAAAGAATTGGGGAGAAAGCAATGGTTATATCTGACAGTTGCCTCAATTCAGTCTGCCCAAAGCGCCCATTGAACATCGTCCCCTCCACTCATCCTGACTGGAAAGATGACAATAAAGACACAGAGGAGTAAGAGAAAGAGATGACAGAACAATGGCGAGCCGTACACATGCCAACAGAGAGAGAGAGAGAGAGAGAGAGAGAGAGAGAGAGAAATATATGTCAAGCCAATAATGCATGTTAAATTGAAATAAAACAACAGATTCAAGTGTAACTGGAACTCAATTGATCTTCCACCCAGCAACACCCATTTGGCTGTGGGATGCAAAGCTAAAATTAAATACCAAAGCAGTTTATGTCGTAAAGCTTTTGTATGCTAAGTTTCATCAAACTTAAAGGATACTTGCCACCACTAGAGATTACAGGTCATTCAAATAGGTGTCTTTGGATAAAGGAATGTCGAAGGTCACAAAATGGCCATTTTTCAGAAATTGTAAAGACTCATTATTCATATGTTGCGAGTTGTGACATGTTGTATACCATTTAAATACCCAGTTTCACCTTTTATCTTGACTAAGTAGGTTTAAAACGAACAACTTAGGTTTTTCAACATGACCGCCTTTCCATGCTAGCTTTTGGCTGTGCGGGATAGCAATGGAATCCCTAAGTAGTTTACATGCTAAGGATGTGGCAAAATTATCAAATTTGATCAATATTTGAGACCTCTAGAGGTTAGCGGTCGAATTGTTAATGGTGGAGGGATGAAGGACGACAATGTTTACACCATTTAATTAACTCACCGAGTGAAAGACCAGCTGAGTTTTGACATGTTGACATGTTTTTGTACAATGTTTATTCTTATGACAGAAACATACATATGGGGACGAATAGCTTGGTATAATCTATTTCCTCTTCATAAGGCCCTGGTGTTAAGGCCAACAGTCTGCAGGCAGTGTCAGTGCCTACTAAGAAATATGTGTATTAAATTTGTGCTGTTATAACAGGGACACTCATTTCCATCTGAGACAAGGGAGAAGTGAGAAAGCATAAGCGCTTCGGAGGAACCAGGCAGTTAGTTGGCAAAACACAGGAGAGTGCTGGGAGGAAATGTTTGTACCACCTTGATCAATCCAGGCCGTGTAGAATCCCAGCTGAGAAAAGAGAAGGGTTCTTCTTGGCACAAGTGTCCCTAATACAGAACCCACTGTGCATATAATGACTATATAATGATAATGTTTCTGCTTATTAGAAATTCTTATTCTGCATGGCAACTTCTATTACAAGAGAGGGTATCCTCAATAAATAAAAAATGTACAATTCAAACATGCTCAAATACTCAGCTTTACAAAGATGATTTATCTCATATTATTTATGACTGCTCGGCCTCAGTCAAATTAAGAATCAAGTGGCGAACCCAACCTGTTTTGCTCTCAGAAATAAGCAATCCTGGTGTAATTCAAGGAAAATTGGCATGACAGCCTTAAATTTACTGTCAATTCTAAAACTTGCTGGAACAGTGATAACCACTCTTGCAGAGGATAGAAGCAAGCAGAAAACACATACAGGCCTCCTTGCACCTTCCCCGATTCCCCAAGGCATACAGTAACTACAGCATTATGATTTAGCCCAGAGTTCCCTTGAAATATACAATGCAATCATATCTAGACATTTTCCATCTGTCAATGCATTGGCACCATCATATCTGTTATAACCATGGATATTGTCGCATTATGAAAATTCCACCCTGTCCACAATGTCTCATCAATGTGGGCAGTGATTTTTCCCACAAGTAAAATCTCACCCTCCAAATGAGATGAAAGACTGAACATTTCTCAGGCTCAGATATCACTGTATGGGAACTTTATTACTCTATCCAGTGATATGATGGACACTGAAGCAGTGGGTTTATTCTACTAGGATAGGACAGAATAGTGAATAGATCACTAAGGACAAAATGGATGAACATTTCTATGTATTCAATGGTTTTTTGGCTGATAGGTAGGTATAAAGTGCTGAAAAAAAGTATTTGCACCCTTTTGATTGCATATATTGATAGGTGGGTACGGAGCAATGCAAAAAAGTATTCAAATCCTTCTCAATTTTGTATATTTTTGCCTATGTGTCATATTTAAATGTTTCAAATCATAAAACTCACTTAACGTACGACTAAGACAATGTGAGTAAACACAAAATGCAGCTCTTATATGACCAGTTTATTTATCGAATGGGGAGTAATTAAAAATCTATATCACCCCATGTGAAAAAATAACTGTCCCCCTAAACCTAATGAAAGGTTGTGCCACCCTTGGCAGCAACAACTGCAATCAAACATTAGTGACAACTACAAATAAGTCTTTAACAGCTCTGTGGAGGAATTCTGGCCCACTCGTTTTTTTCAGAATTGTATTCATTTGGCCACATTGGACAGTTGTTGAACATGAACTGCCCATTTGAGGTCCTGCTACAGCATCTCAAATGGATTCAAGTCAGGACTATGACTTGTCCACTCAAAAACCCTCATTTCGTTTATTTTGAGCCATTCAGAAGTGGACTTGCTTGTGTGCTTCGGAACACGGTGATGCTGCATAAAGCAACTGCGCTTGAGCTTTAGGTCATGAAATTATGGCCCACCCGTCTCCATCAGGATTTCCAGATAGACAGCTGAATTCATGGTTCCATCATTTATGGAAAGTCACTCAGGTCCTGAAGAAAAAAGCAGCCCCAGAGACATCATACCACCACCAGGGCGCTTTTCTGTCAGTATAATGTTCTTGTTGCGAAATGCTGTGTTAGCTTTAGCAGATGTAAGGGGACTTGTGTCTTCTTAAATGTTCCACTTCTTGACTCATCATGCCAAAAGTCTTGGGGGTTATCATGATGTTTTTCCGCAAATTTGAGACATCTGTTTTCTTTTTAGTCAGCAGTGGTTTTGCCTTTCAGTTCTCCCATGCCTAGGCCTTTCTCATTGTGAAATCCTGAACAGTGACCTTAACTGAGGAAAATGAGGCCCACAGTTCTTTAAATGTTAATCTGGGTTCTTTTGTGACCTGGATTTGTCATTGATCCCCTCTTCGAGGAATTCTGGTGGGCCAGCCTCTCTGAGGAAGTTTTTTTCATTTGCTGATTATGGTTTTCACCATAGTTTGCAAGAGACCCAGAGCCTTAGAAATGGCATTGTAGCCCTTACCAGACTGAAAGATGTCAAAAACTTTCTCTTTTGCTCTCAAATTTCAAATCGTGGTATCATGTGCTGCTTTTTGACTAATTCACAGTGCCAGACAGGTTCTATTTAAGTGATGTTTTTATTTAACCAGGCTGGCAGTAATCATGCCTGAGTGTGTTATGTAAAATTTAACCTAATTATCAATTTCATTTGTTTAATTGGTTAATGTAGTATCTAAGGAGACAATTACTTTTCACATAAGGACAGATAGGGTTGTATAGGTTTCTTTCTTTCGATGAATGAAGTGATCTTGTAAAAACTGCATTTTGCTTTTACTAGGGGTTTCATTATCTAATATTCAAGGTCCCCTATTATGCCTCCAGGTGCACAGCTGATTAGCCATTATGAGCCAGTTCAAAGTCTCCCCAACCTGACATCACAAGGGGGAGTGACCACCCAGAATAATGAAATCTGACTGACTGCTTGGCTGAAGGTGATCAGGTCTTCTTGCCTCTGGTTGGTTACTTCCCCATGTCATGTCAAGAGGGAAAAGAATGGCCAGTAAAAACTAATTAGCTGTGCACTTGGTGACATAATAGGGGCCCTTTAAAATTAGTCTAGTGTGACAAATATGTACAAATAGAAGAAATCAGGAAAGGGGAAAATACTTTTTCACAGTTCTTGAACTGTAAACTGACAGAAAAAGAGGTGGGTATATTGAGTATACACATGTATACCCTCCACAACACCACTGTGTCTATCCCACCAAAAGCAAAATTTCTAAAATTTCTAAAACCAAAGTCACAATCATTAGGCCCGTTTCCACCGCAGGAACTTCAGGGTAATTTTACGGGGCCGGGGCCGTTGTTGCGTGTCTCCACCGCTGGAACCACCCCCGAAGGACAGAGTACCGGAACTTTTACAGGGGCTAAAAAAGTCCCTGCCTCGGAGTAGGTACTCTGAACGGCCCTGAAAAACTCCTGGGTGGGGCTTGGGGTTTACAAGGCGCTGATTGGATTTACTCAGGGCAGGATGTAACGTCTACAGAAAGCGACAAAATAGACGCCATTTTTAAAAGTCCGCAGACGACGAGGGGTCGCATTTTTAAAAGAAGTTCTCCTACTTCGCCCTCTAGGTGGAGACACAGCAGTAGAGAGGGTCAAGTGAGAGGACGTTCCTGTAGTAGTTCCTGCCCCCCCAAATACTACCAGGAACAACTTAGGTGGAAACCGGCCAATTATGCACAGTAAATACAAATGTATTTGTAGTAAACCATGGTTGTATGAAGCAGGCCACCGTATTACGCTTCATGCCAAAGATTATCCTACATTGTTTGTATGTTGTGCATAATAGCGTCTAGACATTGAATGTCACACCTTCAAAAACCGCACTGTTATTCCAATTTTATACACGTGTTGTTACATATCTCACAGAAGAGAGCTATCAGAAACTCTCCAAAAACATAGTACATTCTGTGAAAGAATAAACCTTACTGTAGGGATACGCCTACACTATGGCCTGAATTAATTCCTCCAAAGCATTTCCAGGCAATATTCATGAGGCTTCAGTCAATAAAGCTGTCCACTCATTGTAAAAAAAAAAACCAATAGGTGAAAAAAAAGGCTTGTTTTTGACAAAAAAAACCCCTTATCCTATTTATCACTTTTATCTTTCAGCATCTTATAAGCCTGGATTGCTTGAGAAAGAGAAAGACATCAACCAGCATGACTGTCACAGTAAAACAGCAGTGTGTCCCCAAAGAAAGGGACAATAAACAAGGGGTTTTAATCTGTCGCCCAAAAAAAGAATCTGCCACCATTAAAAACCAACAGTACAGCATCTGCCAAGCAAACTACTCCCTTGAGCACCGCAAATACATCCTCTCCTCCAGCAGGGCACAAACAGCCATGCAGTAAACAAGTTTTGAAGTTGGCTTGCCACTCATAGCCACACGGAAACTAGTTTTAGAGCTGGCTTGCTGTCCACAGTCACGCAATAAACAATTTGGCTTGCTGTCCAGACTTCGGGCCTACTTTCTGGCAAATGCAGAAACTTGCTGAAATAAATCTTTTTCTCCCCCCATTTGTCACTGTATCCTCATTATTAAGGGCTCTAATGTGCAAAAAGATCCTTAAAAGACAATGTGATGCTGCATGCTCAAGCTCAGCGGAAGCAAGAACTTCCCTGCTAAAAAATATTGCTTGATATGATTCAGACTAGGAACCAAATGCGGAGTCAGTGTACAATCCAACAGTAGGGATTACTGATTGTAATACGGTATGACAGAGGGATGGAGCCCAGAGCAGACTGACGCTGTTCAGTTCAGTGCAACAGTCTCCGGTGCAAGTGTTAAAACCCTCATATGAATACCTTCTGTTTCTCTTCCTATTCGGCAACTTGCGTGCCTATTTGAAGTATGTCTCTTTTGATTGGTTTACACAGTCACAGATCCAGGGGGGCATGGAAGCAAAGTGAAGGAGGGAACTATGAGAGGGAGGGGTGGGCTTCCTCTGTTTTGCCTGAGTTTGAATGTCAACAGCAGTGAAAGTAAACACAATTGCATAGTGCACCTTTAACCGTTGTCTTTGTTTTACAAACACTGTGTGTGACATGCAGTCCTGTACAACACGTGTAAGCTCCAAAGGATGTGTTGTGTTGAGTATATATTTCTGAGGTCCTAACCATCACTGAATAGCTGCCAAGAAGAACGCTAGGGTGATAGCCGTAGGTAGCAAATGGGTGTGGTAAAGATAATGCTATCTAAGCTTAGCACAATGAAGTAGTCGTTCATATGAGAAAAGAGGTCATGGAGAGCAATCACTTACTTCCTCGACGGCAGTATTATATCCCCGCTGGTAAACCTGCAAAATTAACTAGTCGGATAATTGGGTGATAATGATTTCGTTAAAATTGATAGAGCTGGCTAAAATTAGCTTTGATGATTTGACTGGTCATTGCCTAATGTTAGCCTAGTGTTGGCCTAAGGACCATGTTTGCTTTCTAAACATCAAAATATCAATATAGTCATGATTGTACGCAAAACAAGTGTAGTAGCTTCCCAAAAATGAGAAAATAATCCCATCTACTGCCCAATTTATTTTGTTTTACAACATTTTCACTGGTTTTGCGGTGATGCGTAGTTATAGGGCATAATATGGCGCATCATTAACTTTTCATGAGGTGTTTTAGAAAATCAATGTTGTTGAATGTAACTTCGGTACTCTCATATTTGCTTAATTACAAAAAATTTTCTTTGAGCTTTGCACTATACTGCCCTACAGAGGCTAATTGCAGTAACTACAAAATAATTTAAGCAGTAAAAAATGGCTTCAGAATTTGTTTGCTGTCCGAACAAATGAATAGTAGGCACATCTATGATAGATTATGGTTAACGGACTTGCTAGGGTAAAATTTCTATTCAAATAAATCCTGACCTCTGTTTACTTTCAGGCCCAGAACTGCACAATTCAAATTTTATCCAATGTGTAGTTACTGCACTTAGGCTTTGCAGGGCAGTATAGGCCTACTAACAATGTTAAAGGCTGCTTGAACTTGGATCTGAAGAATCTGGAGATTAGTTTTGATGAAGGCCTAGCCTTAAAAAGTCTGTCCCCCCCTTCAGAAAAATCTTGGATCTATGCCTGTTATGTCTCGCGTCTATTCCCCACACTGGCTGTGTCTCCTTTCACTGTTACTTCCTAGGGGCTCTGTGACGTGTATTTAAACCCCCTGCTTTGAGTTGAAAGTAATGAAAGCATAGTAATTTGCTGTAGCCTGTTTATGCTTAGAACCAGTCAGTATTCTGGTAAAACCTCTACATCTTTATTACACAGAACGTAACCAGTGGCAGGCGGTGGACGGAAAACCGAGGGGGCGGAAAACATCCCTTGAAACGGATGAGATTAGTGACTTGATTTCAATCATTGTTCTTGGTCAACATGTTAGTTTCCCTTATAACGAAATTTTTAGGTGAGTGAATAATAAATTCTATGAAATGTTTAATTCACATACCTTAAAGGACCAGTGTGTGAAATGGGGGAGAAACAGTGACATCCAGCGTTCAGATTCTAGACTGCAGCGCTCACTCACTCACTCACACTCACCCCTCCCTTCGTCAAAAAGACGGTGGCCTCTGAGGTCCAAAACACTTTTGCGGAAATGGCGTCTTCCACGACTGGGATTCATACACGCAAAACGCGTTCTCTAGCTGGCTGTAGTGTCCGGTCGGGCTGCCGTACCAACATGGCGGTGCAAGATGACGATGTCTCTAAAGCAAGGCCCTTGCTATATGTATATATAAACGCATAATTATAAGGCTACGAAAACCAAACTAATTTTATTTCATAACGATTATACATTTATATGAACGTATTAATGGGTAGTACGTATATTCAGATTTTGCCAATAAACCATGCCAAATATTACACACTGGTCCTTTAATAGGGAACTCTATAGGGAAAATAGGGAAACCTGTCAAGTATCACCTTCATTGGCCGAGTAGCTTCGGAGAAGATGATTTTGAAAGATTTCAATGTAAGTTACAGGGGTTGTATAAAGTTGAAGGTCAAAGCAAGGTCAAAATTCGAAATACGCAAAAAGCTGTATGATATGTGATGTATCTTGCCACGTACTAACTACATAGCAAATTTCAGCTGAATATGTGCATTAATAGCTTTCAGAAAGCCAATTATGTGATTTTCAATATGGCCGCCGTGGCAGCCATGTTTGAAATCGGATCGGAACGCCTTGAATAAACTTTAGTGTCCTCATGGGTAGGAAGGAACCTGTCAAGTTTCAGCTTCATAGGCCCAGTGGTTTCGGAGGAGAAGATGTTTACGGACGACGAACGATGACGAGGACGAACGACGACGACGACGGACAAACAGGCCATGACATAAGCTCATCTGACTTCGTCGTCAGGTGAGCTAAAAATCAGGGGCGTAGCCAGAACTAAATCGAATGGGCACAAAACACCCCTTTACAACTTTTACTAGTCCTAACTTCTTCGCAATTATCTTTCCTAATGAACAATACATTCACACCAAAAACAATCCACACCATGAGGTGCTGCTAATTCTCCTTGTGACGGTAAGATGACAATCATTTGTTTAGACGCGATTGAACAATTATTACTCCTGACTTTTTCTCAGTCGTTTTCCTTAATTAAAACGTCTTACAATTATAACAAAATACTATTGGCAATTATAGACACGGCGTCGTTCTTAATGCGATCAAAGTGTGACAAAATAAAAGGCTAAACTCAGATCAGAAAAGTAATTTATTCGTAGGCGCACGCTTTACGAAACTGCTCTGGACCTTCCGCGTTAATTTTTTTGGAACATCAGGCTATCAAACATGCTCTCATGATCGCTTACATTGTTGGAATTAAATCAAAGACGAAGATGAAAAACACCTTGACGTAATTTTTACATAGTAAGGCTGATTGAAAGCCAAAAAAAGCGCATCCAAACGAATGATTGCCATCTTACCCCCACGAGGAGAACCAGCAACACCCAATAGAGTGGAGTGTTTTCAGAGTGAATCCATAGTTCATTAGGAAAGATGATTGCGAACAGTGAGGATTAATAAAAGTTCTAAGGGATGTTCTGTGCCCACCGAATTTTCAGTTCTGGCTACGCCACTGTTAAAAATACTTAAACTTGAACAGTAAGCTGTCAGTATACCTGACGATGGAATGCCTGAAAACCAGCTAGCAAAACAGCGAAAACCAGGAAGAGGTACCATTTTATGTTGGCTTGAGATGGAATTTCCTATGAGGTTTACACTTAAAGACCATTTACCTTTGGCACTCAGCAAACACTCAAAGTAACAATCTCAAAGATCTTCGTTTCGTTCCATTTAACACAACAAATGGCAGTAAGATGTGCCTGAAATCATAGGTACAGTTGTCAACACAAAGGCATATTTCTTCATGAAAAGTCCATACCTTGAAGGCTATTGCAATTATACAGACAGCATCGGTTGCTGCAATTTTCAATGGACTTAACCAGGTCCTACGTGTAGTGCTTCACAAATGCTTGCTTCGAATAATACAAAATAATTTGACTCAACTGCATCAAAATGGCTTTTAATGATATCCTCAGAATATCTTTAGGTTATTTACATAACCCCGGTTCTCTGAGTAATATGAGTGAGATGTCTCACTATGGGATGCACGCCTCGCTGCAGCCTCAGAAGCATTAATCTCATTACGCCAATCCTGATTGGCTGGTGAACGTGTCCGTCCGCCCAGGTGGTACACCCACCTTAAATAGCTCATGCGGACGGCACCACGTCATTCAAGATAAGCACCTCTTCTCACTCGCCCCAGCAAGAAGGGTTGTCTGGTGAGACATCTCACTCATATTACTCAGAGAACCGGGGTTATGTAAATAACCTAAAGTTCTCTTTCATAATATTTCGCTCGATGTCTCACTATGGGATATCGTAGCTCCCGTATTGCCAGACAAGCTTATCCAGCGTCCACCAACCCACAGAGAAGCAATCTGTTCCAGTCAGGACAGCAGAACCGCGCGTGCCACGCACGGGGCGGAAACGTCCAGCTTATAAAAGCGGACAAAAGTGAGAGGCGAGGACCAACTCGCCGCTGCACAGATGTCCTGAACAGAAACTCCCCTGAATAAGGCCCAGGATGCGGCCAAGCCCCGAGTCGAGTGCGCCCGCATGCCCACAGGCGGCTGCAAACCCCGACACGTATAGGCCAAAGCAATCGCCTCCACCACCCAATGGGATAGGCGCTGCTTAGTGATAGGTTTTCCTTTATGAGGATTAGCCCAGGAGACGAACAGCTGATCGCTCCTCCTGAATCCCCTAGTCCTGTCCATGTACATGCGCACCGCACGGACTGGACATAACGCGTGCGACTGCTGCTCCTCTGTTGAGGCAGCAAAGGCCAGAAGGTCAATTGGAGAACATGAGCCCACCACCTTAGGCACAAAAGCCGGGTTGGGCCTCAAAATCAACCTTACATCTCCCGGGAAGAGCTGAGCGCATGACGGATGCACCGAAAGCGCATGGATGTCACTAACTCGCTTAGCTGAAGCCAGAGCCAGCAACAACACAGCCTTGAAAGACACGTGCTTCAAGTCTGCCCCTTCCAGTGGCTCAAAAGGAGGGCCCTTAAGCCCCTCCAGAACCACAGCCAGATCCCACGGTGGCACCAGTGGTCTGGACACGGGGAGAAGCCTGCGCGCTCCCTTCATAAAACGGCAAACCAGCGGGTGCTGACTCGCCGTTCGCTTTTCAAACCCCACGTGACAGGCGGCGATAGCCGCCAAGTACACCTTAATCGTGGAGAAGGCTTTGCCTTTGTCAATCAGGTCCTGCAAGAATGACAATATAGCACTCACCGGACACTGAAAAGAAACGTGGCCGTTCCTGTGACACCACCCCTCAAACACCCTCCACTTACAGTCATACAAAGACCTAGTGGATGGGGCCCTAGCGTTTTGTATAGTGGAAATCACACGCTGTGACAATCCCACAGCCGAGAGACTGAGCCACTCAGGGGCCACGCCCACAACGCCAAGCGTTCCGGGTGCGGGTGGAGGATCGCCCCCCCCCCCTGCGATAGCAGGTCCCTGCGCAGCGGGAGCTGCCAAGGCTGAGCGCACAGTAACCGATATATTTCCGCTAGCCAATGCATCGCCGGCCAATGCGGAGCAATCAATATCAGTGCGTGACCACGTTCCCTCACTCTGGACAGAGTGGGGGATATCAAGGCCAGGGGAGGGAACGCGTAAAGAAGCTCGTGCGGCCAGACGTGCGCTAGTGCGTCTATGCCAAGGGGAGCATCCATGCCGCGCAGAGAGTAAAACAGCGCGCACTGCGCGTTTTCTCTCGCCGCGAACAGATCTACCGCGGCCCGACCGAACCGGGCCCATATCTGTTCCACAATCTCCGGGTGCAGAGTCCACTCCCCATACACCGGCGCACCCCTGGACAACAGGTCCGCGCCTGTGTTCAAGACCCCCGGGACGTGCGTCGCTCTCAAGGAGAGGAGACGGCCGCAGCTCCACAGGATCAGTTTGCGTGCCAGCATGTGCAACTGACGGGAGCGCAGCCCCCCCTGACGGTTGATGTACGCCACCGTCGTCGTATTGTCCGTTCTCACCAGGACATGATGACCCATGAGAGATGGAAGGAAATGTTTCAGGGAGAGGAACACCGCTGAAAGTTCCAGAAAATTTATGTGAGACTGCTGGAGGCCCACACTCCAGCGGCCCCTCACAGACTGGCCCCCGTGAATTCCGCCCCAGCCCGTCAGGCTGGCGTCTGTAGTGACCACCTTCCTGGACAGGACCGAGCCCATTGGGACCCCCTGGGTCAGAAAGGACGGAGTCCGCCAGTGACGCAGCGCCCTGGCGCATTCCAGTATGACCAAGACTCTCCGCGTGCCGTGACGCACGGGATCTAGCCCGCATGAGGCCACCCAAAGCTGGAATTCTCTCATGTGGAGGCGACCGAGACGGATCACGAGGATGGCAGACGCCATCAGACCGAGTAACCGAAGACACAATCTGAATGGAACAAACCTGCCTGGATAAAAAAGCGCGAGGCATGCCCTGAAAGCTCTCACCCGTTCCGCCGAGAGGCGAGCTGTGAAAGACACCGAATTCAGGGATAACCCCAGAAAGATAGCATCTTGCACTGGGGACAGCATGCTTTTCTCCGCGTTTATCACAAAACCCAGATCGACTAGGTGCTGTGTGAGAATACGCGTGTGCGCCCTGGCTTCCTGCTCCGATTGCGCTAAAAGCAGCCAATCGTCCAGGTAAGTGGCCAGACGGATGCCCCGCCGTCTCAGCGGGGCTATTGCTGCCTCCGTGCACCGCACGAACACCCTCGGGCTTAATGACAGACCGAAAGGGAGCACGCGATACTCGTAGCAGATCCCCTGGAAAGCGAACCTCAGAAACTTTCTGTGGGGAGGATAGATTGGAATGTGGAAGTACGCGTCTTTCAGATCGATTGAAGTGAACCAATCGTTCTGACGTACAAGACGCAACAGGGATGCGTGTGTGAGCATCCTGAACTTGTACTTCCTGAGATATTTGTTCAGAGCCCGTAAATCCAGGATAGGGCGAATACCGTTCCCCCCCCGTTTGGGGACTAGGAAATACCTGGAGTAGAAACCGCTCTGACATTGTGCGGGAGGGACGACACAGATTGCTCCTTTGTTTAACAGTGAGAAAATTTCCTCCTGTAAAACACGAGCTGACTCTCCCCGCGCCTGGGAGTGTATAACGCCGGCGAATCGCGGGGGGACAGCGGCGAATTGCAGCCTGTACCCCCTCGAAATCGTCCTCAACACCCAGGGTGGGGCTGCCAGTGCGACCCATCTCCGCCATCTGAGGGCGAGAGGTGATGTGCACCGCAGCCCTTCCACCACAAGAGGGCCCAGCCGCAGTGCGGTGGCGCCCTCTTGTGGCGGAATGACACAGCCCCCGGGTGACGTGCCCTGCAGTCCTCCCACCACAAGAGGGCGCAGCCGCAGTGCGGTGGCGTTCTCCTGTGGCGGAATGACAAGGCCCCCGGGTGGCGTGCTTATTTTGACAGATTTGGCTTTCTTTATTTTCAGCTGCGCCCTCGGCACTCGGCCTGGCTGCGACAGCGGGACACAATTTATTCTCTTTGTGAAAACATTTGTGTATGTGCGTGCTTGTGGACATGAGAGGGGGGCAACCGCTAAACCCCGCGACGTCAAATGTCCATCTCTCCCGGCTTGCACTGGCACGGTCCGAGGCAGCTGGGAGATAGGGGCGTGGGGAGCCCCTGGGTGCACGCCCGAAAGCCAAACAGGTGGAGCCGGAGAACGGGGAACTTCCAGCTGCGTCACCAGAGGAGAGAGGGGGAGTCAGGCCGCTCTCTTCTTTTTCCTGGCCTGGCTGCTGGCGGTGTGCGCGGGTCGCGCAGGCGCAGCTACAGCCGGGGCCGAGGGCTTTTTAGGCCAGCCGGGCCGACCTGGCGGAGCAGGCGGGGCGGGCTGAGGCCTCCGCAGTTTCGGCATTTTAAACTGCGAATCCTGTGAAGCAGCCTGTGCAAAGGTCTTACGCTGAGCAGGCGGAAGAGGAGCAGGGGGCTTTCGAGGGAGGCAGAGCTTGAGAGCTTCATCCTCCTTCTTTTTAGCTTCGCACCGCCGTTGCATAGAAGCCAACGCGGAACCGAAGATCCCCTCCGGGACAATGGGCATGTCCAGGATGTCATCCTTCTCCCTGTCCGACAGGTTGGCGAGGTTGAGCCACCGCGCCCGTTCCTGTAGGACCATAGTCCCCAGCGCTTTTCCCGTGGCCTGGACCGCGCAGCGTTGGACACGGAGACACAGGTCGGTGACGACCGGTATTTCCTCCCATGTAGCTGGGTCCTGAGTTAGCACAAAATCCTCGCACAACTCAGCCTGATAAGCCGTGAGCAGGGAGAGGACATTGAGCGCTCTGGCCGAAAGCGCAGCCGCCTTATACGCCTTCTCAGTCAAGGCTGACTGAAAACGGTCCGACTTGGACGGCAGACTGGGGCTCCGGGAGGACACCGCTGACAGGCGGGGGTGAAGGTGCGCTGCCACGAGTGGCTCCATCGGAGGCATGCGGAGCAGACCCAGGCTCTCCATCGCCTCACAATCGAGGGACGAGGCACCGGGAACTGGGCTCCTGCTGCTATAAGGGCGGTCTTTCCAAGAGCGCGCAACCTCATCTAGCAGCTCCGGGAAGACGGGGAGAAGTTGTTTCGTCGCACTCTTGGCCAAGGGCAATTTCTTCCCCTCGTAGCGGGATCTGGTGGTCTCAGCTACGACAACGGGCCAGGGGATGTTCAGCCGGACAGCAGCGCGTTTGCACACGTCGAGCATGTCGGAGCTGGGGAGAGGAGAAGCTGGTATGCTACTCTCATCTCCATCCCGAGAGGTGACGGAGGCCGCGGGCTGCGCGGCCCGAGCTGGAGTAATGAAGACGTCGTCATCTTCCTCATCCTCTGATATGAGGAGTTCAGAGACGCCATCTTCATCGTCCCCATAGTCCAGTTCTAGGACGTCTTCCTCACACGGGGGATCCGCGGCTAGGTCGAGCTGGGAGCCCCAGCTGGCGCTAGCCTCCGGAATCGCCGCCGTAGCGACCGCCAAATCCTGCTTGCCCTCGGCGGCAGCACCGTCGGAGGGGAGGAGGGGGTCGATTCCAGACAAGCTAGCCTGGCGGGCTAGCCGTCTGCGGAGACTTTTCGCTGTAAACACCGCGCAGTGTTGGCACGAGCCGGGAAGTTCGAAAGCCATACGGGCGTGTTCCAGCCCCAGGCAGCTCGAGCAGACCTGGTGTGGATCTTTACTCGAGATCTTGTTCCCACAGCGACAGGGACGGGTCCCGGAGTCTCCGTACCCCTTGGTATGGGGGTTTTGGGCCTCCATTCCTAGCCAGCTGGTGTGCAAGCCGGGATACGAGGCAGAAAACCGAGAGGTAGCTGGTGTGCTAGCGCTCGGAGCTCGACGTGCCGTGGTGGGGCGTCGAGTGAAGAAAACCGAGAGGTAGCTGGTGTGCTAGCGCTCGGAGCTCGACGTGCCGTGGTGGGGCGTCGAGTGAAGAAAACCGAGAGGTAGCTGGTGTGCTAGCCTTCGGTACTCGACGTGCCGTGGTGAGGCGTCGAGTGAAGAAAACCGACAGGTAACTGGTGTGCTAGCCTTCGGTACTCGACGTGCCGTGGTGAGGCGTCGAGGACAGTGCTGACCAAGCCGTGTAGGGCGGGAGAGCACTGAGTCCGGTCTGGTGTGACCGACGAAGCAAAAAGGTATCCAAAACTAGTAGCGCCCGGCGACAGAAAATCCGTCTGTGGACAGTTCAGCTAACTAGCCCTGGACGCGAGATATGCTCCGAGTGAGAAGAGGTGTTTGAATGACGTGGTGCCGTCCGCATGAGCTATTTAAGGTGGGTGTACCACCTGGGCGGACGGACACGTTCACCAGCCAATCAGGATTGGCGTAATGAGATTAATGCTTCTGAGGCTGCAGCGAGGCGTGCATCCCATAGTGAGACATCGAGCGAAATATTATGAAAGAGAACTTGACATATTGTATCTTTAACAAATGTTGATCTTGTACAGCGAAATCATTCAAGGGCAAGCCTGTTGCATGTGTGGTGTGCTGCATAAAGAACAGCCTGCATCAGTCCTACGGCTTTGCATGGTCTATCAATGACTGCTTTGTTGGTCAAGAAAAAATACTTTTTCCCGCTTATTTTCTCACATGGAATGCCTTTAGCAGAAATAGCAACTCTTGTCTCGGTTCAGAATTCGCCATTGCCATGCTCAATTTCTTTCCTTGAAGTATTTTCCTCCTGCTTGCCCTTGCAGAAGGTCTGAATGGCCCACTCTGTTTCTCTCCAAGTCCTATCCAAATCAAATCCCACCCTGCATCCTTCCATTGTTAGCATAACACGATTAGCACACTCCAGTGCAGAAGGTGCATCAGATGACCAATTAAATGGGCATCCCTCCCAGGCCACATTTCTCCCTGTCTTTGCTCCTGTCACATGTGAATGGTGTCAAGGAGAGCCCTTCATCCTTTGTACAATGTAAAGAGAACACGCTAATTTAATCCACACCCCAACAACTTTCTGCATAGCACAATACATCACTCTCCATATAGTTCTGCTGGCAATACTGGCCACCAAATATGATTTTTCTTCGCAAATCACATGCACAATCCTGCTTCGATGAATGGCTGTGGCTACAACTGCACTGTGGGGCCTAACAGAGGAACACTATGTTTTCACGCAAGGTACAGGAAAGGTAGTTAATACTTAAAACATCCTCAAACTCAAAGCTGCTCTTGAAATGCTGTAACAAAACGTGGTTGACAGGAGGATGGATATTTCATGGTTTCAGATAAAACTAATTCATAAAAAGGTACAGCAATGCTCTGTTGTTCTGAAACTTGAAAATGCGTGCATGCATGAGGAATTATGTCTTCTCATTTAAATGAACGTACATTAATTTAAGCAATAAAGCTGACCAAAAATCTCTAAGTAGACAAAACTCCAAAGGCCAAAGCATGACAGAGCCAGATAAAAATGATTTTTTTTAATATCAGTGCTACATCTCATACATTGAATAATGGAGATCTGGACAAATGATTCTTCACACTCAGAAAATATGGCCTGTGCTGAAGTCTTCAGCCAGAAGTCAAAACGTGACTTTTTTTCCTCATTTTTAAGCATTTTCAGCTTGTCCATTTTCCACTGTGTCTTCTATCCTTTCAGCAGGCCTACACACAAATTTATGAGCATTCAAAATATGCGCAGCCACTCGACTGCCTTAGTTTATTTAGCTATCTCCACTGTTCACGGTGGCGCAGCCCTCCATCACTTAGGTCCCTCAGGTAAACCACGGCTCTGCATGACAACACAGAGCCAACACATACACCCCTCGAGACTTCCCATCATACTGAAGTATAGCATCTACAGATTATACTGTAGGTCACCTATGCAGGTACAGCGCACCGCAAGAGCATCCATGAGAATATTAATTTTAGTTTCAACACAAACAAACTACTGTCTGACTCACATCTCCATGATTGAATCAAATAATGATCATCAGTTTATAAAATAATAATAAGTTCAAAGGACAGGAAGTGAGCACGGATTGAAATACATACCTCACTTTGCTATGAACATAATTACCCCATCTTCGTCATTACATCTTGAAAATGTCATGGGTACCTTTAAAGGCCCCCTAAGTCATTTTTGACAAAAAGGGAAAATAAATAAATAAATAAATCATTACTTAAACAAATATGATCAAAAGGATGTGTACCCGCATGAGATACAGTGTCAAATTGCTTTTTATAATGAAATGAGCCATTTTATTTTACAAGGCACGGGTCACCCAACATAGAGGTTGTCATATTAAAAAACCTAACTAACACTAAGATTTGCAGAAAACAAGCTGTGCATTTCAGCCAGCAAGATCTCCTCAATCTGCACTGTTGGCTGAGGTTGCGTGATCATTGCCTGGAGCTGCTGCTGGGTATCCAGTCTGGATTTCTGTGCTATATTAGCATTCTTCTCACACCAGGAGCGACAAATTTCCTTCTGGATCAACAAGCTAAATGAAAGGTCATCATAATTTAGCAGGGTCTGAAGCCATCATGCCCCAAAATTGCAAAAAGGTCCAATTCAAAATGCTTAAAAGTCTCTCTCTTTCTGCTGGATGCGTGAGAAGCATATTTAATACATTCACTACTGGAGCATCTCTGCCATTTTAGCCGTGTACAAATTTACTATCTCGCACACTTTTTTCTGGTGTCTTTTAACTGCTGTGAAATGCTTTATAAAATAACCCCTGGTAATACTAGTCCCCATAACATTCAAATCCTGGTAAAATATTGTGCCACTGACTTGACTTACAAAGGCATTAGTAAGGTCCTGCAATAGTCCCTAAAACTTGCTCTCATCTGAAAAGGGCTTTAGGCGCTAGGACTGCTCCTGTTACACTACCTTCAATTGCAATATTTCCTTCTAATGGCCTGCCAGCATTGGAAAAGGTTTCTAAAATGACAACAGCATCCATGCTGGCAATTTTCAAAGAAGCAGCTGCGCCAACGACAGCACAAGGGCAACACAAAAATTAAATCTGATTCCGAAATCACTTGCGTGGGATAACAACGGTGATTAAATCATTTAAACTTTTTGCCAAGAAATGAGCGCCGTGTGCCCTCCTGGGCGCGCAGGTGCAAGGTTCCATAAAGTGCAATCATGCTGTTTTTCATCCATTTCGATGGATGTCAGTGTAGAGATCAAAGAGCAGGGTGCTTCTAAATGTGAAAAAAAAAAAACATAGTGGACCTAAAAGTGTAACCAATGTGTAAATAAGGTGAGCATGATGATGTACATTACTCTATGTTTCTTTCAGTGATCTTCTCCTGTTCCTTTTTAAAGTCAGGCTGTTAGACTAAGGGACAGACTGACTGACTGATCGGGTGGTTGGGTGAGTGAGTAAGTGACCACTCAGTAACTGAGGAACAGGGTGAATAACACAGCTGTGTTTCAGTTGAAACCCCTCATACACCACAGTCCAGCACTATAACACCCAACTTGGACAGAGATAGTGCATTCTATGTGTGATCTCATCACATCTGCTACAAAATCCCTCTTTGTTCCCCCTATCCTGCATTAAGGACCCTAGGAGGGGAACAGCAGATTTTTGGGGGAAATCACTTCTTCACAAACACCACCATTCATTAACTCTGTGTGGAGATGGTTTAGTGAAACAAGTCCTTATTCAGATGATGGCAATGTAGATAATGTACTGCACTCTCTTTCTCTTTTACTCATTCATTTTGTCTCTCTTCCCTCCCGTACTCTCTCTCTTTAACCCTCCCTTCTTCTCTGTCTCACTCTCTCTCTCTAGCCACTAGGAACTATTTTTGCTTTGTTTACCAGGGAGTGGCTGTGTTCGATCATCGTGGTCACACCGAACATGGACCTACTTTGTTAAGACCTGACCTCAGTACCCTTACCAAGAGCTGGAAGTCAAAACGGAGAGCAACAGGGGAAGAGAAAGCTAATGACTTGAGAAAAATCATGCAATATGGGATATGAGGGTCCCCTACTAAGCTAATTAAAAACAGCCAGCTAGGATTCAACCCACTCTTTTCCTCGCAGGCAGGGCTTTGGGACACCCAAAATCCAGCAGGTCCCTGAGCAAGTCAGGATGGACAAAGCCATCCTGGATCCATCTGCCTGCTCTCGCTTTATGTTTAAACTGTCTGGTTAAATGGATATGGCCCCCACACAGCAGGAGATAAAGACAAACTGACAGAGCCTTGCCACTCTTCTGTTACTCCAGCGGGTAAAATGTCATTTTGTTGCAGTTACAAATCACAATCCTGTGAGATGTCAAACACTAAAGGCATTCTGGATGTTTCTCTATGAGGCATTGAGGACCTGCGCTGAGAAGGATGGGGACAGGAACAAGCCTCAGAGTCAAAAATAAACCTCCATGCCCTCACTATCACAGATTTATGGATATAACTTGAACCAATGAATTCAGTCAGAAAATTCTGTGAATTCAGTAAGAGAATCTATGTGGCCCTTTTCTTAGGGAAACACATTTTTTCTAGTTTAAGTGCACCTATTATGTGACTTTTCACTGATCATTCTTGTATTCTTGAACTCCACGAAAAAAAGCTTTAAATGCGTTGTTGTTGTTGTTAAAAAAAACACATCAGTTTTCTCTTGCTTTCCAATACTGCAGTACCTGTCTTTGTAACGCTTCATTGAAAGTCCTGCCCCTGCCCTCCCAAAAACCCCAGTGTGCTGTGATTGGTCAGCTTGATCACTCACTTGTGATTGGACCACCGTTCCATGCGCCTTACCATAAATGGATTTCGTCTTTAGAAAATAATACTGGTTAAGCCTTGTGGGCCAAACCCACTTGATTCAAGGGCATTCCAAACTATATGCTTGTCGCGAAAATTCAAATGGTGTCATCACCATTGATGAAAAAAATGGCCAGAAGCGATTGGGGCATTTCAGTCAACTCTGGGGCAGTGAGTTTTGTGGCAGGCAGCGCTTCTTCTGGAGGTGACTTTGAGTTGTTTTCCGACACAGACCTTTCAAATGTGCATTAAATGTATATGATTCACGCTATGACTTTAAAATAATGAAAAACCATAATAGGCCCACTCTAAGAAAATGTAAAGTCCACCAAAAAGCTTGGAAACCCGAAGGAAAGAAAGATGCATGGAGACACAGTGGAGGCTTGTCCCTCTGCACGCCCACTCATCAAATGCCCTGGTTGCGTGTAATTGCTTCCTGCGCACTCTGTCTGTGCGGCACACAACAAGAGCATGGTTACTCTGTGTGACAGATCTGGCGCTCCGCCATCCTCAGACATCTCTACATCCATCCAGATTCCACATTCCTCTCCTCAATGGACAGCGGAAGTCATGAATGTCCGAAAGGTCGCCAATGTTCTGGCTTCTAGACACTTTCATCCAGCCAGCCTTGAACTGATTAGACAGACTGGAAATTGACTTGGCTGCGTTTGCCCCCTGTGAACCGACACTCACAGTCAGCCAGAGGAAGATAGGCTTCCACTTCAGAGACTGGTCCTCCCAAAGATTAATGCTTTGAGCCGCCCATGGATTTTTTCACTGCCTTGGCTGCCTTCAGTTTGCTTTAAGGTGGTTTAGACCTATAGATGACTGTGACATGTGTTTCGACAAATGCTTTGTAAAATTCACTGTGTGCGGTGAATAACACTTGATTGACCGATTGAAATCCACTACATGAATTGTACTGATTGACAAATTAATTCACTGATGCCCACACATCACCGTGAGACTTTTTCCACACTAGTTCAGAGAACATTCCTGATTGGCCGGCTATACAAAAAGCATACTTTTTACTGTTTGGCTAGAATGAAAAGCATACTGTTTTCTGTTTCGCCGCTCAAAGTGAGAGGGACATCAATTCCTTTTAATCAATATTTCATGATACTCTCACCAATGTCACACGACTTTTGGTACCCTGCATCTGATCCATACCAGCGGTCATAAAGACATACCTTCTCACGCTTAACGCTCATTTGCGATAATGTTCGCAGCACTGACAAAAATGTTCCGCATCACAAATTTTAGATTGCAATTTGTGTTGTCTGTTAAAAACCTACTCACAATGTAACCTGATGGCACAGATGTTCTAGCATTTATCTGCATTTAGGCTAATAATGAGCTCTCTGTGGAGCCATTTATCACTATGAAGACATCCCATTACATTTCCAATCCAAGTACATGTCATGTTTTCCTGGTAGCAGCATTATGTAATGTACATGAGATGACAGCAATCGATAATACAGTCAAGATGTGTTGATAATGGAGCATGATATGCAAGATGTTAAGAGAGGCCTCAAATTTATTAGCAACCACATCTCTGACAAGTCTGCCACCTTAACAGCCAGACCACTGCCAAAGGGTCTTCTCCAAAAATAGCCTCAATCCCAATTTTGACGTAAACTTCAGGATTAACTAAAGCCTCTGATTTCCAAGACAGGATGGCAACGGCGATCCAGGGCTTTTAATCAAACCAAACTTGCTCTCCATCCAATATTTTATAATCAGCCTTACAGACTATGCTATGACCTAGACTATGAATATAGCCAGGCTACAAACACTGGAGACAGCCATCATCAAATATCCTGGCAATTTTATTTTGCCGGATTTATCACCTTGACATTTCTACAAGACAGCAAAAATGCTCCCCTCTCAGTGTAATGTCTCCATTATCTCTAAACAACTAGACATCAGTTAGAGCTCAGACAGGTGCACAGCTGTTAGAGTGGGAGTCAGATTCCAATCAATCAAATGCCCCATCATCAGCTCAATTGAAAATGACCAGCATTTGAACATTCATACAGAACAATTTATCAGAAAGCTACAGTGCTGTGAAAAAGTATTTGTCCCTTTCTTACTTTGTTCTGTTTTTGCTTGTTTTTCGTAGTTTAACGTTTTAGATCATACAACTAATTCAAATACAAGATATACACTGCCAGAGCAGGAAAGTCACCATTTGAATATAAATAAACAAATGATTGGATTATTGTTGCAGCAATTAATTGTTTTAGCAGGCAGTAATTATTTTAACCCTAGCTGATGAAGCATATCTTCTTGTGTCCTAAAAAATCAGTCAAAAGACATATTACAGAAAAGATATTACAGAGTTTCAGAAGTGACAAATTATTGGCCTACATCAAGCAAAGAAAACCAAAAAATGAAAGAAAAACAAGCATAACTTGGCAGGAATTGGCTACCAAAAATTCCTGTCCTTAACAGCATTGAAAGTTGTTGGAATGTGCTCGAGAAGACCAAAGTGGTTCAACAGTCCCATCCTCAAGACAAGATCTTGAGCCAAAAATGAATGCAACTCTGTGACAAAGGGAGCAATTGCTCTTTGTCCACTAGACGATGGACCAAAATATCACTGTTTCTTATTATTGTTGTTGTTTGTCTTCTAGTTCTTCCCGGCTTTAACACTAACTTTGAAGCACTACTCCTCCATTATTACTAAACATATTGTCATGAAACTTGACAAGCATATTCTCCATGTCAGCCCACAACCAAGCTCGACTTTGCAAAAAGGTTAGAAGAGGCATGTACGTCCACTCTGCACAAATGCTGAATAATTACCCGACATCGTCCCAAGGATGTAGTTCATTTGAACTTGTTCACATTGGGGCTGTAAGGGTTGGATAAGATTATTCCTTCAATAAATGAAATCATCAAATAAAAACTGCTCATTGTCTATATCTGTCAAATATTAAAATCAGTTTGCTAATATGAAATATTTAAGTGTGACAAACATGCAAAAATAGAAGAAACTGGGAAGAGGACAAATATTTTTCCGTGGCTGCGTACATCCCGTATTCAGTAGAAATATCTTGCTTGAGGAGTAAATGAGTCCTAAAACCAGAAATTAAAGGGAAAGACAACCTTCATTGGAAGTTATTACAAACAAAATAATTTCCCTTTAGGAGTTGGAAAATATGTTTTTTGGAAATTTTCAGACTTAGCTGAACTGAATAATACATACAGTATCTAGACATCCGGAATAGACCATTTTCCCTTGAACAGCGACATCACATGTCCCATTGGTCATTTACAGCTAAAGGTACAAAAAGACTCTTATTGAAGACCTGAATTGTCTGCTTTCTCGCGAGTGTTCTGACATCCAACAGCTAAAGACATCAGCAATTTTATATTGAATCATATCCACTAATACAACAAATGCTCTGCTAGATTACCCAACAAACACAATTGTAGTGTTAAGTAATCTAAGTACACATTACACAACAAACAATGTACAAAATGGAATTATCAGAAACCGATATATGCACTCAGTGCACACTCAACAGTGCACACTCAACACCGCAGATCACTACTTCCATGCTGTTTGGCTCTACCAACTTGTACAGCACTTTCGGGACGAGGTAATCACCATCAGCACTATTTAAATGCAGCATCCCCTTAACCCCATCCATCTGCATATAAGGTGAAATGAACTCAATTCCAAAACAAACTATAATGGTTTTTAAACGTAAAAACAGATGTCTCCCCCTTCCCCCATTTCACGTTTTAGAGTTATGGTCCGGAAACGAGTCCCACCCTTCAATATGCCTAAGTCCAAATTGTTGCCATGGAAACAGAAAAAATAAAATTCAAAAGCAGTTCAAACCCTCAAAAGGCACATCTACATGTTATGGAGAGACACTACATCAAATTTCGTGAGAATCGGTCGAACAGTTTCAGAGTTATGCTCCGGAAACAAATGGGAACGCCAACGCCAATGGGAATTCAGGCAAAAACAATATGTCTCCCCCCCAGGAAGGGGGAGACATAATTGCAACACTGCTACTATTATCCCTTACTATCGCCAAGAAAACAATACTGCTGAATTGGAAAAACAAAAAACAGCTGAAAATATCTCAATGGTTAGACCTATTAGCAAAACAATTATCAATCGAACACTACTCAGCCCTACAAAAAAAAAAAAAATTCAACAATTTCATAGAAAATCTTCATACTTTCATGATATTATTTCACTGCCTCCGCACACTACAAAAAAAAAACATATACATACAACACATCCTCCCCACTCTCACTTAAACTAACACTGCATAATTACCTTTTTTGTTTTGTTTTAAATAAAGTATACTCATCAATTTTTCCCTTTTCTTTATTTTTTCCTTCCTTCTCCCTTTTGCTTTAATAATCATTGTGATTATTGTTAATTTTCTTAATTGTTATTGTTGATGTATCCTGCCACTGTTTGTTGTCTCTTTGGGCTCTGTCCAGTTTCTTTTCTTTGTTTTTCTTTTTTTCCGTCCAAATCATTGAGCAGTTTATTTGTTACAAGGTTGTTATTGATCAAATGTTGTATGATTTGGATTGTCCCCCTGCTGTTAAAACCTTTTCCTCATACCCCTCCCTTTAGAAATATCACTGTAATGACTATTAATAAAAATATAGCTGACCAAGGGGGGGGGCGCTGGGGTGGCAGGGAGAAAAAAAAAGTAAACTATTGCACATGCACGATAATCTGAAAATGATGCCAGCTAGGCTAACCACATATGCTCATACATACAATAGTTTGCCTAACATGCTAGTCCTGTGTGATGATCAAATCTGTGGCAAACTTCCCACATCCCAAAACCATCACAGAAAAGACATACAGTAATGCCCACTTTAACCATAGTCCTGCCTCTAGGCCAAGGCCTGGCAAGGACTGGCAGACAGAAATAGCCACCGGGGAACAATATATCGACGACCGGCAAACAGTGAAACGAGTTTGGGTCCTCTATATATCGGTGACTGGCAGGACGAGGGTTAATGTACAGTCAAAAAAATCAAACCCAGTGAAATGTAATTTACTTAATAATGTTATGTCAACTGGTTCCACAAAACTGAGTTAGGTACAGTCCACTCAATGCAATTAAACCGGCCAAAATTGTTAGAAGTCAAATAAAGGTTACGCAAAGCTATTGCGTGGAACCAGTTGACATAACATTAAGTAAATCTAACATTTCATAGGGTTTCCTTTTTTTTTGAGTGTATATCCGCTCAACATGATGAATTCATACCACTCACGTTTCACTCATGTACACTTTATTTTTAAAATAAATTTGGCATCTCCAATCCCACCCGAATCTGGAATGCCCAATTGGTGAACTATGTACAAGGCTTGCTCTTTTGCGAGTCCTTGCTGCCATTTCAGGAGAGTGTAGACAGTTTGCGGCTCTCCTACGAAGCACGCGCCTGTCAGCCACCGCTTCTTATACACTCATTGGTTGAATCTTCGCAAGTTCAGAACGAGGGCAGAGGATACCCGGACATGACCAGGCTTAGAGTCTTCCTGACGAGCACCCGTCTGGCAACAGGAGGCGCTTGAGCACTCATGTGCACTTTGAAGAAAATTAGAAAAACAGATCATAAACATCTCCCATTGCTAGACAACCAACACAGGGAGGGAGAGTACTAGCTCGTCCAATAACCGATTTTAGCTGATAAACGTAAAACAAGTGGGAATATAGTTCAAAATCATTTCAGCAAATAGAGATGTTGGTTAAGCTATGGTCAGTTGATACCACTGTCACGTAACTGCCAAAGCGTCCCTTGGCCTCTGTGGCCAAACCTTATCAAGCAATGGAAAGATCGTACCGGCAGTTCTTTTTTTTTATTGTTTGGTCGCATTTTCACCATTTGAAGCGGTGTACATCTTTACAGAAATACTAAAAAAAGTTAAGTCATTAGACCTGGACTTTGTATGTTATAACTGAGGTAGCGTTCAGGAACCAGAAGCAAGACCAGAAATATCCAGTAAACTTGAGCTTTATTGGATCTGGGCTGGAAACAAACAATGGTACAGAGTCCACAATCCAAAATCAGAATCCAGTAGTTGTAATCCAATTCGTACACAGGGCAGCAAACAAAACTCAGGGTCGGGCAAACCAGGTTCAGTACACAGGCACAGGAATATCAGAGGTGAGACTAAAGCCAAAATCCAGTAGACGTACTCCAATTTGTAAACAGGGCAGCAAAGACAAAACTCAGGGTCAGGCAAAGCAGGTACGGTACACGGGCACAGGGATATCAGAGGTAAAGCCAAAATCTGGGATGTTCCAGTCAGAAGTATGACACTATGAGTACAAGGCATAAACGCTCGCAGCACAGGGAAAACGTTCTTACAAGAGCTGGTAGTGAAATGACTAAATAAATATACATAGGGGAAGTCACATGCTATAATAGGGAACAGGTGAGCTGCATCAGACTAATTAACAAAGGAATGAACAAGAGGAAGTTCCTAACCGCATGAAATTGCCATAACGCGGACAGGGATTACACCGACACCCTATGACAAACCAACGGCTCCGGTTAGGGACTTCTAAAGTACACAGAGTGAGAGGCAGAACAGTGATTAACTAGGTGCGGAGAATCTGCTGAAGCACAGCAAAGTAAATTGAGTGAAGGCAAGGGGCGGAGACTAGAGCAGAGAGAGTGCTGAGAGCTCATTCGTCAATTAGTAATGTGCAGCTATGCAATCCCTAGTGCTTGTTAGTAAGTCAATACTATAAACAATGTTAGTTAGTGTTAGTAATTTATCTCAAATAAACTGTCAGTATTTGTTAGTAAAGATAGAACAGCAAGGCGAAGGAAGCAAACGAGATTGGAAGGAATGTTTGGAAACCTAGAAACCATGAAATCAGCTGAAAGCGTGGCACACAAGACTGGGGATCAAAACTGTCTCAGAACACAAGAAAAGATTGGGAAGACAATGTACAATGCAGGGTATGAGAATGACAAAAACCAGAATGATAACCAAACAGTGAATATGGGAAATGACAGGCAAGGACATAAAGAAAGACAGGCAAAATACAAGACATGGCATGGATTCAATAAGAATACATGGCTTGGAATCAGGGTCATCACAAAAACATAGTCAGGCACAACAGAATCATAACTAATGTCAGACATAAATCAATCATCTTAGAGTCAGGCAATTCTTGACGGCCTAATAAGTTGTATTGATGTATAAGTACGGTGTGATGTGCCAGCAAACCACTATGGAAGACTACGGATGACTACATGTATAGCAGCTGGAAAACAAGCCGAAGTGAGATAACAGGTGAGTTCCAAAGATATCTCAGTGTGTTTACTGCCTTTGTGCAGAGCAGGTCAAACCTCAATTAAATGGCTTAATTTAACAAGACCAACAAGGATATGCTCTAAAAGAAAAGATCAGTAGTATTAGCCTCATTATAAATACACTTAGCATAAATATTGCAATAGTATAAAATATGTTCAAATATCTGGGGGGGGAAGTCCTCCAAGAACAGCACTCTGCTAAATGTGCAAAGCACTCAAAAATGTATTGGTCTCCAGAGGGACTTTGCAAGACTGGTTGGTTTTGACCGAGCCAAATGCTTGCTGCAGTTTCACGGTGTCACTGGATTTCCCAGGTTACTTTTCACTCGCATCAGTAACAGTTCCCTTGCATAGTAAAGCACAAGGATGCATCTTGACTACTCAGGGCCCTACTCACCAACGACCCAAAGCCAGAGCATTCTGGGTCACAGTGATAATAGCGGCGTGTCACCTGGGAATGGCAAACCCTTCCCTAATGCTGATAATATCTCCCTCGAGTTGTTTACGCCCCATTTTCCAGAGTCAGAATGTTTTATGGCCAGGTGGCACCATAGACCCTTTGGGCGCATGTAGCAAAAACATTTTTGAATGTTGAGCAATAACTCTCCCAAGATATATAGAGGATGGGTGCATTATTATTCTTGACCACTGCACAAAAAAAATCACAGAAATATACTGTATCAGCGATGTGAATAGCTCCTTTGTGTTGCCAGAGGCTGCAGAGTTTGACACTGAGTGACATTGAGGTAAACCGAGGTAAAACATGCCATTCGACTTCAAGGTAATTTTAAATATCGTTTGCAGAACTTACTCAAGTATTGAATTTCTTTTACAGCTGTACAATAAACCGATGGATTTCCTGGGACCACTCGAGCCAAGGCACCCTCTTCAATAAGCCACAGCATCAATGAGCCTGGTTCTTGATTACGCATATGTTCCAGGAAGGAGCCTAGCATGATTTGAATTTGTACTGGGTAATGCAATCAGGAGTGAAGCTGCAATCACAAATTTGCATGCAATAATTTGTCTGGGTTAGTCAATGCCCTTGCTACATGACCTTCAAGTAAAATGAAAAGCTATGGGCTGCGGGGTGTGGCTTTTAGTACTAACAAACACTCCCTATAGCTAAATAGCTAAATGGCCTCAAGCTGGGAGAGACTTTGAGGGTCGGCACATTGCTGGTGGCTCATTCCTTGCTTTATCCCCTCTCACCAAAAGACTCTGAAATCATGAAAGAAGCAGCGAAAATGCTGAACAATTGTTATTAACCCAGCTTTTCTGCACCGCAGATAAGGACTTAACACAAAATTAGTTTCTCTACAGGGAACGCTGACACTGCTGCTGGGTGTATTTGCATGTAAAACAAATATCATCTTTGAAATACAAGATTTTTTTTTTTGTTCTAATTGTTACTGAAATAATTCACCGAATGCATTGTGATAACAGACAATGTGGATGTGAACAATTAAGAAAACACATTGCTTGTGCTGCAAAAACTTGAATTTTAATAAGCTAAAATGCAGCATTCAGCCAGAAGAAATAATTCCGCTGACTGTGTCGTCAGCTGTTTGATGCAGGGCACATGCTTCTCCTCCATTGAAAAAACAATATTGCAGGCACACAGCTCAAAATACTGCACTGGTTCACTCCTGTTCTAAGACATGGCACAATACTAAAACACGAGGGGCGGTCTACAACTGTAGCTGATATTTGCCAACTAGCAGATCGAGATATGAACAATTAAATCAACACATATTTTTAAAAAGTTTAGATTAAATAATTAAAAGGAGAATTTAGAGCAAATTTTTGAAGGGGAATGGCCATGCTTTCCAAGCTTGTATTTAAGCATTATTACACTCGAGGGTGTGCTTGACCGTCATTCTTGACACGACAGTGATGCGGCCAGTTAGCATCACTGAAGTGGCAAGAATGACGGTAAAGCACACCCTCGAGTGCAATAATGCGATTATACAACTATTACCAACAAAATAAAATGTATAATCAAAATGTATTCATGCTGTGGGCATTTCGCTCTCAAAATATAAAAGTTTCTTGCTAGTATTCTCTCTGTTTTCGTGGAAATACATAAGATCTTACGTTAACTAGTCCTTGTCAGCCAGCCAACTTGGGCTTATGTTTTTTAGACATCGTGATTTCCCAAAACGAAATAAATACCCCACATAGCAACACAAAACCGCTTTGCTAGATCAATCATGTTGTAACAAGAATATCCGCTGGAAAAAAAAACAAAACAAAACATTTTTTATGGACGGATAAATATACTTCTGCCGACATCTCAGTCATTTTTAAGCTAACAGGTGCCGTGACCATGACTCAGCTGATCTTTATCTAATAAACTTTTATTAGCAGTTATATTTAAATCCAGGCAACGGCTTTCCAGTGTCGCCGCCAGATCAAAAATCTGTCTTTTAATAAACTCACCAGCAGATGTTTCATTTCAGCTGGGGGTGTGTCACTCCAAATTAACGTTAGCTCCGATTAATGTGGCCAAGCAGCAAAAGTTAAAAAAGTATCCAGTGACATTAAGGCTGAACAGAGTTACATAATTTAAACCTCACCTTTCGGGGGCTTAAGTTAATCACCTTTTCAGGCTGTTATCAATTTATCTCTGAAATAAAGAGGACAGTTTTCACGGATGTGATGATTTATTAAATGTTTGTTTCAATTTACAAAATTCAAAAAATTGACAAATTGATTAAATCAATGGCCTAGGCAACTAATATAAGTGGAGTAATATTTTCAGTGATGAGCACTGATCTATATAGATCAGTGGTGATGAGGTATTTTTCATTTGCGCACAGGCTACCCGTACTGCTTGCTCATTTGAGAGTTCTAAACGTCTAATTGACCAATCAGACTGCTTGGCTGGATCTACATGTTGTATAATATTCAATAACAGAGAGCAAGGGCAGCATCTTTCGCTGACGGAATAATCGGACAGTGGGCAGCTAAGGGGCAGGAGCCATTCAGTTCAGACAGCAAGCCAATGGATAACATGAGATTGGCCTTTCCAAGCTCTAGCTGAGTCACCAAATGAGGTTAATGACAGAGACCCTGCAATTCGGGCAGAGGGATTTAGCCTTAACGACTAGCCACCTGTTGAGCCCCTATTAACCACCTCTCACTTTTAAAACCTTCACCTTTGGCATTTTTGACTTAATTATCTTAAATAAGGTCAAGACCAAGGTTAACTTTATTATCCTACAAGGGAAAACCATGTGGTCCAGCACATTGAAAACAGAGGTACACTGTATGTTACCTAACACAGCAACATAAACACACGCACACGTACGCACACAGACACACGAACACATCTGCACACGTCAAATGAATATTCTGTGCAATTCAAACAATATAAAATACACATTGTATACAGTATACAATCTCAATATACAGTATACAAAATCCAGAATACCCAAATCAATTCAAGTGCACATCTATCTATCATTTAATAATCTAATTATTATTTATCTTTATTACTCAACCTTTCTGATACAGGATTGTACTGTCTCACCAACTACTCCCTTGAAATTTTTAATTAATCTGATCAGTCTTGCTTAAAATAAGTTGATTGTGCAGACAATTAATCGACTCCAATTGTCCTATTTTCTGTCTTGATTGTGTGCAGCAATTTGTCAAGATTTTGAACAAGCATTATTCCAAGAGTGCAGTTCAGGCCGAAGGACAGAACGTAGTGCAAGACAGATTAGTAGAATAAATGAAGAACACGACAATCTACTCTAAAGTGATTCAATTTCCTGAGAAAGAAAAGCCTCTGTTGTTGTTCCCGCGGCTCAACTGCATTTCAAAAGTGTCCCAGATGGCTTCTACCTTTCCATCCGTTTTCTTCAATTTTCAAGAAAGGCTGCCGATGACGGGCTTTTTTATCACATGCAGATGATCAATAGTTTATCTGATTGATGCACTCAAGTTACCGTATTAAGTCCATCAACAAAATAGTTGTTTGCGCTGAATATTATATATTAATATGAACCGTTACAATACCTCTTCTCATATACCTGGCAATGTGTTCAGGCAGAGAGGGAAAAGAGATATGCAGCAGGTTTAAACAGGCAAAAAAAACAATTTTTTTTTTTTTTAAATGCAGAAGAAATGCTATAAACCTATAGAATTTTTAATGAGAGTCCATGATTAAACTTCAGCAGCCACTGATTTCTGCCAGGTCACATTAAAAATGGATTATTGGACCAACCATTTTTACTGCCACGTTTTACGACTTGTAAGATCCATCAGCAATATACATTGACCTATATTTTTTTAACCAAACTTTTTGTGAAATCAAGGCTTCATACACCTCAATCTGACTATGCATTTTTTTGAAAAAACCTTTCATCAGCACTGCCGAGCCTCATCAGGGTAGTACAAAGGACATTGTATTATTAAATTGTATTTAATGGTGAGAAACCATTATGAAGCTGAAAAGGGAGATATTTAAAATGACTACATAAACACCAAAAAAAAGAATGTATGCTCAAAGACCTGTCAAGAAAATTAATTTACATAAATAAATAACTGCAACTGTTCTGAAAGGGGTGTCTCACTGCTCATTTTCTTAACACAATGTTACAGCCAATCAACGCTGTAACATGTAATTTATTCTCTTATATATATGACCTTAGTTTAACCAGGTGGACCATAAAGAACCAGGTGTCATAAGCAGTGTGATTTATGTGGCTTTCTCTTCTTTTTGACTTAAACTGTACACCATTAGTCAGCTTCCCATCAAAATTGTGTCTGTGTTCCTTACCACCCCATGCATATGATTACGAGTAATGAGAACCTTTACATAACCCACAGGATAATTTGCTTATTTCATACCTAAGTGTCCCCAGGATTTCAAATATCATGGAGGAGGGCCTCAGTGTAAGATAGGCACTGGTATTAAGTCCTGCAGCCAGACCTAGAAAGTTTTTTTTTGGTCTTTGTCAATGGTTCGGATGCACAGGCACAATGGCACAGCCCTGCCCTCAGCCTCTCATTCTTCTGAATGAGCCCTGTAAATTCCGGTGATTATTTCCTAGTTGCCAAGCAGAAGAATCCACAAATGACAGTAACAGAAAAAGAAAAGAATGGAGGCAGCACACACTTGACTGTGACCATTATTATCCCCAGTGAATCCTATGTGCACACATGAGGGTCATATCCTGAAGTCTAGGATTAATTCATTATTATACATGATTGTCCACAAAGACCCATAAAATGTCTGTGGTTAGCTGCTTGCTGTCTGGCTTTGAAATGGATGTCACTCAGACAGTGCGCGCACACATCTTTTAATTTTGCCCAACTGAGCTTCCCGTGAGATTTGGGTCAGGTGTGACATAAAAGGAATTGAGAGATGCTGAGGGGAGGGCACTTGACAAACCGCTGAGAATGGAGTGAACCACCAAGAGGAAAGACGAAAATCATTTAACTTGCAAAAAATACAATAGATCTTGAACAATGGAGCAAGATGACGAGGCTGTCAAGTTAAGGAAAACAGAGTTTGAGCTGACCAAAGAGTTTGAAATCTCTGAGACAGGTACGCACCTCTTCGACTTTTGTGCCAAAGCCAAACAGTTAGTTTTAGCTAACACACTGAATGCTGCTATGTGAAACAAGAGTTAGGGAGAGGAAGCAGTTCTTTACCTCCTTGACTGTTAGGCTTCTCTCACAGTTAATCTGACATGCCTCTCGTCCATGCCCGTGACAATGACTATGAAATTTCTCAAAGGTTGTCATATATTGACATTTGGGCAAATGCCCTAAGCATCACTGTATGCGTCAGAAAAGGGTGTCCTTTAGTGTCACTTTGGGACACTCAAGGAATCCTCGTTAACTATAATACTAAATATTTGATGTCAACAGTGGACATGTTAAACAACCCAAATCATATATCAACACTTGGGCCTCATGAACAGTGCAGTGAAAAACTATTTTTGCTCATTTGTCACATGCATATGTTTCAGATCGTCAAACTCATTTTAATAACAGAGAACGAAACTCAAGTAAACAAAAAATGCGGTTTTTAAATGATTTCATTTCCTGGAGGAAAAAAGATATCCAACCCAGTCTGGTCCCATGAGTTACTGAATCAACCAATTGGGTCTAATTTTACTAGCCATACCCATGCATGATTACTGCCAGCCCTCTTGAATCAAAAAGTCACTGAAATAGAACTTGTCATGCAATGTGAAAAAGGCTAAAAGCAGCACATGATGCCACAAACTGAAGAAATTTATGACCAGATGAGAGACAAAGCTGTTGACATCAATCAGTCTGGAAAGGGTCACAAAGTTATTTCTATGTTTCTGGGACTCCAGCGAACCGTAGTGACAGCCATTATCAAAAAATGGGGAAAGCTTAGAACAGTGGGGAATCTTGCCAGAAGTGCCTCGCTCACAAAAATTTCTTCAAGAATGCATCGCCAGCTCATCCAGGGGGTCACAAAAGAGCCCAGACCAACATTTTAAGAACTGCAGGCCTCACTCGCCTCAGTCAAGGTCGGTGTTCACGACTGCAAAATAAGAAAAAGAATCAGCGAAAATTGCATCCGTAGACGAGCTGCATAACAAAAAATACTGCTGACCGAAAGAGGACAAAGGCTGGTCTCGCTTTCGCCAAAATCTTGATGACTTGTGATAATATTCCGAGGACCTATGATTCAAAAGTGGAACTTTTTGGGGAGACATGGTTCCCGTTACATCAGCTGTAAAGCTAACCCAACACTCTGCAATAAGAACATCATACCAACAGTCATACACGGTGTGTGGTAGAGCTTCAGGATCTACGTGACTGGCCATAATTGATGGAACCATGCATTCTACTCGATCCAATACCACACTCAAGCCCCTCCATCTGAACTGAATCGTGCCATTTTGCACTGAGCTCCGTGCCTCTGTCAGTACCGTATTACAATCAATAATCCCTACTATTGGATTGTACTCTGTCTCTGCATCTGGTTTCTTGTCTGGATCATAAAATATATGATAAGTCAAAATGAAAATATGTAGAAACAAACAACGAATATATGCCAGAGGGGGCTCTACCAAGAAGAGACAAGTAAGACTTTATAATAAGACTCTTACAAAATTTTGTGTTTCCCTGCCATCGGAAGCCTTTCTAATACTTTTCTAATGGAGGGCTGACAAGCTGAGGCCACATGCAATCCAAGAGAGACATAAATGCTCACCTGAAATCTGCCAAAATAAGAACGTGACGAACAGCGATCGTGTTTGGATACTGTAATGTAGACCGATTCATCAAAAGTGGACCTTTTTGGAAGGCATGGAACTGAATCTGCAACGCCTGATGTAAAATTAACACAGAATTCCACAGTAAGAGCACAATATTGAGTGGCATACATGGTGGTGAAAATGGGACGGTGTGGATATGCATTGCTGCTCCTGGACCAAAGCCAAGCTATCAGAACTATGGAACTATGAATTCTGCTCTCCACCAGAAAATCCTGAAAGAGGATATCCTGTCAACAGTCCACGGTCTCGAACTCAAGCGCAAGTGGGTTATGCAGGAAAAATAATGATCCATAGCACAAGGTGAAGTTGACCTCTGAATGACTTAAAGGTAACATAAGTAAGATGCTGAAGCTGTCTTGTCAGTATTGGCTAGAACTCAAGTGAGATTCTGTGACACTGATGTTCAAAAACCCTCCAATATGGATGAATTATAGCAATCTTACCAGGAGATTGGGACAGAATTCCAGCTTAGAGATATGAAAGAGTGATTTCCAGTCACAGAAAGCTTTTGATGCCATTGTTTGACCCAGAGGTGGGGCAGGGGTATTACTTTTTCATATAGCGTTGAATAACTTTTATCCCTCAATAAATGAAATGATCATTTAAAAATGGTATTTCATGTTTCTATGTGTTTTCTTAGCCTTTTATGTTGTACATTTTACATGTAGAGCTGAAACAAATTAGCGAGAGAAAAGTGCAAACATGGAGGAAATTAGGAGGATGAGAATATATTTTCTCAGCACTGCACTTGTGGGTTTCATTAAGTAGGAAAAAGAATTCACAGGAAGAATTGTTTTTTTTTTTTAAATTTTCCAGTTCTGCTCCTCAGATGGTGAGAACTGCAAACTGTCAAATTCTATGCTTTCATTCACTCAGTATTCCTTAAAGGCAAATGTGAATAACTTTATTTTTTGAGACACCCATGGGCCTGCAAAACAACCAATCAAAGGAGACTATCATAAAGTACAGCGCGGACATCATAACAGTTGACATCTCCATACAGTGTTCAACTCATCTGCATTTAACCCAAGAGCTAAAAAAAAAAAAAACTGCTTTTATGAACTGCAAAATGCTAAGGCTGAGTCAGCATCTAACGTATACACAGAGAAGAAATTCAGAGTTCAGTTGAAACTCAGACAGAACTGTACCTGCACATCTCACATTTTAACTGCCACTAGCTAAGCAAGGTAATTACAGTGATGGTTGGGTTTTATTACCACAGAAAAGACAGAGTCGTACATCTTTTAAGTCAAAGGGGTGCAAAAAAACTTAAGGGAGAGATCGCTCGTGAAGAAAGCTTCAGTGATTTAATGTGGCCAATGTTAAGCATGGCACAGTGTATTTGCTTTGTTATCTCCAGATTCATTAGTGCCCTGAAGGAAAATACAAATGACTCTCAAAAACACTGGTTGCATTCTTTGGGCAATTTCCTTCATATTCATTGAAAGCTATTCTCACTCATGCATCTGCACATATTTCATAATTTGCTGACATAAAAATAAATGTTGAAAATCAGTTGTATCATACGGTTCAGATATACCAATAAACAGTTTCATTAACTGCAACAATTGTTCAAGAAGTCACAATCAAAGCCATGAATAGTTTTAATCTTGCCAGGAGCTTAAACAATGTATTGAGCCATCTACAGCCTTTAAACAACTTCGCCTTGAGGACTGCAAAAATCAATGTTCTTCTAATCAAATCTAGTTTTATTTTTATTGAGCATTTCACAAAGGATTGTAACAATGTGCTTATACATGCAAGACCTCATCCCTGGCATAACCAGATCCCACAAGAGCAAACCAATGCAAACAGTGGTAAAGTAATCCTCCCTCATAGAAGAACGCCTTACTGCATTCGCAGGCATTGCGACCTCAGGTTTAAACCCCTTGATCACAGAACTGCATTACAACTGGAACAGCTATTCTTTATCTTTCAGATAAAAAGAGGCTTTTCCAGTTCTCTGGTCATGAGGTTTAACTCATGCTACGTTGGTTGTAAAAGCCCCATAAAGTCTGAGGACACCATTAATGAGTATTACTTATCTCTATTGAGTGTAATAAAAGTTGAATAAAGTTAATTATGGAAATAAAAATCCCATACTGATGAAAGTGCACACATCGTTAAAATATGAAAAGTTGTTACGTCGTTATGTTGCGCATATTCTATGCAATTACAAGTCAAAACATTGACACTTGCATCACTGCTCCCACACACACACACACACACACACACACACACACACACATACAAATGCAAGCAAGTATGTACAAAGGCACACAGATGTAAGCAACATAAACAAACTCATGCATCCGCCATTTATTTATGTCACATCAACTGTTTTCAGATTTTACTGAAAATGCCTGTTTGGTGTCCTATCTCAAGAGAATACAGCACTGAACATTTTTCCTCCTTCTGCTCGACTGAAAAAATGACATGGGCATAACCTAAGAAAAATCTTGCTCTTTTAATCCCTGGCACTTGCAGAACAGTGCCTGCACTGTTGCCGTTTCTCTGGCCACCAATATAAGAATTTGAAAAAAGAAAAAACTGCGGTGAACCCTTGTACGACCCAAGGCCTTCAGACATCCTGGCAACCTCTTTTCACAAATGACAAGGCACATCTATGTTCTATGGTGAAAACACCCAGCTCTAGCCGACACAGCTGAATGACTCTTACAAATACTAGCTGTAGGCTTACATTTTCGGGGTTCAGTAAGAAATTTTCAAATAACGTTGGGAATTTTATTGTTAGCAATATTTTTCAAAAACCATACCCATATCTCAACATTTGTATGCATTGGGCGTTTTTGAGATGTTACTGTATGTACAAAACCCAATACCAGTGAAGTTGGCGCGTTATGTAAATCGCAGATAAAAACAGAATACAATGATTTGCAAATCCTTTTCAACTTATATTCAATTGAATACACTGCAAAGACAAGATGTTTAATGTTCAAACTGAGAACCTTTATTTTTTTTTTTGCAAATAATCATTAACTTAGAACTTAAAGGCAGCAACACATTGCAAAAAAGTTGGCACAGTGGCCTTTTTACCACTGTGTTACATCGCCTTTCCTTCTAACGACATTCAGTAAACGTTTAGGAAATGAGGAGACCAATTTTTGAAGCTTTTCAGGTGGAACTCTTTCCCATTCTTGCTTGATGTACAGCTTAAGTTGTTCAACAGTCCGGGGTCTCCGTTGTCGTATTTTACGCTTCATAATGCGCCACACATTTTCAATGGGAGACAGGTCTGGACTACAGACAGGCCAGTCTAGTACCCGCACTCTTTTACTACGGAGCCATGCTGTTGTAACACGTGCAGAATGTGGCTTGGCATTGTCTTGCTGAAATAAGCAGGGGTGTCCATGAAAAAGACTTTGCTTGTATGGCAACATATGTTGCTCCAAAACCTGTATGTACCTTTCAGCATTAATGGTGCCTTCACATATGTGTAAGTTGCCCATGCCTAGGGCACTAATACACCCCCATACCATCACAGATGCTGGCTTTTGAACTTTGCGCCTATAACAATCCGGATGGTTCTTTTCTTCTTTGAGGAAGACAATTTGAAATGTGGACTCGTCAGACCACAGAACACTTTTCCACTTTGCATCAGTCCATCTTAGATGAGCTTAGGCCCAGCGAAGCCGGCAGCGTTTCTGGGTGCTGTTGATAAATGGCTTTCGCTTTGCATTGTAGAGTTTTAACTTGCACTTACAGACGTAGGGACGAACTGTAGTGACTGACAGTGGTTTTCTGAAGTGTTCCTGAGCCCATGTGGTGATGTCCTTTACACACTGATGTCGGTTTTTGATGCAGTACCGTCTGAGGGATCAAAGGTCACGGGCATTCAATGTTGGTTTTTGGCCTTGTCGCTTACGTGCAGTGATTTGTCCAGATTTTCTTAACCCTTTGACGATATTATGGACCGTAGATGATGAAATCCCTAAATTTCTTGCAATAGCTCGTTGAGGAATGTTGTTTTTAAACTGTTCGACAATCAGCTCACGCATTTGTTCGCTAAGTGGTGACCCTCGCCCCATGCTTGTTTGTGAATGACTGAGCATTTCAGGGAAGCTGCTTTTATACCCAATCATGGCACCCACCTGTTCCCAATTAGCCCGTTCACCTGTGGGATGTTCCAAATAAGTGTTTGATGAGCATTCCTCAACTCTCTCAGTCTTTTTTTGCCACTTGTGCCAGCTTTTTTGAAACATGTTGCAGGCATCAAATTCCAAATGAGCCAATATTTGCAAAAAATTACAAAGTTTACCTGTTCGAACATTAAGTAACTTGTCTTTGCAGTGTAGTCAATTAAATATAGGTTGAAAAGGATTTGCAAATCATTGTATTCTGTTTTTATTTACGATTTACACAACGTGCCAACTTCACTGGTTTTGGGTTTTGTACTTTTCACAAATTGTCAAGCGAAAAACAAAAAAATGTTAGCAAGCTTTATTGCAGCTTTACCACAGTTTGAGCACGTTAGCATTTTTTTCAAAAGCACTTTATCGAAAACTTTTTGTCGCCATGTATTATAGCATCAGATGAAGAATGAGACAGGCTGATTTATAAAGAATAACGAGTTCATACTCCTGTAAAAATAAGGTTCAACGATTTTTTGCTTGACTTTTTTGATCTAGGCTAATTACATATCTCAACCAGAACTACCTTCACCTTCAAAAAGAGACAGGAGAATCTGAGCAGCCAAGCTCAGTTTCTGAGGCGTCTCCTCTGATAGGCTCAAAGTGTGGCATATCCATGGGTGCATCCAAATTCTATTAAATTGGAGGTCTTTCTCCTATTTGTTCCACTTTTCCTTTACCTCGAAGGAAAACATCACACAGGTCATGGGAAAGTCGCGAGGAGATTTTGAAGTTATTTTGAGACGTGTTTGAGAAAACTTGGATTTCGTTTCTTTAATCCCTCATGAGCCTGTCAGCGATTGATAGTGACACAACTGATCCAACAGGGAAACTGCAAGAAATTATGTACCCAGTCGCAACAGCTGCTCATTTCCTTCATGAAATAGACTATTTGGATGCTCCTTGTCATTGCTACCAGTAAAACTATTTCCAGTTCATGTATATTAGTGAGGAAGGTTCCTTGCCTTTCGGAGAATTTGAATGCAACGCATAAGTTTGCAATACACTCATAACCAGAAAATCAAGGAGCAGAAAGGTAAGGTCCATCGAGCCACAGTATGTTTGTTCTAGTCACCTTTATTTTACAATTTAGCACAATTCTTCAAGGGAAACCTAGGTCAAACCTCAAGTGGATTTGCCTGAAAGGACCACACTTTGAGCTTCTATTTGCGACACAAATTTCTTAGAAGAGATATCTGCTTTAGTGGAAATCCAGAAGAAAATATGCAAACACCAGACCATTGTTTGTGGAACTGCTCGCCTCCAACAATTCACAATTGCCAGGGTTCTGTGATGTTTTGTGAACAGTTTGTTCATTGGATGATTGATGTGTGTAGTTTCCTGTTGGAACTCGTCCACCTTGATATTTGTTATCCATTTCAGAGAGAGTTCAGGATTTTTTTCAGCATCTAGGAGGGACTAAAATGTCTACCCAGGGCACTTACCACCCCGGTTCAAGCAGCTGAAAGCTAGGTAAAACACGATTTTCCTTATGCTGTACGTAGGGGATGGCGTACGGGTCCCGTGACTTCCGGGACAAAATGTCCAGAGAAAGGTCACAACTGCACGGAGGGTCCGTGTTCAATGGGGAAATACATCCATTTCTGTACAGAGCTGAAGAAGCTTCAGCCTTGTGCTATATGGGCTCTACTTCTACATCTTCTAGGTAATTAGGGAGAGCATTCAGTGAATGATACATCAAATAAGCTTGTGTTTCTCCCAAACACCAGAATACACCCAAATCCTTCACCAAAGCTCTCCTTTAAAACATTATAAGTGAAATCAGCTGGGTCAGTTAATGGGTGGAAGAAAAACATGGTAGAATCTGTAAGTTTAGTCCCCAGGATTAACCTCATCTGCTGCCCTCACTGCCTTCATTGGGCCCAAATTATTATAATTAAAGGCCCCATATGAGTGAAAATTATTTTCTTTTGTCCACTAGTACAGAGGTCTCCATTGTGTCTCACAGCAGAGATAAGGTTAATTTAGCCATTTAGCCATTAAACCCCCTCCACCCCAGCCCCACCCCTTTCAGCATTAGCGTTTGAAACATGTCAATTGAAATTCCTGTTGCTTTCAACACCACAAACAGACCTATTAAACATAGTTCAAGCCTCCCAGCTCTGTCTGTCAGCCCTGCTCCCTCCCACAACATCCCTCAACCTCTCCAGCACTCTCTCCCTCGTAGCGTACGTGTTGCCTTTTCCACGTTGAGATCGATTTCCCAACTAATCAGAACAAAGCTGATTATCCCAGACGGGACGCCCACTCAAAACAGCATGATCTCCAGAGGACAGGGAATGTTCTTTTTTTTTTTTTTGTTACAAAGTCCATAAAACTTCCTTTCGGATATCCAAAAATATGATATAATTTCAGAGCAATGGGCGCCACAAAAATCCTGGACTGTTGAGATCAGTTAAACCAGGGATACTCATTCTTTTCCGGAATGAGCCACAGTGGGTGCAGGCTTTCGCTCTATCCAACCTGTCCAACACCTGATTCTACTAATGAACCCTTAAAGCTTTTGCCATAGACCCTTGATAAGTAGAATCAGGTGTGTAACTGCATGGTTAGAATGAAAGCCTGCACCCACTGCGGCTCATTCTGGAAAAGAGTGAGTATCCCTGAGTTAAACCATTGTGGACTCCATCCATTAACCATGTGATATTTGGAAAAATGCCTAAATAAATCTCTCCACAGCCAACATGGTAAGTGAAAAAAAATAAACTTTAATTTCATCAAGGGGTGAACTGCCTCTCTCATAATGGGACTCAAAATTCCAAAAAATTACAGGAAATTACCCCAATTTTGGAAATTGCTGAAAATGACTGAACATTTCTCTCCATAAATTGATTGATATTCTTCTGCTTTGAAGATACAGTGGATCCTTACAAGCGTCTGAATCCTTGTAAAAGAATTGATCATCTGGTAATGGATATCTATTGCCCGTTGCCAGTTTTGCATTCTGAGAGCAGCCATGCAAACTTTCCTCAGACAGGCAAGGCAGTTTCAAAGTATGTCCCCAAGGCTGCACTTTGAAACAGATCTAATAAAAAAAACAGATCTTGCTCCTATGCAAGGAAAGTTCAACCCACTTTTTCATCAACAATAACAGCTGTAGAGTCTTCCCACTGGGCCACCTGATCCGAGCCTGTCCGACAGTTCGCCTCACAGGACATTGTACTTCAGATAAAGGGGGAGTCCCTAGATAAAAAGGGGGTGGCAGATGGCAAAGAGTCAGACCACTGACTGCCAGCTGTCTTCCTCAGAGTCTGCATAAGCAGTATGGCTTTTAGTGCCCTCATCTGTCTAACCCTAAATTCCATTGGGGAGAATCATGGAGCCCAGACTAATGCAAAAACCCGCATGCAGCTCATGCACGCGCATAAACATGCTAACACAGACATAAATGCACACTCTCCCTCTTTCATAGACATGCACACAAGCCAACTGAGAAAGTAGCACCAAGGACCTTTAAGTGCAGCATGAATCCTTTGCTCTCTGGGGGCTGCCACTTCCAACCATTGCCAGCCTTAAATCAGTTTCACTCAACATATTGCCTAATAGAAGACACTGAATGTTCTTTCATAATAGGAATTATGCTTTCCCAATACTGTATACGTGTGATTCACTTTGCAGCACTAAATTGCTAGAAATGGTCATTCATTACTCGGTTATCCTCATTTGCAACGGGATGAGCAGATAATTCTCATCTAGCCGCCAAGGCAAGACCAATGTGCATGCAAGCTATACAAAGCCCCACTGGACTCAATGCATTGCATGCACACGCATCACAACCAAAGTATTAATTATAAGCAAAGCAGCCATAGATAAACATTACGCTACTATTTTATGAAGACTGCCAAACAGGTTCCATTCAATTGTGGGTAAAGGTTTATGCGCGCGGAGTCACACCCGACCGATGAACCACAAGGCGAACTCGTGATTGAAAGGGACTCACATCACAAACAAAAGAGGCGTGGTGTGTGTTGCTTAGGTGATTATTTTCTACCGCTCCGTTTCTAGTATCTTATCTCCCGTCTCAACGTACTAATTCAATTCACCATACAGTAACCTGCTGATGGAATGCACTTCCAATGGACATTTTCGCTGACCCATTTTAACTATGGTTCCAAAACAATTGCGAATTTCTCAACGTTCATTTTTTTCGACAATTAATAGCATGTCTGTATAATTTTGGCTTTGCGTGTATCATGCCTGTTACTACAAGTGAGTGTGCCCTGTGTAGAGAATGGAAAGTTTATTATTTTTCTTTATTTCATTGACTACATTCCATGTAACGTTATACCAAAAAATTTCACAATAAATGCAGTTCATACTAAGATGAAAGTGGGCTGCGTCTACTCGGGAAAGCGCTAACAAATAATTGGCAACCAAGACCTTGACTTTAATGAGGGCTGTAGAAGATCTAGACGGCAAATCTGGGCATTCGACCATATTCAATAACATTTGGTATAGGCAGCATATCATCAAAGCATTGCATCTGAAAAAAACGCGTTTTCACCCATACATTAAGTTATCATGTTAAATTGTGGGCAATCGGCTTTATCAAAGAATAATATTTTTCCTCGTTTATAATTAATGTATAGAAGCCCGCAACCCATTTACTTTAAACTGCATTAACATTACAATTACACCGTCGAAAAGGAACGTCATTTCGGTATGACAGTAGCACGTCGTAATAAAACGCAATAACTCTGATTTTTCACGTTGTATTATTATCCGCGTTAACAGATTAACTGTGAGCTCCCAGAGTTGAATAGTGAACTTGCATATATTAAAAATTGGGATGTCAAACGAAAGTGATGCTCTTATTTACTGGCAATTGTATAGAACAAATTACAATACACCACATGTTCAGTTTCAACAATGCGAGTTAAACGGGCCAGAAACACAGTACAATATAGAGTCACGAAATTCAGAGCCAGTTATTGTCACAACGATGTGTCAGGGTAGATTACAGATGACGTTTTTATAAACGTGCCTTGAATTCTAAACTTGCGTAAAGTGGTCATTTCTAATGAAATCTAACGTATCCCACAGACAAATCAACACCAAACGCATCTTGCAGCTAAAAAACAAAATCTTCACCTCTGATACTTGCAAAGATCGAATTTAAACACATCGCCAGGAAACCGAGAGGAATGCTTTTCACATCTCATTTGCCTACCTGTTAAATACTTTCTTTATCCTTTGCAGGAGTGTAGGCGATGCTGTAATGGTCTCGGGTGGAATGGTTTCAATAGTAGTAACAACATGATTCTGGTGTTCGGGAATCATCGCTGGAGCAAAATATAACATCAGACACCAGGGCGCATTGTGCTCGAGCACGAACGGAGGGGTCAGGATACTCCTGGGGGCTGAATCCGAATGCTCCGCTTTGCAGCCGAACGCCTCAGCACCCCATGGTTCACAGGTATACTGACAGAGAGGAAAGTGATTCCTCCGACAAAGCGAAATAGATTCGTTTGCGAGAGCTCAAGCACAGCGCACCTGTTTCCCAGGGTGATCTTCGCAGGGATCTCCAGATCCTTCAACGCTCATTTCCGAATGCCTGACCCCGACTGCCGCGATTGCTGGAAGGCGTTTGGTTTTGCTGGTAGGTGCCTAGCAAATCCGACAGAGGGCGGTTTTTCACGCAAGTTACTCACTGTACAGGGGGAATGGATGTAGGGTTTATGCTGATGTCATCCTATTTCACAGATGACAATTCCCTGAACATGAATCGGTCAGTTCAGATGTTTTATGATTGTTGTGCGTCTAATCATTTGGAAAGTATTTGCAGGTCGCGAGGCGAACTCCAAAGTGTATATTTCAAAAGAGCAATTTTAGACATACAACCCCCTGGAAAAAATAACGGAATCACTACCTACAGGATGTTTATCCTGGTTTTTTACTTCATTGCAAATAAACAAATCTTAGCTATAACACAAATTAATTTTGGCTCAAAACACAAACAGTTTGGCTCCATGAAACTCACCTCAAGCAAATTAGATAAAATTATTTTTAATTATTTTAATCAGAGGAATATTTTTCCAGATCAAGTTGAGGAAAATAGAAGGAAGCACTCGACGTTGAGGGGGAAAAAAAAACTATGGAATCATTTTGCAACTGGCATTTCTAAAAGAAATACCAACGCAAATCTGAATATGCAAATTAGTCTGCCGTTAAAAGAGAGTACTTCCAGACCTTAATGAGGTGTCAGAGTAAGGTAGTTGGGAGGAAACTTGGCACCAACGAGAGAGCTGGCAATGGAAACAAAGGAAAGGATTTAAAAAAATCAGCTCAAAGAAGGAAATTCAACATGGATCGCGGAAAATGATGTTGGTAGTTCCCAGTCAGCTGTGTCTAAAATTTGTTGCAAGTATAAACAAAATAGGCAGGTCATAAAAGGAAAACATTAGTGGAGACCATTGTACATTTCAAAGTGTCAGCACAGAAAACTTGAAGCAATATGCCTTGAAAATATAAAATACAATACAAAACAAATGTAAAAAAAAAACAGATGGGCAGAAACATGAGTCAATGTTAGTGATAGAACTGTAAGAAATCAGCTGAATGAAATGGGATTTACATCAGAAAAACCAAATAAAACCAGCACTAACTCCTAAACAGAGGAAAGCTCTGTTTTAGTGGGCTGTAGGAAGCATTTTTTCTCTCTTTGATCTGGGGTAAATATGGCATTAATTCAAATAATAGAATATAATTTGTTTGAGGTGTGTTTCATAAAGCCAGGCAGTCTAGCTATTGAACAAAATTGTTTTGTGTTATATCTGCTATGTATTTATTACCCCACCCTGCCCAAAGGGGAGGGCAAGGAGTATTGTTTTTAGTTTGGTTTGTTTGTTTGTTTGTTAGTTTGTTTATTTGTTAACACTTTAGCAGCAAAACTAATGGCCAGATTCACCCCAAATTGGTTTAAGGATTGCCACTGACCCAGAATAGATGCCTATTAAATTTTGGAAAAGCAGGTCAAAGTATGTGTGAGGGGCGGGGTTTGTTGTGCCTGGCACCTCTTGTTTGCCATGAACCAAAAAGGCTGGATGAGCATCCTGTAAGTACTGGGAATTCCATCACTTTTGCCTGGGGGCATAGATCAATCATGTGCTGATTTTATTTCTTTGCTTCTTGTGAAAATGAGATATTAAATGTGAATCAAAAGTGCTGCCCATCATATTAGTAGTTGATTTACTTTTAGAAATGGCAAATTTGTTCAAACAGCATGTGATGTCAAGTTCTGTTTTAAACAAAGTGTTCAAAATAAATTTTATTCATTATTGGACCTCTCAAATTGAGTTGTTTTAGGCTTGAAATGCAAGTATCATTCTTTGCAGTCAAGCAGTTGACATCGCACTTGATATCATTGTTTGAACAAATCTGCATGCTTTAGCAAATCAATGCCACTCAATGATTTCTTGAAACGCAAGACTGAATTCTGTCATTATAGCGATACATCAATGTTCAGCTCAAAGTGATTCACAGACTTAGACATTCTCTCTGCTCACAATGATATCTAAATATGGCTTCTTAGTCACAATTTTAAAGGCTAAAACCACTGTTTAGAAGCCGGAATGCTTCGGATTATACATGACCTGAGTAATTAATTTGCTTCAAAGGAAAATTATACAACAATCTGTTCATCGAGAAATTTGATTGGACGATAGGCATTCCATGATAGCTGCTGATTGGGTACATCACTGGGACATTTAACAGCAAAATCACTACACTCACAGGTGTTTTAATAACTGTTAATTACATAACATGTATGGCGAGAACTGACCGTTCAGCCCAACTAGGCTTGCCAGTTTCTTTAAACTAACTGCTGGCCACAAACTTAGCACTACATTATTAGCAACAGTCAAGTCCCAATCCATTTGTGGAACTATCTGCATTGGCGAAGCCACATAATTTATTAAATGAACAAAGAAAGCATAATATGTTGTTGCTTATTACCGTCAACTAATAAGTGGCATTTGAAGAACTGTTGTATGACTGCAATATCACACTGTGAGGATTACAAAAGGGACCACAAGCGAGAACCAGTAAAATACATGAAGGAGGCTTTATTTCTGAAGGGGGGAAACCCCCAACAGAGCAGGCAACGGTACAAAGTCCACAATCCAAATCAGAAACAAAAGGGCGAAATCCAAAATGTAACCAGGGCACCAATCACAAAAATCAGAGTCGCACAAAAAAGGGTTTGGTAACAAGAAGGCGGCGAAGTACAGGGAGAAGCCAAAAATCGATAATCAAGGACGGTCCAGTCAGAAAGATAACACAATGGGGTCTATTCTCCCATGCGCTTAAGTCGAAAAAAGCGCGTACCTACGCGCTTTTCAGTCTAAGCGTATTCTCCCCTCAACTTAAGTCTGTGTATTACGCGCCCCAAAGGCAGATACGCGCTTTTTCTGTTCAGCGCTTTTGAGGGCTGATTAAGGTCAAGCGCCAACATAAGGCGAAAGGGAATATTGCGTTTGATGTCGGTTATAGGCCGAATTTTAACATTAATTTTATTTCATTACCTCCGCCAAGGAGGTTATGTTTTTGCCTGGGTTTGTTTGTTAGTTTGTCTGTGTGTTTGTTTGTTTGTTTGTCGGTTGGTTTCCAAAATAATTCAAAAAGTTATGGACATATTTTGACAAAATTTTCAGGGATTGTACGGATTGGTATAAGAAAGAAATGATTAGGATTTTGGAAGTGATCCGGATCTCCGTCTGGATCCAGGAATTTTTTAAAGGATTCTTTAACATTGGGAGATAGGGCCATTTTCGACATTTATGCATATAACTCCACCAAAAATGGTCAGGGCACTTGGGGAAAAAAATACGGGACAAGTATCGAACATGTTCTACAATATACCAAAAACTGATCCTGAAAATAGAATAATTCCGGATACTATGATACTATGATCCAGAATACGAAAGTAGGGGACCTTCGGAACTTTCATTAGAGGAAGAGAACAAATGAAGCTACAAACATGCGACAAACACCATTATATAGCCAAGATATTGCAGAATTAGGAAGGTGTCACCGGATTTACTGTATCTTCAAAAGCCAGGGAACTAGATCCGGAAGAAAACCACCACTACGGAAAATTTGATTTTCTTGAATAACTACTGAAATAATATTGATATCATTATGAATTCTGAAAAAATAGATGAAATAGATGTAGGACTAATATTTATATGTAAATCACAACATGAGGGGAAATGTTGCATCATAAAAATAAAAAAAAACAAATGAAGCTAGAAACATGCAACAGACATCCTTAAATAGCCAAGACGCTGTGGAACTAATATTGATATAGCATTATGAATCAAATTGCCATGTTTTCATGGTCAAGGAATCTAAATTTAAAGATAAAATAAATGTAAGGCTAATATCTATGGTGGAAGTCGCAATATGGAGGGAAATGTTGTGCTTGGTGGAGGTCTGCGCTCTCCGAGTGCTTTTCTAGTTTAACATGGTAAAGGTTGAGACATTTAATATTCGATTGTTCTTTTTTATTTCTAAACTACATTTCTTATAGCCATAATAATTTATCAAACTAAATCATCACATGATATTACGCATCAAAACAATTAATTAATATGGGTATTCATAAGACCATCATTCTACCATGCCCTCAAAATCTAAAACCAAAATGCCAGCCCTGAATTTGCTTGCACTCTTGCGTGATTGGAAAAGAGTAAGAGGAGCGCGCCAACTCGAAGAAGAACACGCATATATATGCGTCGTTTAGACATCCTGGGGCTAACAAACATCGAGTGCATCCAGCGCTTTCGTCTGGACTGTGCATGAGGCAATCATCTATCTCTGCCGACTTCTGGATGAACAGCTATCCAGCCGCTGCAATTATCCGCAAAACATACCCCTAGTCATCAGCGTCAGAACTGCGCTGTCGCTCCTGGCATCTGGGTCTTTCCAGAGAGTGGCTGGTGATGTCATACACATATCACAGGCATCTATGTCAAGGTGTCTGACACAGTTCGTTGACGCTCCAAGTTCTTCTCCATGCACTTCCACTGCAGAAAGAGTGGATGCCATCCCCTCCTCCTGTGCAGTGAAATGCACAGGGGATGATGGTTGCCCACCACCTGTTGCGTGTACACTTCTCCGCTGTGCAGAGAGCCTGGCTTTTACAGTGCCCCGCAGATCTCTGCATTTATGCTTTAAATCGGGGATACTGTTCTTATATCTCCCCATCGATGCCACATCCAGAACGATTTGCAGCTTAATTCCTCAGATCAGCCTTCAGTGCTCGCTTGCCATACAACACCAACATCTGTGAAATTTGGTTTTCGGCTTTGGCTCGACGTCGCCATCATCGTCTTCATGTTCTATTAACAAATGCGACTGCCCTATATGTTTGTGATAATCTAAAAAGTTGTGATATTCTCACGAGTGAGGAGATTGGTTTTCTAATTGAGGATATCTGTATTGACTAACTTTTGTCTTTGTAATTTTTTTACCATTGATAATACTGTGTATTTTAATGTGTGAATAAAGATATTATAGGCTACTCTAGATTGAGCCCTACCCTGGCCAATACCAAAGCACCACCCATTTGTTTATCAATTTTAGCCAATAAAGAATAGCCCACATGGGAAGAATCATTATCAGTAAATGGGATAATTGAAGCACTGATTACTAAAACCCCACAAGTCAAGTCAAGTCAAGTGTGACTTATGGGGTTTTAGTAATAGGTGCTTCAATTGATTATAATAAAGAATTAGGCGCAAGATCAAGTTAATGTGTCGCTCAAATCAAATAGAATATGATAGGCTATGGATATGGAATTCCGTCATTGCTGAGGCGGTTTTGGGGCAGGGAGATGACCGCATGCGGGGTAAGAATCTTTGTTAAAGCGTTTCCATGTCCTTTTGTTGCAAACCTGACATCGGAGTAGTTTGAGATTTCAAGTGCGCAATTTCTAAATGAGATCATATAAACTGTCTTTGATTGTCTTTTTTTGTGTGACTAGAATGTTCCCTTTGTCTTCTTCCCTGTCTTCCACGGATCAAACAGGCTGGTGTAGGAGGGGCACATTTTCAATGATCTGATTGCGCTGGTTGAGAAGCGCTAAATTCTTCATTTATTATTTTAGACTAGTCGGATTTTGGAGAATTCTAACTTCATATGGCATTTTTTGTTAAAAGTGGGCAAATGGTTGTTTTTACATAATTTGGGTGTGCTGAATCCATTTTTGCTGTTTGCCAAACTGTACCTTGGCTATTAAAGCCAGAAAATGCATAATTAAAATATGTCCGCAAAATACATTATTATGTAGGTTTGAGACATTCTGCATTTGAATCATGTCTATAATTGGCTTCATTATGACTTGCATGTTATGCATTTAGTCTTGCGGTGTTGTGAGTTACATTCTAAAATAATGTTTTTCAATATTTATTTCTATCTGTTGATCTGACTGTCGATTTGACTGTCGATCCGACCCTCTTTATAGCTGAAAACTTGTTCATATATAAACAAATATTCTTAGTCTAAAAAAAATGAATTCATAGTAGCTAGTGTGATAGCTTGTAACATTTTACCTCTGCAGCCAAATATTTGGTGGGTTTTAAATTTTCAGAGAAAATTTCCACAAGAGCAGAGAACAATTAAGTTTCGGGACCCCTTGCCTAAAAACAAGCCTCTCACATTTGCATCACTGTTTGAGATCCGAACACAGAAGAGTGGGCCCTCAAAGGAGAGAGCTATTAAGGCAGACAGGAAAGTTCTTCAGCGGCTCATCACAGCATATGAAGCTGGTAGACATGTGAACCTTGATGACATTCTCTGCCATGAGCTGTTGCCTGTACCTTCAGCACTGGCAGAAATGAATGGAAACCTTCGCACTGGATCTAAGGCAATCTTATCACAGTTGCTGGTTGCAGATGTGCCCTGCCCTCCTACTTTACACACAGAGAACATCCCTGATGATGCAACTCTCATCATTGATGGTCAAGCATTAGTAATTGCCATTGGAAAGCCACAAGGAGCATCCACCTTTGGTGATTTGGCAGACACATTTGTTGCAAGTGTCCTGCAGAGTGGAACATCTTCCAACAGGATTGATGTGTTGTTTGATAGATACTATGAGGTGTCCATCAAATCTGCAACAAGTAATAAACGTAGCCAAGGATCAAGGCCCATCAGGAGACCAATCGAAGGTAGAGAAGTGCCCTTACCATCCAGATGGGACAATTTTCTAGCACATCCAGAAAACAAAGCTGACCTTGCAAGGTTTTTGTCCCAACAACTGATCCTTGGTGCACCACAAAACAAAATCATAGTTGTTGCGGGTGGATTTAGGAATGAGGAAATGGTGGAAGCATCTAGTCCAACAATTGACACAGAAAAGCTGGAGGCCAAACATGAAGAAGCCGACACAAGGGTGATCATCCATTGCATAGAGTGCAAAGCATCAATGATAGTTGTGGCTGCACGTGACACAGACATTTTGGTGCTCCTTCTAGCAAACTTTCACAAGATGCCCTGTGCAAATTTATGGTTGAAGGCTGGTACAGCAAAGAAGAGAAAGTACATCCCTGTCCATTCTGTTGTTGAAAACTTGCAGTTTAGCCAAGACATGCTTGAAACTCTGCCAGCATTTCATGCACTCACTGGAAGTGACACTACTTCATATATTGCTGGGCATAGTAAAAAATCGTGTTGGAAAGTATTTTTACAACACCCAGATCTTCTTGCAAACCTTGGCAAGCTTGACTTGACTCCTGAGACCACAAGAGATGCAGAACACTTTGTCTGCAAGATGTATGTTATACAGAACCAATGCTCTGCAAACAAGGCAAGGTCACTCCTGTTTGTGAAGTCCCGTGCTCCAGAGTCTCTTCCACCAACAAGTGATGCACTGACCTTCCACATTCAAAGAGCCCACTATCAGGCAGCAGTTTGGAGACAAGCCCACAAGCAGCACCCAGTTTTGCCCCTTCCTGAACAAATGGGCTGGAAAATGGAAGATGCTGCACTTGTTCCAATCCTAATGACCCTGCCAGCTGTACCAGACTCATGCCTGGAACTGATTTCTTGTAATTGTACAACAAGTTGCAGGACTGCACGGTGCAAATGTAGAAAGACACGCCTTGCATGCACTGCAGCCTGCAAATGCAGAAGTGTTGAAGACACTTGCTACAATGATCTGTAAGATGTAATTTTCATAAAGTTTATTGCCTTTCCATATGTTCTACAGAGAGACAGTCTGTAAGCTGCATTTCTTTTTCATGATACACACATATCTTTTTGTTTTCAGCTTGTATGTAAGATCATTCAATGCAAGAGGTGACTCGAGTTTGTCATTTTGAAACATATATATGTCTATGTTTGTTGTATGATTTAATCTGTGTAAAATCAGTATTAAAGGATACAAGACATCATTCCATAGGATATCAATGTTGAAATGGGCAGGACTTACATTCAACATTTAGTCATGGTTCTAGTGCACCTTGTTCTCTACAAAGCATTATATATTTTTCAAGTGCCATTACAAGACCAGTTTCCATAGGATAGCAATGCTAAACGGGTACAAATGACGTTTAATGTTAAGTGGTGTTCTAGTGTATGTTGTTTTCTGCTCGCCATAGAGGTATTTTTCAGTGCCAAATAGTTTATACATGTTAAACTTGTGTTCATCATCATTTAATTACAGTCTTTTTATCTTGTGTTGGGAGTTCTGTCAGATTGTTTTCTTTCGCATGTTTATGTGGCTCAAGTGTAGTCGTATATGATGAAAACAAACTAAATAAAACACTCTTTTTGTATCAAAAACCATACCTGGTGTTCATACATTAAAAAGTTCAGCATAATCAATACATATCAGGGCACAAAAGGGCTAGGTAAATTATTGTTAATTAGATAACTCCTATAGAAAAACTGATTGAGGCGGCCATTTTGTTTTTGCGGTTTATGACCCAAGGAGGCCCGATAGAGCTTGGGAAACAGCAAAAATGGATTCAGCACACCCAAATTGTTTAAAACCAACTATTTGCCCACTTTTAACAAAAAATGCCATGTACTCTTTTATTTTGCACAATTTCCAGAAATCCGACCAGTCTATTTCTTTATCGCGGCAATTTGTTTGTTTGCATAGCTTTAATGCCATGGTGGCTAGAGTAATAAATAAGAAGTCTTTGCCACTAACATGGCAATATCCCCCACCGCCTTAAATTTATGTGTCCGTACAGACATACGGATGGACGGAGCCCAATGCTATATCCCCCGCTTTGTGCTAATCATGCGGCGGGGGATAAAAAAAAAAGAGATTGTCTGAATTACTTCTTGTTATTGGTACAGACATACATAGGCCTACTACTACACCGGCATATAAAACTTCGTATCTTCAAAATGACAAACTTCACAGGAAAATAAAAAATAAATATAAAATTAAATTATAATAATATAAGAGAATAAATATAGTTTGAAATAAAAAAATGTTTAATTTTGCATGTAAGAATAGTGGACATATGAGTTTTCGTTTCTTATCAGTTTGGAGATACGAGGTTTTATCAGCAGGGCGACGATATTCAAATTTAAAGTCTGGTTTGCGTTTTCCATGGACCACAAATGCATTTTCATGGTTAATCAGAAAATCCTTTTTCCATGTTTTCCTAATAGCCATAATCAATGAGCTTGGTACAGAGTCTGTCTCTCTTTTGCATTAGTCACACCTCTTTCATAAGGCCGCCTACATTCTGAAGGCGCTGTGGATGTGATCGAAGCGTGCAGGAGAGAATATGCGTAACTCAAAAGCGCTTAACTTGAATCGCGTAAAAAAGGACTTACGCGCTAATGGGAGAATCGACCCCAATGAGAACTAGGCGAAAATGAACGTGGCACAAGGGAGAACGATCTGACGAGGAAATGCTGTGAAGAGACACCTAATATACACTTCAGGGTGATCACATGATAACAGAACTCAGGTGCAGGCAGTCAGACTGATAACAAGGGAGCAACACATTAGGGAGAACCTGATCACGTGAAATTGGCAGAAACCAAAACGCGGACAGGGATCACGGGACAATCCTATAGACAAATACACAGCTCCAGTCAAGTTCTTCTAATGTGCCTAGATACTAAGAGAAAGAATAGCGTGAGCAGGTGTGGAGAACCCACAGAAACGCAGTAGAGAAGATTAAGGAAATACAAGAGGCGGAGACTAGAACAGGGCGAAAGCTGAGAGCTTGTTAATCAATTAGTAAGTGCAGCTATACAATCCCTAGTGCTCATTAGTAAGTTAGTATTATATGCAATGTTATTCTTGGTTAGTTATTTAATAAAAACAACAAACTGTTAGTATTGGTTAGTAATATAGAAAAAGCAAGGTGAAGGAAGTAAACGAGATTGGAAAGGTTGAAATCCAGAAACCATTAAATCACCCGAAGGAGTGGCACGCAGTACTGGGGCTGTTAGCAATGACAAGACCAAGGACCAGACAGGGGGAGACAAGGTGCAAAGCATGGTATAAACAAAAACATGGACCGGAGTAAAACTATGGTAAAAAGTAAAATATGGAAAAACAAAACTAAAACAATGCATGAATATATCTGAGTAACCAAATCACAATACACATTTCAAGAATAGTCAGACATAGCAAAAATCAAAATATACATATGGCAATAAGATCAGGAACTTGGCAAGGCAGAATCAGAATCACAAAACAGTTTTTGAGGTCGTGATGTTGTTGCTGAACATCATCATGGCCGTGATGAGGTCATAGGCACGAGGCCACAATCAGAGAGCCAAAGTTATCACAACTGAGTTAATATTGCGCAACAACATCACTTCCTCTTGAGTGATATTGCTAATTATAAAGTAGACTTAATTTGTAGTTTTGGAGAGGAATAGGAATGCATGTTTTATTTTTACATCCATATTTCTCTGTTTAAGGTCCTCTTCCAACTGAGCACCCTCTTAGGAAGCAGCCTCTGATAGTATTAGAATAATATCAGCATGTCACATGTAGCCCTGCACTATTTCATCCGATCCGCATCGCTTAGCAACTGCTACCTCCAAACTGTCAGAAGTTTAACTGTTGAGATCAGCAATGGTTCCAAACAGTTTTGAAAAAAAAAACTTGCCTTTGCCTCTCATCTCTGTGCTTAAACATCAATATTTCAGTATCCGATGCATCAATCCATTCGCATCATGAAATAATTATCAGTGCTGTACTGTAAGGGCAAGCCAACTGAGTCTAAAAGTTTGTGAGGAAAACAGTAACTGCTCAGAATGCGGTAATGAATACTAAAGTTCTTGAAATATTTCAATAATTCAGGAAAAATGGTCAAGATACTTCATGTAAAAGCAGTCAAGTGAAAATTACAGCGTAACATTCAGCAACAAGTTCCATATTCAAACACAATGCATACAGTTTTATAGCTGCAATATATCCTGAGGCTATTCAACCGAATGGCTGAAATGCCATTTTCACTCATCTCCCTGTGTCTCTCAGCAATGATCGTGCAATAAAAATGATAGCACTGTGAATTGAAAGAAATTCCGTAATATCCCCAGCCGACGTCATGACATTCAGCCATAGCAAAGTGCCCTCAGTATTAATTATTAGTTTCTGCTGATATCCAGAATGTAAGGGGTCAGTAGTGAATGTGGACGAAGTCTCAAAATTAGAGACTTCAAAAACCTCTGAGATTTTGAGAGGCAGATGAACAGGGAGGAACAATCTCTGCTTGTGTTTCCTTGGGCATTGGATGTGCTAACAGTTTTATGTTTTCTTTTCTCTGGTCAAAATACAGATGCCACAGACTCAAAATACTAATTAAACGCGCAAGTTATCTCAGTACTGGTATGACATGGCAAAGGATAGTTTCTTAGGTGTATAAATTTAGGGTTTCTTGCCATCTGGAAACCTAAGTGGAGAGAATAGTTGGGACGAAGTGTAAATTGTGAATAAAATCAAAATGCAATGACTTTCAGATCACATGAGCCAATATGTCATTTACAATAGAACATAAATAACACTTCAAATGTTGAAACTGACATTTTACATTTTTATCCACAAACTGAGCATTTCAAATTTTCTGGCTGCAACAGGTCTCAAAAAACTTGGGACACTGGCAAAAAAGGGCTGAAAAAGCAATTAATATATGAGAATCAGCTGAAAGAACATTTAGCAAGGAATTAAGTTAATTGGCATCAGGTGTGTAACATGATTGATTATAAAAGGGATGTCTTAGAGAGGCTGAGTCTCTCTGAAGTAAAGATGGCCAGAGGCTCTCCAACCTGTGAAGGTTTGCATTAAAAAAATTGTGGAATACTTTAAAAACAATGTTCCTCAACGTTAAATTGCAAAGGCTTTGAAGGTCTCATCATCGACAGTGCGTAGCATCATCAAAAGATTCAGAGAAACTGGAAAAATCTCTGTGCGTAAGGGACAAGGCTGAAGACCTTTACTGGATGCCCAAGATCTTCGGGCCCTCAGACACCACTGCTCACTCACCGGCATGATTCTGTCATTGACATTACGAAGTGGGCCCAGGAATACTTAAAGAAACCACTGTCTGTAAACAGCCCGCCGTGCCATCCACAGACGCCACCTAAAACTCTATCGTGCAAAAGGGAAACCATTGTTGAGCATGATCCATAAGTGCCGCCATGTTCTGTGGGCCAAGGCTCATTAAAAATGGACTGTAGCAAAGTGGCAATGTTCTGTGGTCAGACGAGTCTAAAGTTGACATTCTTGTTGGAAATCATGGGCATCATGTCCTCCGGGCTAAAGAAGAGAAAGACCACCCCTCCTGTCATCAGCGTTCAGTTCAAAAGCCAGCATCTCTGATGGTATGGGGATGCATTAGTTCATATGGTGTGGGACACTTGAATGTTTTAAAAAGCATCATGACTGCTGAAAGGTATATAAAGGTTTTAGAGCAACATATGCTCCCTCCGGACGACATCTATTCCAGGGAAGGCCTTGTGTATTTCAACACGACAATGCAAAACCACATACTGTTGCTATTACAACGGCATTGCTTCGTAGTAGAAGAGTCCATGTGCTGAATTGGCCTGCCTGCAGTCCTGATCTTTCACTGATTGAGAGCATTTGGCGCATGATTAAATGAAAAGTCTGTCAAAGGAGACCCAAAACTCTCCAGCAGCTGGAAGCCTGTATTAAACAAGAGTGGGATCAAATTCCAACGGCTAAACTCAAGAAACTTGTCTCCTCGATGCCCAGATGCCTCCACCCTGTGTTAAAAAGAAGAGGGGATGGAACATCATGGTAAACAGGCCCCTGTCCCAACTTTTTTGAGACCTGTAGCAGCTATCAAATTTGAAATGAGCTCATTTTGTGGATAAAATTATTAAATTTCTCAGTTTCAACATTTGCTATGTTATCTCTGTTCTATCGTGAATAAAATACTGGCTGTTGTGATTTGAAAGTCATTGCGTTTTGATTTTATTCACAATTTACGCTTTATCCCAAATGTTTCGGAATTGGGGTTGTACATTATAAAAAAATCAGACGCACAGCCATAAATAGCAGCATTGTGAAGCTCATCATTTTTTGAGATGGCTTCAGGCATGGATTGGTTCAATTCTGTGATGAGCTGCAGTTCTGTCATGTTTAACGACTGTACTACCATGTTTCTATCCATGTTTTTGCCAACAACCTTTGAATTGCAGCCATAGTTATTTATGGTGTGGATGTTTGGAATTTGGCGTGTGTTGTTATAATTTTTTGACGAAACACCTCTTACCACCTTAAATAATTTTGCATTTTTGTCACTGACGCACTTGCAATTCTGACACCAGCTATTTGGAACACAGTGAGAGTCTTCATCTTGCCCTCAAGACTTACTCTGCTGCTGGTTAGACCACTTTTATTGCTAATTAGCATTCAAATCAATACAAATGACTTGTGTAGATGCTTTTGTAATGGCAGTTCAGACACTTCAATGTTAAAGCCATTTTTCAAGGCTGTTGTCAATATTTTGTCCACATCGAGTACGTCCTAAACAGATGTCATACATTGTTGCATGGTAGATGATTGCAGTGCAGTAGTGCATTTGACCATGGCAGCAAGCCTTTTTTAACAAATAAAAACAAAAATAGGTTTTTCTGCCTCAAAGGTTATGCTTCTGAAATTCGAAGAGTGGTTTAAAATCCCCAGTGATATGCTAGTGTTAGACCCTTTTACTGAGTGCTGCACTCAGAAACACAGGAAAACTCAATAAAAAACGACATTAGAGTTTATGAGAACATTTGAGAGATTATAAATCCTTCTGAACTGAGTTATAAGAACCAATAAAAAAAGGTTTGTGCTTTTCAGAGCAGACAAATCACAAAAAAGAGAGCTATGAGTTGCTGTTTTTTGGTTTCAATGAGGTAGGCACATTCATATCTCAGTAAAACCCAGGAGGTTTATTTCAGGAACTACCTGCATATGAATGGTGAGCGGACTACTTATCAAAAGCATTTTTCACCCTATACAGTGACGTGCTCTGTGATGCAGTATCAAATGTAAACTGGGCCAGTTCTGAGCTTTAGAAAGCAGATCCATGTGCTTTTGCATTATTGGACATTGAACTCATGCACTGAGCTAGTGATTTTGGACCCTGTGGAAAGACACATAGGGCCCGAATACTCCATTCCTGCACAATGATAGGAGTTGACCTCACCTAATTAGCCCCTACCCTACATTAGCAGATGTCAATCTTTATGCTAAGTTAATATTTTTCTTGAGGAAAAAAGATGTCTTGGGTTCTCCAGGGTTAAAATAACTTTGTTTTAACACAATGACAAGTACAAGTAGGCTATCTTTTCTGGATACAGGGCTCAGGCCTCTTTATCATAGTCGACAAGACAGACTTGAAAAACTTTGAAAAATTTGAGTCTTGTTATAAAAGAGTAATCCGTGACCTTTACTTAACCAAAACTATTGGGAGATCTTAACGGATGCAAAACGATGCAGCAGAAGCGATCTATCTTCGATTGAAATAGTATCGGTAAGCCTCTAAATTCTCCAACATACGGCTGCAAATTATTACTCAGTTTCAGCATTATAAGTCCAAACATTGTGCGCCTTGGATTTCTATGGAGAGACATTTTGGCGCTCTTTGTAAGAGTAGGTAGATGGCCGAGCCCAGATTGATGTCAGGTCTTAGAAATTCTGGGTCCAGGTAGATATCAAGCAGTAGTTTGGATGACCTTGAGCACTTGACTCCCGTAAAAACAGTCTGCAGCAGAAATGACACGGGACGTGGTTTATCGAAAGTAGGTTACAGTTATTATTATTATTCTTGCGACAGTGAGAATTGATTGTTAAGGGACTAGTTTGAATTCACTAATAGCCATTTCTGCATCGATCACAGGCAACTTAAAGGTCCCATGACACCCAAAACTTCAGAAAAATTGCTTTTAAGCCGTTCCACAGTATTTTTGTGATGTGAATTTGAATCTGACACTGGTTTTTTGTAATTCTATTCATGAGAAGAGTAAAATGCAAGTAGAAACCAGGCTTGGGAACGCTCCTTGAAAATAGCTAAATCGCTCAGCGCAATTACGAAATCCATGAGACGTCAAATCTAGAAGTGAGTCTTGTCTGCGGTACCCCATACATTTGCCTGGACATGCGACTGAGTGTATATATTTTTCACTCCCAAATTCAATACAAATCATGTGCAACAGTTCCAACAACAGTAGTGAGAATGAAAGAGAAAATGTTTTGTTTTCAGAGTCCCCTGAAATATCATATTTGTCAGAGGATTGTGAAATTCAAGTGGGAATTCAGGCAGTTGGAATAGGAAGGCCATTATGAGCCGGAGGCGCAAGCAGGTTTTATAAGCTCAGTGAAATGTCAATACGATGCGAAATAAATAATTATGAAGTAATTTTTGGCATTATCCAGTCCATTATATAACGTTGAATAACAATAGTGCCTGGTGAACTGAAAATTGGTGAACCACAGACCATTCCTTGAAACTGACGATGGGTCATGACCCTGTTTTCATTTGTTTAATTAAATTGACTTTACATGAACTCCGAAAACAGTCGTGGCCATCAGGTGTAGCCACTTCTGCTCATTAAGATAAGACAAGCAATCATATGCCTCAATCTGTTTTCAATCATTTACACTGATGAACATGTTTTTCAGTGATAAAAATAAGCCATCAGCAGTTCATCCAGTTAAATGCACGGTTACCCTCCTAATGCAATGTTGCAGCAATTAAAAAAAAAATGTTTTATTCACTTTACAAAAAAGATAAACTATGATGATAACTTTTGTGTTTGCTTTAAGCACATCCTGCTGTACCAAATCTTAGCTTCATGATTATTTAATTACAACAAAGATAGCAAAAATTAACAACTAAATTACGCAAATGTATAACATTGATTGAAATGGAATTTCATGACGTACTAACGTGTTTTCTTTGTATTATATTGCCGAGGAAAACTCGTTGAATTTGATAATGTTGAGTGTTTTTGGATTTTACGTAATTTTTAAATAAATTAAAGATTGAAAACAGTTCCAGACCAATTTCAAGGGATGTTCAGCACTTCACCAATTTTTATTTCACCATCCGTCACTAGTGTACAGTACTCATATGACCACGGCTGTGTCCATGGCATAGCTAGCTGCAGATTCTAAATGACTAACATGCAATGGTGCATAGTTTCACTTAGTTGCATCAACCTTAGCCATTAGGCCTACATGTTGACTGCTATGCACGCCTGCTGCCTATTACAGCTCAGTAATGTAAAACAAACCTGCAATAATAGCATGCATCAATGAGGTGGTAGTTTCAGGCCATAATCTATGCAGCAAGTAAGCATGAAATGGGTACCTTATATGTTCTACAAAAAAGAGGTTTATCTATATCTTCATATAGATGCACTTTTCCGATACACCGACGTTGCACCAGCAAAATTTCCTTCCTGAAATGACGTATATGGTCAAAAAACTCGATTTCATGGTAAGTGAACTTTTTTAAGGGCCAGTGCTTAGGAAGTTAAAAAGTACACAAAAGCTGGGTACAAATTTCCGTTTATTACCACCGGCAACGAAGTTGGGGCAGAGGTTCTGTTTTCGCCCCACGTTTGTTTGTTTGTTTGCCTGTCTGTTTGTGAAAATATAACTCAAAAAGTAATTTGACTTAAAATGTTGTGGGTGCATTGCTATTACATTAAGAATGGACCCTATTGATTTTCACCGCGATCGGTGAAACAATATGGCCACCACGGCTGCCATCTTGAAATCGTATGACACGCGATAACTCAACTTTGCTCCCACTCATGAAGATTTGGATTGTGCTGCCTTGGCAGTGGTTTGCACTCTACAAGTTTCTAGTTTCTCAAAGTAGCGATTTCACAGACGAAACGAAAATATCATTCAGTATACATATTTACATGTAAAAATGAGCAAAATTATAGCGATTACATGAGATCATTAAGGAAATTCTCACTTGGATTTCCAGATGCGTGCGATATAATTCGAGTCACTCGTGATTATGCCGTCAGCATATGTGATTATCGAGTGTACCATACTACGAGTCATTCAAATCTGGTCTGACACTGGCGCGGTTCAACTCTAGCGCATTAAAAATGTTTGGGTTCTTGCACGATAACAACAGCATCTAATTAGTCAGTGGCTCAGGGAGATGAGAGAGAGGACGTGGGGCTCGAGCAGATGCCACGTTTCGATCGACGTGACATTTCTGTGGAGAAACGCGCGTTCCCCTCCATCACCTCTCTGAGTTGCCATGGAAACGGGAGAGCTGAATGAGGGAGCAGTGTTTATGGCCCACTTCGACCGTCTACTTAAGCGCGGGAGGCGACGTCGCTGGTCTCGGCATCCGGTAAGCGTGTGATGTTGTGGATGGTCTGGGGCTCGCTTTGTGCAGAATTCCTGCGGACACATGAGGCATATAGGGTGGGGAGGTAAGCTATTCATAAGGCCTCAACTACTTTTCCATTAGATTTTTCTGACTTCCTCTGTCACTCATATTCTGCACCTGCCCGTGTTTAGCTTACCCCATTCTAAGCTACTGCAATCCTTGCAACTCTTTAGCTGGCCAGAAAACAGCAGTGAGTCCTTGATATTGGTGTTCGGTCACTGTAATCTACATATTCTGTGAGCACACCTGGGACCTCTTTGATTTAGTGGTCAAGAACTCAGAGATCACATTTTCAGCTTTCCTTGATTCTGTACTCAGGTCTATGTTTCTCATAATTCTGTACACTAATATTATAGGGTCCTCTTCATAATGTTATGGTAAAGTTCTGCACCTTCATCAATATTTGGCTGCCATTACCTCATACCTCCTTTCAGGGGTGCAGTGATGACAAAATATTATAAGCTTTCAATGGTCTTAAAGGTGCCCTGTGTAATGGACAGCCAAAAATTTTATTCATACTCAACACACTCCAAAGAAAAAGGGGGCAGTATACCTGCAGAAATTGAGTTTGTCTACCCTAGCTTAACAATTGAGAAACGGCACAGTCTCTCCTCCCTTGTTTTTCTTTTCTTTTCTCAATTATTGCATATTATGTATTTTCTATTGATTCATTTTATCTTTATGCATCCTGATACATTGTATTTTTTATTATTTATTTATTTTTGTCAAGCTCTGCTTTTTGAGTGATATTTATTATGCACTCCCTGTACTTCACTATTATTTATGTTTGTATGATTTCATGTTTGTTTTGTATAATGTCTTTGACATGATAATAAAGTAAAAAAAAAAAAAAAAACATTCTCTCCTCCCATCAAGCCGCATCAACCCTACTCAGGGGTGCGTTTCCCAAAATCACAGATGCTAACTTACATAGTTGGACCCATTGAATGTGAATGGGCGAACCATGTAAGTTGCTAACTTAGTTAGCAACTACGCTTTTGGGAGACGCGCCCCAGGACCGGCGATTGGCATCAGCGATATAGGCGGTTGCCTAGACTGCCATCTGCTGGAGGGGCGCCTCCAGTCACCCTTAGCCTTGAGGAAAAAAAAAAGAAGAAAGAAAAAATGTATAATTTTCGATGCCCAGTTTCGCCCTCCCTTTGTGTGTTCTATCTTGAAAAATAGCAACCCACTACTTACTAATCATAGAATTAGATCATCAAACGAAATAAAACATGTTTTTTAAACATGATCATCCTAGGGCGCCCCCTCAGCCACAACCAGATCCTCAAGCAGATATTTGTGTCAATCATTTTGTGAATTGGGGGGGGGGGGGCGGCACGGGATAGCGTTACGTTAGGCAAGTGTTCAGCTGCTGCATTGAACAGCTGGACGTTGATTCTCAAAATGAAGATGTCTAAACCCTGTGGTGCGCAGGGACAAAAACAGAGAAAAGAAAAAGAGGAAAAGACAACCCAGAGGTAAATCTCATCTCAGCCATTATAGTGTCAAATGAAATAGTATTGTGCATTACCTAATATTGGACGTTTCATTGCTGCCGCTCAGCTATAGCTATAGCAACTGTTACTTTGCTAGCTTGCTAGTACGTATTGCTAACTAACGTAACTTCACTCACAACTATATAACTTTACTAAAATCATGGTTGTAACCACCATTGAGGACACCGAGGTCCGGGCCTCGGTTAACTGTCCAGAGAATATGCGTCCCTCCACCTATTTTTCCCCTCACTGTGCCCGTTTATTCAGTAAATCGTGTGTGTGTGAGAGAGAGAGAGAGAGAGAGAGAGAGAGAGATGCATGATGCTCACGTTTTCAAAGGTGCATACTTTCAGTATAGTTCTTTTTTTTGTGATTAAGGATTTGTACTTAAGACTTTTTTTTATAAACCGGGACTTTTACTCTTACTACCTTTAAAAGATAAGATAAAAAAGTATACTTTCACTTCGTTACTTTGTCACTGGCAACTTAGTTACTCATTTCAAATTAAAATATGAATTTAATTAATCATTTACAGATTATCTGGATTTGGCGTGTTCGAGAAGAACAGCGGTGCTCGGCAGGGCATCTTAGGTGCTTTGTGCAGATGTGTATGCCAGTGGACATGAAGCTGCAAATTTATGCACGCAGTTACAATATTTCATTACTAGATGGGACACCTGGATCAGTTATTGAATATTCACGAGCAAACCGAGCTGGAACACGGTTTAAATATGGATGAGTTCACTCCAATCCCTCTTTTTCTGGAGTTGTCAAAGTAAAACTCCTCTGCTAAAACCTGGGGTGCCAACTGCTCAATATACTTGCCCATAGTATCTCCAGCAGTTCAAAAAAAAATTTCTCTTGTCCATTGTCATAATTTGCTAAATGTCCTTCAACATTCTTTGTAGCATTTCTGTATGTGCAATTTATTAGACTTGATTCTTCAAGTCATAAGTTGCTTGTTGAAGTGACTTGTCATAATTAGTTAAATCTTCTTGAGCATCCTTCATAGTATTTTTGTATACAATTCATTAGAGGTGCCCCTTTTGCTTGTTTTTATAGTGTCATGAAAAGTGCTTTTTTAATAGGCTTAATTTCGGTATCCGTTCATTTCTATATTTGTTTTATATTCTTTTTATGGAGGTGGACCTTAGCTTTCTTAAGGTTCCTCCTTTGAGCACCTTTATACTTATGTTATTGAAAATTAAAAAGAAAATGTTCTGAAACTTTTCTGTTGTTTATTGTCCATGCATCATACATTGTTTAATTGCAATTTGTAGTATACTAGAACTATAAGTGGGTGAAAAACTGCTATCCAAAGTAAAGCAGTTAATATGTGTCTTCAGTGATTTAAGTAGAGTAATGTCAATTATCAGGGCTACACTTGTTATGGGAAAGGGGGGTGGGGGGAGGCCAAAACTCAATCTTGCCTAGGGCAACCAAAGAGCTAGAGCCGGCCCTGAGCCTACTGTCCATGATTCGCCCCACCTTCTCGACGACCCCATAGCCGACTATCTTCAATCCAAACAGAGCCGTTCTGACTCCAAAACTCTGAGATATAAACACATGAACGAACGGCAGTTGATGTCAAGTGATTCTGTACTATGACATCTTCAAGCTACTTCCCTTCAACCGATCCAGTAAATATGTCCAAATTACGAGTCATTGTTAATTCAGAATAAATTCATTAGCTAGATAACATTCGCTGCTGTTGAGCAAGCTAGCTTCAATATAATGTTAGCTAATGTTCATTGTTAATGCTGAACCAACATTTGCGTGAATAAATCTATCTAATGGCGGACTTTACCATAACTAGTCTCTGATCCCAAAATCAGCTGGCCAGTGGATCGCCACTGTTAACTGACCATCACTTTACCGTACATCGTGAAAACAATTATAGCGGAGTTCAAAATTATAAAGTAATCTTAGCTGCACAAGTAAAACTAGGGACAAGATCATTTTAGAACGCTACCTATGCCACCCGCCTGAAGCTAATTTCACAGCATGCAACCAGTTTGTCGGATATGCAGTCTTCATTTGCAAGACCTCTTCTAGCAATCATTAGTCACAACTAAACATTCTGTCATGTTCCACTACATTATGCAAAGTTTTCCATTACGTTTTGTGCGTTTATTTAGGGTTTATTATCATCAAAGCCATTTCAAGGTTCTTAGCTAATGTACCTTCCACACGATTGACATCAGGTTCAAGTACGCCCTCAAGCCGTGCAATTTATTTGTGCACTGCAGTTTGGCTGGCAGTTATGTTGCCCGCGTACCGCCATCCATGGCAGAATAAAGGAATAAGCCCTGAGTAGCAGTTGGTTACAATGATAATATAACGGTGGAGGGGCGTACTAAGGCATGACGCGCTAAGTGCCCCTCCGCCACTATAAAATCACTGAAAGACACTGCTTCAAAGGTGCTTATTGCTTTTAAAAAATGGTAACCCTGCATATAGCCCATTAAATAAACACACAAGAAAAAAAATCAACAATTTGTTGGTAAGAATGCAACAATATAATTGAGAACTATATGTTCTTCCACCAAGCAAGATGGAGTGGACAGAATGATTGGCAAGCAACACAGACGCCAAGATTGCTTTTTCATCTAGCACCATTATCATGTCACATCAGGCTATTTGGGCTCGTTAATGTAGTTATACTATGAAAGTAGGCTATTTGGAATGCCTCCTTCGGTCCCCCGAAGGCCCCATTAAATAATTATACGTTCGTTTTGGCTTTAGAGTTTCCTTGTTCTCAACTTGCGCCGATCGACCATATCATTACATCCAGCAGTGAGAGTAGGGAACAGCATTAAATATATGTTGAATTGTGCATTAGTTTGATAGCCAGCTTGTCAACTAGCTAGCGCCCACTACAATGGATGTGGTTACCCTACATATAGGCTATAGCCCATAAAATAAACACAAGAAGAAAAAAAATATCAACAATTTATCGCTAATTCTGAAATAGCGAGCTAGTTAGCAACGTCGCTAGCAAGCTAAAGTGATATCAAACTCTATAATGCTATAGCTAGCTAGTTAGATAGCCTACTGGTTAGCGGGTTAAAAGGCTAAACTTCACTAACATTGAAATAGCGAGCTAAAAGTCTTGAAACAAACATAACCTAACGAGTCAGCTGAGCACAGAGTAGTTGGTTGCTAGGCCAGGTGCGCAGGGATATTTTGTGCTGCGGTCTGCCTCAGAATACAGTGGGTTACACTGATTTTATACTGGCATGGGACGCGGCTCAGCCAATCACATTTCAGGATGGGAAGCACCCGTTTTATGAATTGATATAATGACACAGGACGGTGCGCAGCTAGTGATTTAGGATGCTAATTCAGGTTGATATCTCTGCAGCATTATACCTTGTCATCTTTTTTATGACATCATTGCCCTTATTTCTTCTCATTCTTTTGTTGTGTCTAGCCCATTTTTTGGATATTTTGACCTCAATTCTTACACAGGGCACCTTTAACAACATAAGATTGGTCACAAAATTACCAAGAATGAAACAAATGCACTCCTGAGACTTTCTGCGCCAGTATTTGCTCGAGAAAAAGTGGCTTGAGAGCGAGTCCATCAGGGTCACATTTTGGCACAGTCAGAGTCCAGATTTGAAGCACATAGACATTAAACTCAGGCCAAGCATGAATTGTTCTTCCATTACTCATCAAGTGTTTGAGGTCACCATCTCCATTTAGAGGAAATTAGACTCTTCTCCCTGTAAAAATCTGTCGAGTGTCCTCACAAGGCATGAACATTTAAAGAAATCAAGGGGAAAAGCTGTCCCATACTTAGTTACTTTGTCTGTTCGTCCCTTTCTTGCTAATTGCCTGATTATGATTTGTGTTTACACCATTAGAATCTTCATAATTTGCTTTTTTTCAGCAGAGCCCATTTTTATGCCCCGGACTAAATAAATACGGTTTATGTGCTTATTCCTATTCAGAGTACTTATTCCAATCCTGTTGCCATTTATGGCAGGGCCACTATTGCAATAGTCAGAAATTGGCATTCACAAGTGCTCAATGTGATGCCTTAGCTTTTATGTCATTATTAGCACATAGGTTAGTGTTGATTCACAGGAAATCTTCGACAAAACCACCTTTACACCGTAGCTGGGTGGAAAATGTTATGGCATATCTTGAGCTTGAAAAACTTAAATACTCTATGGGGGGCGGCTCAGTAAAGAGATTTTATAAAGTCTGGAAGTCTTTTCTTTCTCACTGATCAATTCCATGCAAAATGATACCTCAGGAGCAATTTTTTGTCATATATTTTGAATCATTTTTGTTTTGCAATAATTTACTACTATAAGTACCATAGATTGTATAAAAAGATGGAGGAAACAACCGTGACGTCACCCATTTGTTTCAGCATACCATTTAGGACGCCTCAATTTTGTCATTTTGAAATCGAATGCAATTCCAATTACACGAGAGCATGAATTGAATATCCAGGGAGGAGCGAGGGGTGGATCTACGTGTGGATCTGACCATATCAGACAAAAGCCAGAGGATTGTCACGCCCCTAAAGCATATTCTGGCTTTATCCTTAATTCTGGTCTATTTGGGACCATAATTTACAAAAATAATCATCATGATATATCGAAGGAGACTTGAAACTTGCGATTGATACAATAAAGTAATGTGGAAAATTATTATTTGAATAATAAATCAGGTGGAAAAGTAGGGTCATTTTCTCATAGACTTCTATAGGATTGAACTTCTTTCTGTGCTGAAAATGTGTTTCTCGAGGTACAGCTAAATACTCCAAAGATTTTCATGTGAAATGGCTTTAGTCCTTTTCAATTGTTTCAGCTATTTCATTTGAATGGCTGTTATATGATCAGCACAGCCAAGAAATGGAAATAGAAACTTTTCAATAGTGGATAGTATCCATGGATGTTTTCCCAAAATGCAGTAGCTTTATTTATTTATAAGCAAATATATATGGCACTTAGTCAGTGACTGATTTTTTTGTTCTCATTTCTTTTTTATTACATTTATCCCTTAGAGCACTATAGGCAACTATATTTGCCCTATGATGCAAGATATAAAAATCAGATACAGCTCAGGATAATTACATTTTTAATTCCTTGAAAATTTATTCACCACTCTTGGAGTTAATCTTGGGACAGAGCTTAAGGTACCATTACAGCAGAAACTAAAGATCTCTTGAGATTATTTATAATTGTCAACACATGCTGCCTATCACTGAAAAGCTTGGACCAGAGACAAACTCTATTTCAAAGTTTGAAACTGTGTGATGTGTTGCGATGCATTGCTGCAACAGTCATCTTGTTTGTCAAAATACACTTGGTCCCATTGCTCTCATCTTTTATTGCTTAGCTTGCAGAGAAAAATCAATAAAAAGGCCTTATTTAGTAGCCCTGGGGATAGACATAGGTCTGTCGTTAAAATTGTGAGAACTGGAGGAACAGGAGCTTGTTTAAGTGGCTGAATTTTTCAGTCCTGCTTGGCTTCATTAACGCATCAAACTATCCCAATCACAGAATTGCCGATTAAAGTAATGCACTGGAAAACCATTTCCATATTTTTAAGGTCTAACACTTTTGCACAAACTTCGGCGCATTTGACATTTTCTACTTCCCTGGATAGAGCAGACGATGCAATATCATTCAAAACAAATTTGAAAAATGCAAGTTGTCACTTACCAGCATGTCACATGGTGACAGGACTGCATTCTTGCAATGAGTATTGAGCTGTCATCGTGAGACATACATCGACACTGATATCCATCAACTCCTTATAATCTCTCCAACAGCAGTCCAAAACAATAATATTTATCCTTGGATATTTTATTACTGGAGACAATCAGATGCAAGCGGAGTATAATCTCTGGAACATTGTTATTGTTTTCCTTATGATAAGAGAGTTCTCCAATAAAGAAGTGAACCTTCCCAAACTTGGAAAATAAGCTCAGAGGACTGCTCCAGCAGAAATTATCCCGGGCCTGTTCCATGAAGTCAAATTACAGCATTATTTGGATAACTGCGCCAAGTAATACCTGGGGCCCCGACAAACCGGAAATGACACCCAATGCAGCGATTTGGCTAAATCAGGCAAACTGCTCTGCGTCACCTGCCCCTAGTGCAAGTCTTCTCACTTCAGTCTATGTTCCAGATTTGGTTTCAGTTTGTCTTTAGTGCTCAGTTATCCAGCCCTGTGATGTTTGGTCTCTTGCACACAGAGATCTGATGTCCTAATAAAGATTTCATGTACATGCATTTCAGTATGCTCAGCAGAGATGCAACATCTCTTTGTGAATTATACAATCGATAGCTTCTTTTATTGCCTGGAGAGTCAAAGAATAGATTGCATTATGAACATTCCTTATAGACTGCCTTGGTTTATTCAATTTCCCTTTTTTTTTTACTATTAATATTATAACGTGCCAGGGATGTGAAATCCTTATGTTCTCCACAGTAATACTGTAGTAATTTGGTAATACCAGAAGGCAAAGATTCCACGGTGAGCAATGGCCTTATCACAAAGACTGAAGTGTTGCTTAACCCTTAGAGTGCTAAATGCAAGCATTGTTACTCAATGATTCAAAAGATCAAAATCAAAGCGGTTGAAAAGCTGTCATGCGGCGACTTGTTTAAAAGAGGTCCTACAGGTTTAACAGCACAAGAAAATAAAATTAATATTTAATAAAAATTTATTTCCGCACTCTAAGGTTTAATTATTCATTTGTTCTCAGCTACTGTCATCATGTCATGCACATTTTTGTTCTTTTCAAAAAATAAATTTATTTAAGGTTTTTTGTATGCAAATACTCCTGTTTGCCAAGCTTGTCTTGATGGCTCAATATTTCCTGGTGTTGTCTCTGTTTTCTTTGGTTTCGTTTGTGATTGATTTGGGTCCTTATCTTTTTCAAGCAAAAAAAGAAAAAAAGGGGGTGGGGGCAAGAGAACGAAAAATAAACCAATCTGTGGAATCTTCTGGATCATTTGTCAGTGGGTAATCCAATCATCTTGTCTGAACTACTCAGAGGGGGTCAAGCAAAAGGGCTCTCTGAGCACGTGCGTGCGTCAGCACAGCTGTGTGTTCAGGACGACTACAGAAGATAAAGTCAGGGTATTTGACAGGTAGGGTGTGGGGCAGGGAAGGACTGTACTAGATAACGCCCAGGGCTATCAATCAGGTTGGGCACAACAGCTGCGCATATTGTTTCAATGGGGCTGAAAAATGCTATGTGCTACCATGCAAAGGCAGCTGAAAGTGATGCATCTGAGGTGGAATGGAAATGTTTAAAGGTGAATTTTCATTACCAGATCTATTGAGTTGAAAAGTGGAAAAGGTTGCCCATTAAAATGAGCTAATTTTTTTTTTTTTTTTTCACTGAGGTTCTCGTTCAATTTTTCTTCATCTTTATTAGCATTGTTTCAGTTTTCCTCCACAAAACTCCAGCTACAGGTTACCCAGAAACCACCCTACAAAATATGCAGACCAGTATCAATGATTATGCCAATAATCTTTGAGATATGGCACGGACAGTGACTGCCCACTTTTTCAGCAGTCCGAATCCCAGAGATGAATTTCCCATTAATTTTCTCTGTCGATAATTGAGAATCCTCTTAGAAAGGTTATAGCCATGAACTAACAAAGTGATGAAACACTATTGAAATTATTCACCAGCAATAACAAAAAAATCTTTGAAATGGGTCAAGATAAAAGTACAAGACTGTACACTTAATGACTTAAGAGGGAATTAACTTCTTATCCCAGAAAACATTGTGAATCATTTGAATATTTTTCCACCAATTTTCTCAGGTGCCACTTTAAACATCAGCTGCCATTTCTCAATCTGTTTTCCAGTAACATTTATGACCTTACTACATTTATGAGTAAGAATGAAAATGGTTGGTGATTTAATGAAGCTGCGCTGGTTTTATGGCCAACTTGCAAACTGAAAGTCCAGAGTAAAATCAGCTTTGCCGTACATAGACACTCAGTAAAGACCAGCTGGCTTCAGACACAATGCTCTTGCTACGTCTGAAAATAGGTAACATTATTAATTTTAATTCCACTGCTCACTGCACATCTTCTCATTTCTAATAATGCATAAGCCATCTAGTCTATTGGAAAAATCAATATAATGTTAAGGAGCAGCATGTTGTGGCAGAGAAATGGAAACTGCGGAGCACGTTTCTGGTTAATTCCATTAATATTTGTGCTAAACAATTGTTAGAAAAACCAGAGTGCGCACTGCTGCTACCTACTGTATATATTAGGTTTCCCATTTAAAATGATAAATAGGGCTACAATGGCAACGCCATTGAAGCAATAGGCGGTAGGGTCATGAGAAACGTAGTTTTTGGATAATTCGCAAAAAAGACAAAAAAAATAAAAATAAAAATAAATGAAATTCAGCAGACATGTGGCCTCTAAAGATGCAGACACCATTGTTTTGCAATTCTGTGGCTTGTGGTGAATCCACTTTTTACAGTTAAAATACTGTTGAATCCAAATAAAAAATACCATTGACCTTAGCCAAAGGGAATTAGCCTCCAGATCCAGATGGTTCAGCCCCACTTAATGTTTTACATGTTTAAAAAAAAAAAAAAAAAAATCCCCAGTGTTCGCAATGTCAGCCCATCCCCCCCATGCATGTTGGTGTTGTTCCAACTACAGTGACCATGAGAGGATTTGGAAGAGCTCATAAAATGCACCTAATGAAGGCAAATTATGTTTAGAGCTGTTATTTACCCTTTGAAGCAATATTTTGATAAATATCCGCGCATGTTATGAGATTATAAAAATCCCATATCGATGTTGTGAAGTGTAAATTGCATAAAAGGCCAGGGAAAATGTAACTGATCAAAATAAAGAATCAGTAGGTGCCTAACTGGTAAACCTGAGATGCATAGTTGTGAAAACTAACCATTCATTAGGCAAACAAATGAAAAAAAGAGTCAATCCTTCTTTGTCGTAATGCTTTCCACATCTTCAGCAAAAAGCTCCATCTCCATCTACCAAGCACTCAAAGCTCTGGAACTGACAGCAGCTCGCTAATCACTGCTTTGGATCAGCATTTTCAAGGGATTTAGCAGGACATTGTCAACAACACTGTAGCCGAGTGAAACTTAAGCAATAATGTTCAAGTTTATTTCGAGAACATGAAATTTGGTTCCATAAATGGATTGAGAAAGTAATTATAATGGAGTAGGGGGAGGACATCAGACCTGAGAGGGTGGCTTACCCCATACTCTTTAAAAGTGCCTTTCCGCGATGAGAAATATACATGCAATCGGTGGGCCTATTTAACATCTAATGAGGTTAGCAGCCTGCACACCCTCCATGTGGATTGGTAATGGGCGCTCAAACGATTAGACAAGTGCTTCCATTAAATCACTTAATTGCTGAATTCACGCTTAACATTGAAGCAGACAGCATTACGTGTATGACGAGGAAAATCCAAATATTTTTGAACAACAGAAAATGCACCTTTCTATTTCTGACTGGACTTGAAATGGGCATTACAGAGAGACAGGGAGTCTGAGTTTGAGCTAGTTTTCTTTTCCTATTTTATTCATCATGTTCAGTTAAAATAGGTACACAGGTGTTTTTTTTTTTTTATATTTCTTGACTCTTAATTTCATTTAAAAACCTTATACACATTATTTACAGTCAGACTCAGACAAAAGTGAACGAGAGGGTTGCCGGGTAGGTGGGGAGAGGGCAACACTTGACAGAGAGATTCACAGTAGCCACATCCCCATTCTTACAGTGGCTTTGGCACTGCTGACACAGCGGCTTAACTCTCATTCTATTCTACATCCTCTTCACAAACTCAAATTTACAGCCCGAAAGGAAGAGCATTTCTTTTCATCCATAAAAGCAATAGTTATTCTGGCACTTAAGCCCTGTAACATGGCTGGTTTTCTTTTCTTATCAACAGCTAATTGATCAATGCTACTTATCGGACAGATTTTACTCCGCTTGCGTCCAAGGTTTAAATCAGCCTCGATTACAGACTAGGAATAAAACCAGCAGTACCACTGGTCTCGAGGGCCAGATTTGAGTATTCCAGATCCATTATCATCACTGCCGAACGTGACAACGGCTTTCATTTTATTTACAAATTCAGTTTTAGCGGGTAGCTGCAGTGTGATGTGGGTTGTGTGGCCGCCAACTCCAGAGCGCCGAGACGCTTCTGCGGTTCCTGTGATAGCGGCAAAAGAGTAAGTGCGTATGGAATAATGCAGCACACTTCAAATCTGTGGCTCTGAGGAATAAATTAATAAATAAAACCAGGGCCCCATTAAAAGGAATTGAATAACGGGAAAGAATCAGCCCGTATCTACAGCCAGGTTTATTTCCCAGCATGCATTTGAGGTCTACACCTATTTGGCATCTTCACCATTTTTCCACCGAACAAAGCCAAGAACGATGTCCCGTTTGTCCTTCCTTTACTTGTTTCAGAACATCAATTTACTGCAGAAATTTGCCATGTCAGCCACAGCTAGTGCACTGAAATTGCGCAGAACTCAGCTAGAAGCCTATTTCAAATCAACTCCTTGAAATAGAAACTCTTTCAATATTATGTCATCACGACAATTTGACCAAGATATCACTTAGCAAAGAATAAAATGATCCTCCAGCTCAAATTTCTCCGCAAAAGCCATGTCATCATATTCTTAAATGTTTACGCCTACAAACGGCTATAATCTACCATCTTAACCACGAATTTCAGAGTTGAAATGTTACATTTACTCAAACTCAGACAAACAGGGCAGTGCTAATAAATTACTGAAGGAGCTTAGAGCTGACCTAATCCTTGGCATATCAAAACCTTTTCATGAATGGAAACCGCCTTTTTGGGTTATACACAAATTGTTCCTGCAAGAAGATTAAAGAAAATTCAACGAAAAAATGCTGCCAAGATCAATTGAAATTCTATGGTCTTCCGCACTGCTTTGACCTTGATTTACCAAGAATAACATGGATCTGTGATAAGTGCAGAGACAGTGGTGCTGCCAGAATTTCAGTCATCAATCAGGTAAGACTGGGATCTAAAGAACCACATTAATATGCTAAAGTAAGAACTTGCTCAGGTAGACAAACGGACACCAAATTATGACACTCCAAGGTAAATGCAAAGTTCTTACAGGCAGAAGTGAGACATTAACATTAGATAAGTCCAAATAGAGGATATTTTTGAAGGGGCCATTGAAACAAACTTTCAATCAGGTTTTCTTTCCATGGTAGTGCATGAGTCAGGGCAGGTGTGTGGACGATTATTGAAAACTATCCAGATCGTCAGCAGGGTAAATTAGAGGCAGGCTATTTGACTGGCAACCATAGAGCTCCTGCTCAAGCTCTGCGTAGGGCTTGAGATAAAAAAAAATTAATCTAGAGAGATGAAGTTTGGACGATGCAGTGGCTCCCTGGACATGGCTCTTGACCTTAAAAAAAAAAAAAAAAAAAAAAAGACTCCAGCAGCTTCACCCCTGTTTCTCAACATTGCCTCCTACTGGCAACTGTTTCATCTGCACTTTCCCCCAGTGCATACTAGAAAAATAAAAAAAAAAACATGCTCCGAGTGGAACTTCCCCGATTAAAGGCTAAAACATAAACATATCACAACATGCCAACTTCACACACCATAAAAGGATACCAAGATACAGCATTCGCTACAAACAACTGATCAACAGATATTAATGTAGCATGACTTTGTAAGTTTGTATTTCAAATAAGAAATTCTTTCAGGGTCATTTAGGACATTTAAAACAACTGGAGTTTCGGTTAAGTGGACAACAAAATGCATCAACAAATGCATTAACTTTCTGATTGCAATCTTAAAATCAGAAGAACTGCGGGGGGTGAAATCTCAAACAACAGACGAAAGCATTCAATTAGAGTCAAATTAAGCAATTTACAGCGCAGCCATTCCGGCAATTTGCTGATGTTTGTTGAAGCGTACTCGGGACAGTCACACAACAGGGAGACATCCTGAGCTTCAGTGAGTGAATCCCTTGTTAAAAGGAACTACTTCACCATGGTGCTCCCAGTTGGCAAATGCAGGAAGGATGTGCACCTGCAAAAGTGGTCCAATTACCGTACATTAATGCGCGCTTCTCCTAAGCGGAGCAACATTAAGACCCTGGTTATAGGAGCGTCATTTCATGTTTTAGATAACAGCTCCAAATGCTGCAGTCCTTTCAAGCATGTCCTTTGAGAATTTTTTTTTGGTATAAAGAAAAAAAAAAGCTTCATTTTACAGCTTTTGATTTTAAGAATTAAAAATAAATCGAAACCACAAAACTACTACTATTGTGTCAGTAAAAGAAATCGTAGTAACAAAAACTCGCACCGAGCCAGGGTTAAGTGCCATGTTACCACAGGTGTGACTGCTGATATTAAAAAAAAAAAAAAAAAAGAACATCCATGGGTATTGAGATCAAAGAGCAAATAATACTTCTGGAATCCTCCACACCAAAGGTTTTAAGCTTTCATGACCTTATAAAATGCAGTGCACGACCAACTCCTCTCACCGTTGGCATAGAAATACAAACAAGGATAATGTCCAAATGAAGGGAACAAATTCCATCAAAACTTAATTAGCAGTTCTTGGCCAGCAGGGGTACTGATCACATTTATTGGACGTCGTACTGATTGCCTTCTACAAACAGTGGGAGGGGAGAGCTTGTGAAGCCAACATCCTGACTCGTGTTAATCGGCGGCGGGACTGGAAATTCAAGCCTCGGAGCCCTCCAACTCGGATACAGTGAATAGCGGGAGTTTAATAAAATTTAAGCGGAAAAATTACTTTTCTGCAAAACACAAATACGATGCAACACAATTTTAGCTGATGCACGAGCCACTACTTCACAGACCGTTAACCCTTAGAGCGCTGAACACAAATAGTGTTGCTTAACAATGCAAGATATCAAATTCAAAAAGTTATTGAAAACCCATCATGTGGCGACTTGTTTAAAAGAGCTCCCCTGCCGGGAACTCTTTTAGACAAGTCGCCACGTGATAAGTTTAACAGCACAAGAAAATTTAATTTATAATTTTTTGAAAATTTATTTCAGCGCTCAAAGGGTTTATAATGCGCTCTTTTTTGTTGGTGCAGGCTTCTTCAGCTCATCTGACAGAGCAGGCCAAATGAATAATGTACTGGACGGAAGCTTTATCAATATCGAGTCCCAGGATTTACGGTGAGGTTCATGAATATTTGGACAGCAACTGAATTTTAAAGGGCTGTAAAATTCCAACAGTTAATCCCATATGGATGGAGATGCCCACGTAACCTAAGCACATGTAGATCCACATTGGGTGAATAGCACAGGAAATACAGTGCCATTATCCAACCACTTATGGACCACACTGTAGTACAGATTGGAGAATGGGAGGATGAGCACATGCACACAAAGCGACACACTCACACACACAAAATTGCTCACTGAATGACTGCACAGCGCATCCTTAGCATGCAGAAAACCCGGCAATACATCATCTCTCACATCACTTCCATCAGCTCTCACACCACTTCCGCACAAAAAAAGCCTTTGACTGCTGCGAAAATATCCACACCCAAAATAGACTCAGAGCACAAATGAGATGCTCTACACAGCCTTGCGCGGTCCATCTTGACAGAGAAACAGGCAGCTGCATCATTTTACAGCAGCAGATGTCATTTTTCCAAGAAATTCATTATGACCATGGGCTATTTTAAACAGGACTCTCATATTTGATCTTTTTGAATACCAGTAGGCTTAAATTATATAAACAAGGGCTGTTGAGGGCCATGGCACCGACAGTCATTCCAGGTAATTTCAAGCTGCTGCTCTCGAGTCAGGCTCGGAAGCCTGGGCACTTATGTCCTTTAAGCCTCCAGCGGGTGGTCGTCCTACGTGCGCGGTTACCTCGGCTCTGAGTCTGCGATGAAGAAGGCGCTTTTTGCCAGGTTTGCACTGTTTTTGAGAAGCTGAAAGTAAACACAGATGTGTGAATGTGGGCACGGTGGGGTGGGGTGGGCTGGGCGTACGGGCGGTCGGTTGGGCGTACAGGCAGCAGGTTGCTGGCGCTCGTTATCGGGTGCATGTAAACACAGAGAGGCTCTCACTTCCCCTGCCTCTGCTCGCAGGACGCGTAGCGCTTTAGCGCGCTGAAAAAGTCCTCGTAGGTGACGTCCGTGTGAGAGGGCAAAGAGCTGTGAGGAAAAAAGAGAGGGGAAGAAAAACAATAAAGAAAGATGACAATGCGACCATCCAAAATGGATGGCATTTCTGCTACTGCACCATGGAGCACGTAGCCCTGCCCGCCCCCTCTTTGACCCCACACAAATTAATTTGCTTACCCCCCCCACCCCCCTGGAAAGCCATACGTAAAAGTAAGCAGACTAGAAATAGCCGTCTTGTAATTCACACCTCGACAGCTGGACATTGCCCTCTAGTGGTCATACCCAAAACAGCCATTCCAGTACTGTCAACAGTGAATAATTAATTGCACTGACCACTTGGTGAGCATACATTTGAGTTGTTTTTGCCAAATGGGTTTCCATGCCAAGGTGATGTCAAATACATAGAGTTTAGGCAAATCATACACACCCAGTCAAAATCAGTCTTTTCCCTGTCTGATACAAACAGTGAGTCTGATCACTACAACATTCTCATCTCGATTAACCATCACTTCCATTTAAAGAGATGCAGACAGTACACAATGGGTGATGAAGGGTAATCTGACAGTGATGGCTTTTACCAGGCCAGGGAAAATGGTGCATCTGCACGCATAGTAGAGACAGATTATTCTCACAAAGCCTCTGGAACAGGCATAATCATCAAGACTGGTACACATCAGTATCATCATTTGAACATGAAGCCATTGACATTTATGCACAGATTAACTTTGCTGATACATGTACAGGCACGTAAACACACTAGGGCTGTCACTTTTAATTCAAAATTCTAACATTCATTCGAACCTGAGGGTGAAAGTTCATATTCAAACTGAAATGAGACGTTCAAAGTCAAAATACACCCTCTATCAGTGCATCATGCAGTCTCAAGTAGGCAAGTCTCGCGCATTTGATAGGCTTATTCGCCGTAGTCCGGAATTATTTAATGAAAGCTTATTAATGAGATAAATCCTTGCCCATTGAAGTATCAGTTTCACTTGTGTAAAGGTGGACGGTCACCACAAGTAACATGGAACGCGATTATGACCTCTCGTGCTTCTGTTTACTCAGAGATTGGAAACAATGCATGCGTGTTTCATGATCGTTTAAATTGTTTAAATTCCATTGCATCCAATTCCTCAGTAAAGCAAGCCTGAGAATTCCCGAGTCATGCTCAATTTCCGTGTCACTAGTAGGGAAATTCACCTTAATGCACATGAAACTGATTAACTTGATGAACAATGACTTAAATTCCGTGAGTGAATTTCTTCAGTGCGCGTTGATAGAATAATTGCTTACGGGAGCGTGAATGCCACAGACGTGAGACTTGTCATCTCTGCAGATACTGTCGTGTTGTACTGCTGTGGAGTGGAGGCTAATAAAATATTAAAATTAATGAAGAGGATTTTTTTTTTTTTTACGCGTGTTGGGTTGGAGTGCGGGGAAAGGGTGGGGGGGGGTTCAAATATATTCGATCATCACGTTGTCATATTCTAAATTCATTCGAAGTTGTTTTTTTTTTTTTTTTTTTTTTTAAAGGTGATAGCCCTAAAACACACTCGCCCAGTCAAACACACACGCATTTGCTTAGAACAGGAGGCAGACGACGAAGTAGAAAGACCTCATCGTCATTCCTACCATCACACCAGGGATAACTCCACTGGGACCGTCAGGTTGACTTGTGAGCGCAAGAATGCCGTGGACTGATTATGCTCACAAAGTGCCCTTGTACACACCCACACATCCCAGGAGCTCAGCAACCATACTTCAGTAACGGCCTGCATCCCCTTCACTGAAGGCTATGGTGACCATTGGGAATTCCCCCACATTTATCTACCATTATAATCCATCTGATTCAACAAACTTGTCAGCCCAAACTGCAGCTCTTCTGGAAATTAAATAAAGGCGTCCCTCAAAAGGCCAATATACCCTCTGCAGTGACTGGTGCGGACAAACTACAGTACCTCCCTTTACACCAATTTGAAGCACCCTGCTGGGGTAGCTATGAAACTGCTTAAAAGCATAAATCTCCAGTCTTGGAACCAGCAGGGTCATCTGGCTTTTGCTGTTACTTTTTACATCATTGATTAGTTGAAGGAATTGAAAACAAAATTCATTCTGTTCATCATCTTTCTTAAATCTGAATAGGCTGCCGATATTAACCCCAAGTGCGCTGAAATAAATAAAAAAAAAATGGAACTTAAATTATCTAGTGCTGTTGAAAACCCATCATGTGGCAAATAGTTTAAAAGAGCTTCAGCAGAGCTGTTTTAAACAAGATGCCACATGATTGGTTTTCAACAGCTTTGATTTTGACATCTAGTATAATTGAGCAACAATAGCTCCATTTAGCGCTCTAACGATTAATGCAAGGGAAACACCGAAGGTGCAGATGCCTCGGTGCTTATAGCAGTGACAAGTATGTCCCTTCATGAAGCTACAAAAATTTTGTGCGGACATGTCAGAGTGCCATAGCTGTAAATCTATGCTTGACATAAGCTATGTTTCTATCCAGTTGTCAATCGAATTCCCTGAAGTTCACTAAAAATATTAATGCAAATAAAGGCGGTGAAAATGCATCTCGACCTAACAGCATTAAAGCAAATAAAAAACTTGTGCGTAATGACGTTACTTCCTACCATGCGATCAAATCGGTGTATCAAATAGATTTGACATTTTAAGCAGTTTCCATTTATTTTCACACTGAATCGCAGAACCTTCAAGTGAACAGAAGTAGTGTGATAGGCAACAAAATTAACTAGCTAGTTTCAAACGCATTTTATTGCTATCAGCAAATCTAATAAGCGAATATAAACTTAGTACTGGAACGAACACCAATAACTGCAATTAATTTAAGGTAGCTAAATGAACGACAAATGACATCTGGTTATGCTAGATCGTTAAAGTAGATGACGTGAGCAGCTCTTAAGTTTAATACAAATTTAGTAGGTCATTATCTGACGAACTAAAGCTGGGTACAGAAAGTGACGCTAACAACAAAATATATTACGGGTCAGCTAATGCGACAAATTTCCCAAAATTGCAGTCATTTGATAAACTTGCCAGCAAACGTGTTTGAATGAAAATGAATGGAGGTCAGTGCTGGAACTATTCATTGTTTGGAAAAATTGCTTTCCCCATGACACACATTACTTCCGCTTTCCTTGATTCCTATTGGAGTTTATGGAAGTGTCAAAGAGTGTTATAAGTCAAAAACAAAAGCTCCATCTCAAAAATCTGGCATATTTAAACCCAAGATATCATGGCATTTAACCCATAGAGCCATATTCTAGGACTTAATTTTGACTGGCGTAGCGGCTATCCCGGTAACAGACAGAATGACTGACACACAAACGAACTACTGAATGCCCGCTTGCGCATGCGCACCGAGACATAAAAATGAGCAGATCTGGGAACGCTGCAAGACCAGCAATGAGGGTGACAGCTATCAAAGTCTATATGTCTTCTAATGCCATGCCTTTTTAGCATAGCCCTTTAGCTACACTACAGGCAGATGAGCTGTATTTCAACCACTGTCCAGGTGGTTGATGTAGGATTCTGCATTGCAAATAAATAGTGCAGTAGCGCGTTTGAGCGAAACTCAATACGGCGGTACTGAGGGGTGGACAGGAGAGCTGGACTCACATGAACTCGGTAAGACGAATGTGCCACGGGAGGAAACCCAAGGTGCTCTCCACTGGACCGAACTTCAGTACGAGGTCTGGGTCCGGTATGTGCGGCGAGTCTGAACACAGAATCAAAGCAAAACAATTCCAACATTTCTGCTGCAAGAGCAAATATTACACATTCAACCCTTTGACAACCAGCTTTTACAACACAAAACATGACTGCTCTGCCCAAGTTAAGCCCAGATATCAGATATGCTAAAAGTTTTTATTAAAGTCAGAGTTAACCAGAGCATTTATTGGTATGAAATAGTAAAATTAAATGTTGCTTATACATTCCATTTGGAGTTGGATGCATTCATTTACAGTGAAATGTAGTAGATTTTAATAAATATAGAGAACAAATATTCAGAGATACACGATCAGCTTGAATTTGACTCTTTGCTGAAGACCTTAAGTAGCAGAATCCAGCAGGTTACTACTTAGTTGAAAGCCTGCACCCACACTGGCCCTCTCTGGAGAAGGTTGAGGACCCCAAGGCAATTGGAAAAATCCATATTCGGGCAGATGAGTCAATTGGCATAATACTGAAATTTCTGTACACTGGTGTGAAAGGCTTAAACTGCACAAACTATGAAGTGAGGTCTGTGAGTAGTTGCATAGTGCCATAAAAGGCCGGACTTTCGAACAAGGGTCAATCCATATGAACGGAAATGCATTGAGTTGAACTCGTACATGGTCTGTCAGGTATAATTTGACATCCTGTAAACTCCAGGAATACCCGCCCATTAAAACTGCATCACAGCTCAAAAGCTTAGACCTCACAGTCCCTGCATGTAGTCCTGTTACATTAAAGCAGCACGGCAAACGTATATAGTGATACAGCTTTTTGATGGTGAACCAATATTACTCCCCTTCAAAGGGAGGTTTCAAATCCACCCTCTCACATACTTCACGGCAATAGTTCAGACTGATATGAGCTGTGAATTACAGCAAAAAATAGACAACCAGCTACATCCCCTCATTACCAGGGAAGACACAGCAAGAAAGTGGCCCGCGTACGCACAAGCGCACGAAAAGAAATTTTCCTGCAAGACGCCGATTTACCGACTGCTTTCTCAGATATTACGACATTTGATTTATGGGGCCTCCTAAATATTTGATCTGAGGCCTGGGACTTTAAAGTGCATTACTGCGTGATTTTGGCGCAAGTCAGGGTTGACCCAGGACCCCTGACAGTGCTCAGTGGCTTCTGAGAGATCTGGCAAGGAATGGACTTCAGTTCTCATTACCAAAGACTTTTGATCACACACCACTGCTGTAAAGAGTTTTCAGGAAGTTTCAGTACGACCTTAAGTGGAGACTTTGTCAAGTACATCACATAAAAATCTAAAAAAAAATAAATAAATAAATAAAAAAAATAAAAAAATAAAAAACACAGAAACCATTTCACAACATTTTGTCTTCTCACAAAATGCAACATATCAATCATGTGGAGCGTGAACAGAAATCAAACTATCAACCAGAAATTTCTGGAGATGCTGCTTATCAATCAAAGCTGCATTTCACCCTGTTAAAATTTACTGAAAAAGAATTTGCCAAAAACAGCAGGATTTATTCACTACTGGTAATCACGTCATTATAAATGTGCAAGAATGTCATTTGGATTTATGATACAAGCACAGTAATGTCATAGTCCACCATAATCCAGACGCACAATGCTATCGAACAAAAATGTTTGACAAAATGACACACAGTACTGCTCACAAGTCTTAGGTGTATTTAAAACAATGATGCAAGGCAAAGATGCTTTTAAAAAAAAAAAAAAAAAAAGTTTTTGAATTTCAAAAAGTGTACCACAAAGAGTGGTACACTGTTAAAAACAAAACCTAAATAAATAATTAGTGCGACCACCCTTCAGCCAAAAATGAGGCGTAGTGTCTGAAAGTTGTTCGCCTTTGCAAGAAAATTGCCCAGCAGGCTAGGCTGTCACAAACATAGTGGAGAACTTGCTACACTGACTGACTGGGTGTCTCACTTGATTCCCTCTCGCCAGGTAATGCCAGCAAGCCTAGATCATGCCGAGATCAGAGCTCTGCAGAGGCTACACCATCTGTTACTAGCTTCAGGACAAACAAACATTTCCCTTTTAGTATTTGCTTTAATTAATGTTTGGAAATCTCAGATGTGCTCTTTTCGACGGCACACCCAAAACATAAATCCCATTTCTAAAATACATTACATTTATATTTAAATGCGTGTTTCTTGAGTGCCCAAGAGTTCTCTGCAGTACAGGATACATAATGACGGGCAGATAACGGAGAGAATGACTGTATGGATACAGGACGGCCTCACCTCTGAGTAAGAGGTCCAGCGTGTGGACGTCAATGTCTGCAGAGCTCCTCTCCTTCAGCTCCACCGCTCTGCACAGCTCCTGGGCCGCCCTGACGATACTGAGCTTCCCGTCATCCGGAGACAGCGCCTTCACCACCGCCTGGCATGACAGCACTGAGAGGGAGACAGCAGGAACGATGACACAGCCCTGCCAACCACTTCCAGTCCCAGTGGGTCATTATCTGATCATCTTCACCAACAAATCCCTCCAAAATATTTCCTTTAGCTTGTCCATGTAGGAGATTAAAACTATGACATTAGAATGTTCTGAACTGAACATTCAAGTGATGGCGTAGCTCATAACAGTAACTGAAAGCAAATAAATAACAAGAATGTTTAAAAAAAAATTTAAATAATTCCAAAAAACCTGTAATTCCAAGGGTTAACAAGAGTTGTCAGAAAGACAACAAAGCTCGCCGGGGCAAGGTTAAAGTTTTTCTGCACGCGGACGGACGAGGACGCCGGGGGTACGACAATAGCTCTCCGGACATTTGTCCCGGCGAGCTAAAAAGAGCTGCAACTCCATAATGTGGTATAAAATAAAGCAAAAGTAAAGCAGAGTAAATGACATACCAAATGCTCTTTATGGCCCAATCCAATCACACTCAAATGTTCTCATGTTGTTACCGGAATGTTGTTTCAATGTTATAACAACATTGAAACAGCCATGTAATTACATTGATAAGATGAGCACTTCGCCCTTGCTCCTATACTAGCTGCATTTCATGATACCCGCGCCAATAACAAAACCACTGGAGATCTCATGCTGAAAACAAACAAGGGTGATTGATTGCTCATCTTTTATGACAGTCGGGAGAGCACTTATGCTTCTGACTCATTATTTGTCCATACGGTTATGCATACACAAGCTGCTCAACTGTTTCACTCGCTCAAGGCGCAAAGCAGACACTTCCAAATGGCAACAGAGTGTAAGAATGTGGCACACTTCATAATTAACCCGGGTGGAGCGGTTTCGCAGGCTCAAAAGTCGTGTGACGTAGCGCAGACATAGCTTGCGAAAGCGATTTGTCACGTTTTATTGAGAGGGACCAACTATAAAGGCATTTGACTCAGATCCAGTTTTCCAGCAATCAATGGCTACATTTCAGTGCTGCTGAGGATCAGCATTTTAATATAACAGATGCCAGCATACGCACTGCATTACCCAACGTATCATCCTGCGAAGCTGCCACATCACATTCTCAGACAGATGGAGTGACTGTGGAGCCATGTCACATAGGCAGGTCAGCCAGCTACTTCACACAGACTCCAAAGTATTTCCAGGCCAATACAAAAAATATAATCCCTCTAGTGTTGTACGAATATCTAGCTAGTAGGACATGGCAGGTTTCAGCAGTGGGAAAGGGTCATATCAGTGCACGATGGCTGAACTGCATCAACAGGTTCCTCTTGATCAGGAACACCAGACTCCAACAACCTGAATAAAACAAGACCTGACATGTGCCATCAGTCACTCTCATGCATAAGCACACAGGAATACACTGCTCAACACTTACAGACAACAATTAAATCACACTGGTCAATGTTCAATAACGTCTATAACGTCAATAACGTCCCACTGGGATTCATGAAACTTCTAGACAGCAAGTGCGATCAAAAACAGGCATCAGATCCAATCACAGGGAGGCTAACACGAAGCCCTGAAAGCTCAGGGTTTAGAATTCAAGACTCTGTGAGGAAGGTCTTCAGTCCCCGAAAAGAAGAGCAGAACTCCAGTCCTTGATGTGTCCATCTGTGGGGTTTTTTTTGCTCCAACCAGACAGTTCAATAAACTATGCTGGTTCACACTTGTAGCATTTCAGCGCTGCAAAATCTTTAGGGTATACACTGCCTAACCAAAAAAAAAAAAGAAAAAAAAAAGTCACCGCCAGGATTAAACAAATCAAATAGGGAAGAATCTTCCAGTGGATAATGACTGCAGTGATTAATGTTTCAGCTGGCAACACGTTGTTCAACCCCTAACTGACAGTTAGAAGCATCTCATTTGTTAAACAAACATGTCAGAAAACATATCCTGTGGTCATGGAAAAGACGTTACTGTTTCAGAAGGGTCGAGCTATTGGCCTGGATTAGGCAAAGAAAAAGATTGTTGAAAATACTAAAATTTGGTGAAGACCTGTCCAACGTATTATTAAAACCTGGAAGGATAGCAATAAAGCACCATCTTCTAGGCAGAAATGTGGTTGAGGGGGGGGGGGACCTTGAATGACTGATTGAAGATCGCTAAAACCTTTGGTGAAATCAAATAATAAAATTAACAGCAAAACTCACGCACATTTAAAATAGAAAGTAAGAACATTTCCACACCCACAATGTGAAGGAAACATGAGGGACTTGGGACTAAACAACTGTGTAGCCAGAAGAAAACCACTCATCAGAATCAGACCACTTTATATGTCCTTACAGGCAATTCAGTTTCTTCAGTCTATCAGCGTGGCTAATCAAAAAAAAAAAAAAAGGCTTCAATTTACTAGGGAGAATGAAGATTGGACTCTGGAGCAATGGAAAAAGGTCATGTGGTCTGCTCCAGAGTGATGGGGCATCAGGGTAAGGGGAGAAGTGGATGAATTGATGCATCGTGCCAACCGGACAAGCCTCTGGGGGCAGTGTTACGATCAGGAGTTGCTTCAGCTGGTCAGGTCTAGGTTCAACATCAATATGTGCCCAAAAAATGAGGTCAGCTGACAACCTGAATATACTGAATGACCTGGGTCCACATTTATAAACAATGCGTGGGCACTAGGCACAGAAAATATGCCCATGCTACTTTCTTTGCAGATTTATGATTTATAAAAACAAACTTGACATTAAAAAACATGGGAAATTACGATTATACACATACCAATTAATTCCAAGCTCATCCGATTAAATAAATGAAAACTGCATGCAGTTTCTTACCCATAGATTTATTGAGTAGGATATCTTTTACTATATGCCATACTTTGTTTTGCTCGTGGGCATTAGTTAGGTATGAAATGGAGGCAACTATTTTTAATAAATATGGCCCCAGGTTTTTCCGTCAATGGATTTTTTTCTTCCCTGAATAATGCAACTCTGGGCAGAAATAAATGTTGTGACATTGCATAAGCTTATCAAAATGATGACAAGGTGAATGCATGCCCTAATCAAAGCTAAAGGCAGTCCAACAAAATATTAGTGTGAGAGACTTTTTCAGCCAGACTGAGAACTTTAAGATAGCAGCAATAGCTGCAGCTTGAACAAAAGTCACAACTGAGCCAATCCATGATTCAGAGCAGATGTTGAAAAAAAAAAATCCTGAAATCCATCAGGCCTTGTTAAATACCTTTGTCCAACAACCATCACCCTTCTGGTCATAATCAAAAACCCTTGACTGAAAGTGAACAGATTCCATAAACGGTTTCACTTTAGGGCATTTAACCAAATTCAAACCATAAACAAGTTAATCGCAGACCATGAGAAGACCAGGAGTAGATCCTTGGTAGAGTTGCAGCATTTATGAACAGGCAAAAACACCATTCGCAAACAGCAGAGAAGTCACTTTAAATACCCCCCACTCTGGATACTTTATTTACCTCCCCCTGCCTCAGGAAATCCTGTTGGCTTCGGCTGGGACAGGCATGTGATACACTAGGCAGAAACCTCTATTAGCACAGAGCACAACCTAATGGTAATGACAGAATGAAAATTTCACTCCTTATGTTTTACTAGCAAGTCTGTGTGGTCACCAGTTGGTGGGTTCCATCCAGCATACTACCTTGTTGGGAGCAACACCAGGATTGGTTCTGACCGAGTACCATTCATGTAGAGTGATGTACCCATCACTGCATGCAGCAGTCAACAGAATCTACTATGAGCATGTAATGCTAGGCCTTATTAATCAAGGTCAGTGTCTCATTGTCAACCTACCTTGATCTTGTTTATCATTTCTGTTATTCAATAACTCTACAGGGTACTTGGTACTGTCGAGACCAAGAAGATCTTGTTGCTGCTTCAGGATTTCATCCATCAATCTGGAGTTGTTTCTTCTGAAGATACCTTATCAAAACACAGATGTGCCAGACTGTAATTCACATCAGCAGAGCAAATAACACACTAAAACAAGCCAGCATCACAGTAGACCTCAAGCAAGTAGGAATGTGCACTTGAAGAATGTGAATTTGATCGAAATACATCTGAATAATATTTAAATTAAAACTCTTGAACATTCGAAAGGCAGAGAGCATATTTATAGATTGGTGTCACACCCCGCTGCCAATGATGAATTCACTAAAAATATTTTCAGTGCACATTTCGTCTGAATCATTTCATCTGATGATCGCTCATCTACTCCGTTTAAGTTTTCATGTGAACTGCTTGAATTTATTTTTCAAAAAAGGAGAACGGTTGATACCAGACATGAGTCACTGGTCAAATTTGGCACTTGAGGAATAGTTTAATTCTGCATCCTTCCTAAATAAACTGCAAGTCTGGCAGTCCAAACTCTTCAAAACACAAGCTGAGATTTTGGGCACAGTGCTGTTTGTCTTTGAAAATGTTACAATTTATTTAATAAAAGTAGCCAGTACTTTTCTTCTGTGGTTGCTAAGATATGGACGATTTCCTCATCTGGTTGGGAAATACTAAAATCGGAATTGAAACACTGAATTCGGCAAAAGGGAACAATCTTATAACCCTAATTGTGCCACAGGTCCCCATGCAAGGGTGTGAACAGCAGACCGGTCATTAATACTAACAAAACAGAAATCTTTTACTTTTTATACATCAGTCCAACAGTAACCAATATAAAAACCTAGAGGGCTAGAAAATAAACACACCATAAAAACCTAAGGCTAACGGAACATGAAATCTCAAACCAGAAAAAAAACCCATTGTCTCAAACCAGAAAAGACCAGTGAAGTGGGATTGTATCAGATATTGATACTTCATTGAATGCTTAAGAGAACCCACCCCTTCAATTTCAAAAGAATTCAACAAGGAAGACAAGCAATAAGAGATGCAATTCTTGGACTGTATATGAGGGCTGTGTGTGAAATGTCACACCCAGAGGACACTGCAACCTGCATCCATAATCCTAATTACTGATCCAATTACCCATGTAAGCACAGAGACGGGAAAAGTTCCAGAAGCGTTACAACAATACCACTGCTATTTGTGTTCCCAAATCTATTGTGATAATAAAGTGAACCTGGCAGGAACAGTAAAATAATTTGCAGTTAAGACTATGGAGGAGAAAAGATAAATGCCACAGGTTAAGGAGCATGATATCAGTGTCAACTACAAAGCCAAAAAATTCCCCTGTTGTAAATCATGTTTGGTAGAGAAACAATTTACTAAAGCCACAATTCCGAAGTAAAACACACAGGGATTAATGTTGGAACAAAACCATGACAAAACGTAATGAAGCAAGATCGCTAATCTGCAAAATGACAGCCCAGCAAAGTCAAACCAGTGGCACAAACCACACTGTTAGTGCGCAAAATCTAACAGCCGTATCTAGCGGGTAAGTAATATTTATCAACTTTAGGGAACCGCTCGGTCATGTGAGCCTGTTGCTAATACGCATCAGGAAATCCAAACATCACTTCCTGCTCCAATTTTAGCCTTCTGATTTATCCGTTTTAAGAGACAACATTGTGGGATTGAGTCAGACGTCATCGAAACGATGTGATTGAGCTTACCTTGATTATCGTAAACACTGACATAAGAGATTCCCACAGCCATGCACCAGACGACCAGGTTGGCGATGTCAGTGTAGTGCAGCTCCTCTTCCACAATCAGCAAGCCGACATGCATCGGCAATTTCTCCAGAGATTTTCCGTCTGCTCCCCACCGAACTCGACGGAGACCCCGCTTGCCCGCGGACAGGCCAAGCTTTTTATGGTTCTGGAAACCAAGCGCTAATGGCACGAGCAGAGCCGCCACAGCCCGTTCCCATAGACGCCAGTTCCACAGGCGGATTCGGAACCAGGAGATGAGAGCTCGTTGAAGCTGCAGCAATGCATGCAAAATCCGCCAAACGAACCCGTAGACCAGCGCCATAATACAGTCTTTGTTAAATCAAAAACCTCTTATATAACAGGAATACGCGCAATGCCGCATTCCAATTGTTTAATTGACGGACGCCAGTAGCCGAATGCATTCGATGACAAGCCATTCAATTCACTGCCAACACCTCAGTTTGCCGGCTGCCATTTTTCGTCCTTTTTTACCTTTGAACTTTGAACTGAATGACTACATGGAGCTCTGTGATAGGACACTGCCCAAATACGTAAGGGGCAGAGCTAGAAGGAGAACACAATTCAGAATGGTTGCCATCTAGGGAACAGTCCATGCTAGTGCAGGCATTGGTAGCGTATGAAAATACGACCAATTTACCAATATGCCATGGTCGTTATTAGTTGTAATTATTCAACTCTCTAATCCGTAATTGCGACTGGAAACAATGATCTAATTAAATGTACTCACAATGAACTGCTTCAATCTTTACTCTTTTAATGTGATCATTTCAAAATAGTCAGTCATAGTCATACTAAAAAATGAAGAACTCGTTTATTGGTAGAAAATAATACATGTCATTCTCCTCAATGCAGCTATTACATTGAGCTGTAATACATTAACCATTAATAGAAATGTCAAAAACAAAGGAACCATTCCAACAGTATTTTAAGAAGAGATAAATGAAAATTGCTGATTGTAATAATGGCATGCAATGTGGCGAATTTATGTGTATATTCTATATGGTTGAAAAATATAATTAAAAAATTTCCTCCTTGCTCAACATAAATTCAACAGTTTATCATTCCAGAAAAAAAAATGGAAACACAGAAAAACAGGCAACTGAAAATACTACATTTAATCAGCATAAAATATGTTAAGAATCATAGTCATAGTATTCTTCACTGTCTGTCTGCTCATTGAGTGCAGTGCTCTTTTCTTGGTTCTCCAAAACCGTTTCCCGGATATAGTCCTCGCACTTATCCTGCTCCCGAAGATACGCGCGCCAGTCGTCACCTGTTGCGCCAATTTGCCCATTGCACAGTTCAGTGCGAATCTCTACCCTCCTGGCCAACAGTCTTCTCTGCAGCAGAATCATTTCACAGCTGCAGTTCCAAGGATTTCCATCCAGGTAGACCTTTTTCAGCCTCGGCAGCAGCTCTAATGCGGACAGGCTAAAGGAGGACAACTTGTTATTGCGCAGGTTCAACACTTGGAGGCGCTTGAGAGAGATCAGCTCTGCTTCTCGTATCATTTCGATGCGGTTTCCTTTTAAGTCCAGCCGGATCAGTGTTTCAGGGAGGCTACGGTGGTCAGAAAACAAACACACAAACAAATTATAAATTGATGATAAAGAGCACAGTTGAACTGCTTTATTGTGGTTACCCCATAAAGCTTTACCTCAAAACAGCTTCCTTTTGTTATTGACATTCAGCTCTCTCTCTCTCTCTCTCTCTCTCTCTCTCTCTCTCTCTCTCTCTCTCTCTCTCTCTCTCTCTCATGATTAGGTTTGGATACCAACTGCAAAGTGCAGAAAACTATAAGAGCAAAGACTAAATACTCCCCTACCCTTCTGGAATTGCAGGGAGGAGGTTCTGTTCCAAAGCCAGGTTGGTTAGGTGGATGCAGTTCTTCAGAGCAAAAGCCTCAAAATGTTGGATGGAGTTGTTCTCCAGGAACAAATGCCTCAAATTTCTCATCCCAGAGAGCTGCTGGTAGGTGACCTCACGAATAGAGTTCTGCCTGCAGTCCAACGTCTCAAGTTTGGTGGTCAGTCTACTGGGCAGCGTACGCAGGTGGTTCCCTGACAGCTCCAGGACAGTCAGATTTGGCAGACGTAGCCCGCCATCCACCGATACTAACCTGTTATGAGACACGGACAGAGCAGCAAGGCGTCGGAGGTGACCCAGGTCCCGATTCCTCAAGGACCGTATCTGGTTTCTGTCCAGGTTTAAGGAGGACAGGGCCTGCGGTAGATCATGGGGGACCCTAACAAGTCCATTCCCAGTCAAGCGCAATATCGCAAGGGACCTCAGCAGCGTGAAGAAATTTGAAGCCAAAGAGGGAATTTTGTTGTTTGCCATGCTCAGAAGATTGAGGTAAGACAGTTTCAGGGAGCCCTGTACACTCTCAATATGATTACCGTCCAAGTAAAGGCACTCCAGTTTCACCAAAGGGGAGAGAGCACCTGCCCTCAAGCTGGTTATCTGGTTGTTCTGCAGATCCAGCACTCGCAGTTTTTTAAGACCTTCAAAGGCAGACTCCTGGAGGCCTAGGATCCTGTTGTTAGCCAGTTTAAGGGTCTCTAAGCTGTAAGGAAGCCCACGTGGCACATGTCTTAGCTTGTTCTTCTGTAACTCCAAGCTTCTCATGCCCCCCTGAGCCCTAAACACCCCAGCCTCCATTACCTCGAGTCCGCAGGAGGACACACTCACTTCCTCCAGTCCCGTCAGACCATGGAAATCCCTTGTCTGAAATGCACCAAAACACATTAGCAATTATGAATCGAATCCAGTTGTTGATTAATACACCCATTAAGCCCTTTGCGCAGATATATAGACGCCAGTGTCCGTAAATTCTGAGATTTAATTCCTAAATAATTATATAATTGAATTTCCAAATGTCTTGCTTCACTGGAATATTTTTCTGCAGCCTTTATGACACAAATACTGATTTATAAAGCCTAAATAAATTGGCTCGTGCAACACAGGAAAAAAATTGGCATTATTTGTATTCTGCGCAAAGGGGTTAAGTGAATAATGGGGGTATTTGTACATGGGCAACCATGGTATGAGGTACCTTCAATATCATGATATTCCCCAGCTGTTAGTCAGTCTTATCACATATCTTGTACAGACATACTTGTCCAATAATGAACTGTAATTTGTAGGCATAAAAAAGTACGCATAGAATATGTAAATACTGTATATTGCACATTACTTGAATGTATTGTTCTCCACATTGGTATTTAATTTGGGCAATATGGCATTTATATCAGAATTAGCATTAATATCTTGGTCAGCATATTTGTTGAGCTTTTGAGAAAGAATAACATTTTATAACATTCAATTTAAACTGTATATTTCCAAATATAAATTGAATATGATCACACTGTATTTCCAACGGGCAATTTCAAGCAGACTATGTAAACAAAGGTAATCGTCTTTTTCTGCCCCTAAAATATAAGCATTAAAAAAAAAAACAAATAAGTGATGTGCTTGTAGCTATTTGGTTATTTATTGAATCCCAGATATCTATTCCCTTCCAGAAAGGAGAGATTGAAGCCAGCCATCACAGAGTAATGATGCTTTTCCCTCACCTTAATTATTACATTTCATCTTAACAGCACAAATAAATAATTACATTGAGTCGATATATGTTCAAAAGACATACCTGAAATCTGCTATGCAACTCCATAATTGATACATGTACATTGCAATGCTTTCCAAAATACATAAATTATAACTTCATATTTAATTATGTCAAAAACGCTATTAAAATATGCATGCTTGTGTCAGGTAGAGCTTATTTTAAGAAAATAGCAACTTAAGCTTTAGGAACAGCAGTTTACGTCACCCAGCAGATATGAAAAGCCCATCTGTTCTCGCTCTTACCTTAAGCTCCTTTATGTGGTTGTATCCTAAGTTTAGTTTCTTTGCATCTTTGGGAATGCCTGAAGGAACAGCTTGCAGCCTGAAACACTGCACTGATTTAGAATATTCACAGACACATTTCTTTGGACATGAACTGCTAGAAATGCAGCAATGAGGTTGAATTAATACACAAATAAAGAGCAAGAAAACCCACATTGTGAAATTCCTTTAAGTCCAGCATCGACTCTGCTGCTTAAATAGACCTGCATTGTCGGTGAGAGTGGGTTTTCTTTGGAAATTTTGGAACAATGGCAGAGATTTTATCTTGGCTTAAAACAACATTTGACACTGACAAGGAACTGACAAATAGTAATAGATTGCCCTTCTGTTTGTGAACGTGAGAAACTTGCTGATAAACTATTTACTGCCCATTCTGTTTAACAAATGCAATTTCCTCTGCCTGTCAATACTTGACCATCCCTTAAGTTCAGCTGTTTAAGTGCTGTCCCATTGCTCGTAGATTAAAATGACCAACTTCACCATGACTAAAGAGGACAGATTAACCACTGCTCTATCTACTGGGAGTTGACGCCCTCAGTTGTTCCAGGTATTCCATGCATCTTGAATTTCGTAATCTTTATTGGTTGAAATTTCCTAAAGAAGTGCCATGGGAATGCAGTTTCTTAGTTGCAGTTCATGGTGGGGTGGGAAAAGGTCACGAAGTTTCAATGGAAGTTGAACCTAATGAAACATGAGCCCCTGATATTCAGCCCATTCAAACAAAGTAACACATTTTATTTTGTGAGCCAACCCTAGGCATTAGTATATCTAAAAAAAAAAATTCATTTCACGTGGTATATTTGTCATGGTTTTCATTCAGAAATATTTTCATATTATGAGGTTCCCCCATCCTCAAACAATTGGAGAGAGACAGATTCTTCAGAAAAATAGGCTTTATTGTGGCATAATGATGAATATAAAGCCGAGTTCTTTTTGCACAAAAAGAATTGACATTCGGCTTTTCACGCCCAGTTTTTATACCTTCATCACAGGAAATATCTTCCAAATATGGTTTTTCCGCCCTCTCACGCTACAATAGTTCAAAAACGTAATGTCAGCTTCTTACTGGTTTTTCAATGGTACAATCATGTGGTGTCTGCATGTTACTTGTTTTTCTCTTTTTATCATAAGTTGGCATCCTTTGTGAAATAACAACTTCAAGGCTACTTGTTTCAGAGGACGTTTAGTTGGGTCACAGGCTTTCCAAGAGACAGGCAAACCAAAACACTGCCGACTTGCTCTGAAAACTGCGACCAAAAGGTAACAACCCTCTTCCAGTGTTATACTGGAGCTTACATAACTATATGATTTCTGATGAATGATGTTGAATAATGCTGATGACTGACCATATATTGCCTGAATCAACTGAACAGATGTCAATCAAAGCTATAGAAGCCAACCGCTTATGTGTGTGCACTGCTTGTATTTGTGTGTTTTATGTGTTTGTGTGCGTGTGTGTGTGTGAGCTGCTCAACTTAGATCCTTCGAACCTCCCTCTCCCAGGGTGCAGTTCCAGGCTAGATCCCTTTCCACAGAGATCTTTGCCCGGGCTCCCCCAGGTTCAGAACTCTGCCTTCTGCTTCCCGGTGTCTCCTTTTCAAAGCCCACCGATCACAGAAGAGTCACTTGCCAACTAACGCATTCACTTTTGGCTTGTGGTGGCCTGACTGTGCATTGAGCCGAGTGCGGTGACCACCCCATGGTCTTACTGCCATCTGTGACCCGACCGGCCGGTGACCCAGTCGATAGCGATACCCGAATCCTGTAGTGGTTGGTCTAAGTGATGGTCTAATCCCTATCCCACTTCACTATGAGTATAGAAACTTTGACTGTTTTCACCAGCCTTGCCTGTTCACAGAGGTCATCTCCAACACCCTGCTAGATGTGGGCTGTCACCCACGCACCACGTGTTGCCCTCAACTTACATGCAACAAACACGCCAAATAGATGGTATCACGGCAGTATGTCAATTCATACTTCACTGGACATGGGGGGCCTTCAGTCCTCTTCCCTGCATTATATCACATCTTTAACATGCCCTCGGAACATTGCAGTCCCGCCACCGCCTGTTATGCACAAAGTTTGGGGGGCCTAATCCCCTACCTTATATGTGTGTGAACTGCTTGTATGTGTGTGTCAGTGTGCGTGTGCCTGGATGTGTGTGTGTGTGTGCCTGTGTAAGTGTGTTACTGCTTCTTACATAATATGATTATAAAGTGAGAGTAATTAATATTTAATTATTTGGTGATTTTTTTTGACTCAAAACTCTGTCTCCAACATTAGGTAATGTGTGATTACGACGTTGAATTCTCAAATAATCCAGAAACGCAAATTTCAAAACAATTCTTCATCCTTATCTTAGATTTTCGACTAATTTTGTTAAATATACCCTATATTTCCACTCACTTGGTCAAAATGTTGGTCAGAAGACAGAGAAGGGAGCTACCCAAAATAATTAAGGAAAACTTGGAATCAATATTCTTATTATATCTCCAAAGGCAAGGAATACGCAAAGAAAAATAGTTCAAAATACCACGTAGGCTACGGCAGAAAATGACATCTCCCGATCGATTGATTCTGCACTCGGCTGCTTTTTGCCTTCAAGGGCTCAGCTGTGTGGCAGGCACTGGTAGTCGATGCCTGCAATCCTGGAGTGTCCGATTTCCGATTTCCTGGTCTGCAGACAGCCGAACACGGAACCTCTAAAATAGATCTCCTCGTCAGATTTCATTTGCCCGAAGGCCTTTCAAATACCCTCTTCCATTTTAATGAAATAAAAACCGAACTACGAAAGGGATTAGCTACAAAAAAATAAAGGGAAACAAGACGCTGTCGTATTCTGACAAGTAGCAAAGCGGCTTGCTTGCGCGGTCTGAAATGTCTGCCTCGGTCGGAGGTGTCTCTCCTGCTGCCCAGGGAACGGCTCTCGTCGGCTCTGGCGCTGGGATGTCGATGTTTCGGTGGTTAGAGGTTCTGGAGAAAGAGTTTGACAAGGCGTTTGTGGACGTGGACTTATTACTTGGAGAGATCGATCCCGATCAAGCTGATATCACCTATGAAGGCCGGCAAAAGATGACAAGTCTGAGCTCCTGTTTTGCCCAGCTTTGCCACAAAGCGCAAACCATCTTCCAACTTAACCACAAATTGGAGGTGAGCTCTAAATATTTGCCGTAATGTGCGATTTCAGCGCGAAAATGGAAACTACGATTGCCATATAATTGGTAATTTTCATTCCCCCCCCATTTTATATTTATTTGATGTGGGCATGACCGTTACATTGGACAAACCAGATGCATTGTTTGAGTGTTTTAGCGCACATGCTAATTCTCAACACTTGTCCACAGGAGGCTTTTAGAGAGAAAGTACTACTTCTGTTAAAAATAATAACGCAGTGTCTTGAGACACGGCAGTTTTTTATTGGTACGGCAGTCGATTTTAAGGTATTCGGATAATGGTTTGGGGTTGGGGTTAGGGTTAGGGTTAAATTAGATTAGGGCAGGGCTTGAAATGGGCTTCAATGCACATTGAAATGCAATGAAAAACTGCCGTAACCGTAGCAACTGCCAATCAATCATAAAAAAGAGTGAGGAAAAAGAAGCGATACAATGTAGTGATGCTTCAAATGCAAAAAATAAATAAATAATATAATAGTGGTAATGTAAGTTATTGTATTTTTCTTTTTCTGCCTGCAACTTAACATTGATATCGCTAGGCAATCTTATTTACATGTTTATTTGCCAGCGAGCTGACATAACTAATGTGCGACACAAGGCAGTTCCAGGTAATGAGCGACATTATTGTGAGGCTCCACGTTGACAGATCTCTTCCTCCCTGAGGGAGAGAGAACGATACTGGCGATCCAAGACCTTGAGGTTGGCTGTCTTGGGCACTATCATTATTTCCACTATGCAATCGCATGTATGTCGCCAGCTGCTCAACTTGCAGCTTAACGATCTCTTAAGTAAGCTAGCTTGTCTCTTGGCAATCTATCTGTGCACATTGCAGCGAAAAGGTTTAGTGTGATTTTGACATATTGGAAGCGGTTGCTGATGGCTAGCCTTACCATCACCTTCATTATTGATTAGTCTCTCTCTCTCTCTCTCTCTCTCTCTCTCTCTCTCTCTCTCTCTCACACACGCACACGCACACGCACACGCACACACATCATGCCTAGAGTGAAGCCACTTAAGTGACAGTGTACACAAGTTTGCTTTCAAATGAAGTTTGTGATTGATGTCAATGGGCATTCCATAAACTCAGTGATGGTGTACTCTGGATCAGGGAGTATTTCTTACATGGAAATCTAGGCCAGTTTTCACTATCTTGATAAGAGCAGTAACGGGAAACGGAGTCATCTCTATTTTATATCGTATTAAAGATCGTAGTTGGGTGATTCTCGCGTTACATGTGAGACATTTGGAAGGTATTCTTGACATTTTTCAATGCATTATACTTTTATTGGGTTGCAGATGGGGATCAATATAGGACAACCACAAGATACCAAGGCTTACCTATCAATGTGGGACATTAACTTGATATTTGTCTGAAACTTTGGAACTACAGGACCAGAAATGGGCTGCGTTATGTGTGTGACACAGAAAATGGGTCAATCGCTACATTTTAATTTACATTCCAAAAGTTCTGTGATTTGAATGAAGATTATGACACTTTGGCTTCAACAAATTGAGCAATAGTTTTTCTGTTCGCATTAATTAAAACTTTCATAAAAATGCCTTGCTCATTTGCATATTACAACCTCATTTGCATGCGTTATGTGTGTGACTGCGTGCAAATCCTCCAATGCATTTCCATTTCCATTTCATTGAAATAAACTCATATGTGTGGCTATTGTAGGTCCTTGTAAGTAAGCATGGAGGTGTAACTTACATCCTTTGTACTAGCCGATGTGCTAGATAAGAATATTTGGTTTGGCAGTATTAACTTGGTGGACAAAAGTGAACAACATAAACATTTCAGGTTAGTTTTAGTCATCTTCAAATTGGAATTGTAAACGGTAAACTTTCTGTTTAGGAGAATGTTTTGACTGTAAAATAAGCAGTTCCTTTCCGAAAAATGGACGAAACTCTGAAGTTTATCATGGAGAAAAGGCATGTTTTTGGTTTGTTGTGGGTACTGGTGACCACTGATGTCCAGCTGTGCCTATATTGAGAAACTCTGGCTAAATTAAACCCAAAAAAATCGTTATTAATATTGTATTTCATGCATCAAAAGTTGATTTGTGTAAAAATATAATTATTATAAGATTTGACATTGTGCCATTTTGATGGCTGTGTGTGTTTAAGGCCACCTGGAGAGATGTCTCATTTGGCTTCCTCTTTCAAAGCCAAATAAGATTAAAAATTTGCTCAGATGAAGAATACTTGTGGTCTCTGAGTTAAAGATCCCAAAAATGTATCCCAGCCATTTTTCAATCCTCAGTATTTTTAAAAAAAATCATCTCAGTGCAGAATTGTCATGAAGGTTTTTTTTATGTTTGCAGCCCCTTTTCTCTACCACAGTGTTTCCCAACCCTCTCCTGGCGTACCCCTTGTCCTGCATGCTTTAGATCTCTCCCTGCTCCAGCACAGGTCATTCAAATGATCAGGTCATAAGTAACCCCAGAAGCTGCTTGATAAGTGAATCATTTGAATGACCTGTGCTGGAGCAGGGAGAGATCTAAAGCATGTAGGACAAGGGGTATGCCAGGAGAGGTTTGGGAAATACCGCTCAACTAAAATCATGAAAATTAACCAAATACCATGGAATATTAAATGCTGCAAATGTATCATCTCAGTTAAGCCATATTCCCCCTCTCTATGAAGCTTTAATCTTGAATCATAAAGCATTAAATAGGGTAACGCATAAATAGCCATATTTGGCTTCTGCGCAAATTCTTAATCCAACTAACAGCATTTTCATATTACTTTCTGAACATTACATATTCTATGATATTACATCTAAATTCTTTCCTGCTTTGCACATGGGTATATTCATCAAAGTTGCAAAAATCTTCCAAAATATTTCGATCAAGCGATGCGATGGCTGACCTTCATGTTGAAGGCTTTAGTCATCATTGTTGTTGGTCTGGATGGAGATAGCCTAGACTACCTTTTGACAGAGGTGTGCAGTAAATCCTAATTAGTCTAAAGATAATGGAAACCGGTCATGAATGTCCTGTCGTAGCATAGGTCACACATGTAGCGTCAAATGTCTCACATGTAACACCACATTACATGTATGACAGGTGCATTTTTGGATATAAAACAGATTCTATTTGTGAGACGAAGTTATGCCCTCCATGCATGAAAGGTTTGTTATTAATTTATAATCTCGGGTTTTTCATATTTTCCCTTGGATTTGTTAATTTTATAAAAACTTTAGTTGCTATGCGTTTCGTGTGTGACGTTATTTACCACCATATATTTTGACCATCTTGGAGAGGGTAACTTTAAGTCTGCAGGGACTTTTTTGGCAAAAGTTGAAAAATTACAGCCTCAACAATAGATTATTTCTGCTGCTGAGTTTGACACTCATCCAAAAATTGAGAAATTTTGCCTCAAAATGAAATTTTTCTGAAATTGGCATTTGCCATCCTAAATGAGAATAATGGTACTTAGAAACGCATGCACTAGTTATTTGATGGAGCTTATTTGAAAATTTGCCCTTCTAGGCTCTTGTTTCAGAGAATGGCTCAGTTCTTTTGTTGTTTGTCTGTATATACATTCTGCATCAGATGGGAACTAAATTATGGATGCTTTCCGTGTGTTACTAAAGGCATCATGAATTTCATGATGTGCTGATGAATATGCATTTCTGTCTCACTTGCAGTAAATGCACTGTTGGGACTAACTGCAATGCACTTTCATTCTTTTCTGCAAGTAATGGGCTGTATTGTGAATTGTGAACCAAGTACTTGTCCCTGAACCAAGTTCAAATTGTGTGCTCTGTGTAGATCCATTATGTAAATTATATCTTTTACCATGTGCAAAGCGATTGATATGAGGCTATATTTCACAAAACAATTATGGCCTGATGATGAATGGGCTGTCATTTTTTTAAGTGAGTAGCCAGCAGCACGCATCATCATCTGTGCTGTACCCTAAACTAGGTCTTTGTCGCGTATTATATTTGAGCACATTAAGCAACCCAAGCAGATATTTACATTTATGCTTGAAGTATTACTATTGTATTTTATAAACAATTTAAGACAACTCCCTGGTGTTGTGAAGCAATGTTCTGAAGCTTGTCAGGGGGGAACACAAATTCAGCATTTGTAACTAGTCTCCAGTCTTATTTTCTCCCCTCAGTACTTATGCACTGCTTGCAGTGGGCGGTGAGTCTGTGAAAATGAATTTCTGCTCTGAACGGTTACCTGAGACAATTTGGCTTCACATTTTCTCAGAAGTAGATGGAGAGAGGACCAAATTACGCAACGATCAGCCACAAGATTAAACCAGTGACATGTGAAACAAATAACATTGATTATCTTTTTACAATGGCACCTTTTCAGGGATGGGATATATTAGGCAGCGAGTGAACTGTCTGTTTTTGACAATATGTTGGATGCAGAAACGATGAACAAGTGTGGATATAGCCGACTTTGACTTGGACCAAACTGTGATGGCTGGTCGACTGAGTTGGATCATCCAACGCTGCGGCTCTTGTAGGGTGTCCCTGGTATGCAGCGGGTAGTACCTGCCTAAAGTGGTCAGGCGACAGGGTCATTGGCACTGAAAACTCACTGATGTTTGTTGGGAGTGAAAGCTTGCCTCTCTGGTCCCATCCCACTGAAGAATTAAAGGGTCTGAATACGTAGTCCCTTTCTTCTTCCTACATATGGGGCTCCATTGCCGTGGAACGGTTGCAGTGCCCATGCTGACCCCTGTTCCCTACTGAAAAAGCCTGTAGTGGGCACTGGGGCATTCGAACTGGACCATGGCGCAGTTAAAGAAGATGATCTTGTCTGATGAATTACAATTTCTTTTACATCATGTGGATGGCGTGGGGGTGTATGCATCATTCACTTGGGGAGGAGATTGCACTGGGGTGCATTATGGGTAGAAGGTACGCCAGTAGTGGCTCTGTGATGCTTTGAGCAATGTTCTGCTGGGAAAGTTGTGCCCTGGCATTCATGTGGATATTATATTGACATTTTCCCACTGACTAAAAATCGCTGCAGACGAAGTACACCCCCTCATAGTCACGGCATTCCCTGGATTTGATTGCAGTGCGCTGTTTTGGCAGGATAATGCGCTCTGCTTCACTGTAAAAACTGTTCACTGTTTGAGGAAAATGACTGATGACAGAAAGTTCAAGGAGTTGATTTGGCCTCCAAATTCCCCAGATCTCAATGTAATTGAGCTTCTGTGGAATGTGCTGTACAAACAAGTGTAACCCATGGAGGCGCCACCTTTCAACTTACAGGACTTGAGGGATCTACTGCTGATCTACTGCTACTGTGGTAGCATATACAAAATACAACAGGCCATTCTTAGAGTTCTTCTGAAGTCCAAGCCTTGTTTTAGCTGATTGCTATATGTCTAAGTGGAACGAAAAAATGTAATTTCATAATAGGAGACCTTTGACATACACGCCTTTATTATTTATGTGGATATTTTAAATAAGTATTCTAGGACACAAGGACACAACAGCAGTCCCTCAGCTGGGAACTTAATGTTTGGCATGACCTTTCGGTTACTGTTTATTCCTTACAAGTTCATACCGTAAAACTACTGCCTCGTGTGGACATTAACATGTTTATGGGGAGATTAATGGTTGCACTTAATGTGAGCAGTGCAGGTAAATTCACTTGTGAGTTACACATATTTATAATTACTTATAATTATTTATAATTTGTTTAAAAAAATCAGTCACCTGAAAGCAAGGATTATAGAAACATAGAGCTATTTCTTCCTTTCAAAGTCTTGGGCAGAGCTAAGTAGAGACCTCACATCTCTCTGTACTCCTGCTCTCTCCTTAACAATTACTGAAGCCCTCTGAAATATTTAGTCTTGGAAAGCAAGTGTTCTAGTTTTCCTTCAATTGCCTGCGTTCATTTTCTTCTCCCTGAATGTACAACTCCAATTTTGAAATAGTTGGGACGAAGTGTGAATTGTGAATAAAATCAAAATGCAATGACTTTCAGATCACATGAGCCAATATGTTATTCACAACCGAACATTGATGACATTTCAAATGTTTAAACTGAGACATTTTTTTCCCCACAAAATGAGCTTATTTCTAATTTTCTGGCTGCAGCAGGTCTCAAAAAAGTTGGGACACGGGCAAAAAAGGGCTGAAAAAACAGAATCAGCTGAAAGAACATTTAGCAAGCAATTAAGTTAACTGGCATCAGGTGTGTAACATTATTGGCTATAAAGAGAGAGGCTGAGTCTCTCAGAAGTAAAGTTGGCCAGAGGCTCTCCAACCTGTGAAGGCTTGCATAAAAAAATTGTGGAATACTTTAAAAACAATGTTCCTCAACATCAAATTGCAAAGGCTTTGAAGGTCTCATCATCGACAGTGCTTAGCATCATCAAAAGATTCAGAGAAACTGGAAAAATCATTACTAAATGGACATTACTAAATGGGCACAGGAATGCTTCAAGAAACCACTGTCTGTGAACACCATCCGCCGTGCCATCCACAGATGTCACCTAAAACTCATGCAAAAAGGAAGCCATTGTTGAGCATGATCCAGAAGCGTAGCCATGTTCTGTGGGCCAAGGCTCATTTAAAATGGACTGTAGCAAAGTGTTCTGTGGTCAGATGAGTCCAAATTTGACATTCTCGTAGGAAATCATGGGCGTCGTGTCCTCCGGGCTAAAGAGGAGAAAGACCACCCCTTCTGTTATCAACATTCAGTTCAAAAGCTAGCATCTCTGATGGTATGTGGATGCATTAGTGCATATAGTGTGGGACACTTACATTTTTAGAAAGCACCATGAATGCTGAAAGGTATATAAAGGTTTTAGAGCAACATATGCTCCCCTCCAGAGGACATCTATTCCAGGGAAGGCCTTGTGTATTTCAGCAGGACAATGCAAAACCACATTCTGCAGCTATCACAATAGCATTACTTTGTAGTAGAAGAGTCTGTGTGCTGAACTGGCCTGCCTGCAGTCCTGATCTTTCACAGATTAAGAACATTTGGCGCATGATTAAACGAAAAGTCCGTCAAAGGAGACCCAAAACTCTCCAGCAGCTGGAAGCCTTGTATTAAACAAGAGTGGGATCAAATTCCAATCGCAAAACTCAAGAAACTTGTTTCTTCAATGCCCAAATGCCTCCACTCTGCGTTTAAAAAGAAGAGGGGAAGCTACACCATGGTAAACAGGCCCCTGTCCCAACTTTTTTGAGACCTGTTGCAGCCATCAAATTTGAAATGGGCTTATTTTGTGGATAAAATTATAAAATTTCTCTGTTTCAACATTTGCTATGTTATCTCTGTTCTATTGTGAAAAAAATACTGGCTGGTATGATTTGAAAGTCATTTGCGTTTTGATTTTATTCACAATTTACACTTTGTCCCAACTATTTCGGATTTGGGGTTGTAGAAACTCTGTGACCTTCTGAATTTGTGTTAGAATTTCAGTGGGCTCTATCAGAATTGACCTTGAATATGGACTTGCACTTTTGCAAGGAGAGATAAGTTGTTTATCCTTAAGCCAGAGGCCCTTCATTAAATAAAAGAACTGTCGGGGGAAGCCTCTACTTTCACTGCACAAGGACCGATGTCTTTGGAAGAAGTGATTGCTGCACACACAAATGCCACCAACCCCGAAAAATAAAGTGGGGAAAGAATAGCCTTTTGTATTTTTGACGGGTTTCTTCATCTCCTCTCAGAAGTATTGAACAGAAAAAAACCCTCTCAATGACTCTATTGAAAGAAAATGAATGCTCTTTTTCAATAGATGCCATTATGTTAATTTCACCAAATAATTCATGGACTTTGCCAAGTTGATGCTAAACGGACACCAGTACAGAGCTCCTCTTCCTCCACACGGCTTCCGATTTCTCACTCACGGACCACAGGATAACTTGCTGACATGCAGGATGAGATAACAGGAGCTGGAAACGTACACTAAGGAAGAGGCACTGACAAAATGGCTCCTGTGAAGCGGCTTAGTCTTGCACACTAATGACATGATTGGCTGCTTTCATGTGTCACATGTTGTGATGCGAGTTGATGTGAAAACCTCTGTCTGAAGCCATTGGAGTGTGAGGTTACGGAGATGGAATTACAGTGTTTTTAACTGAGCATTTCTGGGCTGACATCTTGATGGCTACCGAAAATTTGTAAGGAATGCAGTTTTGGAATGCTGATTTGAAATTTTGACAGAATGTTCTAAGTGAGCCAACTCATCTATTGGTTGAGCTGTTGCTGTACAAAAACCAGCACAATCCTGTTGAGGACCTGCAGATATTGTAGGTTAGTAGGTACTGTGGTAGCACAAAGCTAGCACAACCAGCTAAGCTTGTTGGACCATTGCGGGAGGGAATGGGTGAGGTAAAGTTTGTGTTCAGCCCACATTGGTGCTCCTCCTGGTTGCGTCCTGCTCCTCGGCAGTACGGTCTGCGCCGGAGGCTCACTTCCAGATGACAAGACGTGTGCATCAGAACGCTCTAGTCCAACCACGCTCGAAGCATTCCACATTTGTTTTGCTCTGAATCTTGTATCGGTGGGTTCCATGCAACTAGTTCAAGTAATTGAGCTGATAACGTCTGAAATTTTGAAGAAAAGAAAAAATGTGCTCAAGGCACATGCTTATGAAAGGGTCGAGCCGTTGCTGCGAGACCGACCTCATTGTATTGAGGATTTGCAGGCTGGTCAGGCCAGTTTATACTGTGGTTGCGAAGCTGGCTGAACCAGCTCAGCTTGTTTGACCACTGTGGGGTAGAAGTAACTTAGAAGATTCTGAGCTCAATCAGTGCAAATACTTGACACAGCTGGGTGGAACCATTGGACATTACATATTTAAGTTGATAAACCATTACTATTGCACAGATGGTGCATATTGGCATAGAGGGGGTTTCAGATGTTCGGCTAAGTAAGTTCAGTATCTTTCTCAATTTGAGGACTTCAGGATGAGAGGATTTCAGTGAGCATAATTTGCCTTCAGCACCCATCAAGTCCTGTTAATGTGCAGACTGAAATGATCTCTCTGGGGTATCATGTAAGAACGCTTCACAGGCTGAGTTGCAGACTTCTAATGAAGTCTGATCAGTACATCCTCTGAGTTAATTCACACTGCCTATTGTCCATCAAGTCATTTTGTGAATTTTTTGGTTATTGACCTCTTCTCGCTGACAAGTCCGATGGACAGACGTGCAAAACATGGTCAGATATCTTTAAATCTAAAATGACTGTCCCACTTACCATTGGAGGACGTTATTGAAGTCCACTCGGCAGTCGCCCTATTTAAGTCAAATGCTTACTCTTCACTGATATTGCGATTATTTTGCATTTTTGTAGATGCCTTTACTCAAATAAATTGCACAGAAATAACACAAGTATACAATCAATTTCTACTGTCTGTTGTTGCAATAGAGATTAAGTGCCTTGCTTGAGGGCTTCATTGCAGAGCTGGAGAAGAATCATACCATCACGCTTATAGTTATGAGCCCAGCTCCCCAACATTTTGCTGCAGCGTCGATATGACTGTGCAGTCCCGTGAGAGCAGGGGCTTGAACCCTGGGCACCTCGCCTCCAGTTGCCGTGTCTGTGGTGCGAGTTGAAGCATTTGGCTGGTCAGTTGTCACCCCTGGTCTTTTCACTCCTCCCATGGGAGCCCTCCACAGTGTTAGCCTTTGAGCCTGTGGTTTGATCCTGTCAGAAACGTGTTTCTCAAATGCACAGTGCTGGTGGAGCTGTATTATAAGATCATTTTCTCTTCCTCTTTCGGCTTTTGTCCACTTTGCCCATTGCGTTTGTCTGTTTGTTAACCAATCAAATAATAATTACATTTTCCAAATGGCCCAGAGGGCTTTGGGGTGGGCGGAGAAAGTAACCAATTGTGAGTGGAATGTTGCTAGGCTATTAGTGTGGACCTAGCCATCAGCTTTTTGGCTTGCCACATAACCCCCACCCCACTGCCATTTTAATCCTTTGAAAGGAAATAACAAAATTTTATTTTTAAGTCTGCATTTCGGAATAAGTTTTTGTCAGTTACTTGTACCGAGCTAGCTTTTGAATGTTCAGTGACGAACGTTTGCATCATGTTTGAGGCCTCGCTCCTGAAAGTGTTAATGAGAGGGAGGGGGCAGTGTGGGAACTGCTTGGAATGCTGACATCATCAGCGCACACTCTCTTTCCTGTGCCAGAATGCCCAGGCTTCCAGACACCCCCCCCCCCCCCCAATCAAATGTGAAGAAATTGCCCCGAGTTGGCAGATGCGCCTTATGGGAGGGAGTGCGGGCAAGCAGCTGCACTGAAAATACCGCGTCTGTCGGAGCCGCTCAATGTGCCCTTTATTTATTTTTTTAAACAGATGGAGCTTGTCTCAGCTGTTGTCAAGAAGAGGCTACGGTGTCCTGCAAGTTGCCCCTCCCAAGCGTTCTTGCACTGCAGCATTCTTAGCAATGTTCTTCATGTTTACACGAAGGGCTGATAGCGACACGCTAAATCGAAATCTTCAGGCTATGCTGTGGGCGGATAATGGGCCTGTACGCCATCTGAGTGCCTGCTGAGATTAAGCAGACCTGTCAGGTCCCTGCTCTCTGAGTTGCTGGGGCTTTACGCATAAGTTACTTCTAGAAAATAATTCCTGTATATCATTTTAAGTGGGCTAATAAGCGTATGGTATTAACTGTAGAATTGCTGTCTGCATTGCAGCTGAGCTAAAGCTAGGGTGCTAGTATGATTTGCATCAATGCCTACTGACCGAGGGGTTTTCCCTTCGGAACTACCGTAGTTCCTGGTCTTTGGTCAAAAATAAAGTTTTCGAGAGGTAGGTATTTTGCAGCTGAGGGACCATCCCTGGGACTTGAAGTTCTTCAGGTAATGGAAGCGATACACATGCATTGTAATACAACTCTATCGACCGCAGGACAGTATTACTCCACGCATTATATTGCGTAGTCTGGCTGCAGGATAATTTAGGACTTCCTGAACAAACAAGGGTGTATTTGTGTGTATTACGTGAGCAGGATCCTCAAGGTGGGAATTCAAGAGAGGCTCATAAAACTGTAGGAAAGAGGACTGGGTCTTCAGCACTTACTTGAATTTAACTCAGCTGGGTTATTAATTGTTATACCCCTCCTTATCTCTGTCCTGTGCTAAACTGTACATTATGTCCTAATATCCTGTTTGATGGACAGCGCAATTACAATTTGGTCGCACCATTGTTTTTCCAACTCCTAGCTAGCTAATCATTTTCCCCGCTTTGATCCAGTTTCCTGTTGACTTTAAACTACTGCTCCTCTGCCTGCCTTCCTTTTTTAAATGGACTGAATGAGTTGCTGTGGGAGGAGGAGAGTGAAAGACTGATGACTCACGCTGGGGTCCATGTTGAGATCCGTGTGGGTGGGAGTCTGTCAGCCGACATGGTGCAGCTGCCCAGCTGAATAAATCAATGAATGAACTGAAAATGCAGATTTTATTTTCCGGGCTGCTTGTTAAGCGAAGGCTGCGCTTTGCATTTAACGGGAAAGTGCTGACTGTGGAGACTATTCGTAGAACAGTTCCGCTTTGGATGGGGAATGTATTTTTAAAATTTTACATCCGAAATCTAAACCGAAAATTATTTGCGATGAAATTGCCCTCATCAGCTGTTTTTCGGTTAACGCAAATGTTCTGCCCCCAAAACGGCTAGTTGTATTGCTGCAAATGAATTTATGAAGCATGCAGATATGGGGAAGAGGCCTAATTTTTGTCTGACTGGACAATTAAAAGGGAAAGACGCATGGTCTGAGTGACTTCGACCATGGTAAGATTGTTAATGCCTGATGTGTGGTTCCAGTACTCTAGTCTCCATCCAGTAAAGCACCTTTGGGATGTGGTGAAATGGGAGCCCGAGGAATTTTTCCAACACCTTTCTAAACCCATGCCGCAAACATTTTGGGTTGCTTTGTAGGCAAAAGGGGGTCTCACCCAGCAGCAGCACCACCACCATAATTACTGTAACTAATAGTAGTAACACTAATAGTAATAATGTCACAATTTCTACTACTACTACTACTACTACTGGGCCAGGTCACGTGGTAACGGAGTTACAAAATTGGTTTATTTGGTGTCATAGCTCCAGAGCTAAGTAAGATCCCGTTACACTTTAAATGGCTTTGAGTAGGTCTTCCCTAGTAGTTCAAACAACAAAATGGCTAATTTTGTTCATTTGACTTCTTTTAGGTGAAAACAGCAAAAACTGGTTGTTTACTCTGTTACCGACCAGTTTTTTGCAGTAGCTAAAACTTGTAGCGAATGATAAATCACACACTGGTTAAATTCTGTATTTTGATTTTGACCAGCAGAGGTCTGGAGACAAAAATAAAATAACAGGACAGATTGTATATCTAAAACAAAGAAAAATTTGATGCAGTGATTGAGATGTCATCTTTTTTATCATGACAGTAGAAATTACAGAAATAAAAATGCTTACTGCAAAATACATGGAGGATCTCCTATGAGTGAGCCCGAGATATCGAATTCATGCAATGAGAGTAGTAATTTTCATTTAAATGAAATTGTTTATATGGAGATTTTATTTAGCCCATAAATGTCGGCATCATGTTATTTAGAAAATGGAAAAACAGCGTTTGGCTTCTAGTTTACAGTTTATTCAAGTCATGTAAATGCTTTTTGCCATTAAAGTGTGAATTTTAAGTGTTTATGATAACAGTTTCATGTGTAACTCATTACTGGCCAAAAGGGTTAACATGCTAGCTAACGAATTATTCATCCCATTGAATTCAATAGACCGTCAACTAGATCAAACACCAGCAATGGTGAGCGTTTCCAGAAAAATTGGCCTTGTGAAAATATTAGTTGATGTTTGTCAATGAATGGAATCTGAGAAAGCTGTATTACACGTGTGTGTGATCTCAAATCCGTATGTAATGGGTTGTATCCCACCAAATTTGAATAGTTTATGGGATAAACATCATTATGCTGCTCGGCCGCCTCGGAGGCCCTTTATGTAGTTTTTTAATCCGCCATTTTCTTTAGCTAAGCGCCATACGGGCATGGTGCACGGCCTTCCCAATCTGAGCACGTGTCTCATTTTCACGGACAACCTGTATTTACGCCTACTAAGGTGTATGAAATCCTTGTCCTTGTCCAGTCCTATTGTTTAAAGCGCAGAATAACTGGATACAGACCTCAAGTTAAGATAATGTTGCAATTGAAATTGAGCGCTTCAAAAAAAGCCTGCCTTCATGGTCTTGGAAATAATAGAAGTGCAATTGTGTCAAGGGGAAAATTTTTCCTTGCTGCAGCTGCCACCTTTGAATAATTGTTAGTGGAACTGTCATTTGTTCTAGAAAGCTGTAAAAGTATAATAAAACCCAGTTAATGTTTAAAGTCTTGTGACAGTCTTTGGCAATCTTTGTTAATCAAATGATAATCTGAGTAAAACTTCATCCTTTAGGAAGGAGCACAATTACACATTTGAGCCCTAATTCAAAAACATCCATGGCAAAAATTCCCTCTTTCCCTTTTATTATTTAGATAAGTTGAGAATTCCTCCACTCTCTGGGGCATGGCGGATGTTACAGGACCCCTTTTACTGTGACGGACATTACATCTGGCGGATGTTACGGATTTTGATCCCCTGCCAAATCTTATGTGCCAAACTTTCAGGCAGACTTTGTTCATTATTGACTTCGGCTTGGCTACAGTTAAGAGAATTGAAAAGGTTAAGCAAATATTCCATCTCCGTTTCTTCCAATAAAAATAATTCAGAATTCCTGTGACAGACGTTACATTGACTAGAATGATTTAGTCACCCCTACCTTCTGGCCAGCAAACTTCCACATGAGGGTTCAAGCTTCCCTCTACTTTAAATGAATGCTCTTGGCATAAAAAATGGAATGATATAAACTGTTATACCCATTTAGTTACTGGTAATTTTAAAGGTCCTAATTACCTGATTTTGGGCCGATTTCAGGGTAAAATTCATACCATCTGTTTGGATGTGAAACTCTAGCTGAAAAATCGTGGTTCAGCCATATATATATTCGTTTCTTAAAGTTACGGGTCTTGTGGATGGATTGAGGCCCTTTCCTGGATGTTAAACAGAGATTTAATTTTTGCCCATCATGTCTCTCTTCCCATGGACTTGCCCAACAGTATTTTCTTGACCTTTGCCCTTGCGTGCGCCCCAGGCCCAGGTGGTGGACCTGAAATCAGAGCTGACGGATGTGCAGGCGGAGAAGGCGGTGGTGGAGAAGGAGGTGCATGATCAGCTGCTGCAGCTACACGCCGTCCAGCTCCAGCTTCATGCCAAGGCTGGCCAGGACACCGACTCCGGCTCCATCAAGGCCAAGCTGGTGGGCATCCCACACATTTTCCCTTGTTTCTTCAGCCTGTCTTCTCCGTCTTTCACTCTCTCTGCAAAATTTCAACCACACCTCTCCCTTTCTCACCTCCTATCTCTCCTCTTGTATTAACCACAACTTCTTCTCTTTCTCGTCTTAATTTCAGCCAGAGATGCAGTATAGAGCTTTGTTTTTTTTTTTATTTGTTTTTTTTTTAGCTAATATTTTGTCGCTTATTTTTTACTTTTAGCAGAGCACTTGGGTGAGAAGTGAGAATAGTGTTCATTGTTTAATGATATTCTCAGTGAGCTTTTATCAACATTACCCAATGACAGTCCACACAATGTGATGTCAAAATCTTATAGCTAGCATTGGCTTGTGCAGTTTCTATTTACAAAAATATTTGGAGAGCACACCTCAACAGGATTCAGTCATGATGCAAATTTTATTCTTGGCGGCATGCGATCCAGTCCAAAGTTAAATCTGACAGGGAACAAAAAGAGTAAATGTCTGACCTAGATTAAATATACAGATAAGCATGTAGATATAAGGCTGCTGTCATGTTACCATGTTTTCCTTGGCACACTAATCTATTTTCAAATACTGACCACTAACTGGCTGATAGCACTTCCAGCTCGAAAGCAAGATTTTATGTGAATTATATTTGTGACTGGATGACCCAAATTGCATGCTTTTATTTATTTTGGCCTCCATTTTTTTGAGATTAGATGGGGTGGGCCTGAGTTGTAATGAGCTGTCGTAAGCTGTAATGAGCTGTAAAATACACAAACCCCTGGGTGTTCCTACACTTTGTGCAGTTAGATATGGAGCCTGTGCTGTAATAATGGCATAATGAGCAGTTATGAGAGGTAAACTTTATTTAGGCTTGGGTGTTCCTCTGCTTGGCTGTAACTGTGGTGCTGCTGACCTCCCTAACCTTTGACCCCTCTCTGTTTTTCTCTTCTGTCCTAAGTCTGTTCCTTCAGTGGAGGAGATGGTAAGTCTGAATGTGGTGTCACCCTTCGTCCCTCGGCTGTGTTCCGAGTCTTAAGCCTCAGTGCGTCTCTTGTCCGTCGACCTGGCTCTGAAACCTGCACCTTGTTTCGAGTCTGTTACCGCATCAGTGTGCAAGACGGGGGGAGCAGAAGTAGAACCAGTTCCTTGTCTTTTACTTTTGCACAGTTTAGGGGGAACAGTGCAGTACTTGTATGTGCAAGTCCTGAAAAAACCAGTTCAGCCTCTGCTAATTGTAGACTTGGTAGCATTAATTCACTCATGTTGAAGACATTCTTTCATCTACTTTTGAAATTGGGGGGAAAAAATTTACGAGTGTGTAACTGGATTTACCAAATTGGCCGTACTAAATAGAGACAGAAGCTGATCAAAAGTACTGCGAGAGCCCTCCAAAGTGTTTGTTAGAAGTTTTTTTGCATGCCCTGAAACTCACAAGCATTTCAGACTGATCAACCTTGCGTCGAATACGTTTGTTATTTAGTTTTCTGTTTCTCGGTATGAATTATTAATTTTCTTATGAATACTAACAACATCTGTGAGGCTTCATAGAAGAACCAACGAGCAATGAATTGGTCACAGTTATTTGAAGTAATTCAACTGGGTCTGGGCTGTGCGTGGCTCAGTATTCTGTGAGCTACTACAATTTGCCAATACACGAATTTCTGTAAATCATTAAAATGTCAAGTTGGGACAGCGGGGGAGTTGGCTGTCTGAAGATAATTGCAACACGATCTGTATACCTTAGATACTCATATATGTATGGTAATATATGATTATTTCTACTCCTACGGTTTGCCATAATTAGTCTTTGGATTGAAAGCTCTTGTGTTTGCTTTTTTTTTTTTTGACATTCCCCGTTTTCTCCTGCTCTGAATTCAGCCGAAACTGTTTAGTCCATTGCAGTGACCTGCTCTCCTTAACTCAGGAGTGGGGATAGGTGGCACGTGATGACAAGTCCTTGCTTAATACAACGACACTCTGCTCGTGCTGTCGGAGGATATCGCAATTGGCATGTCATCAGCTCAAATCCAGTAGAGTCAGTGCGAGCTCCTCTGCCCTTCAATAGGACGAGCAGTGCAGGGAGAAAGAAATATCTCCACCTGGGGCGAGACTGTCTCCTGCCCAGGCTGAATGAGAAGCAGCTGTTTGCTTCTGTTGCATTTTAAAGACTAAGGTGATGTAGCCTCTACTTGAGAAGCCCAAAGTAACCCTACTGTACTGTAGAAGGATGCAGCAGTCAGCTAAATCCCCCCGTCGTTTACCATATTCTCACTGTGGGGCCTCGCTTGATAACCTCATCACCAAAATTTAAACCTTTGTCAAGATTATCAGGGCTTTACTTGTAAATAGCTGTAATTTCTAAAATTACGACTGACTGGACAACCAAGGGGCCATGCATTTATGGTAGTCTGCCAAGTTTTCCAAAAACATACATGCGTTAACAATCGCATATTCTGTGTGTATGTGTATATGTATAGATGTAATGTGATTATTACATCTCAGCGAATTCAAGCTTCTTCATTGTTCCTTCTGCAAGTCATTTTGTGTGTGAACTTGCATGCTTTTGTCTGCGGAAATGCTTTGTCCGAGTACACAGAAAAAACGGCAATGGTACCCCCATGGTGGAGTAGTAATTGCTGAGTGTTGAGTCAGCAGTTTTTATGATTTGTGAAACATGTTTTCATCAGAACTCTAGGAAGACGGGTAGCAAATGTGAACTGTGTTGCGTAAGAATGCGCAGAGCTTTGCCATTAGCCTGCAATATGGACACTATGAGATGAAATATTACTCAACTTGTTATGGACTGAATGTGCAGCTTTCTCTGCGGCGGTAATGAGCTCATGCCTCGCATTTTTTTTCTGCATTCCCTATGCAAGCACTGTAGCAGGTGCAAAATAGAAATGTTCTGATGAAATCATTGGACCAAAATTAATCACCAAACTCCCACGTGCAAATTCCCTACGAGCACAATAAGCTGTCGGTTCTCCCTGTCCCTTTAATCTGGAAGCAGCCTCTGGTGGTCAGCTGCTGCAACTGCGCCTCTTTGAGGCCAGGCCAAATTGAGAGAAAAGGTTCAAAAAGATGTGCATAGCCAAAGGTAACCCAGTGATTTTAGCCTCAAATTCCCTGTAAATTGTGAACATACTCTTGGGCCTTTTTGGGTGAACCTGACGTTTCTTTGCCGCGTGCAGGTGGGTAATTGAATTGACCTGCCAGCTGGCGCACAAACAGTTGCCTGTCCTCGTCTGTCTGCAGTGTCTCAGCAGATCTCCTATTCCATACATCATGGGTCAGAGTCTGGCTCGCTAAGATCCTGCCCCCCCTTCACCCCTGTAGTGCTGCTGTTAGTAGGAGATGTGAACAGACTCTGAGCTCCTTGAAGGAAAAGGAGCTCGAACCTGAACACGGCTGAATTTGTGACGAGATACCAGGGGGACTAGTACTGAACCCTAGGGCTGGAGAATCTGACTCTGTGTGTGTATTTGCGTGCGTGTTGTGAACCCATGTATGTATGCACCTCTTTGTATGTGTGTGCTTGCATTTATGTGTACACGTGTGTGTGTGTGTGTGTGTGTGTGTGCGCGTGTGTGTGTGTGACATTGGTGACAGGAGAGGGAGCTGGAGGCGAATAAGAAGGAGAAAATGAAGGAGATGAAGCTGGAGGCAGAGGTGAAGCTGCACAAGAAGGAGAACGAGGCTCTCCGCCGCCACATCGCTGTGCTGCAGGCCGAGGTCTACGGGGCGCGACTTGCTGCTAAATATCTGGACAAGGAGCTGGCTGGGAGGTAAAGCGGTTCACGCCACTCAGCTTCCTGTTACATGAGGTTTTAGTGACAGAATACTTGCCAGAATAGACAGTTGTATGGAAATGGATGCATCTTATTAACTGTTTAGTCATCTTCACGATCGGAAATGTCTGTGACTTCTGAACGTTATGTTCATGTTATATTGCTGATTTACTTAATTTTAAAACTTTTAACCTCTTCCACTCGGGGCTTGCCTTAGTGTGGAATAATTCTCCAAACCCGTTCCTATTTACACTTCCTAATTAACAACTAAGTATTAATTTGTTCATTTTGAGGATCAGTCTGTGGAATCACTGTCTGTGTTCCCCTCAGCTTACATTATTGTTCATTGCAAAAGTAATCAAGCATTCTCCTCTTTACGTTAATGTTGACATATAACGTCACTGTCTTTCGAAGCTTCTAAATTCCCTTAACTCGCTGAACGGTGTATTTTTTTTCTACGTCACTGTTCGATCAGCGTGTTACCCTCAGAAAACGTTTTAAAATAATGCGATTTTGCCGACTTTTCTTAAAATAAAACTCTGTCTACAACCAGTGACATTAGATTCCATAATGCAGGTTGACGCTCAACCTGTTTCCAATTAAGAATCAGGCAGTTAATTGAATTAATTCACTGAGTGAATAGGCTAATAATAAGCTGTGTAGCCATTACTGATTAAAACGTATAACTTTGTTTTGTTGCAAGGCTACAATAATAAGATTACAGGGACAACAATGGCTGGAATTTCTCGAAATTCCATCGTACAGTAGAATGTTATGTAGTAAATGCTGCAGAAGATGATATAGAAGCTTAAGATTTTGTTTCTTATTAATTAGATAATTACCAATCTTACAGTCTCATATTGTAGCCTTCTTACAACTTTCCCAGAAGCTGGACGATAAAGATCTCTTCAATGATTTTGCGACCATGAAAGTTCGACACATGGCATGCATTTTAAATCATTTTAAATGCATGCCATACGTCGAACTTTAGTGATACATTAATACAGGGTTCTTGCGGGGACTTAAAGTCTTAAAAGCATAGAATTTTTGAATTTGGAAATAATGCCTTAAAAAAGACTTGAAAAGGTCTTGAATTTCGGTAAATAGGTCTTAAAAGTTTTGCTGCCTGTAACTTCTCCGTATCGCATTTCTCGTGAAAAACTTTAATTTGTCAACCACAATTGTTTTTAATAAATTAAGAGTGGCGAGAACGCAACGCAGCCCAGGGGAAAATGCTCCGAACACGTCACTGAAGACCTCGCACTACAGCACCACAGCACAGACAGACACAGACCACAAACAACAAGGCAAGCGTTGGTTAAGTTGTTATTTTAATTCATGCTGGGAATATGGAGAAATGTAAACTTAACAAAGCGTGGATGGATAAAAATTCTTTCCGTCATTGGTTTAAACAGAGATATAAAAAATGGCAGCACTCGGCTGCCATCTTGTGTATGTATATTGGGGCAGACCTATAAGAGAAAATACAGTAGAACTGGCCTAAAACGTCGTCATATAAAACGGAAACTTGCTCATACCGGACAACAGCTGATGTCCCGATTTTTTTTCGGAATGTTTCTCCATGAAATAAACATTGAATATACCTGATTTTATGTAACGGATTTTCGCTTACATCGGACAAAATGTCCAGCCCCATCACAATGCATTTCCGTTCAAAAGCACAGGTGTATACCGGGCAGGCTGGTTTGCACCATGCACATACGCAGTCGCAACAGAGTGAGCAACGAAATGAAGTTCGGCTTTCCTACACTGTTATAAACTGACTGAATTTAACCGATAAATTAACGCATTGTCTCCTTGTCATTTTAACTGTGAGAGGAGTCCTGCACGCATTTAACAGTGGTTTACACTGAGCGTGCACTGAACTCTGTGGTAAACTTATTGTAAAATTAGTTAAAATAACTGGCAAAAAAGTGCCAGTTAAATTACATGGCAAAAGGGCTTCAGTTTATTCATTTATTATGAACAGTGTATCTCGGAACCTGAAACTGGCGCGGTTTCATTTACATACTTTAGTTTTGAGACTTCTACATTGATACCAGTTGGGGAAACATGTAGTATCAGCCTGTTTTTCATTGTGTCAGAGCAAGGACTGATTGAATGAAGACAACAAGTAGGTATGAACACTTCAGAATGAAGTTGTTCCGATCGTAATACACAAAGCATACATATAAATTCATATATACATATAACGACTAGTTTCTTCCAGGTATAGACCTGAGACAGACTCACAGGCACAGCTGAATGCGAACGCTTTTTCTTTGAACGAAATGAAAACGTAGGTAACTGAGCGACATTATAGAAGGTAAGGCAATCGTAGAGCTTATTCTTTAGCTTTGCCAAATAATGGAGCATAAATATTGTTGTTCAATTACAATTCCTTATTCGTGTCCTTTTAAGTATGAAAAGGAAAAAAAAACACAGAAAACAAGCCTCTTCCCCAGGAAAAAAATAAAGAAAATTTTTCGACACCCATGTTTAGCCTATTGTCTACATGTGCCTCATCGGACATTTATACATACACAAGATGGCGGAGCTAGTCTGCAGTGTGCACTTTGGTCCAGCCAGTGACGTTGTCCACTCTAGTTTTTACCCCTCAGCCCTCAAGGCTGACGGGGTATTGCTATCCTTCGTGCGGTTGGGCGGGCGGGCGGGCGTCTCCAAAAACTTCAACATCGGGCTGAGGGGTATTCCGTGCATTGCACGCCTATTTTTTTATATCTCTGTGGTTAAAGCCTGTGGTAGACAATTTTTTTGAGGCCTACTGCACCGTGTGCAAGAAGAGGATTGAACTTGGAACAATGGGAGTGAAGGCGTTAGACTCTCATGCCAAATCGACCGAGCTCATGAAGTATGTCCGAGGAAAGGAACAAAGGACACCCCCTCATCCATTACACACCCGCAGGTTTATTTATTTATTTATTTTTTAATTTAACCAGTAAAACCACATCGAGACACCTCTTTTGCACGAGTACTGTGGACTGCTATTTTGTTTGTTGAATAAACGAACGCTCTGAAATTCAAGGATTTCATTTTTCTTTGCCGGTAGGACTGTGTGAAAGGCCGAAAAATGGGTATTAATTTTTGATATAAATGGTCTTAAAAAGGTCTTAAAAAGACTTGAATTTAACTTGAAGAAACCTGTAGGAACCCTGTAATAACAAATTCTCAAAATTATTCAATTGCCAACGCTTCAACTTGGAAAGCTTTGATAATTTAATGAATTAATAATTATAGCATGGTGGCAAGGAGTGTGCAGTGGCTCTTCCCCGCAAATTTGGCCCATTCCTTTGAACGCTGAAAACATTTTGATTCAGTTCCATCTTAAAATAAATTAGGTTGCACTGCTGAAAAAAATTGCTACAACGGGAGATGGAATTCAGAGAAAGTATTGAGTTAATTATTATTTTTTTCATCCCTGCTATATCGCTATCACGTATGTTTTCAATGTAGCCCATCTCTGATCTGTCATTGCCTAATAATTTCTTAATAATTACAGTATATTGGTCTCGATTATTCAGTTAATAAATTGTTTGATTAATAATCAAGTGATCTTAAACAGGAACAGCTTGAAAGCAATTATGCATTTAAGAGTCAATGGATCGCTGCACTTAATTGAAAATCCCATAACATCGGCATTTCTGGCTTAAGGGAGTTAAATGAATTCTGCTTCAAAGTAATTTTGGTCTAGGACAGTAGTTTTCTGGTCAGCTTTTGCTACTGAAAGATGAACATAGGCTTTCAGAACATTTCAGCAGAATCTGCCATTTTGCCAGAATAGATAGACTAAATTTTTATCTGTAACATTTATTTTTTTTTAAACTGATGGGAACAAATTATCAGGAACACTGCCAAAAATACCAGCTTTTCACAACATTCTGTTTTTGTTGAGAATGGTTTAGATATGCTTGGTGTTTTGTGGAGCTTTAGTTCTGTGGTTATCTATAACTATCCTTCCAAATGTCTGTCAGTAACTGTTGGAGAGATTTGAATTGTGCCCACGCTTCTTTTTTCATCTCCCCCCCCCCCACTCGCAATTTGGATAAGAGCCATGTGGACCCTTTTGAACTCTGTTAGAGCTCATTCTACTTTGGAGACCTACCTAACAAACTTCTGCTGGTTAGACCACGTTTAGCGGACACATGCAGTTAATTAGAATCAAATAAATAGCTATGACCCATGCAGATGTTTTGCACTTGTACCTAAAGCCATTTTTCATTCCCCAATGTTTGGTCACCTTTATGTCTCTCTCCTTGGCTAGCAATGAAAGTCACACTGCCAGTGATACTGGAGAAACAATATTTGGTTATTTTAGGGTGGCCATAAACTAAACTTTGATCCATGTTTTCATTATGTTGTAATGCAGTGTCTGAGGAAAAGGCATTTTATTCCTTGTTGTTAATCTTTTTGAATTCAGGAGTTAGTCTGTCGCCGTGTTATATTCAGAATTAAGGCTAATCTCAGTGACGTATCAAATTTAGAATTTATATTAATCTGTCACTTCTGTTAACATAATTTAATCTAATTTCAGTCATCAACTCTTTCAGAATTTACTGTAATCTCTGTGACTATATCCAATTGAGAATTTACACAAATCTGTCAGCGTGTGATTGAGAACTTGTGCTGATTTCTGCCATGGTGTTGGTCTGGATCTATGTTACGGCATCACATTTAGAATTCAGTCTCTGTCATGGTGTCACATGATCACAAATTGTGATTCCTGCATCCAGAGTTCAGCAGATCCAGTTGCTGGGGCGGGATATGAAGGGTCCGGCCCACGACAAGCTGTGGAACCAGCTGGAGGCAGAGATTCACCTGCACCGCCACAAGACTGTCATCCGAGCATGCAGGGGGCGCAATGACCCTAAGAAACCCTTGGCGTCACCAGCGGGGCATGTATGCATCGCATCTGTTTTTGTATTTCCTGTTGCAAATATCTTGATTTGTCATGAAATTGGTTGCATTGTCACATATTTGTCAAAATACTTCACAGATGGAGATTAATTTCCAAGTACGGCAAAATTATTTGTTATCATTTCTAACTTTCTCTGTGTTTAGGAATCGGACACACTGAAGAAGACCCAAGGCGTAGGCCCTATCCGAAAAGTGGTGTTGTCTAAAGAGGACCATGAAGGACTTGGCATTTCCATCACGGTAAGCTGAGCAACTAAGAGGAGCCTCTGGAGTTTTATTTATTGTTGTACTGCTTCTGAACCTGTGTGTGTGTGTGTGTGTGTGTGTGTGTGTGCGCGCGTGCGCGTGCGCGTGCGTGTGCGTGTGCGTGTGTGTGTGTGTGTTTTTTTTCATTTTTGGTCATGAGTGCGGTTGTCTGTGATTATTTCTTTTTCGAAGCATAACTTGAAAACCGTCCAATATTTCTTAACATATCTTGGTGTGCACATTAATAATGACCTGAAGTAGTGTCTTTTGCTAATCCGAAGTCGGTAAATTTTGTATTTTTCTGGTTTCCATGAAAACATTTTGAAATGAGAATTTTAGGGGATATGGCTTGTTTCTGGAGCAGGTGGTATTTTCATTCTTTCAATATGTGAGGATGGGGGGGATAGGCCATCTCCTGATGGCTCTTGTTTATTCGTTTGTTTGCCCATCCCTTGATGACGGGATGTCCAGGGAGGGAAGGAGCACGGTGTACCCATACTGATTTCAGAGATCCACCCCGCCCAGCCAGCGGAACGCTGCGGCGGGCTGCACGTGGGAGACGCCATCTTGGCCGTCAACAGCATCAACCTGCGAGACGCCAAGCATAAGGAGGCAGTCACTATTCTGTCACAGCAGGTGAGGGAGGGGTCGACAGGTCGGGGGGTGAAGTCCCAAAACAGGGTCCAAAGTCCTGCCCCCCTGGCAGTTGCTCGTCTACTTCGGTTGAAGTAGACGAGACTGTAATTACTGTTAAATGTTGGGCATTGCTGTGTTGCAGAGTCGTTTGATCTATACTTCCGAGAGGGTAAGTTCATCCCACTGAAGTAAGCTTGCTGCTATATTCTGGTTTCCCTACAGGGAGACTAGCCAATATTATGAACAATATCTTTAAATGCTTCCAGGTTTATGGTTATCCACAACTTTATAAGTAATACTGTGCAGTGTGAAAATTGAGGTAAAGATAGTTTAACATAACGTAACATGACATGAATGGCGAGAACAGGCCGTTCAGCCCAACTACGCTCGGGAGTTTCTTTATACTATCGTGAATATATCCCTTCAGATACTCAATGACTCAATGGTATCTAGCTTTAAGTCAAGCCTGCTCTTGAAAACCCCCAAGGTCTCTGCCTCAAGAATATGGTCAGGCAAGCTATTCCACATCGAAATGACTCTTTGGGTGAAGAAATATTTCCTAATATCAGTGCTAAATTTACCTTTGGTCAACTTCCATTTGTGACCCCGAGTTCTACTCACAACACTTGGTCGAAGAAATCCTACATAATTCACTTTTTTAATCCCTTTAACATATTTAAAGACCTCAATCAAATCACCCCTTAGTCTCCTCTTCCTAAGACTATAGAGATTAAGGATCTTCAGCCTCTTCTCATAGCTTTCATCTTTTTTACCTGGAATTAGCTTAGAGGCTCTTCTCTGAACTTTCTCTAGAGCCTCTATATCTTAAAGCATGGTCCCCAGAGCTGTACACAATTCTCCAGATGTGGTCTGACGACTGTGTTGTTGTTCAAAAGAAGCATCAGCTCCTTAGATTTGTACTCAGTACTTTTGGCAATTTATCCCAGCATCCAGTTGGCTTTTTTAACTGCTACGGCACAATGGCTAGAGCCTGTGAGCATTTGGTCAACAATCACTCCCAGATCTTTCTCGTGTGGAGCACATTCCAGTTTTGAACCTCCCATGAAGTAATCCCATCTAATGTTTTTATTACCTATGTGTACAGCTTTATATTTCGCTACATTAAATTTCATTTGCCACATTTCTGCCCAATTCTGGATTCTATCCAAATCATCCTGAATCACTTTAGTGGACTCTAAACTATTTGCTAAACCCCCCAATTTAGTATCATCTGCAAATTTAACTAATCTGCTCTCAATATTCCTATCAAGGTCATTAATGTGGATGAGGAACAGCAGGGGTCCCAACACCGATTCCTCCCCTCCATACCCAGCTCAGATGAGATATCACTGACCACCACTCTTTGTCTGATGTCTTGTAACTAGTTTTGAATCCACTCCAGAATACCTCCTGTCACTCCAATGGAGTTCATTTTAAAAATTAGTCTCTTATGCGGTACTGTGTCAAATGCTTTCTGAAAATCCAAGTATATGATGTCATAAGCCCTGCTCTGGTCTTAAGTTTTGATGGCCTCTTCAAAAAATTCTAGAAGGTTTGTAAGGCATGACCTTCTCTTACGGAAACCATGTTGGCTATCCCTCAAGATACTGTTATGTTCAGGAAATAAGTCCAGCTCATCTTTTATGATAGATTCCAATATTTTGTATGCAATGCAAGTTAAACTGACAGGCCTGTAATTTCCTATTTCGGTACGGTCCCCTTTCTTATATATTGGTATTATATTGCCCTGTTTCCAATCATTAGATATTTCTCCAGTTTCTAAAGACTGTCTGAAGATGGCGGATAGCGGCTTAAAGATGATCTCACCAACTTCCCTGAGCATTCTAGGATATAAGCCATCTGGACCCGCCACCTTATCTGCCTTTAGTTTATGTAACTTGTCTAATACTTTGTTATCCCTAACCTCAATTTACGCTAAATAATCTTGAGCATTTAACATGCGCTCTGGGCGAATGAAGACCCACTCTGAGGTAAAATTCTCAACAAAGTAACTGTTTAAGGCATCCTATCCTTGTTATCATATAGCAGCGATCCATTTTTATTCTTTATGCACTTAACCTGCTCTTTGACTTTCCTTTTTCTGCTACAGCACTGAAAGAAGTGTTTAGGATTAGTTTTTGCCCCCTCTGCAATTTGTCTTTCATAAAGTCTTCTAGCATTCCTCAGCTCTTTTTTGACCACAGCCCGCATTTTACAGTATTCAGTCTTGGTGTTCTCACTGTTATCCTTCATGTACATCTTATAAAGATTCCTCTTTTCCCTCAAAATCCTACGAATACTTTTGGACACCTTTGGAATGAATTTGCATTGTGATTCAAGTAAAATCCCCTTAAATCTTTCCCACATCTCATATACAGACTCACAGTCCAGGAGTGTCTCCCATTTTATTTCACTATGATATGAGCGCATCCTGTCAAAGTTTGCTCGCCTAAAATTGAAAATTTTTGAATACACCCTTTTAACTTCCCATGAAACATTAAAATTAACAGCAGAGTGATCACTTGTCCCAAGTGGCTCCATTACCTCAACATTGCTAATTCTATCTGGGTCATTACAAAGCACTAAGTCTAAAATTGCCTTCTCTCTTGTAGGTTTATTAATATACTGCACCGAAAAATTATCATTTATAACATATTATGTGTTTATATGTCTTTTCATATGTCCGTGTTCCCTAAAGAAATTTCCCAGTTTATCAGTGCAATTTTTTCACATTTTGACATGGAAAAAGGTGATGGGAAATCAATGATTTGCAGCTGAAGTCACTGATGTTTCCTTCCAGAGGGGAGAGATCGAGTTTGAGGTGGTGTACGTGGCTCCGGAGGTGGACTCAGACGACGAGAATGTTGAATACGAGGATGACAGCGGCCATCGCTACCGACTCTACCTGGATGAGCTGGAGGAGGGATCGGCGGCCGCCCGAAATAACGGCACGGGTGAAGTGCTGCAAGGTGAGCACTCCATTTTTTAAGGAAGCATGAGTTCTCACAACCTTATCCAGTTACATTTCGTCCAATCTGATTGCGGAGCAAAATTCACCGAACATCTGATTATTCATGTCTGATAATGTAGCCTTTGAATTGCTGCTATTCTGTACCTAGAGAATATAATGCAAGAAAGCATTTTGCTTCCAGCTTTAAAATTAAGAATACACTCTCAGCTATTTTAACCGTTTGAAGTTTGTCTCGCTGAATTACAGGGAAATGCGTATAAATGTTGGACAAGATCTGGATATTTTTTGTCCCCCGCCGCGCGGAACGCGCGAAGCGGCGAGACATAGTGTTCACGACCGTATGTCCCGAATCCTTGTCAGCGAGATATCTCAAGAACGAATTGACGGATTTTCTTCAAATTTGATGTCAACATGTATTAGTGCGATACTCCGGCGCCAGTCGATTTCGGTGACCTTCGCGTTACTCTTGAGGTCACACTGAGAGATTGCTCATTTTGACACGATTCCACATCTTGTGGTGGAGGACAAAGAAAAGTTGGTGGCAAATACTTGTTATTTAATGTAATGCAGTGACCATAAAAACATGGCATCCAAGATTGAAATATTTCTCTTTATATAAGTAGGATGTTGCTTCAGTGAGGTGCTGCAACTAGCAGATACAGAATATGTATGTGGCTTTGTCCTACAATATGGAAGAAAATGCTTTTTCTAACATAAAACATACTGTAGAGGATATTTAAGGCCAGCTTGGGCTTGGAAAAGACTTTCGTAAATAATGCTCTTCTCCCTCTTGAAGTGCTGGAGAAAAACTCGGCAGGCGGAGCGGTGGAGAATGGAGACATTGGGGCATCCAGTGAAACGCACTTGGAAGACGGCGCCCAAAAAGCCACTGAGTCGGCGGAGAGTTCCTCTTAGAGGAGCAGATGGAGGACAGCGCTGAAGATGGAGGGGTGGGAGTGGGCACAGAGGTGGGGTTGGGGAATGGGGAGGTGACAGACTCTACGTGTCTCGTAACGAGTGTTTTTTATTACGTGACAACCAACTGCTTTGGAAAGCACTGGAGGATGCATGGGGGCGGGGGGGTACACAGACATGGGAGGGGAGGAAGATCTCACGGAGTTGCCATGGGAACGCATTTGGAACACTGTAGGACTCCCATCTCATTCTCCATTTCTATGACAAGACAGAGGAGAGCTGGGGAGTGCGGATTGCGCTCGAGTCGCCGGAAGAGGACGTACGCTTCATTCGGTCTGCAGGACTGCTATGGCTTCCTTGAAGCACGCTTTCTGAATAGTATAGTTTGGTTTTTTTTTTTTTTTTTTTTTCCCCTCCCTGTTCGCAGCATCTGTGTGGTGACGGATCCAACCGGCATTGTATAACCAGCCGGCATCATACATAGGTGCCCCGACATAGTCCTGCTGTTAATAAAATATTTACGGACGATCGCGAAAATGAATCCATCCGCCAGTATTGTACATACTTTGAAGGAAGTCTACTCACCTGTAAATGTAGACAGCCGCTGATGGTTTTCCTTCCTGAGTGCTTATCCTTTATACCGGAGCTGCCCAACCCCGTCCCTGGAAACCTATTGTCCCATAGATTTCATCTTGACTCTGATGTGACAAACTTTATTGTATATCTGGATGACACCGAGTCAGGGGGATAGTATGCATTAGTTATCCGCATTTGCCAAATTTGTAGAGATTTGCTTGTCAGCGCTCTACAGGCCACGAATTTCAACTGATTCATTTCATATTTGGCGTGGGCCTTGTATGTAATAAGGTCACGAAGCCCATTGATTTTGGGAGTGAGTCGCCCAATGGGTGTCTGACTGTCTAGCTCTGCACTCATTTAGCTGCTTACTGAGATCTCCAGCTGCTTCATGAGATGTGGAATTAAGACGTTTGTTTGGGTTGGAATGAAAGACCTAGGAATGGTAGATTTTTAGGGACAGGATTGGGCAGCCCTGTCTTGTGTGTTATAAACTGATGTAGTCTCTGAACTGATTTACTGAATTTTCATCGGATGGCAGGGGTTCTGTGAAACTAGGCAACCATTATGCAATTTCTTTATACACACTTTGTTTGATCAAAAGGGAGACTGTTCTAGGTCTTTTCATGCTTGGGCATGAAGGGATGTTGCCCATAACGCAGCAAGTGAGGCTCTGCCTGCTTTATATAGTGTGATTTATAATCTGTGTTAAATAGTAATATACATACCCAAATTTCCCAGTTCCGGGATATTGCACATGAAATAATTTAAACGATAAATGATTATAAATTGTGTATGTGTGAGCTTCTATCAAATCTTAAAAGTACATGTCCATTTTGAGTTGAGGATTCTTTTTTTTTTTTTTTTTTAAGGGGGGGTTTATGTTCCATATACGCAAAGGCTTTCATTTCAGTGCTTTTTGAGAGTGTGATGTCCAAATATGAGATTTGCCATTTCTCAAAGTAATTGGCAAATTGCAGTTTGATTGACATGGCTAGGGTGAGTAGGAGCGATCTGATATAGTGCAAAACTGTCGTAAATCGGGAGATGAGATGAAGGAGGGGGATTTTTTTGTTGACATCTGCTCTTCCGGTAATAAGACCAGCTTCGCCAAGCCAATGCATACATGACGAAATGCGATGAGCATTGCGCAGCTTCACAGTCGAATACCATCGTGGATACACAGATATGAACGTGAAAATACCGCAAAATTCAAATAAACGCTACAAACGAGTCAAAGCAGGAGTTCATGTTTTGGAACGAAATGCTACAAATCGCCATTATATTAGCTAGCGTTAGAGTGTGCGCGGATATGAGCGGAAGTTCACTCGTCGACATTTTTACATTTGACCCGTGCCGTCATATCCGCCTGGCGATGTGCTGTATTGTATATCAGATCGCTCCGATTCTGTTAAGTTTATCTTAAGAAGTTGCAAGTCTTTTATACAGAGGGAAATCGGCCAGACAGAAGCAGGAATCTGTTTCTGAACACATTGGAGCACATGATAGGCATTGTGCCTGTCTGCATCACTAGTAGTTACTGATGTTTAGAAATTTTAAATGGGAGTATTTTGGAAGGGGAGTGTTCTGAAGGGATCTACATACAGTTACTATAAGCAGTGGATGCATATGCAAGTCCCTCTTCCAGCCCTTATTAGTAATATTCCCTCCTGTTTGGACAATATTACATAACTATGATACAGTATTTATGTATAGTTCCTGCATATTTGCCATCACATGTGGATGTTGATTGTAAAACTATTATATATATACTCCCCAAACAGGAAATGACAATGCGGGTAAACAAACCTCCATGTCGAAATTGTATAACTATATGCCAGGAAGGTACAATATATGCTATACATTGGTCCATAATGTGAAGATGCCAATTGTTTATCTTTATTTCATGCTTCATGAACTGTTACTTTGTGCTTGCGGGTCCCAGGGCCTGAATTGATGCGTTGCGGTTTCCTTGGCTGCTTGATACTACTGTTACTGTGTTAATTTTATTGCAGGGATCACGCCATTGGATCCAATCAAAGTGCATTTTACCACATCTTCAGAAGTTCTGTTGGTGCGGTGGAAGTCTAACAAAGAAAGCGTATTCCTGCTTTTCAGTTTCCAAAGATGTCTGCATAAGAAGCCTAAGCGGCTTACACTGTGTATTAGTTTCAGCTTCAAACATTTACATATTGGAGGAAAAGAGGAGCTTTAAGACTATAACAAACCAAAATGTGTGAAGTTCATGAAAAATATCACTTAATATGAACAGCAATAAAACACCATGTCAGTGCTTAGGCTCTAAGCATTGCTGTAAAAATAACTTTACACGAGCTCTTGCCCTAGCACCTATGGCATAGGCCAGCATGGCTTGTGACTACTTGGAAATAGGTTTGTTGGAAACCAAATTAGAATGAAAAATATAAGGTTTACTTCACACTAAAACTAAGATATTTGCGCAGTATTGGCATTTCTGTAATGTCTGTGTCAATACCCCGGGTCAAGGATATAAAGTTGGAAGCATCGACAATCGCTAGTCTTGCAATTTCGCAAAAGAACGGTGAGATTTGAAAAGAGACTTTTGCCGACAGACCCAAGCGCGTTTTTCGTGCGCTCAATGACCGTTCTGTAAAGGAAACCGTTGGGCGCTCAACCTCTCCTTAAGAACGGCGCCATTGCATATTAGTAAATTCTCACATTAATTGCCTGTTGCAAGGACTGTTGCTAGGAGAGAGGGATTATTTTGTACATTATTTTACTCAGTTTTTCTCCCTTCCATCCCTGCATTGCTTTATTTGATAAACGTATTTCTTGTACTTTGAGAGATTTGGCATAAATGTCTTACAACTGTAGTTAATGTATAACATCTGAATAAATATATTTGCTCACATGGGAAGTCCGTCCGTTTGTTACACTTCATTTTGTTGATATTCCAGAAGATAAACTTAAAATATTGGGTGAAACTGAATTCCAGATATTTTTGTCACTTGAGCTGGGAGCTTTCTTAAGTTCTCGTCTGCATGGCTCGAGCATGTGCTCACCGGTCATTCAGATCGAAATGGATTTTAACCACAATACAAGTACGCTATAAACCTTTTCACAGGCATTGAGCAGCCCCAGGTGCCGTCAATTCTGTCACAAAAAAATGTGGAAAATCATTTGATATGCTTAAACTTATGTCGTGGCAGTAAAGGATGTAAATACTTGGGTGTACTGGGCCACATTGAGAGCCTGGTTGCAAGGTATATATACAAACACCGGGGGGCGGTATAAACTTATTTTCAATTTTAGAAAGCTGACCTGAAAGGGCAAACCTTTGATACAATCACTTAGATTTGTTGGCCACATAAATTATTTAAGGCTTTGAAACACTAAAAGATCCATAGCAAGTTCAAGTAAAATCAGGGTTAGGGGCAGCTACAGCTTTCCTCCAAGGTGAATTCTTCATATGGCTGCCATAATTTATGAAATAAACCCTTCTCAGTGATGAATTATTTTATCATCGACTACATTTGGGTCTCGTGTGACATCCACTAATTCCGTATAATCACCTGAAGACCATAATTACAGATAGAAGCTCTCTTGTCAGACAGCTGCCTTCAACTCAGGCACAGCATGGGAAGGCACTGAAGCAAGACGAGACATGAATGGAATTTTCGGGACAAGCCTAACAGCCGGGAGACTGAACTGGACTTCCAGACTCCATCATCTGACAGCACTCTACTCTGTTCATCTCTTTTGAGCGCTAGGGTTTGTGACCGTGAGTGCGCGTACCCCCTTCGGCATGAAAAAGGTTCAAGCCCAAAATGACACAATAGTAAACCTTTGTTGGTAACAAAAAAAGTATTTGGTCAGAAAATTTACAAGGATTAATAATAAATGCATTCCTGAGACCTGTGTTCTCATTAACTTTTGCTGCGGTGAAGTGTTGGGGGGAAAATGCTGGTGGCTACATCACTCTGAAGCTCAGCCACCAGTGAAAAGTCAGTTAATGATTTGGAGTGCTGGGAAATATTGCTGAAAGGCTTTCTTCCTTCAATTTTTAAGTGGTTTTCAATAAAAGAATTATCAGATGCAATTTTACGTCTCTTTTAATAAAAAGCTGTACTCAAATTTATGCACAAAGCTTGAAAATTTTAAGAAATCAAACGTAAACGCTACTCCGTGCAAACTAACTTTATTTGTTAAATTCATATTTTGCCGTTTGGGCTTGGCCCATTTTTGCCCAGGAGTGTAATGTCAGCAAAGTAATGGGACAGTTGAAACCTAAGCGAGCGGAAGCATGCTCTGCAACAATGCTCCACACTTTGGCGTTAACAGCCCAAGTAGATTCCCCGGGGCCCTTTCCAGGATCTCACACGTCGTAATTAAGCAGCACTGTCGGGAGAATTTCCCTTTGGTCACCCAGCATACCGCCAAATTTCCGTCATCAGCAGCACTTATACACGCCATTGGCATGACCTCTCTGCTGCCTCTAGTGGACAGGAGGCACAGCAGGACGGCGACAGGGTCCCGGGCATCAGCTGCTCTGCCATTGACACCAATTTGCCACATTCCAGCACAGACACGAGCTGCCATCATGTGACTTCCTGCTCCGCTCTGGAGTGGGACTGGAATTTCAGGACTCCCAACGTGCTCTAGCCTCGCACCACCGGGCTCTTCATACAGGTGAGAAGAGCCTGGTTTCCATTCACTGAATTTTGCCTGGATTCTGGTTCCGGTCTAGAGAGCGGATCCGGAATTCACCAAATTCACCAAAGTAAAAGTGTTCACTAAAATAAACTTAAATTCCGGAGCACCATTGATTCCCATCTCCAATTTTGAAACATTTTATTCATTTAAACATGGACGTACAAAATTACACCGCATTTTTATTAGCGAGGCACATCCATCGGATTCCGGATTCTGTCCGTCTCGCCCTGGTTCCGGTTGCCAACCAAAACAGCCACTAAACGGTCCCAGACTAACGTGCTCAGAGGCAAAATCCGACCGAGCAATCTGATTGGTCAATCAGACGTTTAGAATATTCTCAAATGAGCAAGACGGCATGGGTAGCTTGTGCTCAAAATGAAAAATACCTCATGACTGAAAATATTACTCCGCCCATCTTAGTTGCCTAGGCCATTGATTTTATTAATTTGTTTGCATTTGTACAGTGAAACGAACATTTAATAAATCAACACTTCTGCGAAAACGGTCGTCTCCATTTCAGAGGTAAATTGATAACGATCTGAAAAGTTAATTAGCTAAAGCCCCGAAAGGTGGGGTTGAAATTGTATAACTGTTTAGCCTTAATGTTACAGGTTACTGTTGCTGCTTGGCCACATTAATCGGAGCTAACGTTAAATTGGAGTGACCCATCCCCAGCTGAAATAAAACATCTGCTGGCGAGTTTATCAAAATATAGAGGTTTGTTCTGGATCCGATGCTGGAAAGATGTTGCCTATATTTAAATACAAGCGCTAATATAAGTTTGTTGTTGATAAAGATCAGCTGTGTTCGCGAGGTGCTGTCACGCACCTGACTGAGATGTCGGCAGAAGTGTAACTATCAGTCCGTGAAAAAAAAAAAAAAAGTTTTTTTCCAGCGGATATTCTAGATACCACAATTGAGCTAGCAAAGCAGTTTTGTGTTGCTATGTGTGGCATTTTATGTTATGGGAAATTACGATGTCTAGAAAACATAAGCCCAAGTTGGCTGGCTGACAAGGACTAGTTAACGTCGGATCTCATGCATTTCCACAGTAACGGAGAGAATATACTAGCAAAGAAACTTTTATATTTTGAGAGACAAATGCCCACAGTATGAATACATTTTGATTATACATTTTATTTTGTTGGTACTAGTTGTATAATCGCATTATTACAGGCGAGGGTGTGCTTGAACGTCATTATTGTCACTTCAGCGATGCTAATGGCGCCTCTCGGTTGTGACAATAATGAAGGTCAAGCACACCCTCGTGTGTAATAATGTTGAAGATAACAGTTGGTATAGGCGAATTCCAATAAAAGAACATGTTCTTCTCGTTCAATACATTTTTTTTGTGAATTTTAGCAATTTTTATTTACCGACTCATCAGTCAAGCTTCTGAAATACAACTCATTAGCACTAGTTCATGAATGTCGCAATTCCATATATTTCAGCAAATCAAAAAATACTCAGTGTGGCAATGTCCCAGATGGTATGACGCGCTTGGACACCAGGAAATCAGCTGATCCATGTAACACTCATACTGCAGCTTAATTTTACACCGATTTATCAATGTTCGATATTAACAATCAGTATTATAACCTGAGTGACAAAATCAGTCATAAAGCCGCTATGCTTGGCTGTTGGTGCGAACAATGTACGCATCTGATCTTCTTGAGCAGATTTAGTCATTAAAAAATAGCGCGCGGTCGCGAGTGGGACTCCTCAGCTTTGCGCTTTATTGGCGGCCATATTGATTATCACAGCAGGACACAAATCGATAGAGAGCTTCCTGTAACCACCCCTAACATACCACCACAAAATGAGAACATTTGGCCGAGGCTTTTTTGAGTTACCGTTCGGAAACGAAAATGAAGATGGCTGCCGTGGCAGCCATATTGATGATCAGAGTGGGACACAAATCGATAGAGAGCTTCCTGTAACCATCCCCAACATACCACCAAAAAATGAGAACATTTGGCCAAGGCGTTTTTCAGCCATCGTCCTGAAACAAAAAAATTAACGAACGGGCGGACAGACAGACGGACGCCGCGTGCCACGACAATACCCCTCGGCCGACGAAAGTAAAAATTTAATGCCCCCACCACCCTACGAGAGAGAGACACTACCATCTCTAATAAAAAGTAAAAAAAGTTTCCAACAATTACCGGTTTATATATTTTTTTCCGTTTTTATTTAGGGTCCCTAGTACAACACAGCTTTCAGACAACAATGTAAACCAAATGCGGAAGGGGGTACGTCATCAGAGTTGTCTGCAGCAGGACTCCCTATTCATTCCCCCTCAGCCACACAAAACATTTCACAGAAATTAGAGTCCATGGTCCGTTTCAAGGCCAGTCTTCTGTACACAGCAGCAACACCAAGCACAGGTGCATTACGTACAGTTGGCGACACAGCAATAACGAACCGGTCCTTTTCCTCAAAACTATGTACATCAACATGCATGCTGTACACCTCTATGTACACATAATATATCCATTTTAAAATCTAGACATTTGAAAAGGCACCACTTAAGATGGCTTGGTCCTCACCTCCATGTAAAAATAAAGTAACAACCAAAAAAAATAAAATAACAGGACATGCCATCATCAGGTGTTGGCAGCCCTAGTGGAGGTTTGACAGAACCGATTATCATCTACAGCAGCTTTTCAATGGCTGCGATTCAGCAGTCCGGTTAGCACCACCACCCCTAGAACCCTGTAATCTCTTATGTGCAAGACGTGATGGACTCCAGCCAGCTCGTCGAAGTCTCCTTTTCATGGGATTTTAACCTAGCTGCGCTCTGCGCGACTGTCTCTCGGTCACCTGCACCACCGGCTTTGCTCCAATCGTGACTCTGCCCTGGCTCATTTCAGATTGTTTATGGAGAGGATTCTAAGTACATCATGCGTTCAGGAGAACACGCGCGCCCTCTCTCTCGCTCTATCCCTTTCACTCTTGCTCTCTCTCCCTCCCTCGTTCCCATGCTCTTAGGGCCGCTTCTGCCCCGTACATCTTCCCCACTCGCAGCTCAAACACAAACCTGCTACTTCAAAGCAGCTTGCTATATAACTTTCCAGAGCTTTCTGCCATCTATCCCAACAGTTCCTATTTTTTTTATCACCACTAATGAGCCATATCTGAGGAGGTAGTCATTACTACAGATGTTTCATAGCTCAGAGTCTGCATTTGTGTCTCTCTCAAAAAATCCCACCAGCAAAATATGACACAGCAGAAATTAAAGTTTGGACTGGACTGAAGATTGGACTGGGTATGTAGGAGTTAATTCCCAAATTCCACATAAAAGATAACGGTCGTCGTGGGCAATGAACCTTCAATCTGCGCTTTGTATTGCCTCAACCTGCACCAAGATCTGTAATTCTCTAACCAGTGAACGCTTGCCATAGCAGGTCACCGTTTATGGAGAGGCTCAGTTTCCCGATAGATGGGCTCAAAGCACATTTTACAAACACTTCTGCCCCCATCAAAGCATTCATCACATACCTTGAAGACACCCTCAGACATTTTTATAAGGGGTGGGTGGGGGTGAACGACAATCTCAACAAACCAGTGCATCCTGACCCGTGTATTAAAGTGAAAAACAATGATGCACCATCGGTCGTCTGTTGATTTCAAGTCACTATGGAAATTCCATTCATCGCACAGGTACAGACATCGGCATGTCCACCCAACGGATGCAGTCCAGAAAAATTTACTACAAATTCCCTAACTTGAGTCCGTTAATCCAGCGCAACACTTCTGCGATAAAGGTCAGACAATAGGGTCCTGGGTCGTGCCGTTTCCAGCCTTTACACAGTCCCTGGGAGAGGAGTAAGTCTCCATCAACGAGGGCTTGGCCTGGGGCCTCTGGTATGCCCCGCCCGTCACATTGTGGGCCGGTGACGCGCTCGCTTTGGGGCTGTCGTAGACCCCCTCTGAGTTGTTGGCTCGGTCTTTCTTGCCCTGGGGGGTCTGGTAAAAGGACCCCCCGAGCTTCCTGGGGCCCAAGCAGTCCGTGGCCTTGAAGGAGGGGGTCTTCCTGGGAACCGCTCCAGGAACGCTGTAGCTGGGATCCGGCAGGAAGGGCTCCTTCCGGAAGGCATGGCGTTCGATGATGGGCGTGGCGTACTCCGGCTCCTGATTGGTCAGGGGGAGGGCGTACTGATTGGCCGTGTGCAGGTAGTCGTAGTGTGGGGTGGAGTCGGGAGGAGGCTCGTCTTTGGTCTCGGTGTCCATCGGCCTGAATGTGGAGCCCTTCCGCGCCACCGTCCCCGTCCCGATCATCAGGGGCTGTTGGTAATCTGCAGCACACAGGGATACAGGTTCAGTGCCTTACAGCAGTGCAGGCACACGCCACACCAACCCAAGGTAAGCATATTCTCTCACCTCCCTGGTTAAAAAACACCTTCATCCAAAGTAAAGCAGTGGTTAGAGTAAATTCAAGGGGAATCGTCATGGCCGAGGAAGCGTAGTACATGCTCATGGGTCATCAGAGCAATAATTCAGCTGCAGCCATCTTGGTTTTAGTACATGACTTCGATCTCTTGCAATATAACCAAGACTACAAGCCTTGGAATACCCACGATCATTTGAGCTTTAGGCTTCCTTTTTGCCTCCTTTCTAACATACCGCGTGTAATGCAGTATTATGGACGGTGAAGTTAGAAGAGATTCCACCAGGGTATGTTGCTTTCCAACAATCATAGCCAGACGTAACAGTGCACAAACAAATGTCTTAAAGTTCGCACAAGCAAAATGGATGTCTAAAATTAGAATAAAAACTGAGCTAAAATATATTGAATCCTGCCAAAAAGAATGTTAATTTGTTTTCAGAAAGAATAGCTAGGATTAACAGCAATATAACGTTAAACTAGCCATTTACACCTGTGGCGAACTTAAAAAAAAAAAAAACTGGCTAATTATGTTTCACGTTTTCTCTGCGTGCTCAGCGGACTGTGCCCCACAAAAGTGTCTGTGATTCATCACATGCTCAGCATTCGCTTCATTGGAACACCTGTACACCGGCTCCTTCGTGCCGACATCATGCTGCAGCCGTGCACTGCATAATATTTTGCAGATCCAGTTGGCTAACATCAGTTAATGTTCACAACTAATGACAGAATGTGCGGGAAATGTGATCCCCTTAGCTTTGATCGTGGTGTGTTTGTTGGTGCCATACAAGCTGCTAAGAATTTTTCACAAAGTGGGAGCTTACAGAGAACGGTGCAATAAATGTAAAGTATCCAGTGAGCAGCAGTGCAACATAAAGAAGGGTCTTGTTGATGCGTAAGGTCAGAGGAGTGTCGGCAGACTGGCCTGAGCTGACAAAGGCCACTGAAACTCACGCTACGATTCCTTACAACTGTGGGGAGCAGAGAAACTGAACACCGTGTTTACTGCCGCTCATCACATCCCACAGCAGAAATCTAAGGCTGAGTGCGCATTGGGTCACCAAAATTGGACTGTTGAAGGACTGTTGGACTGTTGATTAGGGAAATTTAGCCTGGTTTAACGAATCTGCATTTCTTCAGCGATACAGTGGGGTCAGAATTTGGTTGTCAACATCACATGGACCCAATCCCGCCTTGTGTCAACAGTTCAGGCTGATAACGGTGGTTTAATGGTGTGGGAAATGTTCTCTTGGCACATCTCCGGTCCCTAAATAACAGTCGATCATTGTTTGATTGCGAAAGTATTTCTCAGTACAGTTGCTGACCATGCGCATCCCTCCATAGCAATAATTTTCCCCATCTTTTCTCAGCTACTTCCAGCATGATTATGCACCATGTCACAAAGCAAAAATCACACCATGCTCGTCTTATGAGCAAGAAAATAAGTACTGTGCATTGTACTTCAGTGGCCACCCCAGTCTCGCAAGGTCTGAATACATAGAAGCACCTTCGGCACAGCATTAAACAGGAGATCCCCCGCATGAATGAGCAGCTGACTGATCAGCAGAAATTATGTGAAGAAATCATAAAGATTAAGACCAGAATCTCAAAGGAATTTTAACATCTTGTGGAATCCATGCCGCGTAAAACTGAGGTTGTTCTGAGAGCCAATGGAGACCTGAATTAGTATCAGTATGATGTTCTTAATAAAGTGCTAGCTGAGTGTATACTTGAGAAAAAAAAATCATTCTGCAAAATTTTCAAAGGGTCTGTTATGTTGACATCAAATGGAGACCCGATGAACTGAAATGGATAAACAGACGTGAAAACATACTTATTGGAAAGAAATAGAAAAATGACAGACATGTATAAATGCCTGCTGGTAATGGTAAGACATGGTTTCTTAAAGGGATAGTTCACTATTTTTGAAGTGGGGTTGTATGAGCTACAAATTGCCAATGCTTAAATTAGATGCAGTAGAAAGCTCTCTGATCTCCTCCAGGTAGCCGCGCTAGCGCATAGTGCTGGGTGGAAATTTCGGCAATATACTGTTGTGAACGGAAACACAGAAACAGCGTATTTTCGCGGCCTAATAGAGGTCCTACCTGAAAATAATACTACATTTCAATTGTACGCTATATTAAAAAAAATTACAGCACTTTAGCTGCTCGGAAAAAAACACGGTTGCTCTTGAACTAACCAACGGACGTATTCCTGAGCGAGGCGCATCATAGTTCACTGAGCGCAGTGGCGATGAGCTGTTGGGGTCACAGTAGAGCTGCTTGCACAAACGCGAGTATTCACGTCTTCACATTGACTCGGAATGTACTCAGTGTGCGAAAAACTTGTTTCGCGTTCAATGTGCAAGCAGCTTAACTGCGGTTGCGAGGTCGGACGGCCGTTTAACTTGTGCAAATATTTCGAAAATGGTCAGTGTGTGTCGCATTCTTGGAAGTGACAGCAAAGCTGTATCCTGGTGCACTTACAGTTCCCACCGCATTCCTCTAGGTGCCTCAACAGGGATATTGATACGCCACCCGTATCCCTAAAAGAACTCAGTGTTTGCAGTATTCATTTTTCCAAAGAGGATTTTGTTTGGCTACATTCAGGGAAATCTCAACGGTGCACACTGAAGAGCACTGCTGTACCCAAGCATCATGTAGAAGAGTGAAACACCTGTGAAAAAGTCTAATGCAACATTGTAGCACAAATTGATATCGGTCTACGCAGCCACATACTGTGTATCTGCTGTGCTGGTTATTGCAGGAATTTTTTTTTTTGAGACGTGATTCTATGGCATTGAAAATTCAGCTCTGCCGCAAACCGCTCAGAGTCTGACCCAAACAGCTCATCGCTACTGCGCGCAGTGAATTACGATGCACCGCGCACAGGAATACGTCAGTTGGTTAGTTCAAGAGCAACTGTTCTTTTTTCCGAGCAGCTAAAGTGCTGTAATTTTTAAACTATAGCGTACAATTGAAATGTTGTATTATTTTCATGTAGGACCTCTATTAGGCCGCGAAAATACGCTGTTTCTGTGTTTCCGTTCACAACAGTGTATTGGCGAAATTTCCCCCCAGCACTATGCGCTAATGCGGCAACCTGGAGGAGATCAGAGAACTTTCTACTGCATCTAATGTAAGTAGTGGCAATTAGTAGCTCAAACAACCCCACTGCAAATAAGAGAACTATCCCTTTCAACAGTTATCATCATATTAAACATTATAGTTTTCCAGAAAATGGAACGCAATGTAACTGTGCACAAATGAGTTTTTACAAAAAGTGAGTGAATTTTATCATTTTAGAATATATACTTATGTTTTTTGTATAGTTATTCAGACTCAATGGAAGAAGCAGTGAATTTTGATTTCAGCTATTGAACGAACTCTGGCTACATAGTTTAAGCAAATACCTGCAGTTGAGAAGCCCTGGCTCGCAGTGCAGATCTGCGTGGAGATCTACCCTCCTGTAGGCTTTAATTTCACACCCTGATCTCATTCAAGTGCTTTGACTGTCAAGATGCTCAATATGATCTCCTGTTGTTGAATGACCATGCAATGCGTGTAAAAACAGGGTTCACCAGCTCCAGTGTAGGATAAGAGAGGCATATATGAATAAGAGCTTGAGAATTGATTCAGAGTTCATACACATGAGCAAGAAGTGCTGCAGTGCTAAGATTATTCATGCTATACAAAGTTAAAATCAAGCAAAAGTGCTAAGAGGTCCTCAGCACACTTTGCATTCAAATCAGCCTTTTTTTTGGGAGCAGCAAACCTTGTGGGTGTCCTTGGTTCAATGGAAGTGTATTGATCTGTATCTGAGACCTATACACAAACCAATTCAAGTAGTTTCAGACATTTTCCATTTCGTAAATGGCTTTTCAAACTCAAGGATCAGTCCCTTTCCCCCTGCTGAGAATCGGCACACTCAGCTCTCCTGATGCAGAGCTCAAACCCGCGTCATCACGCACCTTTCAAGAAAAAGCTCTTGGTGGAGTTTTGTATTAGTCAGCCATTGTAAAGTTCGGCTCCACGTACAGTACTGGCCGAAAAACATCACATTCCGGGTTTATAAATGCTTACTGAAATCAATGATACTCTCATACACAACCCATTTACAATACTGCGCATTTGGAGTACCTCGCTCAGGGGCATAACTGCACAGTTCCCATTTAGGAATCACAACCAGTAGTGTAGTGGTCTGTGGAGACGTGAGTTTCCTGTATTAGGTAGATCACTGAGGGCAAAGTCTCCTCAGTATTTCCGGGGCTTTTTGGCAGATAGATGACTAGACTGGAAAAGGTAGAGGATATACTCCGTATATCAGACTATACCCACCACTATACCACTGATCACAACCATAACCTTTGAGATACATGGTCAGTTACCTAGTTAACAGTGCTGTACATGAACGGGTAACAGAAGAGCTCGCAAGACTTCAGTACAGAGCACTGTGTGGAACATCTTTGATCTCCCTGACAACAACATCTCATTTCTACTAATGAAATGGCATACTTCAACTGGTTACCAGTCAAAGCGAACGCTGGCGGGGGCCTCCGAGTGGCTAACAGGCAAGACCTTCGCTGGGAAGCCCTGTGGTCGCACTGGTTGGGGGTTAGAATCGCAATCACACCATTAGAGGTTGCGGCTGGAGGTGCACATGAGCAAGACAATAATGGGCTCAGCCTAGCCAGGGTTGGTCGGGGTTAACCCGGTCAAAATTTGTTAGTCTTATTGCTCTCTAGCGGCCACTCTGGTATGGCCAGGGGCAAGTAGCTGCACGGGTGAATTGAACGCTGACTGCGTTATCCTCTGACACCATGCGCAGAGTGCCATTAGCGTATACAACTGCATCGTGTGAAAGACGCCAGGGAGACGAGTGGGAGGAATCGCATACCCTACATCTTTCTCCTGAGGCAATGGGAGCAAGTCACTGAGGCGGATCAAACAGACTGGTTTGTGTTCAGGGTGGGGGAAAGAAAAGGAGACAAAACCCATCCTCACGTGTCCCATGTTTAACAAACTTGATGGTTACGGCTATGGATTCATTAAACTTAGAACTGCAGCTTGTCTGAATGGTGTAGAGCAGTTTTTGCAAGTCTATTAGTTCGCAAATAGTGCATGTCGTTTTGGACGTACAAAGGCATAAGCCAAACAAAGTCATTATTATGTAGCTGTAGGGCATTAAACGCATTTGGATGAAGCCAAATGACTACAGTCATTTGTAGGGTTACAAATGTTCAAGTGCTTTTCGGTCAGGTAATGTAGGGGCTCACCTGCCATGGAGCTAGTCACTAGATCCAGTTTCTGTACAGGGTCCTTCTCAGGGCTGTAGCTGATGGTGAACTCAGTGGACTGGTGCCGGGAAAAGGGCTGAATCTGCTTCCAGCAGCCTTTGGGGGAGGGAGGGGGGCAGGACAGGACAGACTGGGTGAAACTACAGATACTGGCTGCCATACAATATTGCTGCAGAGAACAGAACAGGACAGACCCACAAATGCTCCATTTTCAGAGGACATTTTTTGGGACTACTCTAGGTAGGATGTAAGTAGGAAACAGAGGCTTTGATGAAGTGCAACTGGCAGCTCTACCACCATTTACATCAGTAATACTCTCACAAGACACAGAAAACAGACACTGCCTGTAGCATTTCCACCAGCCTCACTCAGACCAGACACTGCTAATATAAACAGTCTCAAGAGTTTCTACCACCTCACTCAGACCAGTAACTGATATATTCCATCTCTAGCATTTACACCAGCCTCACTCTGGCTAAACACCGCTAATATACACCGTCTCAAGCATTTCCACCAGCTTCATTCAGGCCAAACACAGCTATTATACACCGTCTCAAGCATTTCCACCAGCCTCACCCATAGACTGCATGAAGAGATGGACACAGCACCAGGGTCTGAAAAGTGAGGCCAATGTGGAAATCTTAAAAAAACTGCATTATATTTAATGGTCAGCAGATGGCGCCACCGGAAAGAAGTTCAACGCTATTGAATTCCATGAGAAAATTACCCTACTTTGCCAACTGATTTGTTATTTCAATAATGATTTTCCACATCATTTTATGGTATCTACCGCAAGTTTCAAGTCTGCTTCGATATATCGCAATGTTCATTTTTGTAAATTATGGTCCAAAGTAGACTAGAATAAAGAATAAAGCCAGAAAATTCTTTAAGGGCGTGTCAATCCTCTGGTCCTCGTCTGATACGGTGAGATCCAGAGTGACACACCTTCCCGGATCTTCAATTCACGCTCTCATCCAATAGGAATCACATCTGGTTTCAAAATGACAAAATGGTGCTGTTCAAATTGCCAAAATTCAAGGCTTCCTAAATGGTATGCTGAAACCAATGGGTGACGTCACGGTTGCTTCGTCCATCTTTTTATACAGTCCATGGCGTCACCAAGACCACACACAGAAAACATACACCATGCCAAGCATTTCCACCAGCTTCATTCAGGCCAAACACAGCTAATATACACCGTCTCAAGCATTTCCACCAGCCTCACTCAGGCCAAACACAAGTAACATACACCGTCTCAAACACATCCACCAACCTCAATCAGACAGCATTCCAAGGACACGGTGTTCATATTTCCTGGTGTTACACCATGATGTACACGTAGTCTTTGTTTTTACTTCATTGGGGGGGGGGGGGGGCTGGGGGTAAAGCGAGTGCATGTTTTTCAAACAGGTAGGAGAGAGAGGACTAAAGCTGTCAGGCCTGCTCTTATAGGCTCGCCTGCTGTGCTTGCTGGAGCATGTCCAGCTTTGGGACAAGCCCGGGCCTGACTGCTCCTGCCAACCTTACATTCACTCACTCACTCCCTTTCACCCACTTTATCTCACGCGCGCACACACACACACACACACACACACACACACACAAACACACCTCCAGCCCATCACTCACTCTCTCTTTCTTTCAGTCTCCCTTCCTCCCCTTAAGAAACCATAATAAAACTTCTTGACATATTCAGCCATGTACTGTGGGAGGGATTCTTGTGCAACGCTAGAAGTTCAACCACACAAACAAAGTGCAGTTAAATCCCTTCCACTCTTGTCGGCTTACATGAACCTACAGAGTAACGATTACGGAGAAGCTTTCTATTGTATTCCTTGAGGTTTCACAGCATAGCAAATTGTCGCGTATTCTTTCAGCAGCAAAACCGCTTGTTTGTAATTACGCTCTGCTTTGTTAGTGTAGCAGCCCCGGACACTGCACACCTCACAGAGAAGTATTTGCCAATTAAATAACTTCACCCAGAACCAGAAAAATATGAGATTACTCGAAAGCACAAACATTTGTGCCACAGCCTTTTCCACAGTGACGTGAAGTGTACTTAGAATTCCCAGAATGTACAGGTGGAAGATTGCCCAGGGATTTACCCATGTGAAGATGGAGGAGCCTCAGCTTACCCATTTCCTGTGCATCAGTGCCTCCGTACGGCGTTTCTTTTGTCTTCTTCCTGTTAGACGGAGATGGATGGGAGTGTGAGATCTGGATACAGGGTAGTGGATTTTTTAAGTGCACCACTGTTCTTGCTGTGCCTTGCTGATTTTATTCATCACCGACCATCCCCCCCTTGAGGGTTGTAGCAGCTGACCTTCATCTCCTGACACTGACCTTTGACCCTAACCCCAAGGCTGACCCTTTACATTCCCCTGAACAGGCTGATGAGAGAGGATTAATGGATCAGGTCCATGTGTGCCTCTCAGCTGGCTTTTCAATCACACCAAGCACATTTTACAGGGGTCAGTTGGACCAGAAGTGCAGACACACACACACACACAAAGCTCTGTGTGTGTGTGAATACCTGTATATTGGCGGGGAAAGATGACGGTCACACTCATCACCTCATCATCTGGAACAGACCTGGAGGAGTGATATCTACATACTGAACCGATTTTCAGTCACTCGCAGGGGTGACCAGGACAGAGAACACCCATCAATGATGAAGGACCACCTTAAACAGCCCCTGCTTCCTACTGATCACAACACTTGTGGCTTTACCTTCAAACCCTAGTCATAACCTTGAAGCATGACCTTCACAGACCAGCTGACCAGCACAACAAACACAAAAAGCGGGAGAAACGTGAAGGACTGAGACATGACTGAAGAGGGAGATGCACTCACTTGTACAGGGTCTTGAAGAGGTAGATTCCCACCAAAACCAGCAGCACGCCCACGACGGCACAGACCACAATGATGCTCAGTTGCACTGGGAGAAGGAAGGCCGCCGCATAATGTCAGAGACAATAAAAACAGGGGGCCCAAAAATGAAAATCTCCCAGCATGCACCTGTGAACACACACCTATGTCAGCCTGAGAGGTCACTGGCTCGGTCATCTGCTCCTCCTCCCGCGGGAGGCTGGATCTGGGCCGTACGGTCTCCACGGAGATTATCTCGGATGACAGATTTTCTGTGAGCGGGGAGTGGGGGGGGGGGCAGGTAAGAAAACTCGATAGCATCTGAAGCCTTGATACATTTTTTGTGTGGGACAAGCCTCAGTCTGCCAATCACTGAACAGAGTCTGCATGCTGGTGATGGGATTGTGTTATTGCTGTTAGTCAGAGCTGGAATGAAGTGCGATTTCTCTAATTTGCACCTCTCTGGCTGTCAGACGCTAACACAGCTGCGTTTAAGCCCTTGAGGTTCAGAGACAGCGGTTCAGTGCAGACACCTGAGGCTTCTATGGATAATGGAGACAGGGTGTGTGTGTGTGTGTGTGTGTGTGTGTGTGTGTGTGAATGCATGGCAGAGTCTGCAGAGTCTGTGTCGTCTACCAAGCGCGACAGACGCAGTAACGTAATCTGCTCCCTGATTCGTTCAAAATATACCTCCATTTTGTCTACATGGCCCACTAGCTTAACAAATGAGCACTCAGGGAGACATTAGATGAGAGGAAAAATGGGCCTGTTGAGCATATACTTTCCTGAGGGGCAAGTTATAGACCTTGCATGTCTACACCCAACTTACCAGTGATTCAGAGGGAGAACGAGAAAAGAATGACATGTTCTGAGGCCCACCACAGTGGTGCAAATGAGCACTATCTCAAAAGTAGAGGACCAGTAGAGGAGTTTGGAAACAAAGGTCAACCATAGCTTCTCAAGGTGCATGTGGAGGCGTGTGTGTGTGTGTGTGTGTGTGTGTGTGTGGGTTTCTATTGCTATGCTGCAAGGACCAACTCTTAGAGAAACAACAGCTTTTGAGAGGACATTTGACTTTGTGAGGCCATTTTGGGCGGTCCTCACAGAGGATGTAATGATAACGTAATGATAATTATCATTATCAGTAATGATTTGGGTCAGGTTAATGTTAAGGGTAGGGATAGGCATAATTTGGTAATAGTTAGGCTTTGGGAAAGTTTGGAAGTCAATACAATGTCCTCACAGGTATAGCAGCACAAACATGCATGTGTGCATGTGTGCATGTGTGCCTGTGTGCCTGTGTGTGTGTGTGTGTGTGTGTGTGTGTGTGTGTGCGTGTGTGTGTGCGCGTGTGTGTGTGCGCGTGTGTGTGTGTGTAAATGTGACAGAGAGGGAATCCCTGACCTCTGATATAGGGGGAGCCCAGAAGCTCCACTCTAAGAGCAATCCTCTGATGCCAGGTGTCCGGCAGGACCCGCAGGAAGCGCGTGACGATGGAGGGGTGTAGGGTGTTCCGCACCGGGTGGAGGCTGTCCATGTTCCCCTCAAACACCTGGGGAAGACCGGAGAGGAAGGTTAGGGAGGCTTCACTCTGTCGCCATGACACCCCAACGCTCACACTTCCTGTTTATGCACAGACACCACAAGTTCTTGGGCAGTGATGATTCTAAAGGAATACAATTCAGCATCCGGCGGTTAGCATGCTCCGCTGAGGGGCTACGACCCTTTGTGTCGGTGTCCAAATTTTTTCGATTTCTCTTTAATTTCCATCATACCTATGGCAGATACAGTTTCAGTTTGATCAAGTGAATAAACGGAGAACAAGCACCGTGACAACCCTAACAGAATGAGTAGGATTTTGTAACTTACCATAGACTCAGAGCTGTTGCTCCGAGTGAAGGTCTTCCAGTGGTTTCTCTCCTTGAACTCAATCTTGTAACTCCGAACATAGTAGTCAAAGTCCACAACAGTTGAGCCCGTGGTTACGATACCTGCACGACACAGCAATGGTAACAGGCAGAGCCGAACACAAAGCTGTGCAATGCCATATTGTGTTGGGGGTTTTCTGCTGGATTTACCGTAATGATGGTACGGTATGGTTAGCATATGGTTAGAGATTTTTTAACCAGATTACGAGAGATTTTTTATGTTTTCTGATCCAGGAACATCCCTCAGCCTGAAAGAAAATCCAATGAGCCTCCATTTTAAAACATTGTTATGTTATAAATATTTCATGAATATACTGCAAATTCACATACAATGCACGACCGTAAGTATTTAGTCAGTGAATCTCCATTTCATGGTCCTAAACCCTGTGCACTGAATTTGAAACCAACCAAGATGAGGGCAAAGTTAAGACCGTCAGCTGCGAACTGTATGTACATACGTTAATATCACGTATACAACGTAAGAAAATGGATGCTCAACTTTATACAACTCAAAATTTGATAGGGATCATAGGCATTTTTTTGTGAAATGACATGCAAATTTTGTCACTGACACTCATGAGCAATATATTGGATAAATGACCAGCAGTCAGACAAAACACATTTGCACGTGCATTTCATGACATTAAACGAGCGTGCAGCCTCACATTTTGGCTTTGACTAACACTTCACCATTTCAACTTAGACGTGTGTGTTGCTTGTTGGTGAAAATTTGGAAGTTCCCAAATTTTTTGCATTACATTTAGCAATAACAATGTCTCCTCAACGTCTTAGATGTGGATTGACTTCAGAGCAATTTGGAAGATGCATCGGAATACTTGACTCTGGCTTCTCACAATGTCACGCTGCTAATGCACTTAATGTCAGCCAAAGCGTTGTGAACCGTGTGTGGAACCGGCATCAAACGTTTGGTACAGCAGCACACCGTCATGGAGGTGGTCGTCAGACATCGATTACACAACGACAAGACCACTTTCTCACACTTCAGGCACGATGTCATCCTTTCTGGATGGCCACCACCCTATGAAATGACCTTCATAATGCCTCGGGGGTCAGGGTATCCACTCCGACGATACAGAATCGTCTTCATACAACCGGCCTCAACGCAAGAAGGCCATGTATTCGAATCCCACTGACCGTGCGTCTCAGGCGTGACCGTTTGGATTGGGCTCACGATCATGTCACATGGACACACAACGATTGGGCTCCAGTGTTCTTTACTGATGAGTCCCGATATTGTTTGGACTTTACTGACAGGAGGCAAGGGGAGTGGCGAAGACAATGTGAGCCATTTAAAGATGCCTACATCAATGAACACGACCGTTATGGTGGCGGATCAATTATGATCTGGGGAGGAATCAGCAGGAACGGCAGAACGGACCTGCATGTCATGGGGAGAGGGACGATGACAGGGGTTCGGTACAGGGATGAGATCCTCAATATGTATCTAAGACCATACGCTGGTGCTGTTGGCCCTGATTTCATCTTGATGGATGATAACGCCCGTCCCCATCCTGCTAGGGTGCTGAATCAATTCCCAGAGCAGGAGACAATTGTCCGCATGGACTGGCCCGCGCGTTCGCCGGACCTAAACCCTATCGAGCATGTGTGGAACATGCTGCAGGTCGCCATTTCTGGTCATAGGGCACAACCCACAAGTCTAGAAGAGCTCAGAAATGCCCTTGTTGAAGAATGGAACAACAGTCCAATTGCAAGCATCCGGGTTCTGATTGACAGTATAACCCGACGTTGTCAAGCCATCATTTAAGCTAGGGGAGGCCATATGTTATTGACATTAACTGTGGTAACGAAACATCAAACGAACACTGTCTGTTTTCACTTTACATGTCAGAGGTGAAGCCATGAAGTGTTCGTGAAAGCCAAATGTCATTAAATGCACTTTCAAATGTGTTTTATCCAATATATTGTTCATCAGTGGCAGTTATCAAATTTGCATGTGATTTCACAAAAAATTCCTATGATCCCTATCAAATTTTGAGTAGTATATATGGCGTCACTGACCACATATGAGCTGCACTGCATTGTCACTGCATTCCAAGTTTGGCCTGAAACACCAACTGGGCCCTCATGGCCCTAAGGAGCCAGTACAGCCCTCCCACTTCCCTGGATAGCCCAGGTATTATAGGACTATATTTTAATCTCCTTTAATCAATCAGACTTTAACACCTGTGATTAGTAGAATTCCAATAATAGCAGAATGCTTGTTTGTTTTATGATGGCAGTACAAGTATTTCCTGCAGAATACCACAGATTTCAAATTGTGAAGGACCAAAACCTTGCAACTGTGGCAATAACAAATTCTCCAATCATAAGGACATACATCCGTCCATTTTCCACTAATCTTTGGGCAATGCGAGATATCTTCTGAGTTTGTGATAATTTGCTCAAGCTAAGTTTATACAGCCTAAACAGCACATGCCCGGAAACACTCTTATCGCCTATGATTTATTCTTTGACAAAAAGAAATGGGGTTAAAATTCGCATGGCATGAATCAGGGAGGAAGATGACCTTCCATTTGTGAAAGGCGGGCATTCTTCTCTTCCTATGCTGCGGACACTATTGCTCAACAGCAGCCCTGTGATAACAGTGCTTCCTTCTTAGTGACCTGCATTCCGATCAAAACGTCCTCCGAACCCTCGATTCCCAAACACGGCACAAAGCGGACATTCTCTCGGCAAGCCAGAGGAAGGAGAGCATATTCCGGTGGCATGAAATCAGTTTGGGTTCGCTGGCGGTACGCGGCGTGTTCAAAATAAACAGCGTCCGGTGCTCGGCTATATTTAAATGCCCTTTGGCGATTCCCTTGTCTTGCTGGAGAAACAGAACAGTGGACCATTCTTTGTTGTTGCATAACAGTAATGAGGATGCAGATATTGGGGACTGGGGGGGGGTCTTGCATCTAATCCAATTGGAAACCCAGGATGAGCTATGTGAATTACTGGCACTGTACATTTGGGCATTTCCATGCAAACGTCAACCTCGGCATGAAAAATATGTTTTTAGATATGAGCACAAATACACCTCGAAATCTTACAGAGGTCTGTATTTTGGTGTACTTAATTTGGCAGACCAATAGTCGGATAATTCATTGTTTATAGAGCTAATGTAAGGGATGCAGATATTTTATCTAACCCTAAAAAAGACTAGCAACATCCATAACGCCAGGATGTCACATCTATAATGCCAGTTTTTCCTAAATTGTTCTGAAATTAAAACAAACATTTTCATAATTATACTCTTTATATGCAAGTAATACTCCATGTGACAGATCAAAAACATTCCACGTTTGACTTCAAAATTCACAAAAAATGCACAATGTAAATAGGCTCTAACAAAAGTCTGTTTTTCGGGTCACGTCCAGAACATTGATTGTTTGTCATGTTGCTATGTGATGACAATATATATCAAAAATAGCGAAAGGTGTCTACACTCTCCCAAATAGGTTCTATAAATTAAGTGTATTATTTGATTAATACTTAACCAGTGTCTCTTGTGGAACAATTTGTCAGTAGTTTGGAGTCCCTGTGTCACATCCATGAAGCTGGAATTCACCCTTTAAAACTACAGTCTGGGACAACCAAGGCCAGAGTGTCGTTAGATAATCTATGACCAGCATTGTCACTGAAGTCCCGAGAATGCCCAGAGGTCCTACTTCATCCCAATGAAAAACCTGATAATACCCAGTATCTGAATAAGTGGCACCATTCATCAATCTTCACCAGGGACACTGCCCTACTCGAGAAATTTCCCTGTTTTCTTCCACGGGCAAATTTGGTATGGCTGGGTAACCTACCAGCCAATGAGCATGCCTGAACAGCCTTGGGCTTCGGGTCAAGAGGGGATAATGACCATGCATGAATTGGCTGACGTTAGCATACTATAGAGTATAGCAATTGAAAACACCAAATAATTTTTCCTCCCTTGACTTCATCTCGAAATAAAGTATACTTAAAGCCCAGGATGACTGTTATTTCTTGGGTTGTGCAATGTATATTCTGACTCATACTTTTCAATGAATTAACAAACAATTTGGTCCCAACAATATCACGCACAGTTCCCCTTCAAAAAAAAGGTACGAGTTTGCTGTTTGACATCTTCCTTCAAAGTCAACATCGGCACTTCTGCCCGTTGAATACTACAAAGAACGCAAAATTCTAGTAGCGTAAACACTTAAATGACACAGTAGCTGTCATTGAGGCAGAGTCGAACACAGCCAGACTCACCTGTGATGATCTTCTTCTCCCCCAGGTCGAACTGAAGCCACCGTCTGCGGTCGCTGAGTTCTGGTGCCCACGTGCGCACCACGGTGTCCGGGTGGGAGCCGTTGGGGGACCACTGGTACAGCCGCCACCTTTCCAAGCACGTCTGGCACCAGGAGCTGGCGTTAACCGATACGGGATGCAACACGATCTGCTTCTTCAAATCTGCAAAGGGGAAATGGAGCGGCTCAAGATGAGAGCCGTAAAGGTGCCTGGCTATGGCTAACCTGATGGCTCCAACATGTCTACCTCAGCGCAAGCCTCAAAGCCACAAACACAGAGTATCAAAAGGCCACACCTAATTACCTTGCATGGTTTTTTACAGCCATTTGTTATTGCCTAATGAGATACACATGTCGGCAATAATTCACCCCAGTGGCTTCCATTGGCTTGACAGGGAAAGTTTATTAAGAAAGGGCATCTGTCGTGTAACTGAAGTCACATGCTGTAAAAAGCACAAAGACATGAAAACCCACAGGGGAAAGGTGACCTCCATCTCTCCCACACCCACTTCCTTTAGAGAGGAAGAAAAAACTAGTGGTGAGTCCTAGCCTGGAGACTCCCATAAACATTAAGACTGCTACAATGATAAACGAAAAACTGGAGGGGATAAAAAAAACAAAAAAAAAAAAACACATTAAACATCACTCCCATGTCATACACTTAAGTCAGAATTTTTTTGGACAGGCAAGCAATTTTAAAAACCAGAAGTCCCTATGCTTTTCAACAGTCAGCCAACTGTCTACTTTAATTCGGGGCATTTGCATCCACAACGTATATGGAGTTAAACCGAGGTATAGCTCAGCTAAATTGTGTCAGAGTCTAAAAATGTAGACCTACTTGTATACTCAGAATAGTGCATGAGAGTATATGGAGAAAGCAGAGCCCTGGCAGAAAGCAAATGAAAAAGCCCTTAAGTGAAATACTCCACACTGCCAGCACAGGGGGTTTGAGAGATCAGTGCACAGTCAGGTCCAAGCAAGTGATGCAATAAAGGGCATTTGTCAAAGTCGGGTTCCCTGACCGCCTGAGATGGCTCAGCTAATTGAATGGAGAGGAGAACGGCCGGATCAATCGGGCCAGACGTCCATCAACTGATGGTCTCCAGGAAAGGCCTGCCCTGTTCCCTGAACTCTGGTGAAACATCTCTACCTTCAGTAGGAAGGGGAAAAAGCCCTGTAGATAAACAATAATGCTGCTGAGAAGTCACTGCAGAAAATTCCACTGCTGTCCCTCATGGTCACCACCAGCCATTCAGGAAAAACCATTCAGGAAATAACTGAAGCACTGATGTCTATATATCGATATCCACACCCATCTGATCCCTCAATATCCCCAATTCATGGTTAGATTAATATACGTCAAACTTGAGTAGTAGTCCAGCTTCCAATTCATTACTGTGTCCAGGCTACAGGGCATAGTTCGGCACTAGTCTCCATTCACACTGACCTAGCCATTTGGCCCATGAAATTTAAAGTTAGGAAAACGTAAGCCTAATTTGTAGAAATCCATAAGACACCCCCATGTCATACTACACAAAAAAAGGACCAGTTCTCTCACTGAAAAGGCGAATAACAGTGCTGGAAGTCTGGTCATACAGTCCATCAATCCATTCTCTATACCGCTTCTTCCTCACTAGGGTCGTGGGGGAGCTGGAGCCTATCGCAGCTGACCATGTTTAATACCAAAGGGCAGAGAGCTAACAAAAAGAACTGAGGACTTCAGGTCAACCTGAGAGATATCAACTGTCAATATACCGTACCTGTCAAGTTTCTCACAATATGTTAAATAAAGAAATAAGTACATATTATTTTGCAAACAAAGATCTAATTTTTAAATCCATCAGACTAACTGCCATTTTCTTGTCATATTTGCAGAGCATTCTCAATTTTTTTATTTTTTTATTAACAAGGCGAGTCATATGACTATAATGAATTCGCAGCTGCACGGCTGTCTAACTTCCAAAGACAAGCTGCACTTGAGGTGTGCTCTTAATTAAGCTTTTCGCCCAATAAGTCCCAAAACCGCTTGACTTTAATTCGGCTGTTGGAAATTCGAGGGAGCTATTTGTCTGTTTACTTTGCTAAATATGGCTTATTTGAGAATTCCAAAATTTTGGACACTATTCAAACAAGTCAGTTAGTGTCTTCACTTCTGACCGTTTACCTTTTACAAGATTCCATCTGAGATTATATAAAGAAGTAAACCTGCATAAATTTCTCTAAAAACAGAGTGCTGTGACATGACCAAAGTGTGTCCAAACTTTCGACAGGTACTGTATCACGGAATATAGACAGTAACAATAACAGACAAATGTGATAAAACAAATCAGATACATGTTTCCCTATCCATATGTCCTTCAGTAATACCAGCAGGATTGCCCCATTCAGGAACATGGACAACAGCCCAGAAAAACAGACTCTACCTGTCAGTGCAGGTACGGGGAGTCTGTACATGCTTACGAGTTTGCTTCAAACACCCGGCTGATGAGCCATTCCCACGCTGCACACGAGCAGCGATAGGGCTCAACGGACTTTCATTTTCCACGTGACTGGCTGTTAGGGAGTGGATTAAAACCTTAATATTTACAGGACGCAACAAATAACGGACACCAACAGACCCAATTAACGCAACGCTGAACATCAGAAGTGATCGCGAACAGACTCAAATGTTGTGGCAGAATATACGATTCTTTGTATGAGTGACAGGAAACAGCAGGTGTGGAGGATTAGGTAAAAAGAGCCCTTACCGTCGGTGACGAACGTGAAGAGGGTGTCGGACAGGGAGCCGCTGAAAGACAGAATAAATCAATCAGCGAGAGGCTGTTAGGTTTAGCTGTTTCAATTACGCTGATGAATTGAGGGCCATTTCCCTTTGAGAGACAATACCCAATGGGACATCGGGGATCCCCTCCCCCCCAACCATTGTCAGATACCCTAAAACAGCACCTCAGGCGGGTCCGGTGCCTTCCTCCCACTCCCTCATTACCCCCTCTTTACTGTCTCTGACTGCAGGAAGGAGGGAGGGGTGAAAACCACACAGCTGAGGGAGGGGGGCAGTGTTTAATTACAAGGAGTTTTAATAGGGGTTTAAGGCTTCAGATGTGCTTTACAGAAACAGTCATCATTTTTCACAACACTTCCTGAACCAGAACTTCATTTATAACATGGGGGAGACGCCCATCACAGCCAGCTTGTGTTATAAACCAAAACTGCACATTATTCTACAAAGTGGGGGGGGGGAAGAAAGAGCGAGAGAGAGAGAGAGAGAGAGAGAGGGAGAGAGAGAGAGAGGGAGAGAGAGAGAGGGAGCGAGAGAGAAAAAAAATATAGGGATGGAGGTTTAAAAAAAGGATGCAGTGAGGTCAGGATAAATAAATACAAATAAGATATTTGTCAGCGAAGGGATGAAGGACATTTTTCTTCCATAACAGACACATGTTTCACCATGGAAAAAAAAAAAAAGATTGTTCTGGTCAGACAGAAAAATTTCGCACTCAAGGTGAAGACAAGAATACAGGTGTGACATCAAACTTGTCTGAACAGCAGCCTAAAGATAGAGAAACGGTTTTAAAATTTTGCGCATACCACATACTGAAATACCATAGAGATATTACAGTGAAACGCCAAAGTGACACAAATGAGCCTACATCCCCTGTGGCAGGAGAGATAAATCAAGCTGAAAGTGTCTTCTTTCCCTGGCACATAGTAATGACCTCTTGCTGGCTGGCGGCAGATGGCCCTTAAACTTAGAGGTCACTAGAATCTTCCACTGATGATGAATGATCTCAAATCTATGATCATATGAGCGCATTCAATTTTCCCCATACTTCATAAAAAGAAATAGTTTTCCATGTTTTTCTTCAGGTGGTAAACTGAGTACCATAAAACAAGCAAAACGTTCCAAAATAATGTATGTATCAATAGACAAATATGTAGAAGTTCTGACCAATTCTATAGGACCAACAACCAGAATGAAAGAACTGCAGAGAACTCTTAACTGCATGGTTTATTCCATGCTGTAAAGGGTTAATAACAATAGCTATTAATAGCCCAATTAAAATTGCTATCGATTTCAGCCATTTATAGTTGCTTACAGCTGGCATTAATGATTAATGCACGTAGAGCTATGTGCACCCAAAAAAAAAAAAAGTGCGCCACTGTATGGAAGACCTGCCATAAAGAGAAGCTTGCAGAACATACGGAACTTTCCATAGACTCTACTTAAAATCAACAGCCTTCATCCCACACAAGACAGCCTTAATTCAGAACACCGCCTAGATGGAAATTAAACTATATTTAAAACTGCTACCACCTCAGTTTTTTGCCTAAGCTGCTAAGCTTTCGCTGGAAATCTGGTGTGTCACGCCAAATCTGAGCGTCTGGATAACTGCTGTTCAGAGAACAAGTCTCTCCTGTAGTCACGGGAACTGGGGATCAATGAAGAACTCAATTGGCTCTTGGTGAAACCTATACAGTGAAGACTAATGCTCCCCATCAAGGCGTTAATTACAGCCAGCTGGCATGGCGGGACATGGCGGTAAGCAAACCGGCAAGGCGCTAGCATGCGGTTTGCACTCATGCCCGCTTAGCGGTGCAAAAGGCATCTTCAGAGCCGCCAAACAGATTACTTTCTGGCGTACAGAGGGAGGAGCAGAGAAGCATAAATTTAATGAAGGGTTTAATCAAATGCACTGTCGGCAGGGGCTTCAGCAAACGTATCAAAACCCCCATAAAGAAAGACGACCCTTAAATTCCACATTCCACAGTTTTGTTTTGTCCTAATAAGAGTAACATAAATCTCAACAGTCACTCCTCCATCAACTGAACTGCCAGCCCCAATCCTGGATCCTCTGAATACGTTACATGGCATCTCATTTACATTATATCCATTAGCTCAGCATAATGTCCCAGGTTTGAATAACAGAAGGGACACCCTGAATGAATGAATCCCATTTCCTAGCTGTTCCAATCCAATCCCTCATTTCAAATCCTCTCCGACAAGCATCAGGGCCTCCAAACATGACTGCCATGCATCACCAGATTACATGTATATATAGAACTGCTGCAGTCCATGACGGTTTACTGATGCCATTTTTCTTTTCCTCTACTTCTGGGGCGCTATAAATCTCAGCGATTGTCATTACCCCAAACAGAGCGTCTCAACCATTAGCCTGAGTTTAGCCAATCCATCACACATACAGCAGTGAAGATGGAGGCCCCTTATAAATGCGATGCGACGTGGAAACCCAGAGTCAGGGTCAGTCGCCGCTTGTGTCCTTCATTTAAACCTAGTGTTGCTTGACCGAGAGGGGGAACCACATTTTGAACAGACATGACAGGAAAGTAGGCCCAAGTCCTTTAAATGATGCCAAACTCCAAATGAGAAGGTTCTACCAGGCAAAAAAAACCCTGCTTAGTATAAGAGCGAATGGAGCCGTATCATTATTTCATACTGAGGCATGAATGACAGAAAACACAACAAGCCTGTAATTTTAAACTGAGCTCTTAGTATCAAGTGTATAATGCACAAGGTGTGGCCATCTGTAAAGACTCATAGGTGCATTTGTTTACACTGCAAATTTATTTTTCTAGTTATAAAGATCGCAGAAGTTTTTTACTACCATTGAAAAATCACGTAAAAAGGACTTTGTGATATAAAGCCGCTATATCCAAGACTTACCACTATTCACCGCGAGAAACACTGGGTGGCTTATTGGGCATTTATACAATGAGAAGTATTTCCTCAGAGAACGAAATACTGAACAATGAAAAATGTGGATTCCAGTGAGATTAAAGGCATAATGGGACTGCAACAGTGGTTTGGCATTTTACAATCTCTGCTGAGGAGCACGAGTTAGAAGCCCAAGAATCCCATGATCTATTCCATTGCTAAACATACCGATCCCGCAGATAGATACCCAAGAATTTTGCAACTACATTTCTATAGAGGATTGATCAGAATGTGATGTGTTGGTCAATCGCCAAGCGTGTCGCAGGAGTCCAGGGGCACTCACTCTTTGGACTGGATCCCATTAGCTCTGGCGGCCACGTAGTGACTGCAGCCTTTGCGCTCTTCTACTGACACGGCCCCACCCACCTCATCTTGGATGACGCCCGCGTGGACGGCGGCTTTGCACAGGACAGATGTCTGAAACGGGAGAGGCCCGGTTATTACGGTCAGAAAAGAATGCAGACAAAAGGCAGGTGCCCTCTCCATTCGCAACACGCCTCTCAGGCTACCATTCAAGGTCCAAAGTCACAGTTTACAAAGGTCATATTCAAAGTATCACCATGAAAAAAACAAACAAACTAAAGACAAACAATTAGACAACCTCTAATTTCCAGAAATTAAGCAATACCCAACATTTCTTTTTACATGGGCTACATAGCTCCCCCCCATTTCAAATTTAGAATGTTTAGAACGTATGGAACAAAACATTCGAGAATTTACATTTTATCGTACTCATTTTATCAACATTTTAAAAAAATGACATTCATTAATGAGAAACAGAAATGTTAAATGCCCTCTACTGAATTAATTGCCAAGAAAAGCAATACTTTGTTGCAAGACAATGCCTTCAAAATAACAGCTTGGAGCAGCGGCACTTATTATGGGCAGAGACAGGTACAAGGAAGGTGTTTTCACAAAGAGCAGGCCTACTGACTGACTTAGCACTTAAACAGCCTAACGAGTGAAAACAACCCAGTCATTTCCTATACTGGGGAGGGGGGTATGCCTGCCAAACTAAACCATGATAATTGCAGTGCCATGTATAGAGACTGTCTCCAGTAAACAGCTTTTAAATTTTTACAGGTTATGACAGCTGAGACCAGCCGTGAAGTCAACAACAATTCCAGCACATCCCATCCACAAACACAAAGCATAATACCAGCTCTTGGTCTGACTGCAACAATGAGGATCAAAACTTGGGAACTGCAATACATCAGCAGGAAGAACAACAACATCCGTCAATATTTCTTTGTAGGTTGTGAACAGATGAGCAGCTACATTCAATTTGGAAAAGGCTACTACCGAGTAAAGGATGTTGTTCTAATTAGGTGGATAAGCACAATGCAACAATTAAGAGGGCGAAAGCACGTTAGCATAGCGATAGCTTTACGAGCCATTTACTAGGCAGCTTCTAAAAGTCACTGGCAGGGGCAACACTCAATACTTTGTCCTTATCTGCAAAAACAGCTGCTACCTATTCAAATTTAACTGCCTCATTGCCTCCAATGGCAGATAAACCACAGGGTGATCATAAATAAAAAAGCATTCTGTATCTCGCTCACATGACATTTCCTCACAAAGTGTGAGCCATAGTTTTTTTGCGGTCCTCAAACACTGGCCTGTGCCAGATTATCGTGGGGGGCTTGAAGAGACAGTGGCCAGTTCAGGTTTCAGCCCAGTGAGCGACAAATCATTTTTTTGACTGGTTGTCCACGGACAAGCTCGTCAATGAAAATCAGAGTGCACACTGATATTTTGCAATTGTAATTATTCCTAGCCCTGCTTCTCCAAAACAGAATGAAAGGGAAAATTAGTTTTAACCTCTTAAACTCCAACATTTCACATAGGTTTTCCTCAAGTTAATGTAGGCAAACCGGGTAGTCATTACAATGCCGCGGACAAAACGGTAGGATACCGGAATCAAATGTTTGTAATGGCAAGGTTCATACACAAAGGTAAATTAAGGGCACCCATTTGTTCAACTACAACCAAGATTCTCAGGGCATGAAACATCTGTCACATAACTGAAACACGGCTAACAAATAGGTTTGTTAAAAATTAGACAAAAATCAGCAAAATAAAAAAGTAATTTGCGATCAAAACACAACCAAATTATGTGAACAGGACCTAAATCTTGTCTATTTTTCACACCTAAGAGATTGAGGGGGAATAAATAAGTTAGCAGTTTTTTTAGTTAAGAGTTTGAAAAATGTAATGGCAACGGACGCAGAAGTATGATTTAGTAACGGATGCACAACAAAAACATAGTTCTACTTAACTACGTATTAAGTTTAAATAATGATATATGCATTGTTATTCACAATCATAGTTCACCATTATCTATTAAAAATTATCAATGAATAAAATGAATTATTTGCAATAGCTTTTTACCTCTGCCAACGAGGTTATGTTTTTGCTTCTGTTTATTTATCTGTCTGTCTGTTAGCAGGATATCTCAAAAACAGTTGCATAGGCTTTCATCAAACTACACAGGATGTTTAAGTAGCACTAGGGGAACAAGTGACTACATTTTGGCATATCTAGGCCAAAGTACAGCTGAGATATAGGTCAAAGATCAAATCCAACTATGCTGGCAGAGGTATGGGCTCTCGCGAGTCCAGCTCTAGTATTTGTTAGAATCACTTAGATATGTTCAATGGAAGTAGTCGCAGCAGCGCCGCAGCACAAGCTTGCAGTCAGATTTGGATAACTTGAGAAACTGGACTCTCGTAGAAGATGAAGGCATGGAAGATTATACTTCGGTGAGGACAGCACCTTTGCACCATCCTGGACCATTGTGATTGCATTCTTGTGACTTGGGGCTGTCCAGCGGATTTATGGTCACAAACAGAAGTCACTGCACTGTTGTCTGACATCCTCTGGTATCTTGTTGGCTGGTTCACTGGTGGTGGGGGTAGAGTCATCAGCCTCCTCATCCAAGTTGAACTTCCGAACATCATCATTCGCGACGCTTTTCTTAGAGACTGCGGTAAGGCATCCTCAACACTTCGATGGGCCCGAGAAAGACTTAAGGAATTGGTGTACAACAGTGTATACACTGGAGCGGGAGGAAGTCTCCTGTTGGCTCCCAGTTTCTGTAGTGTCAGTCTCTCTCTGACAAGTTCTGGATTTTTCCGCCTTGAAAGATGCTTTTGTTCCGCATATTTCTGTTAGAAATTATATTTCTGCATCATCTCCCAAGGTAGCTTTCTGCTTCTTCCTGTAACGTTGCATCTTCTCTGTTGCAGTTTAAGACATTGAGAGGGTTGCTGATGAGGGAGATCACTCATGAACAACTGCGATTGAATGATGCTGGAGACTGAAAACATCGCCTAGTACCGTCTCCCAATTCATCACACCTTGCATCAAAAGGATGTGTGAATACATCGTGTTGCATTAACACCATCTGAAGTCTGCTCATCACCTCAAGGTGTTAAGTTAATCCTCATCAGACATGAGTTTGCCTTACCTTTATCTTGAATATTAGGATTAACACTTACATTTCTAAATCATATTTATTTACGGGTGGTGTGAACAACCTGGCTGTGTGTAGTCAAGTGATCAAAGAAATTGCCAACTGTATGAAATGTGCTCAACACCAAAAGTGGTGTCACACTTATTCACTTGATTAAAAAAAAAATTCACACTGTTATTTTTTAATATTAGTTAAAAATGAAATAATACTTATTTGAAATGATATATAGTGGATGCATTTAATTAATGTTCTCAAAATAAAATGTGACCTTTAATTCAGGTCTGCTGATGGATGCACAGTAGTTAGTGGTTAATATTTGCAATAAAAATAATGAATGGCCAAATTATGATCATATCATTAAAATGGGTACTTGTATGCTTTCTCTCGTGAATGTTTATAGTGTTATTTGGCAACTGATACACCCCCAAAAAAAGTCCATTTTTCCCTATTTTCAGCTGCTTCAAAATGCACTTTAATTTTCTAATTATGCCAAAAGCCTGATTGTGTATGTTTAGCATGACAAACATGAAAAATCATAGATGGTCAATATTTTCTGAATATTTTTCAAATATGAGAGGAAGTATATCTGATGCTAATTTTTACAATAAAATTGGCTGCAAATTTATCATTGTCACTCGCAATTAAACCCAAATTACTTTTGTCAAATTTAACTGCACAAAAATGAAACTAGATCTAAAATCAAGAGATAATAAGATTTCCAAAAATTAAGATTCAAGATTTATGAGAAGTTTATAGAATTACCCCCCACCCCCCCCCCAAAGACAATGCTACTTCTACCTTAGCCGAACCCAGATAATGACTAACGAAAAAGATGGACGGACAGCCAGGCCTGTAGAATACGCGGTTTTTTTTTGTTTTTTTTTAATTTAATATTCAGAGAACTTTCTCAATGGTTAGATCACTGTAATGTATTCAATAAAAGAAGGCGAGGACTAAGGGTACCTACATTTTTTTCTGGCCGTTTCAGCCAATATTTACCGGGGGTCCAGTATCAGTGGAGGGTACTGTGTGCCTGAGTAATGTAAGGGAAATTATCCAGTAACCACAGAATCAATTATAAAAAAAAAAAAACCATGTGTCAAAACTTCAAACAAAGCTTCAGACTCAAGCCCAAATTTGAAAAGTAAAAGAACATCGTTGGTCAGACTCTCCTGATCCTCTAAGGGCCGATCACTGTGGACCCCACCAGCAGTCTCTTCCAAGCCAGGGACACCGGTACAAACCAACCAACAAACAAAGTTCCACACCAAGCAGCTACGTGCGAGGAAAAGCCCCACCAGACATGAGCTCGACAGCTTCCTTCCTAGAAGATTCTTGCTCACACAACAAAATTCTCTGTAAAAAAATCCAACTCCTGAGTTTCCATTTCCCTGCATCCTGCGTTTCCTTGACTGGCTCCCTGTGGTTCCCAGCACCCAACTAAAAATGGTAGCACTGGGCTACACAGCGACTAGGGAAGCTACAGCCTCATTCCTCTCAACCAATGGTAACAAACCCTTTTCCTCGAGATACACAGACATAGATTTTAGGTCATTAGGTTCATTCCATACCTAACCTCGCATGTCCGATTGTACTTACTAGTAGCTCGATAAGATCTCTGGCTGTTGAATAAGAGTTATATCGTTAGGGTTGGAATGGAAATGTACAGGATGGTAGATCGACAGGGACAAGATTGGTGACAACTGCTCTCGACCATGTGCATTTCTTGGGCCCCAAATGGTTATATCCACTCTCTGATGATGCTGAACAAAAAAATAGCGCGCTATCGCTAGCAGGACCCCTCAGCCCCGAGCTTTGTTTGAGCATATGCATCATTGGTGAGTTGTATCACTAGAAAGTGATTGTGAGAATGCTGTAGTATCTTTCTGCTGACCTGCTATCAGTGCTTGTGAAGTTCGAAGCACTTTCTCCCTCTCGTGCTACAATTCCTATGTAAGTTAAGAACTGCTTACAGTTGATGTGCCAGAGAAGTATCCACATTGTGACAAGACTCGACTAACTAATGTCCGTGATTCGAGAGACGTGACAAAACCGGCTGTAAGTATCGACAGTGTGATATGACTCTACTAATGTCCTTGATTCGAGAGACGTGACGATGAACCAGCTGTATCGGTGAAGTCGTTTTGGAGTTATTCCGCGGAATACGAAATACAGACTGACGGACGGACTCCATGCGTGACAACAATACCCCTAGCCCTTTCGGGCTGAGGGGTAAAAATATATTGGGGGGGCCCGTGCGGAATCAAACACTGGTGATGAATCAACACCAAGGCATAGCACTGGTCACCTTCACTGTACAGAAAAACCACCCATCAACCTCAATGTAACACACTTCTAGACAACAATACTCGATCAAAGGTTAAAATATTATTGGTAACAGAAAAAAACCGCACAATAAATGATAAATTAGTATGAATATGCCATCAACGTTAATTTGGAACTGAAAAACAGTTTGAGCCAAATTACTGAGCTCAGATATAGATGTCGAACATTTCATTCTTACGCAAAACGTGCTAGGGAAACCGTATCCTGAAAAGTAACTGCTTAGTGCACAACTTACAAATAAACAAATGGAAATGTAAAGGTTAAATATGACCTCCACTGCATTAGAACACTGGGAGAACACTATACCGAATTGAACAGTTAGCAGGACATGGCTGTTGGTTTAGCACATTGCAGCCGAGTTTAAGACGACAGAGGCTCAGAAGATCATTCATTTCCACAGGCAACTAGGCTGGCTTGTGATTAAATAAAAGTGACCAACCCTGTGCTGTTTCAAGCGTATTACACAAACCATTCTCTGCCCTTTGCTCAGTCTTTAAGAACTGACCGGCAGGAAAGAATGCCGCCCCATAGGTCAGAGACCTGAACCCCTCATATCAGCAAACATACAGACACACGTCCCACACTTCCCACGAGCAGCAAAGCGCTTGTGGAGAAAAATAGCAAACTCTTCCCCTTCTGATAACAATCAAGAGAGCAGCAAAACACTTCCACACACAGACAACAGGCAACAAGGGCATAATAAACCAGCGGAACCTCTGGCCTCTGCTTTTCTTAGCAAACAAGAGCCCCCCCCTCAGCACCTGCCGAGAAAAGCCTCCACCCAGAGAGCTGAAGGAGCAGATGTTCATCCTGAAGGAAGACAGCCACATAGCGCTGTAAACAATGTGTGTGTGTGTGTGTGTGTGTGTGTGTGTGTGTGTGTGTGTGTGTGTGTGTGTGTGTGTGTGTGTGCGCGCACGCATGCGAGAAGTTTGGGAAAACGTACATACTTGTCGTAGTCTCAGTGTCCATGTGTGTGTGTTTGTGTGTGTCAGAGTGTCCGTGACTGTGTGTGACTCTGTATGTCTGCAGGGTTCTGCCACTGCTGGTTGGCCCCAACCAGCACTAGATATGCACCGACCGCCACTCAGCTTTTCCCGACCGGCACTATTTTTTCAAAGATCAATTAGAATGAGCGCATCCAGCGTCCAATAAAACCGCTAGAGACAATACGTAAATGACCCCAAATATGATTCCCCCCCTTCTATTATTGTCAGAATAGCAAACTTTCGTATTCGACCGGCGCCCTGACATCTTGGCTGCGTCCTGGCGAGTTTTCCTTTGACGCGTTTTCAAATTATCGTAATAATCCATTGGCAATTGAAGACACTGCTTCACTCCATATATGATCTAACAACGATGAAATAATGGGCAAAATTCAGTACAGAAACATAACTTACTTCGTAAATTCGGCCTATGCTTTACCAAAGATAAACTGCTCTGACACTTCCGCGCTACCTTTTCCGCACATCAGGAGAGTTAACTTGCACTTCATTATGGCTTAAATTTTTCGTTTAAAGACCGAAAAACTTCCATGCATAGAGATTTCAATTCCGCAAGAGAATCTCTAAAATACACAAGATTGAATAATGACTGACCTGCGTTCCAATGAAATATCGTTTCTCACTCTCGGAATAACGAGCGTTGGTGTAAAAAGTGGGACTCAGCAATTAAATATAAAAAGCGTGAGACTCAAGCCATATGCCTGCAAGTTGACAGGTATGAAATTTTGAATAACACTGATTTAAATGCAACAAATAAGTGTCCAGACAAATGATTCTCATCTTACCTAAACTGGGAGAACTAGCGGCACCTGACAGCGTGGAGTGCTCTCCGAGTGAAATTTTTGATAATTATGAAAATGACTGAGAACAGGTCAGGACTAATAACTGTTTTAAAAGGATGTTCTGCACCCCCCAATTCCCAGTTCTGGCTCAGCCACTGCCAAATAATGATCGTAATAGAACATTAATGATTCAACATATTGTGTCATTAACTTACTTATGAATCGTTAAGAGTTTTATGAATTGTTTAGATTTGTTAAGCTTCATTAGAAATGCTTAAACATAAATCACAGTTGTGCAGTCATGTTCAGAAATTTAATCAAAAGTATTTGGATACAAAATAGAAAAACAAGTTTAAGAATATGGCATTTACCGTAAAGTTCAGTGTATACGGCGCACCCGTTTAAGGCGCACCTCGACTTTGGGACTTGTCCAAAAAAAAAAAAAAAAAAAATCACTGCTAGTATTCTCTCCGTTTTTGTCTAAATGCATGAGATCGGACGTTAACTGTCCTGGTTAGTAAGCCAATTTGGGCTTATGTTTTCATGACATCGCATATAGCTCCAGTTTGACCTTATAAAATTGGGTGTACATTTGCATGTATGTGGGAACTTTTGCTGCGATTCTGTTGTTCCCATATATAAGGCGCATCCCCAACTTTTCATATTTCCTTATGTAAAAACAAGTGCGCCATATACATGGAACTTTATGGTATCTATAAAAATTACAGCCATCTACCTAGGCACCTTTGAGAACACCAAAGAACACAGTAATCTCTGGTGACGGAGAGGAAATATTTGCATTCAAATTGCCGCAAAAATTTTTCCCTCACATTACATATCACCACCAACTCTCACATTAAATCTACGCCCCTTACTGAAAAGATCATTTTTGACTAATGTATATTAAGCTGTGTAGTTTGTGGAAGGCGGATTGTCAGTTTAGGAGACATTTTCTGTCCAGCACTCCAAGCATCCTGGGCAGAACCCTGTGAATGTGTCTGTTCGTGTGTGTGTGTGTGTGTGTGTCTGTTCGTGTGTGTGTGTGTGTGTGTGTCTGTTTGTGTGTGTGTGTGTGTGTGTGTCTGTTCGTGCGTGTGTGTGTCTGTTCGTGCGTGTGTGTGTCTGTTCGTGCGTGTGTGTGTCTGTTCGTGCGTGTGTGTGTCTGTTCGTGCGTGTGTGTGTCTGTTCGTGCGTGTGTGTGTCTGTTCGTGCGTGTGTGTGTCTGTTCGTGCGTGTGTGTGTCTGTTCGTGCGTGTGTGTGTCTGTTCGTGCGTGTGTGTGTCTGTTCGTGTGTGTGTGTGTGTCTGTTCGTGTGTGTGTGTGTGTCTGTTCGTGTGTGTGTGTGTGTGTGTCTGTCTGTTCGTGTGTGTGTGTGTGTGTGTGTGTCTGTTCGTGTGTGTGTGTGTGTCTGTTCGTGTGTGTGTGTGTGTCTGTTCGTGTGTGTGTGTGTGTCTGTTCGTGTGTGTGTGTGTGTCTGTTCGTGTGTGTGTGTCTGTGTGTGTGTGTGTGTCTGTGTGTGTCTGTTCGTGTGTGTCTGTTCGTGTGTGTGTGTGTGTGTGTGTGTGTGTGTGTGTTCGTAATGTGGGACTAGTTATCGGACCCCCAGCATGCAATAATAACCGCTAAACGACTCAGAGGAAAAAAAAAAAAAAAACACTGGTCACTCACATGTCTGTAGCCCTGAGTAACGTCCCCAGATATGTCGCCGGCCACCGCTCTACATCCTGCTGGACAGTACTTCCTGTAAAACAGCACAACAATGCGGCACACGCTCCGTGAGCACTCTCACGCCTCATCCTGACAAACATCCCCGCTCCAGATTACATCATCAGGGTCACATCTGTCAATGCTTCACATGCTCCTAACACTATTTGTATAAGTCTGGCACAGCCAACAAGACACAATCTCATGGATTAATCCACGGCTCGTGAAAACAAAAAACATGGCAAAGATAAGCAATGTAACCATGATATAAAAATAATCCTGAACAGATTTATTGAGATTGGTTATAATATTTTTCATTAAGGTAAGCCCAGACACACACAGAACACTCACGTGTATCTAGAAGAGGAAAAATGGCTGCCTTTGTCCAAACAGGTGAGCAGATCTGGAAAGAGGCAGGAGGTGCATTTTATGGGAAGGAAATTTGATGGCATAGTCATAGAAATTAATGGTAGTAATAACTAACATAAAATTTTATTCGCTGTGAATGGCATTGCCGTGGACTGTGAGCGACGATTCTACAAAGGATTCAGCCTATATCTGGCCGGAAAAATGACTGAGTCAATTAGGAACTTCATAAAGGGTGCAGCCTAAACCTTAACAGCAATGATTATAAATCTCTTATTCCATTTTCTCTTCTTAATTCACAGAAAATAACCATCTACCCTGATGCATGGTGAATCCTGAGGCATGAATAAAATGTTTGGTCACACTTTAGATGAAGTGCTGCTTATAAAGTCTTCATACAGCATGCATAATGCCCTCAAAATCATCCCTAAGTAAATGTCATGCTCAGCAAAGGGTGAAATAACACAACCTTATTCAGCATGTGATGCCAGATGTGATATAACTGACCATGTCACTTAGCTGGTGGCTAAATGCTATGGAGGGTGACATTGTCAGCTAAGTGACATTGCCATTGTCATATCTGACTTAAAGAAAGCAGTTTTGACAGAATCCATTTCTCCAACATTGTGAACATCTGCCTTATGCCATGCTAAGCTAGCAGGAGTGAATGCAGTTATGCTACCATGGTATTTGCAGCGATTGAGCTAAAATAACAATCTCTGGCTGAATATAATATGACACGATGGAGAGGATACAGGAAACCAACCCCATTTCAACCAAATGAAACCACCGTAACAGGACAAAGGACAAAACTCAACTCCTCCGCTCTCTCCAATGCAGAGATACTAATGACTCACGTAAACAAACCAGGGATTTCCACACGTCCCAACTTTCACCATGAACACCATACAGGACAGGGCAGAAAACTACTCAGACACTTCCAAAACACAAACGACATTCACAACAAATTTTCACACAGAGAAACAAAATCTTATCCAGCATTTTTACCTTGTATTTAGATTTAACACCAATTTGCATTACCCTTTTTCTAAGAAAAAAAAAAAATTGTGCCACTGATGTGAGAATATTGACTCATTCCTTGATTTGTCCAGTGTAAGTGAAATTATAACCACATAGATGAACTGAAAAGTGAGTCAAATTCTCACATCAGGGGCAAAAATTTTTTCTGAAATGAACATTAGTAGAAATAGGTATGTGAATCAAAATAAAAGATTAAAATGCTTGCTAAGACTTGGCGTTTGCAGTGCAAAGCGGCAGCCGCACAGCAGCGAGGTTGGAGGGATCACAAAAAACATCAGAGCAACATTGTAGGCATGTTCTGTATTAGCCAGTCTTTGCAGGCAGCGACCCGAGGCTTTAGGCTATGTGGCGCGCTATACCGCCATGCTGCATTTCAACATTCCAAGCTAGGTGTCAGAAAACAGGCAATGCTAACGCGGAGACTGAAGCATTCCTCTCCTGTGTGAGGAACAGACATGCCCGAACAAACAGCCCCCTGAGACACCAACTGCAACCCTGCCAAAGCGTCACGCGCAAAGGACGCGGAGTAATTACGTTTCCGCCATCGATACCCGGCGTGCCATCCAGGAGATTCATTACGCCAGGGGGCTCCAGTAACCATGAGTGATGCAACCACTGCAGAAATTCTGAGCCAGCTTAATGTGCAAGATTCATTCAGTTTGCAAGTAACAGTTCCGAGCTATGAACTCTGTGCTACCCTGAGGTCCTGCCCACAATCGCGACTGAAATCTGGAGTAGAGCAGTTTTTTAATCCCCATATGGGCAAAAAAACTAGTTACATCTTTGAAGTGCAGCTTTTTTGGAACTATTTCCCCAAGTCCTGCGCTTGTGTTCAAGAAGTTAATTTTTTCTGTTGCATTAGAATGTTGAGTAAACCCATCAATGACCACTGTCCCATTTTTGGGACACAGCGCATTTTATCCTCTTTGTCCCAAAGTGAATGCATTACTGTGACTAAGCTGCTATAGGTTAATCAAGGGAAGTAACTGGCATCCAGGAAAAGTGCTTATGAGAGCAGTATTTCTTTCCAGCAACGGTGGGGGAGGCCATTTGCATGAATTTCTTGAATCAGTGACAGCACTATGCAACGCTCTGAAAGGTGAGTGCACCATTTTTTTTTTCTGGAGACGCGTTTTTTTTAATAAAACATTTAAAATAAAAATTGCAGATTATAGCATTATTGAAATATGTTCTTAGAATGATTCTTTTTTTTTATGCTTTCAACAATCTGTACATTTGTAACGGGACATACATATTTGGGGTCTTCGATGAAAAAATTATTTTTCAAGTGTTACACATTCATTGTACGCTGTATGCGATAAAATGCAACTTTTACTTTGAAAAGAAATTTGGGCATTAATGGTTAATGTAACAAAACTACGGATTGCAGTTGTATACAAACCTCCACAACTTCAGACCCATTTGAAATTTAAGAGGAATTCCTGAAGTTTTCAAGGATCCCAAATATGTCCTGCTGACTTGCAGTAATTTGCTTATAAAATGATGTAGAAGATCTAGATATTATCTATATGATGCAATGCTGAGGCCATAAAAACCTAGCATCCGGAGTTTGAATATTTCTCTCAATATATGTGTAATGTAACTTCAGTGAACTGCTGAAACGAGCAGACACAGAGTGTGTATGTGACAATGTCCTACAATATGAAAAAAATGTCTTTTCTGACTTTTCTGAACCTACTTAAGGGAAAACAGATTTCAAGGGGTTAGCAACATTTTAATCACCCATTTGTGATCTCACACTTAAGACTCAAAACAATGTTAAAAATGCACACTCGGAGCGAATGGACGTAGGTCGAATAGTAGAAGAGATCAGGCTCACCGTTGTGCTCCCTGGTCGCATAGGACAGGAGGAACCCTCGGCCGGAAACGTGGACGCCGCTGCGGAATTCGACCATGATCTCATCGGCGTCGATATGCACGGGGTCTCTGGGCGGCGTCCTCAGGCTCATGCAGGGTGGCCTGTACACTGAGGCGCCAGAGAGCAGCCAGTCAACTCAAGTGTACATAAAGGTCTCAAAAGCATCATGTGCCAAAAAAACAATTCTCACTTACATGGAAAAGAAAAGAAAAAGAAAGGAGGCAAGACACCTTACATATGCACCCACTACCCTGCCAGAGCTGCCAGACATAGCTAATGTCACCCCAAAGAGTGTGAGAAAGCCTTTCAGTGAGATCATCTATGACAGAATGATGATGAGGTCCAAAGGTGAGATGTCTCACCATAGACCAACTGCCACTCCTCTGAAATCAGTTACCTGAGCCCCTCTTCCTCCCATCTTTCCAAACAAAGAAGAAAATGCGTTTCCTGCTCTGTGCCTGAGGCCGGAGTTAGGCTAAAAATAATTTGTGCAGTGGACAAAAGAAGGCTGGGACACCCACAGAGGCCCTGGGGGCTTCTCAAAGTGTTGGCGCAGCACGGCCTGGATGTAACGGTGCTCCTGTCTCAACAGCTTCCTTCTTCCACCTGACATGCCCGAGACACAATGAGAGACTCATCGCCGCAACGGGAGGCAGTTTCGCCCGAGAGAAACAGTCACGTCCGCACCTTAATCCAACGTTACATAGACATGACATGACTAGCAGATTAGCCTAGGCTTGAGCGCTCAGAGCTCGGCACATCCAGTTCAAATATTCAAGTCCAGCTTATCCCACGGAGTCAGATTCTATAAGAGGTGGTAGCTGACCCCAGGGCCAGGGGTTGGTGCTGTGCCTAAAACATTAACATGCAGAGGTACAGCACTGCAATATTTTCAATGGCATAATATTTTGTGGTATGTAGCTGAATTAATTAATTTTTGAGTCATGTTGCAGTATTGTCATTTTATGTCTGGCACATTGTGCAACCCTGTATGAAGAAATAAAATTTTACTTGAATGTATTCATTTGCAGTCAACCAAAACACATTTCCTCTAAGGATCGACCGATATGGATTTTTTAGGGCCGATGCCGATACCGATTTTTTTCCATCACCCTTAGCCGATAACCGATAATGGACTGCCGATTTTCTAGGGCCGATATTTGTGGCCGATACCACTTTTGCTCCCTCAATTTACATCAAAAAAATGACACAATGATAAAAAATATCAGAGGTCTCAGGTTAGACAAACATTTATTGAAAAGTTTCAACCAGCCATCGATGCGATGGCTGCTCCTCCCCAGTGAGACGCGCAGCCCCCCCCCCAAACACACACACATATCAGCAGAGCAGACGATGACCAAAAAACTCTGTTACCGCTGGATTGATAACGACAGCAAACAGCTCTGAATACGTTTTCACGAAACACTGACACAAATTAGTACTACATGTAAAACATTTATCTCATTTAAGTTCTTCTAGTGCATGCCAAACACCTCTCTGATAGCAGACATGGCTGCGCCACTCCGCTCTGAGGGAGAGAGCACACAGCAGGGCTCGAAATTAACTTATTTGCTTGGTAGCGCTGCGCTCCTAAGTTCAAAAAGTTAGGAGCGCGAGCAAAAATTTAGGAGCGCACAAGCCGAAATCAAAGAAGCACCAATATATGTATTTTTTAATGTTTAAAGAAACTACAATATAACACTCCACATTAACAATACAACTGTCTCCAACAAATGACAATTATTAAACAATATGAGGGTCTTTAGTTCATTGATTAACAAAGGTTTCCACTAAATTGGCTTTATGCCATATCTGGAGGCCAGGATTTAAAATTGGGTCTCCTTGCTCTCTGCCCTTCCATCCATCTCCTCACTGCGTGTGAGGCATCAAATATGTCCAGAGGACCCTCCACACTGATCCCAATCAAATCTTAAATTGCATTAGGGTTAATTGCAGATCTGACGCAAAGTCCTTTTTTGCCTCAATATTGCAATATGAATCAGTCCACAGCGGTCACTTTGCTATTTGTTGGCTTATTATAACATAAGCAGACTTTATAATGAGTTGGATATGTTTGTTTTAAGATAGCCTATGCCACACGCCCAGCTGCGTCTCTACGACTAAAGATTGGTGGGGCCCAGAGCTCCCCTGAATTACTAACCCTGACTTGCACGCAATCATTCGCATAATTGACAAACAATACTTCCAGGATTTTCCTGGCTTTTTTAATGTTTTTTTTTTATTTTTTGCGGTAACTTTTTCAAAAAGTGGCAATGAAAGTCGCAATGTCTTGGCAATATTTTTTTGTCCGCGAGAAATTTGCATGGATTGGTTGAATTTGCTTTAATAGTAGCAATCGCAATATGCAACTTCCTTGAGGGACTGAACAATAGATTCACTCCGAGAACACGCTGGTACAGTATGATACATTTCGGTACAGCGACAATCATTAATCTGGAAGCGTAATTTCGTGGATTTAAATCAGCGTGATTCAGAATTGCACATAGACGTTTTAAATGGTCTAATATTTTATTTCAACAAAACGATCATGAAACGCCAGTTAAATCACTTGATGTGTGGAAAAGGTAGCGCAGACGTTTGAGAGCAGTTTGTTTTTCATAAAGCGTTGAACAATTTTTGAGTGGCCAGAAAAATTATTTAGATCTGAATTTATCCCATTATTTAGGCGTCAATTGATCTCACGGAGAAAGAAACCGTAGCTTCGATTGCCAGAGGATTATTGTCAAAACTGGAAAACGTGTTAATAACGGAAAATAACGGAGTACAAACTAGGAACAATCCTTGACGCAAAGGCATGGTCCGGGCTCCACCAATTATCACTTCCAGAGACGCCACTGCACAAGCAATTGTCTTCTAATTTCGGAATTTTCAGGAAAACGTTGCGTATACTTGCAAATATATTAACGTTTACCAGTCTAAAGACGCGCTTTAAAAAATGTTAATGATTTTTGCAGATAGGATACTGAAGATATGAGCGAGGAAACCGAGACGGAGATTTTAAGGCTGCGCAAACGCGGAGCCGCGAGACAGCATATTTTGATAAGTTGCAACTAATAACAGAAATACGGATCTACTCGTTTACGCACAGGTGTCACAGTATTTTCTGTGTTTCGTGCTTTCTCCATGTTTGGAAGGACGTTCACGTTTAAAGTGTTTGGACTCAGTTGATAACGCGCTGTTAACAGCCAGATTCGGGTCATTATCTTTACAATTAACACGGTGCACTTCACCTTCTTATAACCTGAGCCATTCAACATTTTGATGCAACTCTTTACGAGAATAATCAACTGATTTTCGCTGCCGATTCATCCGAATCACCGTCATGATTTTCAGTTTCAGTAACTTTTGATACCGACTCGACTTTTTTAACGTTAACGGTACCAAAAAAAATTAAAAAAACAAGAAGTCTTCCATCGCATTCCAACTCTCATTTCCCGCGAAATGGATTGTTTTACGGCTAATATTAACCATTCAAGAATCAGTGCAGAGGTTTACGACGTCAACCTCCCCTTTGATTGGTCAGAATGGTCACTGGCAGCTCAACGGAACACACTGGGTGCACTCGGCTGTGGTATGTCCAGTAGATTCATGCGCTGCTCCAAGACATGCGCCCATCATTATTTAAGCTGCAGCGGCGGTTGGCATGCCTTCTGACTACCAAATGTATCTGAAAAGAGGCATTTAATTGGGGGAAAAAGCGGTCGCACAGGAGCAACTATTTTAATTCGCAGGTCGCACAGTCTTAATTTTGTTCGCAAGTTCCAGCCCTCCACATACACACACGAAACGAAACGCATTTAACCTCACCCCGGTGTTCGCTGAATTAAACTCCTACAAACACCATGACAACATTGACATTACTTAATCCTTAAACCGGTGTTCATTACATCTGTACATATTAGCCCACAACCACGTCAACATCTCCCTAAATACAATGGTAAGCACTTTTAAAGACGAGGCATTCAGCCGCATTCCCGTTTTACTGACCCACAAACTTAAATATGTTTGCAAGCACGTGTACTAATAGGCAATTACTTGGCATTCATGTTTCCTATTTCAAAGTGGGTGGCAATATTTCAACTAAGTTTAAGTGAGAGGCTAAAAGAAATTTTAAAACACCTTGTTCTGAAGCAGCCATTGCGTTCACCACTCTTCCAGTAGGGGAGGGGTAATGCGTCTGCATGTGCTGCAGGGTCTTCCGGCAACACAGAGCTGCCCCTGGATGCCTGTCTGTAAATCATGCCACGGAAATATAAATCGGCGAACCCACGCGCGAATCGGCCGATGCAGATTCTAGTAAAAATGGCAAAAATCGGCCTAATATATCGGCCGGCCGATGTATCGGTCGATTGTTAATTTCCTCACCTTCAGACTGAACATAATCCTTGCTGCCTATGGGTATCAATACTACCCATTTCAAATGTGTAATGAATGAATGAGAAAAATAAATGAAGAAAATAAAACCATAAAACTCAAAAACCGTAAACAAAAATAAACAGCCATTACAGTAGCAGATCTGCCCGCAAAACTCACTTTCTGTGTTGCGAGAAATGTATCTGTAATATAGCATCACTTGCTAAAAAAAATTGAACATAAAAGTTCTATCTCTATGAGCCTAACAAAGCCGAAGCTTTTTTTTAGGCCATTTCGCAGAATGGATCATCTCTTTTTTCCCCCCATAGCTGGTTCAATTTCAGATGCTGACAAAACAAGCCACCCAATAAAGTAATGACTTTTGTCCCCATTATCAGAAGATTTTCGCACAGTTATCATTGCAGCTACTGTTTTTATTTCTATGGGTACTGTCTTGTACTATGCCATACTGTAAACCATCAATAGAATGGTATCAGTCGCTTTATTGATTTGGTCTTGCAACATACAGGTCTGTATGATAACCTATGCAAAAATAACAAAGAAAACATCTCGGGAAGTATTACTCCTGAACTTGAATGTTGTTGCAATTAGCCAACAAATAAATGTACAAGCTCTTATCGAGGCAACGCACAAACCATTCACTTCCAGTATAGCCAAAGCATGTACCCAATGTTTCTCCTCTTTAGCATCAAAATATACATTGTAAAGCTCGGCGTCACAACCGCTGCTGAATGACTGTGACGGTGCGAATGTTTAATTTTCGGAGGGAGGTGGGACGCATGGAGCCAGACAATTCCTGTCACACCTGGTGTAAGAGGTATAAACATGAAAATTCATCGGCGAACACTGAGGACGGGAGCGAGCCAGCAGTTCCAAAAGCACAAGCATGAAATACTCAGATCCTCCACACAAAGATGGCTGATAAGAAGCCAGGAAACCAAACGCAGCGGGGGGATGAACAGGAGGACAGAGGGAAGTATGAAAAGGCACACATACAGAACAAGATGTAGCCATATATAAAATGTAATTAAGAAATATTGAACGGTTTCGAAGTTTTGGCCCTGAAAAGAATGGGAGGGCTGATATTGGGACTGGGGAAAAAAAAAAAAAACGCGTTGAAAGGCCACACAGACAGACACACAGACAGGATGGGCAGACAGAAGTATGAAAAGGCACATCTAATCAATAAGATAAATGTAATTTTGAATACAAATATTGGACAGTTTAGGAGTTTTGGGCCAGAGAACAACAGGATGGCGGATATCTGGAATGGAAACAAAACGAGGTAAAGGAATGAACAGACGAACAGGAGGAGAGAAAAGACACATCAATGCAATAAGATGTATACATACATGAAATTTTGCAATGAAATATTGAACGGTTTAGGAGTTCTGGCCCAGGAAAGAAGCTGAACGGACACGAGTAAGGATAATACTCATGTCTATATCCCCACCCACTTTAAAGAAGCAAAATCTATTTGTGGCAGCTGAGGTTTTATTTGTGAAGAGCCACCACAAATAAATTTATATAAGGGAAATTCTGACACAAACAGCATTAACTGGAGCAAAACTCAGAGGAGCAATACTCAATGAACGGGAAATAAATCCCATTTATCCAAAATTTTGGTCTGTTAGCATTGACTCATTTTCGGCATAATCTTGTAATAGAGAAAAATTAACTCTTCTGTTTCATTTTTGGTGAACACATCGACATAGCTAAGGTACCCAGTCAGTCTGCTTCAGGCAAGCTTCTCTTTCAATCAAAATGCAAATATTCAAAGGCATTAATAAGATATTCAAATGTGGGCTTTAATTTTTAAAAAATCTGGAAAACATGGCTCTAGACTGGTTAGTAATGACACATGCTGTTAGAGGCCAAGCCAGATTTCTTCAGGGTCTAATCTATACAAATCTTCAAACACTCAGACTGAGTAATAAAGGCCAGGACACTTCCTTTACATAACTTAAATCACATGGCAATGCATCATAAAATCTTTTGCCACAGCTGTTGGTCACACGCTGGGAATATTTCTTTCCCCATCACTATTAAGCTCGACCATACGGGGCGGTTATTTAGGTTGTGACACAAAGAGCTCCTGAGCACCCTATAGTGCAGAGTTTGCCCAACTCAGTGGCCGACATTGACCCCCCCCCCTCCGAGACATAGAGAATGACAAATTCCCTCTGTCAGAGGCCAGACAAACCCACGTCCCAAAAAAACAGAAGCTGCAATGTGTCGATGAGTAATTCCCCAGTGCCTCAGTCTCCATCCCTGCTACCACAGTGTCTTCCTCAGCGTGGGAACTGTCTAATGCAAGAGGTCTGCAGACTGTCTGAAGATCTCCAGAGGGTTATTTCACAGAGCAGGACTGCAGAGTAGGCAGTATAACTTCAAGAGTAAAACCCAGAAAAGCACTTTTCAATTCAGTCCATGTTTCAGATCTTGGAGGGTACTGGTGTTCAGCCAATTCAGTTATCCTGCTAACACAGTAGTCCTGTGTCGCGTGTTTACATTATTGTATCAGTAATTACATTACAGATCTTTCATTGAGACAAGTAAAGGCAAACTACACAAATGTTGTTGGTGGATGTTGGTGGCCAAGAAGAGTCTGGAACTTGTCAGCAGTCTTTACTGATAACAAGCATTTACTCATTTCCCAGAAAACCCCACTCCTTCATGCTTTGAATATCAAAAATGGCGTGTCACCCTCAGGCAAACACATCAGAGGAAGACGGGACAAAATTTTTGTTGATGCAGTCTCTGAATACGTCAAAAATAGCAAAGACAGTGATTCATACATGTCAAGAGATATTTAGTGGAGAGTTCAGAGGAAGAAAATTTAACCACAATTGTTGTTGTCCTAATCTTCTCGTGTCTTCATCCGCTACATTGGTGTTTTCTTTTTCAGAACTATAAATTACTAAGCAAATATGAACAATAGGGAAGGAGTTTAAATTGTTTAAAGTTACTGCATTTTTTAGTGTTAAATTTGGCAGAGTGCTGGTGCAACAGGAAACATTATAGTGACCATAATCAATGACTCCTTCTCTATGTACCAGGAATGTTAAAAGCAGATTGGACACGACTCTCGTTAAAGGTCACGTTCAAGTAATAGGAATTTTAAAAACAAAGGTTGGCCTGATGGTGGTGCTACAGCTAAGGTCAAATGGAGACCAACATCAATAACAGCCCTTCTCAAAAGACCAGGAATGATCACCAGAGGTGTGACCTGACTCATTAAAAATGTCCAAGTTTCTGCATTTGGAAATGTAGTTTCACCCTGCGGTGGTGCTACAGGAAAGGCTGTGGGATCACACAATACAATAGCGGTCATCCTCTATGCACCTGGGATAAACACAATGAGTTTCATGCCATTCTCATAAACTTGTTCCAGATATTGTCCCAAGAAAAATGATCTGTGACAACAGTGAAGGTGAATCCATAATATCCTTGAGATTATATTATTAATTGATGACCAAAAACTGTTAAGTCTCAAAACACTGATAACCAGGCTATTCAGCAAAACAAAGTTGAGGCTTTTTGTATTTAACTGCGACAAACACCGGCCCAGTTCAGTTCCCGGGGAGCAGAGGAGGTAAACGCTGCTCTATATAGCAAACACAATGACTTCCTCAACACCTGCCCTCTTTCCTGACTCTGTCGACAGGAACAACAGACACAGAAATAGACCCCTTGACTCACAGATCTCCCATTTATCATCAATTCCCACATGGAAATCAGCTAAAGCTTAAGCCAAACAAGGTCTAGCAACCAAAATTAGAGCTGACTGCTGAGGTCCATGGCCGGTTGATCCTGAACTTCACAGACTGACATTCAACAACACATCTAACTGATGCAGGGTCCACCAAAACACTGCAAAGCTGAGGCAGCGATACCTGAAATTTCAATAATGGCACAAAGAGCAAAATTTGAGGCTCTGTAAGTGTTTATCAATCAACTCGTAATTTTCTATAGAACCTTCCAAAACCTGGCTGTCACACAGCGCTTCAGAGTAAATTATGCAGCTAGAGAAAAAAAAAAAAACACCTAAGAGTCACAGTAGAAAAACACAGAAAAAGGTCACCATGACCAAAAATTTATACTGGACGACAGTGTCTCAAGCTTCCTCTCCTCCAACCTTCTGAGAAGTCATAAGGAATCCTTGCTTTCCCTGTGTGCTAAACAGGCTTAGGCCTTCGCTTGGAAAAGTATACAACTTCACCCCGCTGAACTGCGCCAAGAAAATACAGAAATGTCAATGAGCGCGACACAGCAGAAGAGAAAGGTCAATCTCCACTGTGGTCTTTATATGGTCTATTCTAGTAATTCTCCGACCCACTCCCAGAGTATCACTTGTTCTGGTTGTTATAAATCTCTCCCAGCTCCAGCAAAGGTGATTCAAATGATCAGCTCATTATAAATCAGCTTTTGGGGGTTGATTATGACCTGATCATCTGATCGCTGGTGCTGGAGCAGGGAGAGATCTGTACTAGGCAGGAAACAGGTGATACCCCAGGGGAGGTTTAAGAAGCACTGGTCTATTCAGTCTAGACACCACTTCCATCCATCAAGCAAAGCTGAAGGCTCACGGCGACTCACCGACATCCCCGTCGGACGGCTTGAGGATTTTGATGTAGTCGGATTCACAGTCATTGGCCTCGATATCAAGGTCAGCAAACTTCAGGATTATGCCTTTGCCCTCCGGTATACGGATGTTCACCAGGCAGCTGGTGTTGTTGGGATAGGTGCCGGGGTAGTTCTTTGAAGAGAGAACCCCACTCTCTGGACCCAAGACAGAGTGACCACAGCCATCTCCTGCACATAACGGAGACAGAGATGAGTAACCAGGAAACTCAAAAATGCTTTTGCCATTTCAAAGACATAACAGAGAACAAAGGAAAAATGAAAAGAAAAAAGCCTACACAGCACAACCTCAAATTCACTAGGTAGCATACTGTTGCATCCTGATAAACTACTATCAAAACAGTTTTGAGTAAATTGGGTAAGCCTTATTTACTGCAAAAGTGTTCAGAATAAACTTAATTTCTCAAAAAACAAAACCATATAGGCGCATATGCATGTCACATCACGTCTGAATCAACCCTTTTCTTCACATTAATCATAATGAAACCGTCATATACTGCAAACCAGTGCTATGGGGAATGGCATCCAATTGTGGACACACTGTCCAGACAACTGGTCACTGACTCAACTTCAGGCTGTTATTTTCAATTAATTTCAAACGGTCAGAGTTAAGGTAAGTAATGCTAAATTGCACCCATTTGAGAAGATAAATAGAAAGTTTAATTTTTTAAAAATAGATATTTTGGCTAATAAATCAATAACTTATAACCTCAAGTATGTATGAGCTATCAGTTGTTCAAGTTTCCACTTTGGACGAGGGCTATTCTTTGATAAGTCACTACTTATTGGAAGTCAGGCGACAGACTTGGTATATAATGTTGCTAGCTCACAAAGCGCAAACTACCCAGTGAAAATAACAATAACTGATGAGAACACAGCCAATTACATTGCGAAGGTACAGAATGTGTTAACCCCGACATGACCCAAGCGAAACATCCGGAATTGAGAAATGCTTTAAAATGAAAAAAACAACACATACTGTTGTTAGTTAGAGGGGACTGGGAGAAAAACAGCAGCAAGTTGAGGTGAAAACTAGATGGAAAATAAAAACACACCAACAGAGCACTCAAATAACCACACAACTTTATATGAAAGCAGCAACAAATCAAATGAGTAAGAAAAATTAATTACATTGTCAATCTTTACACCAACAACCAATAAAGAGAACTCACAAATTGATCTAATGCAGAGCTCAGTCTCCTTACACCACGAAATATGGCAGAAAACAGCAGCCCAAGACGATAACAAATCTAGGTGCTGAATTTAGTTTCAAAAGGTCAACAGGGAACACAATGTTCTGGGCTACTTTAGATTAGACAGACAAATGCACAGCACCAAACCAGCAGCGACGTAGCTAATCATATAATAATGACTCATGAGAGAGCACTGGCTTCACAAACCTACAAGTCAAAATATATGCACTGTAGTAACACCACAGGAGCACTCCTACAGGAAATTATACCAAGGGAAACATCCGGAAAAGCCTCAAAACCAGCATTCTGCTCATAAGGAGAAAAGACTGGTCTGGATATACGAAACATCCGTACTTGACTGAAAAATAAGAAATGTTACACTTTACCATGAATGTCTGACAGTAGTTATAACCTAACTTTGCAAACTTTACGGGTGAATTAGAGAACAAATATAGCTACTAGCAACTTTTGATCTTTTGCAAAAGCACAAGTTTTTGTAATTTCGTTATAACAACTAAGGCCGAGCGATATGGACAAAATCTAATATCTCAATTTTTTTTGACCGAATACCTCAATGTCAAAATTTGTCAATATTATCAAGACAAATGTTGGTGCCTTCACAAAATATTTACACATTGATATTTTTGATAACCATTTATTAGTGATGTTGATATCACGACCAAGCAGGAGCAGGCAAGAGCTACAACAGTCTAGTAAGAGCGGTAAAATGCAAACCTTTACTGTAATGCAGCTTTTAAACCAGACACATGTTGCCACTAAACGTGCCTGTGTCCCCCGCCAGGTCACGGAAATCTACTGGGGTCGGTGTATCACACTAATTCACATTGAAGCCAAAGATGAATGAAATCGGTCAAACCGTTCTTGAGATATCGCGTTCACAACAAATGGGACGTAACAAATGCATGGACGGACGGAGCCGAATACTATGTCCCCCGCTCCGCTCGCTGCCACAGCAGTAGGACAAAAAGCCAACGCTTATGGGGGCTGCCAAGCTGTCACGGAATTACAGTCCTACTACATTTTGGGTTGTAACTCTACAACTAAATAAGATAAAATCAAGTATGATGTGTCATATTGAAGGTATTAACTTGTTCTTTAATATTATTTAGTGAAAATGTATTTTTTGAGAAATTTTCATAGAAGAAACAAGCAAAAACTACTCCATCACGGAATTACACAAAATTGACGTGGTTTTTTTTAATGTTGTGTTTAACTATTCAGAAAATGATGTTCCTGTCATAGTTATGAAGCTTCAATATGTTCATATTTAAGGTGTTTTTAGTTAATACTGTAAGTTATAGAAACAAATATTGACTTTAACCCTGCTTTATGGGCAAGAAATTTCAAAAAGTCAATGTCACGGAATTACAAGAGGCAAATAGTATTAATTAGTTTCAATGTACTTATTTCAATATATTATACATATATACATAATTATTTACATTTTAGCAATATATTACAATGAGTTTTCCACTTATGACCAATCCTAATACATACTTCAATTTTTTTTTTTATTCTCCATGTCAACATTGGCTAGGCGGCCCCCTTATCACGATATTACGATATCCAAAATCCGTGACAATATTTCACTTCGCATCACGATATCGATATAATATCGATACATTGCTCAGTCCTAATAACAACCCACAGTCATTCATGTTCAGAGACTATTTGTCGTCAGAAACCGATCACCTCACTCTTGCAGTAGTCAAGTAAATGAGTCGTCTCACAGAGTGCAGCCCGAACACCTGCGACAGCCTCGGTGCCCCTGTCAAATGGCTGCTTTACAGCTGCACCATGCGTAACCACTTAACGGAAATCAACTGCTTACATGTGTAAACTGCGTTCTGTTCACAAAAGCTGAGAAGTCAATAGCAGGCATTGTAGCGCAGCTGCTTTTCCTTTTCTGACGGAGGCCAGCACAAAGCCGAATTCTGCGCTCTCCTCGCCGAGGGAAAGTTACAAAAATAAAAGCTTTGACTAGACACGGCTTGTAGTCACCGCACCCCTTGCATGTTAGCAGCCAAACAAAGTCACCCATTGTGGTCCAAGTTGGCCTGAGGCCAAATGAGGTTGTGCGGCTGGCTGAAAAAGGCCTGGGGAAACATAAACAGGATACGACTACCTGAGAGCAGGTGCTAGACCTCTGACATCATAACTTATTACCACAGCTGACAGGCTCCAACTCTTATTCCTGACCAAAGCACTGAAAATGCCGCTCTTATTCCCAGATGAATTATGAAGTGGAACTCAGCAAATCTGAACTTAGTGACCTGCACTGCAATTTCGGTGATAGAAATGGGTTTGATCCTTCCAATAACTACAGCGATTCTCCATAACATGCACAGTGTTCTTATACACACTCACCCAGAGAAAGTGTGAGGTAAGAGGTTGCCAAACACGACCAAGGCCTCAGAGGGTCCCAACCCCTGTTTCCAACAAGCTTCAGAACAGTGATCCTCTATCACATGTTCAGGGACAAATTGGGGGGGGGGGGCTTCCATTACATGGTTTGACTACAAGCCTGTAAAACATAATGCAAGTATAAACCAAAACAAATGCGTGTGGGACTGCATTGTCACAGAAAACCCACATTTTTTTTTGACACTTGGATAGCTGCTTCCCATGTAGGAATTTCAGTACTACTGCTCTACTAAATACAGCTAGCTGTACATCACTCTGAATGTGAGAATTTGCTAAATATCAGTGATCTGGGTAACAATTTATTGCCAGGCCCAAGGGCTACAGCCTGGGGGGGCGTTTGTCCATTTGTGACTGACTGACATACTGTACCTTTTTAAAATATGTATATGCAGACCACTGCAAAGTTTAAGTTCTGCCAGGCTGTCTAAGCTAATAAAAAGTCCCTAGACTGGTCACTGGAAGTGTACAAGACTTTGTTCCGCATAATATGAAGTAGTCTGTGCGATTTTTTGCATTCCTATTAGGAAATGGCAGCAATTTGGCTCAGGAATTGCCATCGCCTCCAAAGCACTTAACCGTTGTTAATGGATCGTTCATCATTCCAGGTGAGTTTCAAAAATTAAGGCGGAGTTTGCAATAGCATTAACTATGTAAGCTACAAGCCTATCTAGTTGGATGTCATTCAGTTTGACATAAAAATTCTAAACTCAACTGGAATAGCAACACTGATTACATCTACAAGAAAGGGTTAAAGCGGCTATATTTCTTACGACGTTTGCGTTATTTTGAAATTGATTCAACCATATTATCGTTATTTTACAAATCTTTTATTCAAATATCTTAGTTTTCAATGTGCATTGCTGGTATGGGGGTCTGTCTGTTCAGAATCGATGTAAACTTTCCAAAATTGTAAATACAGCAAGAAAAATTTCTGGACTTCGAAATATCGGCACTATTTATAAGCAGCAAATTGAAAAGAAAGCAAGGATAATTAAATGACAGTACTCATGTTCTTTTCCCGGAATTTCAATTTCTCCCCTCTGGCCGTCGACTGCGCATGCCAATATTCAGAACAAACAGGGCTCGAAATTATTTCATCCCAGCAAGCATTAGTGTTTTAAATGATGTATTTAATGACCGTTGATCTGTTTTTTTTTCCTACATTATTTACTACAGCAATTTATTGTATATTTCGCCAGCTATCTCTTAGTAACCTTTTACACGTTTTTGGGTGCTCATATGTATATTTTATGTATAGTTTGTTGTTTTGTATGATATTCAACCATGTAAAACAAATTTCCTTCGGGATAATAAAGCATTATCAAAAAATATATATATATAAAGCAGCCAACAAAATGAGCTGGTAAAATGAGCTTAGATCACGACTGGTTTACCAGACTACGAAGCAAGCAGCAAAAGTTAATGTATGACCAGAGGAAAATGTTACTTGCAGACGCTGGAAGCCATCTCGCTACAATTATACTCAAAATACAAAGCTGATGGAAAACAGGGCTCGAAATTGCGACTAAATTCCACACTGTGCGACCTATGAATTAAAATAGTCGCACCTGTGCGACCGCTTTTTCCCCTATTTAAACGCCTCTTTTCGTGTGCATTTGGTAGTCAGAAGGCAAGCCAACCGCTGCTGCAGGTTAAATAGAGATGGGCGTATGTCTCGGAGCAGTAATCTACTGGACATGCCGCAGCCGGGCGCACCGGTCTCAGAAATGGAGCGCACCTAGTATGTTCCCTTGAGCTGACAGTAACCATTCTGACCAATCAAATGAGAGCTTGATGTCCTAAACCTCAGTACTGATTCTAGAATGGTTAATAATAGCTGTCAATCACTCCATTTCGAGGTACTGAGAGTTACTATTGTAACTATCCCACAAGATTTAGACGGGAAAATGAAACGAAGAGCTATGGAACACTTTTTTTTGGGTACCGTTCAAAAAAGTTCAGTCGGTAACAAAAGTAACTGAAACTAAGAATCATGATGGTGATTCGGATGAACCGGCGGCAAAATTAGTTAATTATTTTCTCAGAGTTGCTTCGAAATTGAATGGCTGAGGCTATAAGAAGGTAAAGTGCACCCTGTTCAATGTAAAGATAATGGCCCGGATTTCGCAGGTAACAGCGCGTTATCTACGGAGTCCAAACACTTTAAAGTGAAAATACTTCCAAACATGGAGAAAGCACGAAACACAAAAAATACTGAAACAAATGTGGGTCAAGGAGTAGGTCCCGTGTTCTGTTTATATTTGGAACCTATCAAAATATGCTGCCTCGCGGCTCTGCGCTTGCGCAGACCTAAAATCTTCGTCTCATTTTCTTCGCTCATATCTTCAGTAGCCCATTTGCAAAAATCATCAACACACATTTTTTCAGCACATATTTAGACCAGTAAAAGTTTAAAAATTTGCATGTACAGGCAACGTTTTCCTAAAAATGCAGAAATTAGATGACGATGGCATGTGGCATATTATATCTTAAAACAAAAACATCTAACTCATAACATCTGCTTGTGTTACAAGAAGCTAAATAGCAGAGTTATCCCTGTGGACAGATTCATATTGCAATATTGAGGCGAAAACAAGGACTTTAAGCCAGGACTTTACGTCAGATCTGCATTTAACCCTAACACAGTTGAAGATTTGATTGGGATCAGTGTGGAGGGTCCTCCTCTGGACATATTTCATGCCTCACAGGCAATGAAGAGATGAATGGAAGAGCAGAGAGCAAGGAGACTCAATTTTAAATCCTGGCCTGCGGATATGGCATAAAGCCAATGTAGTGGAAACCTTTGTTAATCAATGAACTCAAGACTCTCATATTGTTTAATAACTGCCATTTGTTAGAGACAGTTGTATTATTAATGTGGAGTGTTTTATTGTAGTCTTTTAAATATAAAAAAAAAATGTATATTGGTGCTTCTTAGATTTTGGCGTGCGCGCTACTAAATTTTGGCTCGCGCTCCTAACTTTTTGAACTTGGGGGCGCAGCGCAACCAAGCAAAAAAGTTCATTTCGAGCCCTGGAAAAGGATTAACGTTTCATTTTGGGGATCATGAAGGAAGCGGAAGCGGAAGCAATCATATAGGCCAGAAAATATTTCTAGTACATATTGACATTATTGGTGAATACATTTGCTTGAATGAACGACAAATAGCCCTCTCCTTGAAAGTCTGTTCGGAGCCATTTGGGATTGATAATATTCATTATTTGTTGATTTTCTATGCCCTCTTGCCTCACTCCTCATTGTCTTGCCCTGTGTATATACCTGCGCCCATTGCCTAGGACACCGTCACAGAATTAAATGAAAGAATCCAATCATCTGAACGAGTCAAAAAGCCCAAAAACTTCATTTTTTTTTTTTTTTTGAACCATAGGCACATTCATCGCACTGGACTGACCAGAACTTGCCTCATCATTCAGTATGCGCAAGAACAGGATGGCCGTGTTCTGAATTGCCCAACTTTCTACGTTGTACTTACCATTGGGATACTGATCATGACCAAAAGCATTAAGTGGTATACCATACAGCTCCCTATGTGATTGACAAAATATTGCTGACATAGTAAAGTTACCTGACTGCCATGCAACATTAGCCAAATTTCACAGCACACGACCAGAGCTACAGTCATCTAAGACTCACACTCACAGGCATCATCCACCAATTACCTAGGTGATTTACTGGCCTGGTGGTCACATGACTATAACATAGTTGTTATCTCATTCCTGTAACTGTACTTAATACTGTTAAGGAAGCATTTAGTATTCATTATATTCTGGAGCATTAAGCAGCATGTGGTAAACATGCCATTCTGAACAAAGCCGCTGAATTGGATGACGAGCTCTCAGCAGAGCGCCCCAGTTTCTACCTCAGCCTGCCCCCAGGACTGTACACAATACTCAAGACGTGGTCTGACGAATGTGTTGTTGTTCAAAAGAAGCATCAACTCCTTAGATTTGTACTCAATACTTTTGGCAATGTATCCCAGCATCCAATTGGCTATTTTAACTGCTACGGCACAATGGCTAGAGCCTGTGAGGGTTTGGTCAACAATCACTCCCAGATCTTTCTCGTGTGCAGCACATTCCATGAATGTTTTTATTACCTACATGTACAACTTTACATTTCGCTACATTAAATTTCATTTGCCACATTTCTGCCCAATTCTGGATTCTATCCAAACCATCCTGAATCACTTTAGTGGACTCTAAACTATTTGCCAAACCCCCCCAATTTAGAATCATCTGCAAAATTAACTAATCTGCTCTCAATATTCCTATCAAGGTCATAAATGTAGATGAGGAACAGCAGGGATCCCAACACCGAGCCCTGGGGGACGCCACTCCCCACCATACCTAGCTCAGATGAGATACCACTGACTACCACTCTGTGTACTGTCCTGTAACCAGTTTTGAATCCACTCCAGAATACCTCCTGTAACTCCAATGGAGCTAATTTTAAAAATTAGTCTCTTATGCGGTACTGTGTCAAATACTTTCTGAAAATCCAAGTATATGATGTCATAAGCCCTGCTCTGGTCTTAAGTCTTGGTGGCCTCTTCAAAAAATTCCAGAGAGTTTGTCAGGCATGACCTTCTCTTACGGAAACCATGTTGGCTATCCCTCAAGATACTGTTACGTGCAAGTTCATCTAATCTTTTATGATAGATTCCAATATTTTGCACGCAATGCAAGTTAAACTGACTGGCCTGTAATTTCCTGGCTCGGTATGGTCTCCTTTCTTATATATTGGTATTATATTGCCCTGTTTCCAATCATTTGCGATTTCACCAGTTTCTAAAGACCGTCTGAAGATGGCGGATAGCGGCTTAAAGATGATCTCACCAACTTCCCTGAGCACTCTAGGATATAAGCAATCAGGACCCGCCCCCCTACCTGCCTTTAGTTTATGCAACTTGTCTAATACTTCGTTATCCCTAACCTCAATTTCCGCTAAATAATCTTGAGCATTTAACATGCCCTCTGGCTGAATAAAGACCCACTCTGAGGTAAAATTCTCAACGTAACTGTGAAAAACATCCGCAATATCCTTGTTATCATATAGCAGCAATCCATTTTTATTCTTTATGTACTTAACCTGCTCTTTGACTTTCCTTTTTCTGCTACAGTGCTGAGAGAAGCGCTTAGGGTTAGTCTTTGCCCCCTCTGCAATTTGTCTTTCATACAGTCTTCTAGCATTCCTCAGCTCTTTTTTGACCACAGCCCGCATTTTACAGTATTAAGCCTTAGTGTTCTCATTGCTTATGTATATTGTCCTTTATGTACATCTTATAAAGATTCCTCTTTTCCCTCAAAATCCTACGAATACTCTTGGTCATTCACTGAGGATTCTGCTTTTTTAGCTTACTTTTGGACACCTTTGAAATGAATTTGCATTGTGATTCAAGAAAAACCCCCTTAAATCTTTCCCACATCTCATTTACAGACTCAGTCCAGGAGTGTCTCCCATCTTATTTCACTGAGATATGAGCGCATCCTGTCAAAGTTTGCTCACCTAAAATTGAAAATTTTTGTTTTTGAATACACCTTTTTAACTTACCATGAAACATCAAAATTAACAGCAGAGTGATCACTTGTCCCAAGTGGCTCCAGTACCGCAACATTGCTAATTCTATCGGGGTCATTACAGAGCACTAAGTCTAAAATTGCCTTCTCTCTTGTAGGTTTATTAACATACTGCACCAAAAAATTATCAATTATAACATCTAGAAATTCTTCCTCCCCCCTACCCGGTCTTTTCACCATTTCCCAATCGATACCAGGATAATTTAAGCCTCCCATAATAACAGTACCTCCACCTCTACAAGCTTGTGTAATCCTCTTAAAAAGCATTTAATTGACTGTACTGTCCAAAGCTGGTGGTCGATAGTATACTCCTATGTTTAAACCAGACTCGTGTTTGCCAATGAGCCTGACCCAGATATTTTCACAGGGCAAGGAATGTTCAATTTCGGGAATTTCCAGCACATTTATGTTTTCGTTCACATATATTACTACGCCCCCTCCTCGCCTATTACATCTATCCTTCCTAAAGAGCTTATAACCTTCTATATTATATTCATCTCCATCCTCTTCACCAAGTCATGTCTCTGTAATCCCAACTATGTCATAGCCTTCACCAATCATAATGGCCTGAAGCTCTGGAAATTTATTTTTTATGCTTCTTGCATTTAAATAAAAACATTTCAGGTAATTATTAATGCTCTTTCCCCTTGATTTCCCATGCGGCCGCTGCTTCAAGCCCCCTACTACGCTTTGTTGCTTTAAAAAGTACATCATCTATAGTGCATGTAATGCCATCAGCTTCCATCGGGGCAGTCTGCATTTCCCTATGTGTAACACTCACTAACCTCCATGCCCCCTGCCCCCGCCCCCCGCTGCCCCCCGCCCCCCGCTGCTCATCAGTCCCCTGACTCTCAGGGTCAGGGGCAATTCGAGTTCCTGCAACGGCCGGAATCGGTTGGACACCTCGACCACTGGAGGAACTGTCGCTGTACGGCATGCATGCCCTATCCTGCTCTGTCGACCTACAGTCACCAAACTTTCTCTCCCTGCCTGCTCTGGGATCCCTGTACCACCCTCCATTGGCGTACACACCATTTTTCTAAATGACATACTATTTAGTTCCTCTGGAACACTACTGACTGCGAACTACGTCGTGCCGCCAACTGGCCCTGAAGATCAAAGATCTTGCTCTCCAGATGCTCAATTAGCTGGCACCGGTGACAGACAAACCCACCCTGAAAATCTCTTTTCAAAAGTGCGATCATCCTGCAACCGTCGCATAGGGTGTTCAAAATGTGGCCAAAACTATCTAATGACCTCATTCACCCAAGATAAAAGAAAAATCACTAATGCTGAGGCAGAAGCTGAGGAACCACAATTTATTAATTTATTAACCTAAGAAGCCCCAAGCAGCAGTCACAATATAAACCGTGGGGGACTATGTAAATGGATTATACGTCTCTTTTAACAGGGGCTTAGTTTCAGTAACAGAAATGAAATACCAAATTAAGAAATTATTTGTTCTAGAAACAGAAGTACATATACAATAAGCTAAGGTGCAACAAAACGTCCGTTTCATGCTTACGAAGTTAAATTATTTAACATTACCACAGATGATATTTGTAATGCCCATGGGATGAATAAGATAAATACTGTTCGACACCAATAAAATTTTTCATGCCACTAAATTCTGCTACAGTGCCAGGTAATATCCTGATAACACAGCATTATTCAGTTGTTGTGGTAGCGCAAGAGCCACAAAAACCTTTACAATTCTGCAAGACAGAACTGCTAATTTGTAAAACTTGATTGATGAATGCAGCATTTTAAATATGGCCTATTGCTTGCTCATACATGCCCATGTGGTCAAAACAAACTGACACACAGTGCGATTTTGGACAGAATTTTCAGACACTGACAATCTTCCATCAGAGACTATGGCTGATGACTACCCATTCTTAGATTATACCCAAGTCCTACTAAAGGCAGAAAAATCCTCCCATGCACAACATAGTTCTTAGAGCCCAGGACTTTCACATTTTCCTTGATTTAAGGTGACCAACAGGGACCGTCTTAAACCAGGTGTCATTTGGATACTGTGGGTACAACATAACCTGACGCTTCAAATCAGGCTTCTCTGTTCCATAAAATTGTCTATATAACCGTTACAGAGGAAATGCGTATTCTCTGTTCCAGTACCCACCGCTGTACGTAATTAAAATGCACAAATATGCGCACCAACGCATCGAAGACGAATAAAATGGACATAAATAGCCGCCTGCCCTTGGGGCACTGAACACAGCGGGATTGCGGTGCAAGTGCTTAGGCATGCGTGGGGCTCCTTTACATTCTTCAATGGTGAGGAACTCAACATCCCCTCAGAGCTGAAACAATAGTGCAGGCTCCCAGGCACAATGGGACGAGCGCTGTATTGTCATTCCCATGAAACCCCAGCCTGCCAACCGGTCCTCTCGGCAGATACTGACCATAGAATAAGATCTCTGCCGTCAACGCCGCTGTCAGTGAGTTCAGAGGCAGGTTCAGACAAATTCAAACACCCCACAGACCGCGCTCTTTCCATAATTAATTCATTTCTGGCATTAGCATACAATTCACAAAACTAATTTTGTCATGTGCCACTTATATTAGTAGAAATACAAGAGTTTATACAATTGTTTTTTGGCAGAAGTAGACGGAGCAAAAGTACCTGATGCACAGCAACCTTGTCTACAGTCTTTCCATTCCAACAGCAGATCAATCCATTGCAACACCTAACTTTCTTCAGATAAGTAAACTATTAAGCGTAAAAGGCAAGACAAGCAAGAAAAAGAGTAGCAGAAGCCTACGCCAACCAAGTAAAAATTCATACAAACATGAGAACTTGATGGCAAATTAAGTGGTTTAAAATTTGCAAGGTATAGGCAATCGTATGAGTGCATATGCCACATTTTAAACAATGGTCATTCAAATTACCCGTCTAATTCCATTTAGCAATACAATGGGTCGACAGACCGTCCAAGTGAGCGGACTCAAACCGCAGGAAAATAAAGAACTCCGCGGACGGTCGTGGCTACTGAAACCGCTCAGGCTTTTGACCTATTCACAGTACCACAGTAAAGTTTATCTTTATATCATTTCACCCGATGGCTTACATGGTGAAATGATGAAAATGATGAGTTTATTTCCCATGCAAAGAATACACTTCATCACTCGGAAAGTTCTTATTTTCTTCGACGAAAATGCTGTCAAATCACCAAATGTATTTGAAATGACAGAAAGACCACATAACCAAGGTCGGAACTCCGCAAACCCCCCACCGCAATCTCTCACACGCGTGTTGGCGAGATTTCACTTTTCTGTCTACTTAGCCGGTAAATCTGCCAGGACAGGTTGAGATACTTTTTGTCGGAACAGTCAGTATAGCCGCAACGTGTTAACCCTTTGCCGGCACAAGTACGCAAAAAGTGCTATACCCAGCACATTCTCCGAATTCACAACCCACACTGCCGTGTTAGCCTACAACTTAGACTGAATTATTCGGCGACAAAGGCCTTTCTAAAGTATGCTTGAGGTTAAAAAACCGAACGACAGCAGTTTCTAGTCGATAGCTAATGTTAATTTCACGTTAGCCAGTTTCTCACCAAACAGCGGAGAAGTCAGTGAGGAGAAAACGAAAAAGAATCCATAAAATCCATAAAGTATTTCGTTTCCGGACATTTCAGCTGTTATTGCCAGCGAAACAGCGAGGGGACGTAGAAAACATTTGCAAATCCTCAGTAAAACATATCCGTCAGAGAGCAGATTTTCCCTCGCTGAGTTTTGGAGCTCGACGACATGCAGTGAAATTTGACTTGCTCCTCCTAATACTGATTCCTTGAATGAACTCTTCCGGATATCTCCCACAGGCGGCACCCAGCGGTCACTCTACCTGTCTGACTGCCTTCGGGGAGCGCTCGAAGGAGTCGCAGCAGCTGAAACAAATCATTCACAATCCGAAGATTCAATCGTATAAATGATTCCCACTTGCTATAATCATGTATCAAGGATGCACAGCGCTTGGACTTTATTACAAAATTGATGGCCCCAACTAGCAATATAGGCCAACTTTTTTTAAATTCACCGGCCTGAATAACAAACACAATTCGGAAGAGCTACATAATGGAAAATATAAGTAAAATAAGTCTTAAAAAATGACTCATTGAAAAGTTTATTCGCCCTCAAAATACATAATTTGATATTGAAGCATGTGAATTTCACTGCTTATTGAAAAATAATGTGATGACTTGAACAGAGTCCAAAAAAGTTGGCATAGTCACCTGAGATGCAAACCACTGTGTAACATGACTATGGCTTTTAATCCCACTTTTAAGTATTTGGGTGCTGAGGACACAAGTTGGTCAAGTCAAGCAAGCAAAATTTTTCACCGTTCCTCCATAATGCAAGTCTTTAGCTGCGTAATTGTGCAAGTCATCCATGCCATGTGCACTGACACAATCCTTTGCTTCAACACACATTGGCTTCGAACCAGATATTGTTACGGCTTGGGTTGTCCTTGTCATCTTATGTCTGTATGTCTGGATATCAAGGTGGCAGTTTTTTTTTCTCCAAAACCCTCCACAGATGTTAACTCTTTGGACCACAAAACACACTTCTACAGTGCTACTGTCCATCCCAGATGAAACTGAGCCCAGAGAAGTCGGTGGCACTTTTGAATAGTGCATGTTTATGGCTTCAGCTTTGCATAGTAAAACTTTAACTTGCATCTGTGGATGGAGCAGTGAATGTTGTTGACTGACATAGGCTTACCGTTGTATTTTGTAAGCCCATGTAGTGATATCCATTATATTTACATGACAGTGACGCCTGAAATATCGTAGTTCTTGCTCTAACAGAAGTGATTTTTGTCCTTACCCATTACATGCTAAGATTCAACTGAATTCAATCCCTCTTTTAATTATATAATGCGCTGTCGTGGGAAAAATGCCAAAAATACCACAGGAGTGTTTTTGGGGAACATCGGTGTCAAAGCAGTACCTATTAGCAACTGCATCTATTGGCAAATTAATAAGCCTCTGCCCTCTACCCACTTTTGCTCTTAACAGACTGGGCCTTTTTTGGATGCTCCTTTTGTACTCTAGCATAAACTGCTCTCAGATTTGCCTATAATCTAATGGCCACTCCTAACATGATATATACTTACGTCACAAAGCAAAAGTCATCTTGAACTGGTTTTATGATGAAGACTTTGGTTAAGTGTACTACAGTGGGCAGTCCAGTCACCAGATCTGAATCAAATACAGCACTTTTTGGATGTGATGGAGCAGCAGATTTAAGGCATGAGTAATGTGCAACTGCCAATGCACAGAAATTATGTAAACATGGAGCAGAATCTGAGATCATTGTTTCCAATCATTTATAAAATCAATGCCACAGCCAACTGAAGCTGTCCTGAGAGGAAAGATTTGAACAGCAATTTTTTTTTTTATTTTGCACCACTCCCTCAAGCTCCCACAGTGGCACAATAGGGCTGAGATCCAATGATTGAGCTGGCCAATCAATTGTAGGCAAAATACCAACTAAGGGGCCATTATTGAAGCAAAAATATTTACAAACCTATATTGATAGTTTTGTAACTGCATCTCAGTCTGCATTTCTCATGTGTGTGAAATCAGATTTGTAAATGTGTATAAATGCGTGCTCGAATTTGTGAATGTGTTTCAGAATCTGCAAATATGCATTCAGAATTTGCATGTGCATGATCAGATCTGTTAAAGTGTGATAAAATCTCCAAATAGGCATTCATATTTGCCAGTGTGTTGAGATTTCTTTATACACCAATCTGATCAAGCACACTCAAACCTTTGTGGTTTCGTCCACTACAGGAGAATGTCAGTTATTAATGGAGACCTATCTGACAACTCAAAGGTCACCTCCATGCAATATTGGTCATGTGTTTTACACAGGGAGATTTCAATCCAGTTTCTCGGGCTTCTCTGGAATATGGACTGTTGATAAGATTCCTGAATTCTGTGCAATCACACTTTGAGAAAAGTTGTTCTTACCTCTTTCACTGCCGAATCAACATTTTGATAGAGCGTATTTAGAGTCATTGTATCAAATTATAAGATGTGTTAAAATTTACTTAACCTGATTATGCCATCTCCAACACTTGTATGTAATTCCATCTTTCAATAAGGGGCCAGGTCACACGGTAACAGAGTTACAAAATTGGTGTATTTTGTATCATAGCTCCAAATCTAAGTAGGATAGAGATACAATTTAAATGGCTTTGTGTACATCTTCCCAAGTACTTCAAGCCACAAAATTGTTAATTTTGTTCATTTGATTTATTTTGGGTGAAAATGGAAAAAAAAACTGATCGGTAATGGAGTTACAAATTTGTCACACCGTTACTGACTAGATATTTGTCATTATCACCTAAAATAAGTCAAATGATCAAACTTAGCTATTTTGTTGTTTGAAGTACTAGGGGAGACCTACACAAAGCCATTTAAATTGTAACTCTGTCTTAGTTCTGGAGCTTTGATACGAAACACACCAATTTTGTTACTCCGTTACCGAGTGATCTGGCCCAGTGACTAAAGATTTATGTAAAATTTAATAATGTGCTCTTCCAAAAGGTTGGCCAAGTAGTTAAAGGGTAAAACTGATTGACTATTTTCTCATGAGCCTTTGAGCAAAGTGACAAACCTCCAACCATCTTGCTGTTAACCCATCATGCCTTTTGTGACAGTTCATCTTAAACCCTCTCATCACCGAATCACCTGTTTCCTATTCATCTATTGACCAGTTCCAAATGGGTGTTTTTGTTAAGTCTTTCCATTCCCCTCTCAATTGTTTCAGGACATGTACTGGGCATCAAATTTGGAATTTAAGAATATTTACCAAAGTGAAAACACTTAGGTTATATCCTCTTCTTTGTGCTTTTTTTCACTAAATGCTGGTATAAGATAATTCACAGATCAATAAATTCTGATATTATTTGTATTTTTGCATTTTACATACCACCAAAATTGGTATAGATTGAGGCTGTATAAATACTCACTATACATATTTATATACAGTTGCAATCAAAATTATTCAACCCCCGTTGCAAATTTGGTTGACTGTCAACATTTGCAACCTTTCAGCTATTTGCAATGAACAAATCAAACAAGAACAATTTAAATTAACGCAACAAATATTAAAAGTGGCTACTCCAAAGACAAAATTCCATTTTCAATGACTACTGCAGGCTCAAAATTATTCAATCTCTTCATGACAAGTATTCTTATTAATTAGTAGAGCACCCTTTTGCCGCTATGACCTGCTGGAAATGTGATGCAAAGGCAGACAACAGCTTTTGGCAGCATTCCCAAGGAATCTTAGCCCAGTCCTCATGGACAATGGCCTCCATTTCACTAATATTCTAGGGTTTGCATGCTGCTATTGTCTTCTTCAGATCTTACAAGAGATTTTTATGGGGTTCAAGTGAGGCGACTGTGATGGGCACTCTAGAATCGTCCCAGACTTCTTCTGAAACCAAGCCTTGGTGGATGTTGAGGTATGCTTAGGATCATTGTCCTGTTGGAATGTCCAATAATGCCCAATCGTTAGCTTCTCTACAGACAGCATGACATTTTCTCCTTGGATATCCTGGTACTAGACTGAATCCATCTTGCCCTCCACACTTGCAGGTCTCCAATGCCAGAGGAAGCTAGGCAGACGCAGAGCATCAAAAAGCCCCCACAATTCTTCATTGTAGGCAGGCTGTACTTTTCAGCATATGCTTCTCCATTCCTCCTGTAGACATTCCACTGATTCATACGCCAAAAATATTCCAGTTTTGTTTCATCACCCTACAGAACAGTATCCCAAAACTTCTGTAGCTAATTTATATGGTTTTGAGCATACTGGAGCTTGTGCTTTTGGATCAGGTGTGGCGTATATATGTCTTGGAGTTCAGGCATAGAGATCTTCAACGTTTAGAATGCGCCCTTCTATGCAAACTGAAAACTCAGTGCCTCCTGCCTCTAAGTCTTGCTGCGGGTCTCCTGCAGTCACTCGAGAGGTTTAGACCACCGTCTCCTCAGGAATCTGGTGACAGCCGCTGATAGCTTCCTCTTTCTGCCACATCCTGGTACTGTAGCCACTCTTCCTTTAACTCTGAACTTGCGAATTATGCTTCCAACTGTATCTCTATGAACATTCAATGCCTGTGCTACCTTTTTGTATCCTTTACCTTGTTTGTGCCAGGCAATGATCTCCGCTATTAGCTTTTTGGACAATTCTCTTGACAGCCATATGTCTAATATGCAATCAAATGTCACTGTCAACAAACCCCTAGCGAATGCAAGTATTTGATGTACTCTATCTCAATCAAACCTGATGCAACTATTTAGGCTCTTGATTAGGTGTGCTTGAGACAACACCTGATTTGCAAATATGCTCTAATAACAGATTCTATTTAGGGGTTTGAATAATTTTGAGACTGCAGTAGTCATTAAAAGTGGCATTTTGAGTTAAATTTGGAGAGACCACTTGTAATATTACAAAGTAGTTGTGTGGAGCTATTTAAAATGTTCTTGTTTAATCTGTTTATCGCAAATGGCTGAAAGTTTGTAAAGATTTCCAGTAAACCCAATTTGCAATGGGGGTTAAATAATTTTTATTGCAACTGTATGTGTGTGTGTGTGTGTGTGTACATGTGTGCTTTTTTTTCCATCTCCCTGTGAATGACCTGCCAGGCCTTCAATGCAGCAGACAAGCAGTTTCTGCTTGTCTTCAGGACACTTTTTGCATTTCTGCCTTCAGTAAGTGAAATGCATGTGCAGTTGGACTGAGGTCACGTGATTGAATGGGACTTTGTATAACATTCCCAGTCTTTGCTGTTAAAAACTCAGGTTGCTTTGCTATACGCTTCGGGCTAATGACCGTCTGCACGGTGAATCCCTGTTCAGTGAGTTTTAAAGCATTTTACTTCATTTAAGCGAACACAGTAGCCTAATAGAATTGAGAATTCATACAGCTGCTTTTGCCAGTAGTCAGATGATCAATAATTGAAGCACCTATTACTAAAACCCCATAAGTCACACTTGTCTTGACTTGTGAGGTTTTAGTAATCAGTGCTTCAATTATTAGGGAATCAGCTCCACAAGTAGCCATACATGCCCTTGCCATAAAAATACTTTAAAGATGGGATGGGAATCTTTGGACCACAATCAGTTCCTTCCTTCTTTCAAACTCTTCTCTTCCTGTCATTCCTGAACATGTAATCCTTGTCCCAGTTCTCCATGAAGATGTTTTTTTTTCAGAATTGTTTGTATTTCTTCAATGATTTATGGCAAATGCTAATCTGGTTTTTGAATTTTAGATACTTACCAATGAATCTTATGGAACAGTGTTAGTGAACACTGGTTTACATCTTATGGTAACCCCATTTACTCTGGTAAAGTCTTTTTCTGATTGACTTTGACTCAAATACTCCTACCACCTGGAGGGTATTTTTAATCTGACTTACTGTTGTCAAGAGGTTTTTCTTCACCTGGGAAAGAATTCTTTATCCGTCAACAACATTCGTTATCCACAGTGTTCTGAGTGATCGGTGTTCCTTAGTTCATCAGTGCTTTCTTTTTTCAAGAATTTAGCAAATAGTTGATTTGGCCACAGCTACTGTTTTGGCTATCTCTCTCTAATATGCTTTTGTTGATTTCTCAGTGCATTGGTGGCTTGCTTCACTGTCAGAGACAGCTCTTTGGACTTCATATTAAGAGTTAACTGGAGCAGGTTCCATTACAGGAGCAGATCCCAAATGCACATGCACCACTCAAAATTATCTTTACACCCATTGTGTGCTGATTTGAAAATTAAATAGTGAGGGAATAACACATCTGGCCATAGAACAGCCCAAGCATGTCCAATTACTTTTGATTCCTTATATAGGGGGTACCACCCCCTATTTAAAAAGTGCTGCAATTCCAATACTGTTAACCCAACTTTGGTGAAGAATAACACACAAATTAAATTTTGCACTGCGCTATGGTAGACAGTTAAAATGATAAAAACTTTGTCAATGTTTAAATAATGATGGACCTGACTGCACGTTTCTTTCAATGCCTCAAACAATGCATTCTTTCTACAATGGACAGTACACTTATAGTGAGTATATATTGGGTTTATAAAGCAGCAGTCGGTCTGAGACAATTTCAATACGAAAAAGAAATATCCACTGCATTTTCATGGAGGACTGAATTAAAAATTATGCTTTAATTAGCAGTATTTTAGTTGGAGGAAGTAACAAAGTAAATAATAAAAAACAGGGGCAGAATATATTTTTGATCCAAATTTTTATAAGTCCAAACAAAAACTGTGAAGGTTGAGCTAGGGCAGAGGTGGGCAGCGAGGGACGTATCTGTCCCTGGTTTTCACACCAACGTCTGGTCTTTAATTAGTTGATTGTCTCAATTAGCCAAACCATTTATGAAATCTGACGTTTCATGCGCATTTCTTTAAATTATCATGAAACTACAAAGACTTGCCTTGTCTCCCTTCATAAAACATTTTCCTTTGATCGAATCATTGCGAAAATCTATATTTGTGCATGCAATCAATTAACTCAATTAGTCAGGGTAATTGATAGGAATAAAAATCTGCATACACACCGGCCCTCCAGGACCGTGATTGCCCACCCCTGTGCTAGGGGTTAGTTGCAAATATTTTCTGTTACAATACTGCTCTCTACTGGGTTAAGAAATGATTACAACAAACATTTATGAGGGTGCCAGATCCTTTTCATCAGCGAAGGGCCCTTTACATCGTGCCATGAACCCAAAAGTTCCTGGGCCCACCAAATTCAGTGGTCCTGACACTGATGGCATGTTAACACAAGTATCTACAGTTGCCCTCCTTTCTTGATAAGTAGGTAAGATAACCACTCTTTGGTCCATGGTTGCCATGGCTGAAACTGAATGTCACAGTGGACTGAATTATCATGTTCTAAGTGTAATTGTTAGACCAGTTATGAGTTCTTCTAATGTAAATTATATTGACAGTGAGAACAGGAGCAATAACAAAAAACAACAACAAAAAAAGAACCAATACCCTATGGGTCACCTAAATCAGGGACAATGTGCAGGCTACAAGAATTATATAGTGCATAGACAATTTTTTTTCCCATGTTCATTACGCACAAAACTTAATTCTCAGAGGTCAGAGGTCATAAATCACAGTCACTGATGGAGGACTGACAGTGTCAGAAACTTCTGGTAAAACTGTGCTCTTTGCCAGCATGCTATGACCACATGTTCACGTATGAACAAGCAATTGCCTATAACAATGCACGGCATAAACATATATAGTATTGTAAATGCTGCAATCATTGACCTACACTGTAGTTGCATTCTTTGATCTAGTTTAGCAAATTAAAATTACCATCTTGCAGGACTGTAAACTTCATCTACTGGTGGCTCTTGCATTGCTGCAACAACTGAGCGATTCCATTCATCTTTTGGGTCAAGGTGTATTAGGGCCGGGGACATAGTCTTCAGCTCCATCAGTACATCCGTCCGGCTGTCCATCCGTCACGTCCCGTTTGTTGTGAACGCGAAATTTTGAGAACGCTTTGACCGATTTTATTCTTCTTTGGCTTCAATGTGTAATTTTGTGATACGCCGACCCCAGTCAATTTCCGTCACCTAGCGGGGGATATGGCCATGTTTAGTGGCAACACTTGTTAATTAAGCTGTTAAAGCTTTCAACTACTAATGGTCTTTCGTGGCTTGAACCCAGGAATTGCCGCTTGCGGCTATATTTCTTTTTTGTTATTGTAATTCTCAGGTTTCAGTCTAGTCCATTTTCAGTTCCATTGCACTTGTCTCCCCTGTCTTGTGATATAGTTGGTTCAGTCCGTCTTCACGGTCTGTGTGCTCACATGCTTCGGGAGATTAATGGTTTCTGGTATTTCATATTATTCCTTCAATCCTTGTTTACTTCCTTCACCTGGCTCTTCTGAGTACTAACAAGACTAACATTAGTATTTTGTATCATAGTCTACTAACCCAACTAATCCATGTATATATTACTAACTCACAAACGAGCGCTCTAGTTAGATCTGTAAAGTTGCACCTCTACTAATTAGTACTAATTCCCTCTCAGCAATCGCCCTGTTCTAGTCTCCGCCTCTTGCTCAGCTTTACCTGTCTCCCTCTGCCTTTCTGCGAGATCTCTTGCACATGCCTAATTGCTTTCCTGCACTCATTGTCTGTGCACTTAGGACTCCCTGACCGGAGCTGTTTAAATGTCATAGGCTGTTTGCGTGATTCCCATCCGCGTCTTGGCTTTCGCCAATTTTAGTGATTAGGATTTCCCTCATGTGTTCCTCCCACTGTAATTAGTCTGATCCAGCTCAGCTGTTTCCCTGCATAGCATGTGACCTTCCTCCTGTCTAATGAAAGTCCTCACTGCTGTGTTGACTTTGTCAGAACGTTGATCAATATTTCTTTGTGCAGAGCCTTTTGTATGCCATTGAGTATTGCTTTCCCTCGACTGTTTCGTCCGACCAAGATTCTTGCCATTGCCCTTTTTGTATTGTTTTTGTCTTTCTGGATTTCAACCTATTTTTGTATAACCATGATTCCTGTGTTTGGATTCCCTGTGTATGACCCACTGCTTTGTTTATCGACTACGACTTTTTGCCTACTGTCAATGTACCGTTGCTCCTGTTTTTCTGGTTCTGACCCCGGCAATGGCGCCGCCAAGGAGGGGGCCCAAAAACTCCTGGCCACCCCAGAGCACTGACTGTATGAAACATGGACGTAGCCTCCGTGACGTTACTCATAGGTTTCTGCATATCCACTGTGAATCTCGTTTGGTCGCCAATTTGGCATTAACCTGACTCCGCCTACCTCCCGGTTAATCGAAAAATGGTCAAAAAGGTGGGTCGTTGCTGGAGCTGAGGCGAGCCGAATGGAGCCCGGTTACTGAGAGACGCCCACTGAGATCGAAGCTACCAAGCCAACTACTACTTACGAACCAGACTAAGAAGCCAACTCCGTTCGATGCTACATAGTTGGCTATGGCCGAGATGCGAGCTCAGATCTGATCTCTCAAAGTAAAGGAGCCTGCCAAGTTGCTTGAAGTGGCGGGTCGAACGCTATTTATTTTCGTGAAGAGATTGCGAGACGAACGCTGTACACCGCTGGGAAGTTGTGACAAATGGCTCAGTTCAGATTTTTGACGCACCTAGCCACGCCACATTAATGGTTTTATGGCCAGTCTAACGCTAACATTGCATAACCGAAGCTCACTAGCAAGCCTGGTGGTGGGCCTTTATTTTCCTTCCTCACACGGGCATATTTTTGATCTATCCCCCTACGTTTTGAATTCGGTGAATGCCGAATTAATTGACTTCTGTGGTTAACATACGCACGGGTTATCAATGCGAGCACAGCTGGGCATCTGGCTCCAAGGCTAAACCTTGATTATTTCAGCAGCTACCCAGCTAATCTATGACCTTTATATTCGCTTACGATACAAACGTGACTTGCATGGTTTCTTTCGCGTCTTCTAAATTAAGGTACTTCTGGACCTCAACAGAGCCTTTGCTCTTAACTTCACTTTTCGCTTACGTTTTTTTTTTCTCCGTGTAAATGTTGCGTTACTGGACACCGAATATAGCCGAATGTGGCCAGCTAGTCACACGGTTTCCGTTGCCATTTGGCTTATTAATTAGGTTAATGGAGCTTGTGGATGATTGACTTTATGAAGAAACGCATTTATCGACCGCTAGCTAGCTTGCTAGATAACGAGGGAGAGGTTTAATTAGCTATAAAGCTAGCTAGCCTGTCTATGTAGGGTGATACTGATACCGTATACCTAATCACACTGAAAATGAAACGAATCCATTTGCGGCGAAGCTGCGGTAATTGTAGCGTTTGCAGCAAGATGACATGAAAGGAGGAGAGAATCAGAGCCAGAACATGACTGCATCCCTACAAGGGAGGAACAGCAAGAGAAACTGTGCGCAAATGTGTGGAACAGGCAGCAACCTCAGTCACAGCCACAGAGACTGGTGAAGACTCAGCCAGATTTATGTCAGCCACTACCAACCTGTCCCTGGACCAGCAGGTGAATTTATCAGTGTGTCCTTGATGATGAAATGGATGGCTACAGGGTAAAACTAGAACGGACACTCGGTAGAGCGCATTCCTTCGCCGACGCCACTGAATCCCTCGCCACTGGCGTTGGTTTCATGCCGATCGGATAAAAATTGACCGAGATATGGCCGAAAGTCGGTTTTGACCTTTTCGTGGCCTTGACCTTGACCTTTGACACGATCACTCCCAAAATCTAATCGATTGATCCTCAGGTCATGCCAAATCAACCCACCAAATTTTATGAAATTCCGTTTGGTACTTTTTGAGTTATTCGATACACATACAGACAGACACACAAACAAATAAATACAAATCAAAACATCAAAACATTACCTTCTCGAAGGTAATCATTTGGATAAATCTGTGGTTATGATGTGTCTACAGTGAGTGAGGCATTTTCATGGGAATTATATAAAGCCTTTGTCAGTTGTTGAGACCAACATGCATCCTGTAGAGATTAAAAATGACCATAAAATAGAAATAGTCTGGCCACAATGTGTGATTGTAAGGGTAAGAATAATCTGAATTATCCATCAGTTTAAAATCTAAACTGTCAATAAATTTAATCCCCCCAGTGTAGCATTCTTTTCCATTAAAGATGATGACAGATTAATTAAAATTACAAGAGACTATTGAAAGGTTACACTAATATTGATTGCAAGATATAAAAGATTTTCATACTGGTGCAAAACGGCTTTGCTCACATCAAGGCTTGGTGAACAAATCTTGCCAAGATCCGATGTGCGTGAATTTTGAGTCATACAGGAAAGAGCCAGCCATGTTACTAGGTCATCAAAAATAACCCAGTCACTCTGACTTGATTAACATAATTACAATAAAACAATTATTTCCACTGCCAGATGGCTTAAGTAAGCTCGACTTGAGCTGGGGTAAAGTGAAGCAACACTTCGTATTTTATATATATTGTGCTTTCACCATACTATAGACCACATACTGTCAGTATGATAACTGGTGCATGCTATGTCAAAAAATATATTGTTAAAAGACAGAACAAAATTGACTGCTTTAATTTCAAGTCCATCTTAGTTTACCACGAATCCCCAAAAAAATGTCTGCACCAGCAGAGGGCGTTGCTGATCACTGAACAGTTCATCCTCACTCTGAATTCAGGAATTCAGTACGTAGTAGTCTTTGAAGTTGAGGGCATGAATCAATCAGTTATCTTGCCATTTTTGGGGCAAAACTTGTTGAACAATTCATGCTTATTCAGTGCTGGATATTACTTGTGTGACAAACTGCAGACCAGTGCAGAAAATTAAAACCATAACATATTTTTACATACAGTGTGTCCTCATGTGTTGCAGAGATGTTAATTGTAACCTCACATAAAAGCAAACCCATGACACACTCAAAGAAAGTGAACTGCAGTGGTCCTACACTCATGCACATGATAATTAAAGACATTACAGAGTTACTGTCCAGTATCCAGTTATAGCCCACCCACCAATGCCAGTAGTTTTGCAAAATTAATCAACTCCGTGGTTTCAGATGTTTAATAATCTTTATTAGTCTGAAGGAATGCAGTTACAGTCTATTCCAGACCACTAATATCTGTATCTTAAATTAGAAAACAAACTAGTATGAAATACTTAGATCCCCGCCATGGTTATGGTGCTCTGGCCTGGAAATGAAATGCAACAAAGGGACGGACAGATGGACAGGAGGACAAATGGAAGTATGAAAAGCCACATTTACACTATAAGACGTAATTATGTGTTTGATTTCACAGAGAAATGTGGAATGGTTTCAAAGTTCTGGCCGGGATAAGAAGCGTGATGGATGGACATGTAGACAGAAATGAGGACAAATTTATGGACGGACAGGCGGAGGGACAACACTTATTCCTATATCCCCCTACCATTTCTTGGCGGGGATAATCATAATGCTTTTATTTATTTTTTTAAATACGAATGCTTTTGAAAATGAAATAAAATCAGCAAACAGTCCAACAGAGTAAGTTAAATCCCCCACCTCAATCTATAACTCTTTGCAATGAGTTTTGCCCAGTGGATGTTGATTGGGTAATTAATGTCATTAATTAAGATTATTTCAATATGACGCAATGGTAATTAATATTGTTCTGTAGTGTATAGACCCTTTCAAGGGCGTATCTTTTCAAATTGGTAGATTTCTACACAAATTGAAAATAGTCAAAACTGGGAACAAACATCACTTCACAAACTACAAACCTGTCTATTTTCTCCCATAATTTTCCAAAATACTTGAAAACTCTTCAATAATCGATTGGAAAAATTCATAGATAAACTCAAATTACTCTCTGACAGCTAATACTGCTTCAGATTAAACAGATCAACATTACTAGCATTGAATGAATCAAAGAAATTACAAACTCAATAGATCACAAAATGTTTGCAGCGGGCATATTTCTTGATCTTAAAAAAGCCGTCAATATGATTAATCCTGACATCTTAATCAATAAACTTGAGCTTTATGGCATTTCGGGCATAGTATTAGATCAGGTAAAAAGCTATCTAAATAACAGGCACCAGTTTGTGAAATTGGGTGATTTTTGTTCTTTGAGTTTGGGCATTGCTTGCGGTGTGCTCCGGGGGCCAGTGTTGGGACCTAAATGGTTTATTCTTTACATCAATGATATTTGTAATGTATCGAATGTACTTTTATTAAAAATGATATTGTTTGCTAATGACACAAACATTTTTTGTTCTAGCAAGAATCTGCAAACATTACTAGAGGAGATCACTTCAGAAATTAGTAGAATAAAAATTTGTTTTGCGAGAAACAAGTTATTATTAGACTTGAACAAAACTAAAATAATAGAGCAAAGACGCATGTACAGATTCAGATAGATGGGGTAGAAATTGAAAGAGCTCATAAACACAATTTCCTCGGGTTGACAATCGATGATAAACTAAGTTGGAAATCGCACATTAAACCTGTTCAAGCTAAATTGTCAAAAACCATTCCCATTCTGAGCAAAGCCAACCAGGTTCTGGACCACAAATCATTCCACATTCTCTACTGTTTACTAGTTTTACCGTATTTAAATTACTGTGAGGGGGTTTGGGGAAACAATTACAAAAATGCACTGAGTTCACTACTCTTCAAAAAAGAGCAATATGGATAATTCACAAGGGCCATGTATCGGGATCACATTAACATACTATTTTTACAGTCAAAATCCCTTAATTTCACATATCTTGTAAAATTTCAAATATCACAAATCATGTTTAATGCAAAAATGAGTCTTCTGCCAGGAAATATTTTAAAAAGTCCTCTGATCTAGATGGGGATTATTACTGAAGAGAAAAACTCAATTTACAAACTCTTAATGTGCATACAGCCAAGTAAGTTTTAGTATTTCAATATGCGGAGTGAAGCTATGGAGCAGTTTAACTGATGCTATGGAGCTTAAGCAGTGTCCAAACAAACATCAATATAGATCAAGGTATAAAGTCATGATTTTTTCCAGATATAGGAATGAAATGTGGTGAAACAATCTGCAGGTGTTTCCAGGGACCACCACATAGTTATTAAGTTTGCCACTTAAAATTTATGTACTTTGTTTCCTTCTTTCACGTCATCTTCGATTTTTTGTAAATAACAATGAATTGATATGTATATACTTGTTAATGGGCATGTGGGTGTACACACATAGGTCTGGTTAAATATGCGTGTGTGTATTCATGTATATGGATGGATGAATGTGCGCATATGTATATATATTGCTCACAAAAAAGTGGGGGATATGCAAATTTGACTAACCATGCCATGGAAATCACGTGAATGTAGATGTCTGAGAGATTTTTGAGTGTGCTTGTGGCTATCCATTGGCACATTTCAATTGCTTATTTATTTATTTATTAGACCTTTGTTTAACCAGGCGAGCTCATTGAGATAAAAAGTCTCTTTTACAAAAGCGACGTGGCCAAGAGGCAGCAAATTTACACAATTACAATCATTCATACAGTATCATACATACAAGAAGTAAAATCAAATCAAATTTAAAAGCAGTGACAAACCTCAATGCTTTCAAGTTTCTTATCCTTGAGAGAATTTTAACAAAGCTGTCAAATGGGATCAGTTCAGGCAATTTCAAGGCAGTCTGCAATGAATTCCATAAAATGGGAGCAGCATAGCGAAATGCCCTTTTCCCCATTTCCGTGAACAGTTGGCGGACAGTAAGTGTAACTAAGTCTGATGTTCTTAAGCTATAGTGGCCTTGATTCCTAAATAAGCAATTTCCTAGATAGGATGGGACCATATCAAGGAGAGCTTTGTAAATGAAAGTGTGTATCTCCTGTTAGATAAGGATGACCATTCTGATTCTTGGTACAGAGTGCAGTGATGGGACAGATTAGTACAACCAGTGACAAACAGCAATGCGCAGTGTTTCATGGTATCCAGGGAGCATAAACAGGTAGCTGAAGCATGCATATACAGTATGTCACCATAATCAAGCAGTGGGAGAAAAGCTGCAGATACAAGATATTTCCTAGCTCTACGGGAGAAACAAGATCTGTTCCTAAAATAAAAGCCCATTTTTATCTTTAATTTAGAGATCAGACTTGATATATGGGATTTAAAAGAGAGGTGTTGATCAATATGGAAGCCCAAATACCTATAAGACGAAACCAGCTCAATAGCTGTTCCTTGGCAACTTCAGCCAGGGAGATTTTGTGATGGGACAGTAGCTCTTGAGAACATCATAGCCTTTGTCTTATCTATGTTTTACACCAGCTCTAAGCTTTGCAGACGTGACTGAACTATGTCAAAAGCAGACTGTAAAAGGGCAAAGGCTTGCACAGCACATGGTGAAGAAGTAAGCCTGTTTCAAGCCTCATGGCCCATCGGCCCGGTGCTTAACCCCGGTTTCTGTGGCATGAAGCGACTAGGAGTATTACTACTCTCCCTGGATGAGATGCCAGTCCATCGCAGGTACTCCTCCAGCTCTTAGTCAGGTTTCCCTGACTATTTGCTGGTACCCATTTATACGCCTGCATGGAGTGAGGCGTGGGAGTGAAGTGTTTTGCCCACCGCGAAGGCCTTGGCCGGGGCTTGAACTCAAGACCTTACGATCTCAAGTTAAACCTACTTGACCACTGCGCTACCGCGTCTCCCACAGCAATAAATGATCATTTCATCTGCATAAAAAATAAAAATGATGCAAGGTCATTACAAAGATCATTAATGTAGATGGAAAATAGAATAGGTCCCAACACCGAACCTTGGGGTACCCCCTTTTGAAACTGTCAAGAATTTTGATGAAGACCTAGCCATCTGAACACACTGTGAACAATCCATTCGATAGTTTCCTGGTTCAAAAAGTGAGTGCTCCGATAAGCCGATTTTGTGTAATGTGTCAACCAGGATATTGTGATCTACCATATCATATGCCTTTGATAAATCTATAGATACAGCTACACTCAATTTCCTTCGGTCAAGTGCTTCCATAATGTCATTCAAGACCTTAAGAGCGGCTGAAACAGTACTGTGCTTTTTTCTAAAGCCAGATTGGTGTCTCGATAGAATGTCATTCCTTTCAAGGAAATCTTTTAATTGATCGCTAACAAGCCTTTCAAAAACCTTTGCTAAAATGCATAGCTTCGAGATCGGCCTATAGTTGTTCACTTTGGAGGGATCCTCTCCTTTTAACAAGGGTAAGACAAAGGCAGACTTCCATATATGTGGGACTGCGCTATTAAAAAGACTGAGATTAAACAAAACCGATAAAGGCTCACCAATGTAATCTGCAGCCAATTTGAGAAAATGGGGTTCCAGCTGATCAGAACCTGCAGATTTCTTGAAGTCCAACTGTTTCAGCTCTCTTAATGCATCAGCGGCAGATATAGGAAGAAACTGGAACGGGGCATCCACTCTGACCTTACTGGCCGGCAAGGCATTTCCATTTTCAACTAAATAGCCAGGATTGTTTGACTTTTTTCCAGTCTCAGTTAAGAAACCTGCTGAAATAAAGTGCTCATTAAAAGAATCTAAAATCGCAGACTTGTCAGTTATCATGCACGGACCATTATGAAAAAAGGATGGTGGTTCAGTGGAGGAAACCTGGCCAGAGAAAGATCTGATCGCCTTCCAAAACTTTTTGGGGTCATTTAAGTTCTTACTGGTTTCCGAAAGATAGTATCTGCTTTTGCTGTCTTTACAGCCTGAGTACAGCGGTTTCTCAGTTGTCTAAAACTGAGCCAGTCAGCATCAGTTTTACTTTTACTTTTTACTCTGACCCATGCAATATTTCTATCTCTAAGCAGACTACTCAGCTTAGGAGAAAACCAGGGATTGTTAAGACCTTTGACACGCAATTTGTGAAAAGGAGCATGTTTGTTCAGAATGTTTTGGAGACCATCTTAAAAGAATTTCCGGGCCAGTTCCACTTCATCAATAAGATTAAGTCTGTTCCAATCAAAATGATAGAGATCATGAAAGAAAGCTTGCTCACAAAAAACATGTAAGATCTCTTTTAAGCAGTCTAGGCTTGGTTTTAGGAAGCTTAGCTTGTCTTTCTGTTGCAATGACACAATGGTCACTCAAGTCATTTGCAAAATGCCTATATCAGAGTATTTGTGTGGAAAATTAGTTAAAATCAAGTCAAGCAATGATGACTTCTCAGGGCATTTAGCGTTTAGGCGCTTTATCTCCTCAACTAATCGCGTCAAATTGAAAGAATCACACACCGATGGAAGGTTATGGGATGCTGAGGTCAACCAATCGCAATTTAAGTCCCCCACTAGCAGTAGCTCATTTGAGCCAAAAGTAGATATGCAGTGAGCTAATGAGGATAAGGCTTCAGCACAAGCAGAGGGTGGCCTATAGCATCCAATAACATTCATAAATTGACCCTGAACAAAATCTAGTTTAAGGGCCAACAGCTCAAATTGCTTGGGGATTGACACTGTAGATAAAACACTTACGTTAAATTTGTGTCTGTATACACAGCGATTCTACCCCCTTTCCTGGGATCATCGCAGCGGTGTAAATTATAACCTTTTATAGAGATATCTTTGTCTGGAACAGACCTAGAGAGCCATGTTTCTGATAAAACAATTATATCTGCATCTGTTGAACAGGCCCAAATTTCAATCAAATCCATTTTGGGAAGTAAGTTTTGAACATTGATATGGATAATACCTAGACCAAACCTGTCTTTAAGCTCCTCAGGTGTTGGGATACAGTTTAGACCACGTCCAGAATTTGTATGCACATTTCCCGATATTAAAAGCAATGCAAAAGACAATGCAGGCCATACAAACCGTCTGCATTCTGCCAACCTGCGAGCCAGGCAGCCATACATCTCCTTACCCCTCTCAGATCGTCATCGGCAGACAAGGAGACAGTGATGTCAACAGCATTGACGATGGAGCAATGCCCAATGGTCACGTGTAAAGTTCAGCAATGAGTCACGGTTCACGACGGTCGTCATCATGTTTGGCATCGCCCAGGTGAACATCATCAGCAAGCCGCTATGATTCCACATTATCGGTATGGGAGAAGGTCAGTGATGGTGTGGGGTGGAGTCACTATGACAGGCAGGACTGACCTCCATATCTGCCAAGGGAGAGTCAAGGGGGTACACTACTGCGACAACAGCCTCACTCCACATGTGCTTCCGTTTATACACCGTCGCTGAGCTAGATTCATAAACCAAGATGATAATGCCAGAGACAAAAAATTACTAAAAATTACATCTTCAAAGGCACTAAATCCAAACCTTGCCCTGGCCTGCGATGTCCCCTGAGCTCTCTCTCATAGAACATATATGGGATATTCTGGGATGACGCGTACAATGGTAGCACCCACCCTGTCAGGACTTGGTATAGGCGGGTGCGGCCCTCCAGGAGGAGTAGCAGAGAATTCCTAATGCTGTCATTTGTTGTCTCATCAGGAGCATGCGGCATCGGTGTGATGCTAGATTGGATGCTAATGGCGGACCAACTCATTACTCATCACTATGTGACTTTTGGGGTACTACTCCATGTGACATTTTGTACCTCCAGAAGAAAATTTTCAGTAACTTAAGTGATGATAAAGTGTCATGAACTTCATCTTGAATTGCTTGCCACTTAAATAACAGAGTTTTGACATTAGAAATGAATATATTTTCAGAGTTATTTCCTTTTCATTATCCCCTACATGTTGTGAGCAGTATACGTATGTATATGTGTGTGTATAGCAGTGGAGGCTGGTGAACTGGTGGTAGGGGAGGCTCAAAACAATCCCTAAAATTAATGATTGGTCACCATTACAGAAACTCTGATAACTCTCAACATTATCACGTGGCCAGTTTTCATTTATAACGCAAACTGATTACGACTCCAGACTTCTCACGTTATTCTTTATTCAGGGATTGGAAGCAACGCATGTGTTTCATGATCGTTTAAATGAAATAAGATCATTTGAAATGTCTCTATGCAATTCCATTGCTTCCAACCCCTCTAGTGCACAAGGACTTCAATTCTGCATGAGAATCTCTAACATATTTGTTGATAGAATAATTCCTGACTGCAGCAGAGGAATGTAAGTATGCCACTTAAACTCACACCAAATGCGTGAGAGTTGACAGGTATGCGTTATAAATGAAAACTGGCCACTCCTGATAATGTTGAGAGTTATCTGAGTATTTGTAATGGTAATTTTACTCAATCCTGAGCGAAGGGTGGCTACTGTTAAGAAACTAGAATATAAGACATGTTTTCAGTCACAGGTATTTCACACTTTTTTGTTAAGTACATAATTCCACGTGTTCATTCATAGTTTTGATGCCGTCAGTGAGAATCTACAATGTAAATAGTCATGAAAATAAAGGAAACGCATTGAATGAGAAGGTGTGCCCAAACCTTTTGCCTGTACTGTATGTAAATAAGAACAATTTTTTGCATTTTTATAGTGCCTTCCGACTTCTGAATTCATACACTCATATACAACGTAAAATAGGTACGTTAGATCTATTGCGTAAACTTAATACCGTATGTTATATAACTTATGGTAATGAATTTGTATTTTTTAAGTCGAAGATAATAATGATAGATATTTGTGCAAATTAAAGATAGTTGATTAGTATACATGTTTATGTATGTTAATAAGGATGCTGACTGTATGATTATTTTTTAAAGAGGGTGTAAGAAATTGTGCACAACGTGTTGCGTAGAAGACAGGAACTTGAGGACTGGACTCCGGTGCAAGGATGGATTTGGTTGGTCTTTAATAATGCCAAACTGCAAAGCAGCGGGCACAGACATTGCAGGTAAATCACAAACAGGAACTGAGTTTCTACAAACCCTTGAGTTATACAATGACTGGGCTATGGCTACAGTCATTATGAATTACATACAGAAAGCAAATAGGAAACGATATTCATTTAAAAATATAATGCGCTGCATTAACAATAACAGCACTAGATTAAGAGTTTAGTACTCAACTCAGTTCTCAGATTCGGGGGTAAATCTACACACGAGACTAACAACACCGTTAAAGCGTGATGTTACGAGATCTCACAATGATACACTCTGAGGCTTGGACATTTATACACTACTGCTACCACTTAGTGGGAATTAACAACAGAAGCAAGCGATAATTGCATGAGGAAGTGCGGTCTGGGTCTTAGTAGAGCAGTGAGCTGGATGGCGGGAGGTGTGGCTTTACAGAGGGGGTGGGATTCAATAGGTTTTTACTTCTTCCCACTCATTTTTGAACGTGTTAATTGAATCTAAATTATTGTTTAAAGACTTCTTTTATATGGGTTATTCATCATTTTAAATTTTCACTTGTTTCTGTTTGTCTGCTTGATTGTAGACTCAATTTTCTTTTTTTTTTTTACGTTTGAAATAAATAAAATAAAAATCAAATGAAATCAAAGTGAGATTTCAAGAGCATTTGAGTACAGGACATTGTTTATGGCAAAAGAAAAACTGGAGACCATTAACAAACCTGCTGTCAGCAAGGGGAAAGGAGATCTCGACTCAAGGTTTGTGAATTAAGACAGATATGCAAAAATTTGGATGAGCCACACTCAAAGCTCAAAAAGGGAGAATTAGTCGAAACAATAATTGAAAAACATCTGCTGTGAAAACAAACATTTGCACATGACAGGCTAACCATCCCCATTTGCAGCCCACGCTTGATCAACTACTGCGATAGTTGGGTCACTTATAACGTCCAAAAACTAGCTTGACATGGTTTTCATTTCAGCTGTTTCAGCACAGATTTCTTGCAATAATCATTCAATAATCATTTCTTTGTGATTTGGATCACATAATTGATTGCAATACATAGCTAACAAAGTTGAATTTTCTTGTCAGTTAGTTTTGCGGACGTGAATTAATGTCATTAACACCACGATGAATGGGTCCCACGCCATAAATCCACTAATTGTGTAAAGTGTTCTTGCGTCGAATTCACATTGTTCAAAACAATTGGCAAGCACACATGATCGTAACCTCTTCTCAACACAGGTAAGTGTGCAGCTACACGTGTAAAATATAAGGCCAAGACATAACAAAACAACAACATCATTAATTCTACTACTTGATTTCATTTTGGATTCTCATTTGTGCTGAAAATAACAAGGTTGAGGACTTACCTTGACAGTATCTCACAGATATAACCTTTCAAGTCTACATTGCCCAAAGGAGTCAAAGGTTTTAGTTTGTAGGAGAAGGCTGATGGCGCATACATCGTCAGGGGGCAAGAATTCCATATCCAATCTCCACCTTCTCAGCTTTTTATTTGCCAGAACGATTTAAAAAGGGGCCCCAATATATTTTAGGGGGTTTAATTAGCGAGAGGGGGGTTTAATACAAAATGTAATATCGGCAATGCATATGCTGCGCATGCTCAAGCAACCTAGTGTGTCATCCGTAACATGGCTGCCGCCGTTACATGCTGCTGCCATTAGCTATCGCAGCACTAGAAATTAATCTCAAAATTTTCTTGCTTGACATTTTTACACACCGGAGTGTTTCTCTGGGTAGCCAAACATCAAGTTGAGCCAAACAAAGCATTGATTTCATTTGAAATTGCTGAACAGAATTCTTTCCAAAATTTTTTCTGTTTATAGCCAGAATCCACGCTGTTTGCGGCCATTTACCTCGGGGAAGTGAAAGCACTTAATATTTCCCCCCTTTTCAATGTAATTTGTGCATCTTCATCCATTCATGGTCTGCAAAGAGGATGCGCGTGACCTAAATCTCGCTTGAGCCGAACTCGCCAATAAAACTCAGAGGTGAAAATCTGGGATTAAAAATCTGAAAGTTGTCCCAAGTATTTTTCAGCTGGATTTGCTCATCATTATGCTTTAGCCAGGTGGTGGGTCTGATGGAAGAAATCAGCTGAAATCAGAATTCATGTTTTCAAAAAAATGACAGGATTTTTTCTGACCCTTGGAGTTTCTGCCTCTGCTAATACCACAGAAGTAATTACAAGGAAGAAACCAGCAAGAGTAAATTACCCGACATTTGCGATGGTGGCCTGCACCTGAGCCATCTCCGTACACCAGTCACGGTTGCACACCCCTTGTGCATGTATCCACTATGTTCATTCATTACCTGGAAGTGCTCTTGTGGGCAAATAAATGCTCAAACTCTTTAGTGTAGCCTGTCCTTCACAAGGGGAAAGTAATGCACATTGCTTAACGGCATTGAGCAGTGGTGGAGCGCTACTCCTGTACCATTGTCCCAGGAAGATTCGTTTTATATCCGTTTGAATGCATAAGGAGGTCACCTGAGAAAATAAAAACTTTCCAAACAATGGCCATGCAAGATGCACACAAGATATTTAATGCATATACAAGCAATATGTGAAAAGGAATGACAAACCCAGCATAATCAGATTGTTGCATATCTGTCTGTCTGTCTGTCAGTCTTTTAACTACTGTATTTATCTATTTTCAATAATAATGCAATACTTCTTCTTTTCTTTTGTAATTTTTGTTTGAAGTGCATTAACCTTGAATGGTATTCCAGAAAAAATCTTGCTCGGCAGTAAGAGTTCTGTCGAAATTGCAAATAGATAAAGTCCAAGGTCATGCACTGTGTGTCTGCTGTATGGCAGAAAACAACTGCACTTTCTCTAGGGTGCCAGCCAAGCTTTGTCATTCACAGTCTTTTAAAAATCAATATCCAATTTGCTGGCAATTTTAAAGTGAATAGAAAGCTTAGGGCTTTCAGTGCTATAATCTTGCTCAAGGTTTCCTTTTTTGCATCTTTTAAATGGTATTCAATCAAAAAAGACACACTTTTGTAAAGGATATGTTAATCAAGTAATTCATTTTTGATATTCAATACACTGTTTTACTTGTCAGTTGTAATATTCATGTTATTCATTCTCAGCTGTTTGCTATCATGATATTTTATCTAATAATTTCTTTCCATTGCCAATGAGTTTTAGAGGACTGCTATGTGCAAGTCTGCCCTCTTCCTTTCAGAATGAGTGAATGGGTATCTGTCTGTGGATTGTGAAGGGAGTGTACAAAGACCCAGACCCCGGCTTTAATGCAGCATTCCCGAAAGTGTCTTGTCTTCACAGTTTTCTCCCAAAAACTTTTCCCTTCTAATTGACTGGGCAGTGAACACAACAGAGGAAGTTATGCATTTTAAAAGGATGTCGATGTTGCTAAATCTCTCTTTCTATATGCTTTGGCATTACTAGTTAACACGGTCTGCTATTCACCTCTTTGTGCATGCAATCTGCTGCATGTGTACAGTCAAACTTGGCTACTTATGTATTCATGTTCACTCATCCAAAGTGTTGCCGCTGACTATGTGCATACAAGAATCTTGTCAAATATTATCTTGTTCTTTCCTTTGAGCCCTACTTGTTAATTTTATTTATTTATTTAACGTTTATTTAACCAGGAGAAACTCACTGACATTAAAAATCTCTTTTTCAAGAGTCTCCTGGCCAAGACAAGGAGCAGCACAGTTTATTAAGTTTCTGACAAACGAAACTGGGCAAAAACAAAGAGCAGCCATACGTACAAACATGATACAAGGTAGATGATTATAGTGCAATAGAGACTTAGAATAACAAGTAAAACAAGTCAACCACAATTCTAAATATATCAGGCAGAACATCTGCAGCCAGATGTGTCTGCCTCCAAGTCATTCAAAAGCACCGTAAAACCATCCAATGAGACAAGTTCCTTCAGTTTCAGATCTTTTTGTAGTTGTGATGGGCGTTGAGTCTTAGACGCCAAATGCAGCGGCAGAATTAAACGGCAAAAATGGGGAGACTCAAACAGAATAAAAATGCAAGACTTGCGCTACCAACGGACCTGGAAGTCGTCCGAGGTAGAAAGCAAGCGAGCTCGAAGGCACAGAAAGAAAAGGGAAAAATAAAACAAAGATTCCCTTTCTCACTAACACTAAACCTCAATATGCAGCTAACGTCCTTAACAATTCTCTGTCTTGAGACCTTACCGGCTAAAGCGCAAATATAACACTGACACTCTAGCAACGGAAGCGAGGCGGAACTAGAGCTTAAATAGGGTCCAGGTAACGCCCCCAATTGATGCCAGCTGGCCCAGGAATCCGATTGGGAGCAAAACGATATCGTCCTGGATGAGAGCAACAAAAAGAGTTCTCAACGCTTCCAAGCCATGACAGTAGTTATATCCCGGCGTTTGGGGGATATTATGTTTTTGGTCCAACCGCCGCCGCCGCCGCGCCGCCCTACGTGTTAACGCGATAACTTCAGTGATATTTCTATTATAAATTTCATGTTTTGCATATAAGTAAGTATCATAAAGAGGAAGAACTGATTTGATTTTGAATTTATGATTTCTAGATTGGCCACCAGTGGCCAGAAACGGAAAAATCACTGTTTTTATCATATCTCTGGAAATATTTGTCTGATTGACCTCAAATCAAGTGCAAATGAAAGGTCATGACCTGTGGATGTGTTTTTTATACCCGTTATACCTGTTTGGTTCAAAATTTTGACATAAGGTGTAGCTTTTTCACATAAAATTCACCATTTTTGCCATATCTTTGGAACCATTCGTCCAATTGACATGAAACTATGTGCAACTGCAAGGTCATGACCTCACAATGTGTCACATGATGACATCATACCTGTATGGTTCAATATTTTTCCACCAGGTGACGCTTTGTGATGGAAAATTAACATTTTGGCCATGTCTTCAGAACCATTTGTTCGATTGACCTGAAATTAAGTTCAAATGAAAGTCCACTCAAGGTCTATTCAAGGATTGGGGAATTGGAGAATTGGGGGCATTCGGGGGTATACCCCAAGCCGTCGCCTCCGACGCCATAAGCCTAGTTTGTTCTAAGTAAAGGGAGCAGCTCAGTTCTGATATTTGCCACCACGGCAGCCATGTTGAATTCAGTTAAATTCAAATTTGCTGTGTGCATTGATGGTGGGTTGAGGAAGGTTCTTTTAAAAAATAAGAGCGCTGTGATTTTCTATATGGCTGCCGCAGCAGCTATCTTGAATGTGGTTTCCACTAATTGAGGAGAGTGGATGATGTGATGAACTTCAAATTTCCTGTGTTCATTGGTGGTGAATAGAAGAGGGTAGCTTTAAAAAAATAGGAGCACCTACATTTTCAATATGTTTGCAATGGCAGCTCTCCGCTTTTTTTTTTTCGTCAATTTTGAGGCAAGTGGAAAGTCTGATCGAATTTGAATGTGCTGTATGCTTTGGGGTGAGTTGAGGAAGGCTCCGCTTGAAAAAGGGTGGGCTATGATTTTGAGTATGGCTGTCATGGCAGCCATCTTGAAATTAGTTTTTGTTGATCTCAAGGAGAACGTATGAGCTGGTCAAATTCAAATTTGTTGTGTATGCTGGGGTGAGTGGAGAAAAGTCTTTCAATGATGATCAATCTCTGAACAGGTTCTTCAACTTCAGCGTCAGAGGCATACGCCATGCCTGGCATTCCTCTTGTTTACAGTTGGCAATGTTTTGACTAAGAATTATTTCCCATCTAATATCATCTTTATAAATGCAACTAGTTGTAGCATACTTTATGAAATCCTTCTAAATTAAGGTTTATTTAAAATGAAAGATAGCTTTCACACAAAACCAATGTTAAATAAAAGAATTACCCACATGGTGTCCAGATATAATAGATTTTTTTTGAAAATTTTAAAGAAAATTTGCCATTTTTGTAAGTTGTACAATGCGTAAAAAAGTGAAAATGCGAACAAACAATAAAAATACTGGAAGTTGCCATCTTTTATCCTTGAAAAAGTTTCAGCCAGTGAGAGGCTTAAGAACACTTCGGCAGTGACTTTACACTGATATCGGCTAAATGAAGCTTAACCAAAGCCTGCATAAGCTCAAGTTATTTAGTATTAAATTTCCATTCATTTTGAGGTGTTTTTTCATTCACGAGCTAGTACTCCCCATCCCTCTCTGTGTTGGTACTTCAGCACTGGAAGATTTATTTCTGATCCGTTTTTACCCCTCAGCTGACGAAAGTCCTGAAGGGGTATTTTCATGGCGAGCGGCGTCCGTCCGTCTGTCTGTCCGTTAACTTCTCCTTTCCGGACAATAGCTGAAAAATGCCTTGGCCAAATGCTCTCATTTTCTGGTGGTATGTTGGGGATGGTTAGAGGAAGCTCCCTATTGATTTCTGTCCCGCTGCGATAATCAATATGGCTGCCAAGGCAGGGCAAGCAGAAGGCTGAGGGGTTCCGTTCTCGACAGCGCGCTGTTTTTTTCTCCTATTGTTAGTTTCTTTATAACAAAGTTCACGTGAATGAAATGTGCGTAGTCTTTCACTGCCATTATACTAAGCAGATATAAAATTAGAAGCACTATTACTGGTGCGAGCTGTATGTCGCGTCTTATATAGTTCTGGGATCTTAAGAAGTTTGCAGTTTACGTGTTAACATGAGTTAGCCTAGCTGGCATCATTAATGTGTATGAGCAATTGGTAACTTAACACTACAGTTGAGTTTGTTTGGTTATATGGGTGAGTTTTTCAATACAGGCACAACTAGGACATCACAAAAGACTGATTAAAAAGGTTGCAGAATCTAAGTGAATAAACTCTGGTAGACAGGATGGGCCCTGTAGTGTACAGCCAGTATACCAGCAGAGCTGGATTGGTAACTTAACACTACAGTTGAGTTTGTTAGGTTATATGGGTGATTTTTTCAATACAGGCACAACTAGGACATCACAAATGACTAATTAAAAGGTTGCAGAATCTAACTGAATAAACTCTGGTCGACAGGATGGGCCCTGTAGTGTACAACCAGTATACCAGCAGAGCTGGATTTCTCCTGTTCTTTTTGTGATGGGCAATTTTTATTTACATGGCCTTTCCACTCTGTTAATTTTTCAGGCAAAACTGGAAGTACAATGATATACACATGTAACCATCCAAACAGATCTTTAATGGTTCTTTCACTTCTGAAAGAACAATGTGATATAACACTAGGAACGAGGCTACTGTTGTTGATTGCGGGGGGATGGGGAGATCCGGAGATATTAGGGGAGATATTAGCCACTCATTTGGGGCTTCAGCCAGGAATGCTCGGGGCTAACGACACTCCTGCCCAGAAGTAAAGTGAGGAATGTACTGCAGGTTTTGTCCGTGTCCAAATGTAAAGAGAACCAATTTTTTTCCACTCCGTGACCAATTAACTCCACTCCGTTACTATGAATGGTAATGGACTGGAAGTAACGGTGTGGAGTGTTTTTCAAGTAAATGAGTCATAGCCACCATGCAGTAAGGCAGAAATTGATGATTCCCATTGATGCATCGTGGTTTGTGAGGTGTGCGTGTTGTTTGGACTTTTCTTTGCGGCTCTCATCCCAGGACGATGTTGAATTCCTGGGCTATCAAATTCTTTACCCTGCTGGTTGATTGAGCTGGGGCAGTGCTTTCCCAGAATCTACATAAGCAGGAAGTACGGCACGCCTCCTCCGATAGAGTGTCTGTTTTTAGCTTCACACAAAAGCAGAAGATATCTGTAGTCAGGTTTTGTATGACTTTCTATCTTCTGATTGTTGACGTTTCTTCTCCCTTTTTTATCTCGCTTTGCTTCCGTGGTTCAGACTACTTTACGTCCTTTGGGAGCGCGAGTGCTTTCCTTTGGTCTATATTATTCTCTGTGTTTGTACTGTTACAGACTGGCCATTTCCTAGTAAAAGCATAACCCGGTAAGAGTGCCAGAATGATAGGCTAGTTGGCCTGATAAGATATTATTAAAATTAATTAGATTTTTATACTTGGTGTATTCCCCTAGAACAGGGGTGTCAAACTGATCCGTAAACGGGCCAAGAGGCTGCAGGTTTTCACTCCAACAATGCTGAAGCGCACCTGATACAACTAATCAGTTGTGCAGTGTCACAGCCTGGCTCACAAAGCCATGACAAAAACAAGGGAGATACACCATTATAAAGAAATAACAATTATATTTATTTAACAACCTATTACAAATATAAAATCCACAAATAATCACAAATCATGAGGTGTGAATGTCAGTAAAGTAAGCATGAAGTGCATGTTGGTTGAGTGGAAAATGTATGCAAATGTTGTAGAATACAGAAAGAAAATCAAAAGATGAACACAAGAAACCCGGGGTCAAAACACTGGCAGCATGGTCTCTGCAACGAGAAGGAGAGAGAAGAATGATTAACTTCAGGCACTTAAAAAGGCTGGTGAACACTGAGCCCAGGTCTCACGAATCAAGCAATGATTGCATTACCCTTCTGCATAATCAGGCCAATGCAGCAATACCAAAACCCAGCCTTAGGGGCCGCCACATGCAGGCCCAGATCAGTTGATTAAATCAGTGCTTTCAGGTGAGCTTCTGCTTGGTAGGATTGAAGACCTGCAGCCTCTTGGCCCGTTTACGGGTCAGTTTGACACCCCTGCCCTAGAATATTTCAGTTTGCTTGTATACAATTGGGCTGATTTACACTGCGGGTTAAATGTGACACGAATCGGATCTTTTGCTCAAATGCGGCCAATATCTGATCTGACAAAAAAAACACATTGATTCCGCCCTCGATCTGACCCGTCAGATCGGATCCAGGCCTCATTCAAATGTGGTTTTTGTTCGGACATGTATCTGATGTGTATCGGATATGTGCCAATGTGCCCGTTGTGTAAATGCATATCAACATGCAGATCGGATATTTTGTAAAAAATAAAAGGCCTAGACTAAGGCGGAGTCTGCCTACGCATTTGCGATGATGCAGGTGATAGGTGTTGAGCTTCCACACCAGACGCAAAACAAATTCTTCACATGAGAGATTACATTCAAAGTTAATGCAAAGACGCGAATACACGCAAAACGTATATATTCGCGTCTTTACTTTGACTTTGAATGTGTTGAGGATTATATTTATATCCCTGAACACCGAACGGCGTTCTGGGGGATATTATGTTTCTGGCTGGCCGCCGCCGCCGCACTACGTGTTAACGCGATAACTTCTGTAATATTTCAATTACAAATTCCAAATTTTGCACATAAGTAAGTATCATAAAGAGGAAGAACTGATTCAATTTTGGACAATTTACGATGTCTAGATTGGCCACTAGGGGCCAAAAACTGATTTAAGTGTTAACGCGATAACTGCAGTAATATTTAAATGAGAAATTCCAAGTTTTGCATATAAGTAAGTATCATAAAGTGGAAGCACTGATTCGATTTTGGGCAATTTACAATTTCTAGATTGGCCACCAGGGGCCAAAAACTGAAAAAAATCACTGTTTTTATCATATCTCTGGAAATATTTGTCCGATTGACCTCAAGTCAAGTTCAAATGAAAGGTCATGACCTGAGGATGTGTCCCACGATGACATTATACCTGTTTGGTTCAAAATTTTGACACAAGGTGGAGCTTTGTCCCATAAAATTCACCATTTTTGCTATATCTTTGGAACTATTTCTCCAATTGACATGAAACTATGTGCAAGGTCATGACCCCACAACGTGTCACATGATGACATCATACCTGTATGGTTCAATATTTTGCCACCAGGTGGTGCTATGTGATGGAAAATGACCATTTTGGCCATATCCTCAGAACCATTTGACCGATTGACCTGAAATTAAGTTCAAATGAAAGTCTATTCAAGGTCTATTCAAGGATTGGGGAATTGGATGATTGGGGGCGTTCGGGGATATACCCCCAGAAGTCGCCTCCGACGGCATAAGTCTAGTTCAATATTTCTAATAACGTTCATCAGTAAATCAGTAACCAAATTAATTTGTTTCGCGTCCAGTGTGAAAGCGGTTTAAAAGGCGTTAACGGGAGAATCAGATGTAGTTTATGCCCGTGATCCACTTACGCTTTTAAGGTCTCCGATTGTCCCGATTCTCCCCTTCCGACCAGTTACGAGCGATTACAAGAGGAAATTTCTTTTATGTGCAAGACATAAGTGGATCATGACTTCTGACCTGTTCTGACCCTTTCGCGTGAATAAGACGGTACCGACTGGATCGGATCACACGGATCCCTCTTCCGACAAAATCAAACCAGTTTGAATTTCTCGGAAGGTATGAGTTGTCGGAAGGACGTGAGAGTGTCAGTCCGTCAAGTGCAAACTAGGTGGCGAATATTTTCTCTGCAATTAGCCAATTAGAGACCGTTTACAAAAACAACCGCCATCTTTATTGTTGACGTTGGCAAAAATCAATCGGACGTGCTCGCGTTAGTGGATCATGGGATAACATTTTTTCCCCAATCACTCTGACTTTCTACGATTGTTGGCGCGAGTTTCGGATGGTTCCCCGCACTTCCAAAAGCTTCCAACTGGCCACGATTGCTTGTGTGCAGAAGCCTTAAAACAGGGGTCCTCAATCTTATCCAGAAAGGGCCAGTGTGGGTGCAGGCTTTCATTGCAACCAACCTATTACACACCTGATACTACTAATCAACCCCTGGTCTCTTTGCTAATAAGCTTGATTAGTAGTGTCAGGTGTGTAGCTGCTTGGTTGCAATGAAAGCCTGCACCCACACCGGCCCTTTCTGGGAAAGATTGGAGAAATGTTGCGAGCTTGCTTGATGTTTTGATCATTTCTATGCCTGCCTGCATGCTTTTGTTGCACTGCACGCACATGTGCTTTTATTTTCGGTAGCCTTCTCCACTGTGCGCATGTGGATTGCCCAAGACAATGGCCAGGTAGTGAGTGTTGTAAACAAACGGAATCGAAACGAAACAGATATCATTCAGACTCAAAACAAGATGTAAACACTCAGTTGAACAAATTGGATATAGGCCTCAAAATCCGATCCGTATCCAATCCGGGGTGCGTTTCCCAAAAGCGTAGTTGCTAAGTAAAGCCTGCGATCCACTTACGCTTTTACGGTCTCTTATTTTACTGATTCTCCCCTTCCAAACAGTTATGAGTGATCACGAGTGAAAATTCTGTTAGGCACAAGACATAGGTGGATCATGACTTCCGACCTGTACCGACCCTTCCTCTCGAATAAGAGAGGCTCCTACTGGATCAGATTACGCGGATCCCTCTTCCCTCGGAAGGTATGAGTTGTCGGAAGGACGCGGGAGTAGCGGTTCGTTAAGTGCAAACTAGGTGGCGAATATTTCCACAGCAATTAGCCAGCATTAGCCAATTAGAAACCGTTTACAAAAACAACCGCCATCTTTATTGTTGACGTTGGCAAAAATCAATCGGAAGTGCTCGCGTTAGTGGATCATGGGATGAAATTTTTTCCCCAATCACTCTGACTTTCTACGATTGTTTGTGCGAGTTTCGGATGGTTCCCGGCGCTTCCAAAAGTTTCTGACTGGCCACGATTGCTTGTGCGTGGAAGCCTTAAAAGCGTAAGTAGATCACAGGCATAAGTTAGCAGCTTACATAGTTTGAACTATGTAGTTGCGACGCCAGTGTTTCCCAAAACCATCATTTGAACAATCAAGGTAACTTACGTGGTGCAAACCATCATTAAAGGATGCAGGTGTTCCCCAAATCCGTAGTCCGAACGAATGTTCGCAACCACTGTCGTTAAGTTGTGTAGTGCCAACTACTGCTCCCCAGCTGTTGTTAGAACTTAGTTCCGGGTGATTGCGTCGGAAAATGCAGTCCACGAAAGGTAAACATAAGGTCAGTAGCTGAAAATGTTTGATGATCTTGCCGTACAAACATATATAACATCAACACAGTGATTTCAAAATGTAACTACTCGGAAAAACACTTTTGTTGTATTTCTCTGTTCATGAGTGGGCCTATGCTTGGATCTCTGGAATTTTAACTCTTGTAACCTGTCTTGTAATTCAAAATTGGTTTTTTTCGCCACTGTCATTAGAGCGGGAGATGGTTAATTAGCCATCTTTACGGGATCATGGTTCAAGACGGTAGTATTGTTGAGTAAATCTGTAAAGCTCGTGACTTCCTGTTGCTAGTCATAGGAAGAACATATGATCTCGCTGTTTACCTTCATGTATTTTTATGTATTGATCGGAGAGGATGTTGTTTGCCTACTTGCAACTGTGAATATGGTAGAAATCAAATATATATGACAGTGGAAGGGAAAGTGTTGATAAAAAGAAAGGAGGTGGGGGAGATGGAGGTCTTTTTGCATAACATTTGTCATTCCTTGTGGTCTGTGGAATTCACGGTCATCTTCAGCATCTTTTACAGAGATCGCCTCATCTTCAGGGAGCTGGACATTTTCTGTTACGGTCATGCTGTGCAGGACGTAGACAAACTGCCAGTCTGGGAGGATTCTGTAGAGTCAGGGGAAAGAGCAGCCCTGACACAGGTACCACACATACCTATACCCCTGGGACTCCCGCCAGCACTTCTGGGCTTAGCATGGACAAAACTCTCCTCAGGAGTAAGAGTAGGCCGACTGACCGGAGCTTCCACCACCAGTCCTCTGTATTGCACTCCTTAGAGCTGCTGCTGTCCTTAGTAATGTCTAGCTGGCAATCCCTCCATCCACCCCCCCCCCCCCCAAATCCACTGCACTGCATCTCCATCCGTGGCTCTCAGAATATATTCTTTCTGTGGTCTTATTCCATTTTTTGTTCTTTGAGTCAATGAAATAATTTTTAAGTTAGGAAAAAGGAATAAAAACTTTTTATTTTCTATTTTTGTCTTTGTGTGTATTTCACAGAGTTCCTTCCCCCTCTAAAAAGCCACTCCGATGTTCACTCTGGTTTTATCCCGGGTTTTGTCAAATTCTTTCTTTTGTGCTTTTTTTTCTTCTGGCTTCCTTTTTTTTACTAAATTGGTTCTTTTTGGTCGGTCCGAACGATTCTTTTAAATTGCAGTAGGAGCATTAGGTGGGTTTAAAGGAGCCTTTTTTAAATTACAGAGTACTAGTTTTAAGTAATACTGTCAGTACACAGTAACAGTTTTAGCAAAAATGACAAAAAGTTACTTTTCTAAAACTTACCAACTGCAGCTTTAAGGGTAGCTCGTTTGCAAACTAACTACTGACCAACCCCTCTTCTGCGGCATACTCAGTCTCCATGTTGTTGCTGAGTGTAAGTGAGAGTAGAGGCAGAGGGGGAGGGCTTGTGGTCACAGAGCGAGGGATGCGGAGCAGAAAGGTTGTGTGTGTGAGACAGGGACACGGAGAGGGAGAGAAATGGGTGTGAACTTGCTGCTCATGTATTGTACTTTTAACACAAAATGAACTATATCGATACAAGCTATATCGTCCCGTGTTATATCTCGTTTAGAAATATATCGATATATATTAAAATACCGATATACCGCCCAGCCCTACTGCAACCCGAAACGAAATAACATCAACTCTTGCAAAGCTGAAATTAAACAGCTGGACGCGACAATAGCACAAACCGATGTTATCTGCTTTGCGCTGGCTTTGTTGTGTTGTGTTTGTGTTTGTGTTGCTTCTTCTCTGGATTTTATGGCGGTTTGATAATATATTTTACAAGGTGCATACTGCCACTCGGTATGTGTTATAATCAGCTGAAGCTGTTTAACCTTATTAAAAAAAACAAAAAAAAAAAAAACAACACATCAACTAATTCTTTGTGTACAGGTGACGTCACGCATATTTTCCGAACCGGAAGGCCGCCATGTTGGATGATAACAATGTGGTTGCCCACGAGTTTTGAAGAACAAGATAGTTCATGATATTGGGGTATTCAATTGCTGGTAATGTTGCTATATAATCAGATCGCTGTAATATATATGGGTCAAAACCACAAATTTCAGCCTTTTCTCTTATCTTGACTTGGCAGAGGCCTCGAGAGAGTCATAATATTTCAAAAATTTTGGAGATATATCACTATTATTGTTCGCACGAGATGCCATTTTAGATTTGTTTATCATTCAATATGGCGGCGCGTGCTTACGTTAATCACGGGGTTGCACACGAAGAATTAATGAACCCACCCGTGTTCCTAACTTCTAACTCTACATTTCAAATCTTATCTTCCTAATACCTGACTCCCCCCAAATCCATGATCCAAAATTCCCTGAATCTCCTCTTCTTTTACGTTTGTTACCACCAAAAATTCTTTAGCTGCGTATACCTCCATTTTTATTCTTCCATTTCTACTTTCAATTTCCCTCGGGCAGCAGCGGTTCATCGGCAGTAACAAAGGCCTTCAGAAACCTCACCCTTCAATATTTGATAACCTAAACTTCTTACAGTTTACTTGTTGCTCAGACTGATTGGTAGAACCGATGACAGTCTAAGTTATTTTTGATAGCATTGTTATACATTGCAACACACAATTATGAGGCGTTTTCCACACAAAAATGACGACATAAAATATGATTATTTCTTAATAATTTCTGTGCTCCTGTAGCTGGTGAAGCAGTGCAAATTTGCTTAAATTAGTTTATGAGGCTCATTAAGCAATAAGCCACGAGAAACAGTTATGAATGTATATTCTGAATGTAGTCGCGGCTAATGGGCATTGTCAGGCACGATGCACAGCTGAGAGATCGCGAAAATAAATTCTGCAAAGTCAGCCAAAATTTCAGATTTTTTGCATTTAAATTGCCATCCTTTCAATGCCACATCAATTATATAATGTAGGCAAGAGGCGTTCATTTTTTCATTATCATTTCTTATTATAGGTCATGTATTGGTCTTGGTTGTTCAGTTGATAAACTGTTTGATTGTTAATCAGGCGAAGTGGAACGAGAACCGCTTGCGGATAATCGAGTGGTAAAGGGTGAGGTTACTGAAGGCACTCTGAACATCGGACGACACGCCGCTGCCCTCAAGCAAATAACCACCATTGCAATAAACGCCAAAAAATTTGTCTTATTCATTGTAATAATGTCTTCATTGCATTGCTTTTCATCAGCTTGTACCCTAACCTGTTCTTTCTCAGTATTTTCTTAAGCTAGTTTTAGTCTCATTGATGCCTCTGCATATGACATTTTCCCCTGAATTTATTATTATAAATTATTTCCATTTTTCACACTTTAATGTACCAACTTTGTGTCCTCTCCCAATGGTGGGCCCGTGTTAGCGATGTTCGGAATATTCCATGCGTGCTGCGCATTGATGACGCAATGACGCAGTGGCGATTCTCTCTGACCTAACAGTGGGCTGCAGTTATTTTACATCACATTTCAGCACTTACTAGTAGCCGGTCGGCTTGTTTTGGAACCCCAGGAGAGCAGGAGTGGCATAAAATGAGGTACTAGGTACCAAGTACCAGGTACTTTTTCTGATTGATTGTTTGCGTCGCAATTGGTCAAATTCTATTCAATGGCAAACACGGTAACGTTACCAATCCTCCTGCTGGTAACTTTTTACTATTGCCAGCATTAGTTTTTAGTTTGCACTTTATTCAGGGTAATGGGATTAATAATTTGCCAGCTAGCATGCTAGTGCTTTTTGCCAATGAAGTAATAAGTTATATGAGTTAGTGTTATTGTAGAAACTTGAATTTACTAATTTGATGGTGAAAAGCGTTTGCTTGCTAGCTAGCTAATTTTTCATCCCGTTGACTTGAATAGACCACCAATTTGAAACTATCGCTTTTTTAAAATTTTCCATGTAATACGATGCTGACATTTATGGGATAAATAGGATCTTGTGAGCCCAAGATATCAAATATATGACCCTCGAGTGGTAATTTCCATTCATTCCTCGCTGAAGGCTCGGAATAAACAATAATTACTTCTCTCATTTCATAAAGTTGATATCTCGGCTCACTCATTAGGGATCCTATATAGTGACGTTTGTGACATTGCACAACAGTTGATATTTGGCATTATTTAAGTTTTATATGATAACATTCTTGTGTGCAATGTCACAAAAAGGCTTCTTTTTTTTTGACCCCGGCCATATATGATTTCTGTTTTGTCCCATTTTCCTAGGGATGACATCAATGTATTGATTTTATACCCCAGCCAAGTGGTCACATAGTTGCAGAATGTAGACCTGACCAACTGAAGCAACCCCAATTCTGCCCCCACAAGCTTGTATTGTGGGCACTTGGCATCAAGGGTGCATCTCTTCATATGCTGAACACAGGTGTTTAGAGTTCTTCAAAATTATTTGCTTGAACTTACTATCATAAATACGACCCAGAAGAAGTTTGACTCTGTCGTTTGCTTGCCGCATAAATTGCTAAAGTCACTGCCTGTCGCAGTGTAAGGCAAATTAACCAATAAAAGTGGACAATCAATGGAGTTTCCAAAATAATGAAATTGTGGACACACAGGCACTTAAATTAAGAATTTCTTGGGCAAGAAAATGATAAAATCAAACCTGTTCTGGGTCATATTTATGCAAGTAAGTTCAAACAAATAATTATGAAAGGACTCAGCAACCCAATTTCTCAGTGCCTAATTTGATCCGTTGAAAAATGTTATCTGAAATTGCTTGAATTATTTTCACGGTATATTAACGGCCCTTTTATTCTTCTTGGCACATGGATATTTCTGTGAAAATGCAGCTAAAGACAGTAAATAACTACTTTAAACAGGAAATGCAGCATTTGGGCAAATAACATCTTATTAAAACCCTAACAGTTGCAATTTTGGTTGGGTCAAAAACCAGCATATACAGAGGGCATCAGGACTGAGAACCTCTGAGTTTTGGTTAAATGACTTGTTGCCTGCTGAAACATACTAATGATGGCGTTAATTATATCGCCGAAATAAGAGTTTCGGGGATATCATGGTTTCGCCTCACCCGCCGCCGCGTCTGCAGATTTTAGCCGTTAGTGCAATAACTCACAAAATACTTCACATTGGCTTCTCATTTTTAGCATATAGGTAGATATGGTAGAGAGGATGAACTGATTAGATTTTGGGCAAGAATGCACTCCTTGGTTTGCCACGAGGTGGCGCTATATATTGAAAAAATCAGTTTTTTAACCAGATCTCTGGAACAATTACTGACACAGACCTCATAATGTAGGTCTAGAACAAGGAAATCTAATAAAGGGGCTTTGAGGATTGGGGAATTTCGGGGATACACCCCTTGCTGTCAGCTGCCAACAGAGCAGGCCTGTAATCAAATGAAAGGCTCTTACTAATTGCGTAGTTAAATCCAGGAGGTTACTTTTTATTTGGCGGGGCAGTGTATTTTATAAAATGAAAAAGAAAACTTTTCCAATTGGTTTGATGTAAATCGGACCATTTTTGGCAGACTTATGGCCAAAAAACAAATTTTGACCTTTTCAGTTACCTCAAACCAGTTCATTCCAAAATTTAATCATGTATTCTGAATCATTGTCCAACTTTGGTCAAATTTGATTTCAAACGAGGCAGTGGTTTTCTCGTAATCTTGCAAAAAAACAAACAAATTAGCACACAGACCTAGGCAATTCCAATACTACAATACCCTTTCCCTACCCCTTTGGAGGGAAGGGGTAATAAATCAGGCATGGCAATTTTCCGCCGACCGGCGGATTTCCGCCGTTTTTATGTGATATCGGTTGTGCAATTCCGCGGTTGGCATTACTCGGGCAGAAATGCGAGGTGCGGACAGACACGTGTTACATTTTGACGAGACACAGAATTTTTTTGCGATCAAAGACGAAAAGTCATTTAACTTCACGTTCGTTCGACTCCCCCCTCCCCGCTCAACAACTTTGCCGCCCCTGTGAACACATTTTCCGTGGAAAATAAATTCAGCTGTTGCCATGCATGAGTAAATGGCAGGAAAAATAGTGAAATGTAGGGCTTCTGATGGGTGAATTGTAAATACAAAAATGGACTGCTGGAATGCAAATAGTTCATGTTGAACTGTGTTCCTTTCATTGAAGTAAAAGCACTCAGTTGATAGTGAATTAAAGTGACCTTAAGGTTTTGAAAAGTTAACCCGAGTTGGCTTTACTCTAGCAGTAATCAACTCTGGCCTGATACTGAGCCTGGGGGCTTCCTCTAGCTGTTAACCATCTCTCAACATATTGGCCTCCATTACTTGAAACTTCATGTTAAATACTTTGACTCTTTTTGCGAGGATGAGATTTGATCGGCTTAGAAACCTCTGTAGTACATTGCAATATAATTTAACTGTTCAATCGTAATGACCTGTCAAGTTTAGGATGCATTTGCTTTAATGATTATCTTTTCATCTGGTCCAACGTTTATTCGTTCAGCTGGTTATATACAAATGTGAGGTTTTTTTGTATGACCTGCTTTTTTCCAGAATAATTTGTTAGCATTTTCATTTGTGTGCAAGAGGAGGAGGCTTTGATGTAAGCTACTGTCTTTAGTGGGCACTAATGGTTGTTAAGCATTGTAACTGCACACCCTCCTGCGCATGTGTGTTGACCAGTTATGCCTCCTGGTCTGCTCATGATCTGCTAACTCTAAGCGAATGACATGGTGTGGAATTAACATAATGACCTCTTGCTGCTTGTTGGCTGATTTTTATTATATGTATAGCTGATTTGAATTACATGCCTGGCATTTAGCAGCCGCTCTTACTGAGAGTGAATTACAATGCAGATCAAAGGACAAAAAGTATTGCCACCGCTAGACTGTAGTCGGATTTGGAGTGCCAATGATCGCCACGAGTCTTGGATTGTGTACTCTTACCAGAACCTTAAACATGCCTTTAGCATTCCTCACATTAGGGCATTGTCCACTAGGAAGTAATATCAGTGTCACTCAGAGAAAGGTGAAAGTATCGCGCAGCTACTTGGTCAAATCTGCGTCCAGGAAGTAGCCTATTTGATTTAAATGTTCCGTTTGCAACCGCGCATACGGTCTCCATTCTTCCTTACTCACCTCTATGTACAGTATGTTCTGTATATGTGCACACCACTGTAGCCTACTGAAGGTCGAAACTAAAATTTGCTCACAAGTTTTCTGCTCTTTTACATTATATAAATTCTCATAATATCAAAATTTTAGTAAAATTTTTTTTCCTCTTTCTCGCAGTTCAGAGGCTATCACAGGCTATTGAACCCAGGCCCTCTTACAATTTGTAGATGCTGTAATTATATCCTTTGCCATTACTGAACATTATTGATGTTGCCCAACCAATTGGAGCGATCTGATATTGCACAAAACTGTCGTAAATAGGGAGATGAGATGACGGAAAGGGATTTTTTGTTGACATCCGCACTTCCGGTAATAAGACCAGCTTCGCCAAGCCAATGCATGCATGAAGAAATGCGATGAGCATTGCGCAGCTTCGCTGTCGAATACCATCGTGGATACACAGATATTAACATGAAAACATGTTAACATGAAAAACGTTACAAACGAGGCAAAGCTGGAGTTTTTTAACGGAATGCTGTAAATCACCATTATATTAGCTAGCGGCTAACCGTGTGCGGATATGAGCAGAAGTTCACTTGTTGACATTTTTACATTTGACCCGCGATTTTCTGCCGTCATATCCGCCTAGCGATGTGCCGTATTATATTCACCTTATTCCTTGCGTCAACAAGGGCGGCGCCATGTTGTTCCGTTTTGGATTTGAACTTCCGGTTGAGCAACTCTGTCCATTGCGAATGCAGTACTTTGGCACATTAGCAAGTCAAGATGTCGAGCATTACTTGTTCGGTAAGGGGCTGCCCTGACAACTGGAAGAAAAGACGGCTATTCTTGGAACAATCCTATGTTGTCCACGGGAAAACCAGGGCAGAATGTTGTGGGGCACCTTACAACCTACATCCTCTGCCATCCAACGATGAGGGCCGGCGTATGTGGCTAAAGACGCTACACCTAAAGAATTCGCCGAAAAAGCCTTACGTCTGTTCGTTTCATTTTGTGGACAGCAGACCATCAGAACATCACCCATACCCCGAGAAATGGTTGGGATATGTTACCCCTCTGGCAAAAAAGGCTGCTTGTCACGATGCTTGTGAGTCTCCCAGGTAAGATAACATTTTGCCAGCAATAACAGATATCAATATCGCTAGCCGTTAGCCAGCTAGCGTCTAATGAGTATGATCAGCATTATCACAGACGTATGGTCAGTTATGCTGTCTAACAGAGGAGTAACTACATTTATAGAGTCAGACATTCTTGCTTGGCTGCGTGTGAACTCCACTATCTTCTCTGGATTGAAGACGATAAACCGAACACACAACGCACTGCACGTGCCTTATAAACCGATATGTTTAAAAGCCAATTCTGGCAAGCTAATTTACTTTTAGCTAACGAAACTTAGCTTTGCGCTAGACTCATAACCATTCCGTGGAATATTGTAAAATGTGGGTCTACCCTGAAATGTTATGCACATTGTAGTTCCCTGTTATTTTTACCTTTCTTTTAACGCCTTGTTTCTGTCCTTCCCCTGTTATCTCATAATCACTGTCTCTGTTCTAAAATATACATCGAATCGATCTTTGTCTCATGCTCAAATGTTGCATTCTCTTTTAGGACTCATGTTATCTTCGTTCAGATGAAAATCAGCCACACCGTCGACCTGCATCATTGCCGTTGATCTCAGATGCTGCCCACAAAAAGATGCTCAGATTTCACATACCCTGACGTTTCCACCTGCCCAAAACTTTGATCTAATAAAGGCTGTACCACAAATAATGTGTATGTGTGTTCAGTGCTTTTCATGGAAGTTCAGATCATGCAGAAACGATAGTTATCATTTTGGATCTCACCTGACAAGTTGCTGAAAAGTTTTGTCATCAAGTATGACAGTCTGTAGGCAAACTAATTAAGAATGAAGAATGGTTAATAAATGCTTTGCCAAGCAGTGTTCGAACTGAATTTATGTGGTGCAATAAATGCACTCTTATGGACTTTACATGAGATGCTACTCAGCTGACTCCTTATGCATAACGCATCAAAAAACAGTAATGTGAATTTCTGCTTTTCAAAGGAAAGGAGTGAATCTTCTCAGTTCTCAGTCATTTTCATAATTAACAAAAGGTTCACGCCGAGAGCGCTCCTCACTTAACAGGTGCTGCTTGTTCTCTCCAATAAAGTAAGACGGCAATCATTAATCTGGACGCGTATTTGCTGTATTTAAATCAACATTATTCAAAATTGCAAACCTGTCGACCCTCACGCAAGTAGCCCATTTCTGTACTGAATTTACCCCATGATTTCATTGCTGTTAGATCGCATATGGAGAGAAATCATGTCTTCAGTTGCCAGTTACGATAATTGGAAAACGCGTCAATAAAGGAAGATGATTGAGAACTAGCCAGGACTAATTGTTGTCATAAAGCACATGTCTGTGTCCCCCCTAGTTCCATCTGCACCCCTGGAACCATGTACGAGTCACCAAAATTACCCTCATTTGCTGAAGAGTTCTGAAATGCCGTCGCCGAGTGCCAGCTAGACCTAATTATAATTCGCTTGCATTTCTTTTGTTGCTTAGTATATTTCCACCATAATGCCAGTTCACTTTTTCATGGCCGCCCCATCGAAAGCACTAAATAATTATAAATATCTCCATATGACACCTGAGGCCACCGCCACATGTCATCCACCCACTCGGTGGAGTTCACGAACCTTGGGTGTACAAGTACAATTCGTCCATCCGACCTTTTAATATTTAATTTTGACTCTTGTCACATTAGCCCCTCCATTTCAATTCGCCGGGTTTTTCAATGTAGCTAACTAGCCGTAGCTAGCCCACCAGAAGTTTTAAGCCAATTGCGGAAGACAAGAAATTTTAAAAATGGGCGTGGCTGAATAAGGTGAATATCATATCGGGTCGCTCCAATTAATCTTATTGTCTCATGGACCTATAAGGAAAACTGGACAGACAGCGACGGCTGGAAAACACGCTGACATGGGCGTAGTGGTGAACTTGATATTGCAGGTCACGTGATGCCATGGGGGCCAAAAAGAAAATTCTCCATTTGGAATAATTGAAAAGGACGCGCTGATAAATCCGTGAATAAATTTTTTTGACTGCCACAAATTATCGATACCGAAAAGGTTTATTTTTCTCTTTTATGCCTTGTTTCTCGGCAAAGACAAGATGTTCTATTTACAGTACAGGCCTAAAGTTTGGAACCACCTTCTCATTCAATGCCTTTCCTTTATTTTCATGACTATTGACATTGTGGATTCTCACTGAAGGCATCAAAATTATGAATGAACACATGTGGAATTACGTATGTGCCTAACAGTTGACCAGTAGGGCTGTGGGCTGTATATCAACCTGACTGCTGCACAACACAACTGATGGCCCCAACCTCATTGATAAGGCAAAAAATTCCACTAATTAACCCTGACAAGGCACACCTGTGAAGTGAAAACCATCTCAGGTGACTACCTCTATAAGCTCATCAAGAGACTGCCAAGAGTGTGCAAAGCAGTAATCACAGGGTGGCTACATTGAAGAAACTAGAATATTAAACATGTTTTCAGTTACAGGTATTTCACGCTTTTTTGTTAAGTACATAATTCCACATGTGTTCATTCACAGTTTTGATGCCTTCAGTGAGAATCTACAATGTAAATAGTCATGAAAATAAAGGAAACGCATTGAATGAGAGGGTGTGTCCAAACTTTTGGCCTGTAGTGTATATTCAGGCTAGGCGAACACCAACGGGTCCTCATATGTAAGCGCGTTCTCGTCTCCTCCGAATTTAGCACTGCAGCGGATGTGAGTGGGTGGAGCAATGGGCATTCCTTGCCGTCTGTGTGTGTTCAGCATTAAAGTTGTAGCCATGTCGGCAAAGTGAGCTGGTGACGTGACGGTGCAAATATATTGAGCAGCAAAAGAAACGCAAGTTAATTCAAGACAGACCGGAAAAAAAGGTTTCCCGTAATTATCATAGAAAATCAAATTTACTAATTGTGAGCAGATCTGGGCTGATCAGAACCGCGAGGTCCTCCAGGCTTTACCCGGGGTCTGTCATGCTGTTATTATCCAGCGCAGATTGAAGACGCAGATGTTGATGTGATTGCTTATTAGATGTTTCTGGGTCCATAGCAAGTTAAATACCACTAATAAGGGTTGCTGGCCCTGTGCAGTGGGCGAGCAGGCTGCCCTCTTCCATACTTGCGTTCCTCAGCGGGTAGCTTCTGGAGTGGAATCATATAGAAACACAAGTCACCAGCACGAACACCAGATAGGCTGTCTTGAAAGGACCGGTGGGCTAACCCAAGCAGTGGCTGATCTTGATTTTTTTCAGGGTTTACTCCCATAGATCTGCTGCGTTTTGCAATACTAGGGGCGGCGCTAAGATCCACAGCATGCGGTCTTCAGCATGTGAGAGGCTAGGTAGTGCGGCCACTTGCTAATGATAAGCCGTATGTTGTTCATCACATGCCGCTGGGTATGGGGAGACCAGAAATGGGCATTCCTTGTCGTCCGTCTGTGATCAACATTATAGATGTAGCCCAGCAAGTGATCTGAGCTGGCATTACGGTGCGAATCTACTGAGCAACAACAGAAACGCCACTTAATTAAAGGCAGACCGGAGAATAAGTTTGCGTGTAATTATTGCAAATCTAATAAGCGAGTGCACATTTACACTCATTTCTTCAAAAATTTCTATGTTTTGCGGTCACTTTGAGTAACCATAAGAGCAAATTAACTTACTAATTTGCGATGCTTTTGTTGCTCAGTATATTGTGCCATTTTATTTTAATTGATGAATGGCTGTAATATGTAGCAACTCGATTGCCACATTTCATGTAGCATGGCAAAATGTACTGTAAGCTAAGGTCGCTTTTGTGGCATCCTAGAACCATGTACGCAGCCAACACTCACCTTACTTTTTCACATTAAAATGATATGGATATATCCATGAACTGAGTTGTATATTTCCATTACTTTGAACAGCTTCAATTCAAATTCACGTTATGCATATTGTGTCAGCTGGGTAGCATCTAACGTAATATCCATATAAGTGCATTTATAGCACGACATAAATACAGTCTGAACACTGCTTAGTGAACCATTTATTAACAATTCTTCATTGTTAAATTATACTCAGCAACAAAAGTTTCTGTGACACCAATATTGTTAATTATTTTTCATAACGCAATTATGAAATTGTCATACATGGTGATATCAGACTGAAACAGTACACGTAAACACAACATTGAAATGGAAATCATGAAAATGCGAGAAAATGACTTTGCACTTGAAAATGTGCGTAAATCATGCTTGTGGATGGCAATAAAAGAGGAGAATTTTTGGAATGTTCACATTGTGCCTGATGAATGACGGAAGCATCACTTATCGAAAACACAGCCATTTCGGATCAGGAACTCTACCCTCTAAATGCCAAGACTGTCTGAAAATGATCGGTGGAGGGCCATTGGGATGATTGAATCCGGAACCTCGCAGAGGGAAGTTGCTCATCGCCTGAATGTCCACCGAAACACCATTTGCAACTTATGGCAGCGTCATCAGCAGACAAGACATGTCAGAGACCGTCCTCGCAGCGGCCGTCCACGAGTAACCACTCCCAGACAGGACAACTGGATTCGAACAACCCATCTCCGAAATCGATTCCAACCTGCAACCATAACTGCAAGAACGATACCTGGTTTGAGGCGACTGTCTGCACAGACAATCCGTCGCCGTCTCCGTCATTTTGGCATTGTCCCACGTCGGCCAGCAAGACGTCCAATACTCACAGTACAACACCGACGACTGCGTCTACAGTGGGCACAACAACATCGACGGTGGATCCAACGTCAGTGGGATCTTGTACTCTTCACTGATGAATCAAGATTCATGCTTAACCGATGTGATGGTCGTTTACGTGTATACCGTCGACGTGGAGAACGTTATGCCAACAACTGTGTTCAGGAATTTGATCGTTTTGGAGGTGGTAGTGTCATGATTTGGGGAGGGATCACGGCTAGAAACAGAACAGATTTGCTTGTTATTGATGGAAATCTGACAGGTCAAAGATATCGCGATGAAGTGCTACGGCCATTGGTGGTACCGTTTTTGATGCAACATGGTCCCGGAATAACGCTGCAACATGATGGCGCCAGACCACACGTTGCAAGGATTGTACAGCAGTATCTGATGCAACAACATGTCAATGTCCTGCCATGGCCAGCCAGATCCCCAGACATGTCCCCAATCGAGCATCTTTGGGACGAGATGGATCGACGTTTGCGGCGGTTGGATAACCCGCCAGCTACACTCCAGGAATTGCGACAACGTCTACGTCAGATTTGGAATGACATCCCACAGCAATTTCTGGCACATCTGATTCGGTCCATGCGCCGGAGATGCGTTGCTTGCATCATGGCACGAGGAAGTCACACCCGGTATTGAAGTGTGAAGGTCACAATTGGTTAGACGTCAGACAAGTGCTTCATGATGCATGAAAATGACATTTTTCGTTTTGAGTGACGTTGGCACTGAAAAGTCAGTGTTTCTCCTGTTAAATAAACATATTGATTGCATTGAGATCTTTGCGTGTCATTTATAACATACACATAAATGGTGTCACAGAAACTTTTGTTGCTGAGTATACTTACAGACCTTCATACATGATGACAAAACTTTTCAGCAACTTGACAGATGAGATCCAAAATTATAACTATTTTTTGTGCATGATCCGAACTGAGTGGGTGGGACGCAGCCAAGTCGGTAAAGCGAGCTGACGTTGCGGTGCAAATATTTTAGCCATTTTATTTTAATTGATGAATGGCCGTAATATACTCGATCGCCACACTTCATTACGTAGCGTGGCAAAATGTATAGTAAGCTAAGGCTGCTGTTTTGATATCCTAGAACCATATGCAGCCATGTATGCATGTATGCAACACTCACCTTGTTTTGTCAGTTTTTGTTTTTTTGCCAGCTCTGCTTAACATTTGAAGATGAACTCAAGTGCTCAAAATCAAAAGGGTCATGGGTTTAATGCTTAACTTTCGCAGCGCTGGCCATTATCAGAAAATTAAGTACCACAAATACAATCGATGTTAATTCGCACTTAAATATGAAATGTAGAGACCGTATTCAAATTATAATCGACAAAGACTTTATTGGAAAGGGTTTGTCTCCAGTTCGCTGACATGCAGAACTTCATGGATGAACTGTTCAATGCACTCCAAGAGGCTCGGATATTGCTGGGGGAAGACAAAAAAGGAGCTTTAAAACAAAGGTAAAAATAACTCAGTACAATGTGCGTAAGATTTCACAGTAGACTATACTCCAAGAAATGGTCATAAGTAGCGCGAAGCTAACTTACGTCTGCTAAAAGTAAATTAGCTTGCCAGAATTGCCAAAAGTTTAAGGCTCCTGACTTAAAAACATATCGGTTTATCAGGCACATGCAGCGCATTGTGTTGTGTGTTCGGTTAATTGTCTTGAATCTGGAAAAGATAATGGAATTCGCATGCAGACGAGCAAGAATCGTCTGACTCCATTAATGTGGTTATTCATCGTTGAACTAAAGAGGACACGACCCTGGGGCGTGTTTCCCAAAATCGTAGTTGCAGAAACTGAAGTAATTCGTCCATTCACAGTCAATTGTTCCATTAATGGAAGTTAGCATCTGTGATTTTGGGAAGCGCTCCCTTGAGCAATGTCACGTTACACAACAGCAGGTCAACTATTTTGCCGACATTTTTGAGTTGAAATAGTATTACTTCCCTGTTAAATAACGATCATTTTAAACATTTGATATTGCATTTGTTTTTTAAAATTGTATCTCAAACCATGATTAAACCTTTATCGGCGGCTATGTTTTTTTTTCCCGTTCCGCTCATACGTACATCAGGGGGCAGTCTGCAGTGGTCAGACTTCCATTTCCGGTGAAAAGTGATCGTGAACACGCACCCTAGGTCAGAGTTTCACGAGCGTGAGTCGTTGCCATGGACACCTCAGATACCAGCGCGTTCATGAGCCCAACACTACGCATGTGTGTGCAAAAATCACACAGCGCATGTCAGTGTTGGTCCGGAAGCTTGGCCCCCATGTCGGCGTGCTGCCCCATTGAGCAATTTCCATTGAAATGAATAGGCGGCAATTTTCCAATTGTATATCCAGTGAAATATAAAACATCCTTGAAATGTCTGCCTGAAGATGTTGTCCTAGTAACACCTCTGGGTAAAGGGCGGACTCTCTGGGTGTTGCGCAAGAAGAATCGGCATGCTCGCAGGGCCGGATCTGCCCTAGCGTGATCAATCATGAAATGCCCCCCCCCGACCCCCCCATAGAACGCAGCAATGGACCATTCTTCTCTTTCATAATACTAGGGTTTCATTTATTAACAACTTAACTGGCATAAAGCAATAATGACAGCTAAAGCACCAGCTGAACAAGCCTTCAAAAGAAGATTGCAAATGGTGATAATAATAACGGTGCCTTCAAGGACAGAGTGACAACCCTGCTGCCTTCAGGGACAGTGCCAAAAATCTTAATTATGAGTACTTTTCATCCAATCACTAAAATGGCACTTAACTTGGATATTGAAATTTATGGCAACAAAGGCCACACATTTACATTTACTAAATACTAAGAACTGAAATTCTATGGCAGAGGGTTTTAAAAAGGGAAAGGCTTTGTGCTGTGAACTCACTATTGTCTCCTGCGATCATGCTTACGTTCTCCGTCCCTGAGTTCAGCTGTTGCCGTCCGCCCACCTGCAACAAGCTCCCGTTAACGTCAGCTAATGTTATGCGCTGCTACATCTGCCTCATTAGCATTAGCCTCTAACGTACATTGCTAACTTTTGTAACATAAGCACTTCTGCTAGCGCTGGAGGAACGGAATTGACAGGCAGAACAGTTGTCTGTCTACTCGCGGCAAAGAAGCTGTCGGTAATGTTAAAAATGCAAGATATTTCTGGTACATTCGGTAGTGTGGATATCTTTCGTACTTTTTTTCTTCTGCTATTTTCTGATTAGCACAACCCCTCAGTTGCTACCCCCACCACTCAGTATGTTGTAGCACGTGATGTTAGAACGAAGGCACATCGTTGTGATCAACAACTGATTAGAGATCAGTGCCCATTCAGTTTCTAAGTGGCGAGATTCTAGCTCAGCTGCAACACTGATCTGGGACCAGTTTGGCCTTTCTGTGACTTTGGCTGGGCAGTTCCAAATCACAGTTTTTTATTTGTATTCTTTTTTTTATATTCTTTTCTTCAAAACCCAAAACCAGTGAAGTTGGCACGTTGTGTAAATCGTAAATAAAAACAGAATACAATGATTTGCAAAACCTTTTCAACCTATATTCAATTGAATACACTGCAAAGACAAGTTACTTAATATTCGAACAGGTAAACTTTGTAATTTTTTGCAAATATCAGCTCATTTGGAATTTGATGCCTGCATCATGTTTCAAAAAAGCTGGCACAAGTGGCAAAAAAGACTGAAAGAGTTAAGGCATGCTCATCAAACACTTATTTGGAACATCCCACAGGTGAACGGGTTAATTGGGAACAGGTGGGTGCCATGATTGGGTATAAAAGCAGCTTCCCTGAAATGCTCAGTCATTCACAAACATGGATGGGGCGAGGGTCACCACTGAGTGAACAAATACGTGAGCTGATTGTCGAACAGTTTAAAAACAATATTCCTCAACGACCTATTGCAAGAAATTTAGGGATTTCATCATCTACGGTCCGTAATATCGTCATAAGGTTCGGAGAATCTGGAGAAATCACTGCACGTAAGCGACAGGGCCGAAAACCAACATTGAATGCCCGTGACCTTCGATCCCTCAGGCGGTACTGCATCAAAAACCGACATCAGTATGTAAAGGACATCACCACATGGGCTCAGGAACACTTTAGAAAACCACTGTCAGTAACTACAGTTCGTCGCTACATCTGCAAGTGCAAGTTAAAACTCTACAAAGCAAAGCGAAAGCCATTTATCAACAGCACCCAGAAACGCCGCCGGCTTCCCGGGTCCTCAGCTCATCTAAGATGGACTGATGCAAAGTGGAAAAGTGTTCTGTGGTCTGACGAGTCCACATTTCAAATTGTTTTTGGAAACTGTGAATGTCGTGTCCTCCGGACCAAAGAGGAAAAGAACCATCCGGACTGTTGTAGGCGCTAAGTTCAAAAGCCAGCATCTGTGATGGTATGGGGGTGTATTAGTGCCCAAGGCATGGGCAACTTACACATATGTGGAGACACCATTAATGCTGAAAGGTACATACAGGTTTTGGAGCAACATATGTTGCCATCCAAGCAACGTCTTTTTCATGGACGCCCCTGCTTATTTCAGCAAGACAATGCCAAGCCACATTCTGCACGTGTTACAACAGCATGGCTCCGTAGTAGAAGAGTGCAGGTACTAGACTGGCCTGCCTGTAGTCCAGACCTGTCTCCCACTGAAAATGTGTGGCGCATTATGAAGCATAAAATACGACAACGGAGACCCCGGACTGTTGAACAACTTAGGCTGTACATCAAGCAAGAATGGGAAAGAGCTCCACCTTAAAAGCTTCAAAAATTGGTCTCCTCAGTTCCCAAACATTTACTGAGTGTCATTAAAAGGAAAGGCGACGTAACACAGTGGTATAAAGGCCCCTGTGCCAACTGTTTTGCAATGTGTTGCTGCCTTTAAATTCTAAGTTAATGATTATTTAAACAATTAAAAAAGTTTCTCAGTTTGAACATTAAACATCTTGTCTTTGCAGTGTATTCAAGTTGAAAAGGATTTGCAAATCATTGTATTCTGTTTTTATCATGATGCCCTCGTGCAGGCATACCAGTCATTATATGGATAATCCGGCCTTGCATGCTCGGTTCGCCACTAACTCAATTGTAATTTTTAGGCTTTCGGAAACCTGCTTTTTAAAATGTGACTCTGCCTTGTGTGACAAATTGTGCACGGCTATCATCATTCATAAATCATTCCTTCAGTGGAATATCTGTCGCTAGAGCACTCCTTAAGGTGGAATACTGCTATTAAGCATGAAAATCTTTATTTCATCACATACATCTAATTGCTTTATTGATATGAGAAGCATGACTTGCATAAATTATGTGTCCAAGATGGCCACCGCAAAGGGGCATATCATGACAATTTCAAAACACCATACCTCAGTAACTAATAGACATATCAACTTCTTATTTTGCACACAGGTTGCTTGATCCAGGATCTATGGGCTAAACCTCTTTAAGTTGGATACTTTAACAAAATGCAAAGGTATTTTGAAATTTTGCTCCTGACTTGAAAATTCTCTACCTCATTATATATTCAGCATCCCCTGACATTAAGAGTACCAAAAGGGTCATATCTTTTAGGTTCAGGACAACCATCATGCTGTAAACTATTTATGTTCCAAACTTCATTAAAATTGGACTGGCGGTTTCTGAGAAATGGTGCATGAAATATGTGAAAATGGTAATGGTACTTTTATAGCAGTAATCTACCTTAAGAACTAGCTGTTGCTTACTGGTCATTGTAAATGCCTGATAGCCTCTGTTCAAATAATGAGATGGAACAGAAGTTGCACAGTAATTGGTGCTGTTTCAATTTGCATTGCCTATTTCCATAGCCATGCCATAAAATACTTACTGTGATCTTCATCCTTCTGCTATCACTGCCAACATGAGCACTATCAGAGACATTGTAGGAGCTAGAATCAGCTGTAACAGGAACACTTGGAGCAACAGATGCATTTGTAAAATGCCAGAAGTTCTCTATCGGGGTGGGTGACAGGTAAATTTAAAAAAAAAAATGTGTTTATTAATTTGCCTAGGGAAGCACAACCAACAATCCTATTACCTTTATCGCACTGGAATTTGCTAAATTTGATTTCATACATTTGAATTTGAGTAAGCAACAGTGTAATGATTGTTTTAATGGTATTTAGTCAAACAGAGCCTACTAAAGCAAGTGTATTTAATCTTCCAATTGGCATACTCATGTTTTGCTAGCGTATTCATGTATGTCATGCTTTTTGTCTTAAAATCAGGCGTATGCTATGTGATTGATATCCAATTTTTCCCATTTCATGTTTCGGAGGAAAGGTAAAGCTGACTGGCTAAAGAGGAAAGGGAGAGGGGAGCTAACCAAATGGAGGTGATTACTGGAAATACAACAAACTAGAGAAGATTTATATCCCCACAAGAGGCTTAAAATCTCAGGGACTGCATTGCAATGTAAGTTTATTAATTTAGTTGGGCAACTGTTCTAACCAAAGCCTGAAGCAGCTCGTTTTTGCAGATTTGAGTATGGGCCAGGTTTTGCTCAATGTTATCCAGTTATCGAGCTAGCTCAATAATTATGCTTCATGTAACGGCCACATGTGATTTAAATCATGTTATTTTTCGATGTCTGATTTTTGTGGTCAAGAGACCATTTCCCCTTGAATTATACTGAAGATGTGTTAACGGTGTAATTTCTTTAAAGTTCATAAGTTTTTTTTCATTATTTAACCAAAAAGGGACTTTCCCTTTCCCACCACTGAAAGTATTGATACTTTTATTATTCTTTCATACTGTACAAATATGTTGCTTAATATTGAAGCTGTCTTGCGTCTGATGGACTTAGACCTATTCTAGTTGATATTTGAAACCAAACAATTGACATAGAAGCAGCAATGTACCTGTCTGTATGACATTTTTACCATAGGTCCTTATGGCATGCACAGTACTGTAGCTGTGAACCTGTGACTGCATCTGCTGACTCAAAATCTAGCAAATTCTACTTGTATAAAAGACTGCTAGATGGATCAGATGGGATAGGCTGCAGTGTCTGCACCTGTACTTAGCATAGCCCACTTGGCCTAAGCCTCAAGTTATTGCAGTGCTCTGGAACCAGCAATTTGCTTGGTCCAAGTTTGAATTCACAGCCATGCAAGTCCATCTCTGCTTATTCAATTGTAGAGAACATGTTTGACCTTATATGTTATGAAGGTGTGATTAAGTGCCATCCACGGTCTCTTCACCATCCCCTTTTCAATGAATGTGCTGACTTCTATTACAAGTCAAGACATCACTCCGAACAAAAAACTCCATCTTCAAAGTATCTGAAGGCCATCCTTTTGTTTTCTTTGTGGCATTCAAGGTATTTTTTTAAGAACAGACCTCACCTTTTCCCTTTTAGCATCTTTCCCCAAAGGCAATCAATGCTGAACTGGTGGAACAGCAATACTTTTCATAGCTTGTGTTCTTCAGCCCCCGTCTACTCCAAACTGTGCCTTCTTGACCTCAGTGGTGGAATAGCAATTCAATAATGGCCAGCTACAGTGACTGCTGATGCCGGGGTCTCATGGTCCGTGTTAGATTTCCACCAGCTTTTCAGTCTGTTTGTTGGGCAGAACTGTTAAGCAGTGGGCTCTCGAGAAAGCAAAACCCTGTAAAAAATGATGGGAATGGATGAATTGGCCTTACCTATCTGTGCATTTCTAAGGTAAAATATATAATTATATTACTTGGCTGTTTACCATATTAGAGAGATTGGTTCAAGAGGCTTCTTGTGGGTAAACTTGTTCACCAGTCTTGAATAACCTTGTTATTTTCTACACCAATTGGGCAACAACTGCTTGAAAATTTCTCAAATGTTGTTATGAACCAAAAAAACATGGGATGTTAGGGCAAAAATGGATTCAGTTTCTTTTGCTTTTTCTCTTGAGATTTTATGTGGTCGCTTCACACGCACTCGCGCATGCATAGACACACACACACACCCACACACACAGAGGTGCACTCTCGCGCGCGCACACACATTCACACTCATGCACATGTTTTTGAAATCCATTTTACTTTTACAATAACTGCTTTAATTCATATTCCTCTGAAAAAACCATAGTATTTGAAGGCGACTGCGTTGGTGTTCTGTTTCCGAATGTTTTTATATCAGAAGTAAAAAGAAGGTGAAGGTCTTTGCAGGACTTATGAAGGCATTCTTGGGGAATCTATTGGCACAGTAATTACTCCTGTGCGCAGTCTGTTCCCCTGACTCAAAAACTCATTTGTTGTAGAACAGAAGTGGATTATTTTGCCCTGACCTAAGCTACACTCAGTGTAATAATTAACAGCATCCCTCCTCAGTAACAATGTGGAGGTGTATCATCACAAGTGTGGCAGTCATAACAGCTTTACACGCCTTCACAATGCGCACCTGCATTCTCTCTGCAGTCCGACTATAAGTATGGAAGGAATGAGGTCCTCAAAAGGCAGCAATTTTCACAGATTATTACTGATATGTCAGCTGCATTGTCCTAAGAGTGGATTCTGTACTTAATTTACTTTTGAAGTTTGAAAACTTTGCAAGGCCAACTGGATACACTTTTTTATGTAAGATGACCACATTTCTGAAATGAGAACTGAGGACAATTCTGGCTCAGCTGTATGGCATTGAAATTCCCTTTATTATTTTTTACAAGTTTTTTATGGGGACAATTCCAATTCTGTACATTTTCACCCTGGGAAATATATTTTGGTTTCAAACTATAATGCGACAGTTTGATAAAATTAGGCACTTATTTGTCAAATTTTAAACAAGGCAAGACGATCAATGTTGAAAGCACTTTATGGTGAGAGAAGATATGGTATGCATGTATTCATGTCTACAGCAACAGAACAGCCCCTTCCTGCATAGCTCGCTGGCTTACTTCAGCTTGTCATGACATGGGCATGACAGTGTCAATTGCAGCCAATCAAAGCAAATGGGAAACTGGTATGCAGTGGTGTTAAAATTTTGTCAATGGTAACTACAACTGCCTGGATGAAAATAACAAATGTAACTTCTTTTTCTAGCAAAAATGATTGACTACCCTTAATATGTGTCGTTATCACCCACCTTGTGCCACCTAACCCATTTGATATTGAGGTAAATGAATGTGTTTACCAGCTGAAATGTCAGTGCTGCAAAATGAACATATCAAGGAGTTTGGCTCCTTTAAAAAAACTTCATTCTCACATATTAGGTGATTTGTGATTTTGTATAACATCATGTCAATAGTTTCACATCGGAACATTTTTTGAAATTACACAGTTATCAGTCTTCACATCTTCCAACCTAGGCATTGTAAAGGCTGTTCACTCATCAGCCAGCAAAAGACTAGAATAAGTTTTTATGGCAAAAATACTTGATTGATGAAAGATATGTTTTGTACTGCATACTCATGAGCAATGTTGCTGTAGCACAGCAAATATAGGAGTGCTAAACTTTTGTTTTGCAACTTTGGAATTCCATATTAATTGGGGCGAGCGTGCGCAGCACGTGAATCCCTTATTAGTCAGCTCAATGCGCCCCCTGTTTGTATGTATGTCTGTATGTATGTGTGCATGCATGTATGTCATCAATCGACCGGCTGCTCTGCTCGAAATTGCCAACAGAGGGTGCATTCAGCTGACCAATGACCTGACCAATAAGCACACATGCTCTGAACGCTACTAGTATTAATTGGGGTGAGCGCAGTGAGCCCCTTATTGGTCAGCTCAATGGCACTCGCCAGAGAAATAGGCTATAAAAAGCTTGCGGCTCAAGCCATTTGCGCAGGTATGCAATTTTGAATAATGTTGATTTAAATCCAACAAATACGTGTCCAGATGAATGATTGTCGTCCTGCGCCCCTAATCGAGGAGAACAAGCAACACCTGTTAATTGTGGAGTGCTCTGGGAGTGAAACTTTTGTTAATCATGAAAATGACTGAGAACAGGTCAGGACTAATAAAAGTTTAAAATTGATGTTTTGTCCACCCCAATTTTACCCCATGATTTCATCGCTGTTAGATCGCATATGGAGAGAAACCGTGTCCTCAGTTGCCCAATACGATAATCGGAAAACGCGTCAATAAAGGAAAATAATTGAGAACTAGCCTCGATTATCCTAATTGTCATAAAGGGACGTGTCTGTGCCCCCCCAATTACCTGTTCTAGCGCCGGGCCCGATAATCTATCCAGTAAAAAGAGAGGCACCTTTGTGACACTGGAAAGCCTAGGTTTAGGCTCGACATACAGTACAGCCGCCGTTAAAACCAAAGAGACGGCGTTAGTTCACGCCCCGTTATCTCGAACATTTCGCCCTTCTTACTCATTTCTAACCACAATCTAACCAATGAGCCGTATCACCGGACAATTTACCGCCAGTAATAACCACATGTGGCTCCGCAGAACTGAATTTAGTACCGCGTGTAAGTTATAGAATAGAGGGCATTTTGACTGTTAGAATTACGTGTATTTGCCGTTATGTATTTCAACATCTTTTTATTTTCTCTGGCAGCGAAAGTGCAAGTGAGAGCTTATACGACCTCTGGAAAGCGCGTGGCTGATCCTCTGTTTAAAAAGCCTAGCATGAACAAGAAAGAAAAATAGCCTATTATGAAAAATTCGATAGCGAAATATAAGAAATTGTGTTCTTGAAGGAAATTTTTTTGGTATTTTAAATATGTCTTTTTATTGCAGAAACTGTGATTTTGAGGATTTGTGGGTAGATCTTCAGCGAAGTTTGCCGCAATTGATTTATTAGTTTTGAAAAGCCAGCCGCAATATAAATAAACAAATTGGCACTATACAACTAAATAGCTTCTGAGCTTATGCTCACGTTATTCTCGGAAATTATGCATTTTCGGACCTGCAGAGGTGTGAGGTTGTCTCTCGCCAAGGAGTCAATCTTCGTCCTAAACTCTGGGGAAATGCGTCGTATCGTGACAGGTTCCATAGTTGTGAATGTGATGTCAGTTTATGGTTGGGCATTCTATAGAAAATTTCTGCCACGAGCTGACCAGGTCATTAATTCTCTAATAGGCTACAATGAGCTTAAAGGGAATATTTGGGTGACAATGAGTGATAAATAGAGATGACACGAACTGAGCTGTGTTGAATCAGTGCCAAGTGTATCCGCTTTTAGTTCCGTGAATTTAGTTTACAAAAGAGCCATTCAGTTTTAAGTGACATTGTCCTTTAGAGAAAAGATATTGAGCAGATCTTTTTATAAATTCCGTTTCCCTATTGATAGATATAAAATAAGCTTACTAAACATCCTGTTAGGTTCCGCAAATAGTTTGTTTTGCTTTTCTTTTAGTGCATTCAAGAGTCATTATGGTCAAACTAAATTCATATTGTACGCAATTATTTTATAGTTGCAAGCTTTGCGAACATTATGTTTGAACATCTGAATGGTTATCTGAATGGTTATGAGAAGTCATTAAAACAAATTCAGTCGATGCAAAACGTTTTGAAAAATTGGTTAAAAATTGCCAATTAGCATTTTAAAACAAAACGGCATATAAATCTAAAAACATTCAAGTTCTTTCCCTAAATGAATTTTACTGAGACAGGGTGCGAGTAATCTTCGATATACAGTGCTTTTTTTTTAGTGCATTCAAGAGTCGTTATGGTTGAACTAAATTCATATTGTACGCAATTATTTTATAGTTGCAAGCTTTGCGAACATTATGTTTGAACATCTTAATGGTTATCTGAATGGTTATGAGAAGTCATTAAAACAAATTCAGTCGATGCAAAACGTTTTGAAAAATTGGTTAAAAATTGCCAATTAGCATTTTAAAACAAAACAGCATATATATCTAAAAACATTCAAGTTCTTTCCCTAAATGAATTTTACTGAGACGGGGTGCGAGGAATCTTCGATATACAGTGGGTTGACCGGTTCTGCAATTTGACCGATTCCGCAATTCGCAGAAATCAAACTTTCTTTGCGGGAAAACGACTTCGCTGTCAGCCTTGAGTTTGACACCGCTAGAACGGTAAATTTTGTGGATTTAACTCTTAACTATCGTTTCGAGATATTCGGCTTCATAGAGAAATAAATGCCCGATAACTGTTGCTTGCCGTTGCAGCAGTAGGCTACCAAATCAACGCTTGTGATAAGGCGCACTGTGCAGTGTATGGCCGTTAAACACGTGTATTCCTGGGATTCTTCATGTTATTAGTGTTGTTATGATCGGAAATTATTGTATAATTGACCTTATAAATCCCAATTTCGTACTATTGATACTTTTTCATCAACGCCCATTGGAGTGACTGCTTGTCATTTGAATAGTTCCGCAAACGCCGTTTTGCAGGTTTTCAAACTCGTTTATTTTTTCGAAATAATTTTATGCAAGTTTATTGCCAGTGTGAAATAAAACATTCTCCCTCCCACCATAACTGTTTTTCTGTGGCTCAACGGGCTGATCATGACTCATGTCCTGTGTTATTCTGAACTTGTAGTCTCATCCTGATAATTTAACGTATACTTGGCATTTACTGGGCTTACTTGAATTGGAAAGAGTAGAAAGAATCATCCGTAGTCGCTGATAGCAGTTGAATATCGATGGATGTACAAATCATCGTGAACTGAGGCCAGCGCACGTGGATTCCAGCTGACACAATGTCGACACACGGAACAGTTAGCCATAAATTTGACCAATAAGGGCCTATTGTGATATCCCCTATAGAGTAATGCTGGCTAAAATTGGTGAAAAATACATGTGTCTGTTTTGTTGTGGCCAGGGGCACGCAATAATGGCAATAAACGAAGAATATCATAAGTTCGGCCTGACAAAGGTCGCTGTTTGCGAGACTGGAAATTATTTGCGGAACCAGTCAAAGGACGTGCCACTGAAAAATGACTGTGCAAGGCTTTATTCCTAAGGACTAAAGAAAAGCAACTGATCCACAAAAAGCGTGAGTAATTTCCGCAAATTCGTGAACAGATAACTTTCTGCCAACGAGCTGTATCGATACCAGACGCTTCAAACAAATTCCATTTGCGGAACCAGTCAACGTGCTGTAGGAATGGATAGGATATACTAAATTTCAGGTTTGCAACAGGAAAAATAATATATTTCGGCACTTGAGTGTAAAATAGGCCTAATAGTAGGCTACATAAAAGCATGTATTATCTCTGAACATAAAATATTGCAGAAATGATACCTGACAAACAAAATCCTCACCAAAAATAGCATGATATTTAATAATCCAATTGCGTATTATATCGTACTAAAGTTTTAAATAGTAGCACAGGTTGAGCAAACTGTATCGTCAAATATAAAAAGGTCTGCAGAAATGATTACCGGCAACATCACCCCCGCCAAAGCAAATTAATATTTTATGTAGGCTTATGTTACTTTTGCAATCATATATGGAAATAAATCGCCAACAAGCTGTGCCATTATCTACATGTACGGACGACTGTCAAAACGACCGTTCCAGCCGCCCTCGTGGCTCAGTTATAATCGCCCAGCTACCCCGTGCGCGGTAGGCGGCGTGAGGTCTTCTTTCGTCTTCATCCGCGTCAATACGCCGGTCCTACTGCACGGCTGATGACGAGATTTCATGGTCCTTCTGAGAGTTTAACGCCCCTGTACTGGCAGATTGACGACTTTTTCTTTGGTTTTAAAGGCGGTTGTACTGTACCTCGCTAAAACCCCCCGGCTCCGAGGAGCCTCTTTTTTTTTTTTTTTCGGTGTCGCGATTGTCCTGCTCATGCGCGCATACGGTTTTGCGATTGGCCCAGGCCCAGACCCGGCCCGAGTACAGGCACTGAGGAGTCTCTTCTTATTGTTTAGTTTTCAGAATTGTTGTTGTTGTTGTTTTATCATTTCTACATACATTCAGTTTGCTAAAATCAATACTCAGGATGTCCAGGATAGAGCAGAAAGGCTTTAAAGGAGGCGGGCTCTGCTGCTCGCTGCGCTCACCCCAAACATGCTCTGCAAGCAACTAGTATTAAATGCTTTCGCATTTCCTCATGTAATGTTGAAGAAGAGTTATATTCTATCCATCCATTCTCTATACCCGCTTCTTCCTAGCTGGGGTCGCGGGGGAGCTGAAGCCTATCCTAGCTGACTATGGGCGAAAGGCAGGGACCCACTCTGAACAGCTTGCTAATTTATCACAGGCTGCAGTCATCATTCACACTCACACCTCCAAGCAATTTAGTGTCTCCAGTTAGCCTGATGTGTATGTCTTTGGACTGTGGGGATAAAGCAGAGTACCCAGAAGGAACCTGTCCGAACACAGGGAGAGCATGCAAACTCCACACAGAAAGGCCCCAGGCCAGATTTGGACCCATGCCCTTCTTGCTGTGAAGCAGCAGTGTTAGCCACTGCACCATCATGCCGCCCGAGGAGTTAGATCATACACTATAATTAGTTTGACCAATGTGATTAACATAACTGTTAATAAATTAATACATTTAATTAATAATAATAATAATAATAATAATAATAATAATATTATTATTATTATTATTATTATAATCCAACGAGTTGAGTTCTAAGCAGGTTCCAGGAAAGGAGTTGAAAAAAAAAACTTAACAAAGAAGCCATACCTCATCCTGGGGGTAAATATATGTCCCCTGGGTGGGTACGACATGAACCCCCAGTTGCTATTGCAAACCCCGGAAACAAGCCATTTTTAAGCTTGGGGGGGGGGGTTGGGATGGGAAAGAACTTCAAAATAATGACCTTTGGACATCAATTGCATTTTTTCTGCTTAGCTAGCTACAGCTTGGCATCACTATTTTGCCTGTTTTACACAAGACTGTGAATAAATCTTTGCTTTGATTGTTTCAAATGGAGAACTGCTCGCTAATTGCTGCACAAATGCTACAACATCATCAATAATAAAAACTAAATGCAATGATTTGCAAATCCTTTTTGACTTGCATTCAATTGATTGCTCTACAAAGACAAGATATTTAATGTTCAAACTGATAAAATTTTTCGTTTTTTTGGAAATATTCACTCATTTTAAATTTGCTGCCTGCGGCAAGTTCCAAAAAAGCTGGGACAAGGCAACAAAAGACTGGGAAAGTTGAGGAATGCTCTAAAACACACCTGTTTGGAACATTCCACAGGTGAACAGGTTAATTGGAAACAGGTGAATGTCATGATTAGGTATGAAGAGGAGCATCCCCGAAAGGCTCTGTCGTTCACAAGCAAGAATGGGCTGAGGTTCACCACTTTGTGAACAACTGTGTGAGCAAATAGTCCAAAGGTTTAAGAACAATGTTTCTCAACATACAACTGCAAGGAATTTAGGGATTTAATCAACTACAGTCCATAATATCATCAAAACATTCAGAGAATCTGGAGAAATCTCTACACATAAGCGGTACGGCCGAAAACCAACATTGATTGCCCGTGACCGTCAGTCCCTCAAGCGGCACTGCCTTAAAAACTGACATCATCCTGTAAAGGATATAGCCACGTTGGCACACAAACACTTGGGAAAACCATTGTCAGTTAACACAGTTCGTCGCTATGTCTAAAAGTGCAAGTTAAAACTCTACCATACAAAGCAAAAGCTACATACCAACAAGATCCAGAAACGCCGCCAGCTCCTCCGGGCCTGAGCTCATCTGAGACGGACTGACGCAGGGTGGAAAAGTGTGCTGTAGTCTAATGAGTCCACATTCCAAATTGTTTTTGGAAATCATGGAAGTTGTGTCCTCCGGGCTAAAGAGGGAAAAGACCATCCAGATTCTAATCAGTGCAAAGTTCAAAAGCCAGCATCTGTGATGGAATGGAGATGTGTTAGTGCCCATGACATGGGTAACTTGCACATCTGCAAAGCAGTGGCAGATGGTGAACTAGCGATAGGGGAAGCTCAAACCAATCTCTTAAAAATAATGATTGGTCATGACCTGTTTTCAATCATCCATTTAAACTACCATTAAAGAAACTCAGAAAACTCAACATTATCAGGTGCGGTCAGTTTTCATTACCTCTGCCAACGAAGTTGGGGAGTAGGTTATGTTTTCGCCCTTGTCTGTCTGTCTGTCTGTCTGTGAACAACATAACTCAAAAAGCAATGGACGGATTTATCTGAAATTTTGTTGGTGCATTGCTATTGCATCAAAGAAGGACCCTATAGATTTTCACCGTGATCAATGAAGCAATATGGCCGCCATGGCAGTCATCTTGAAATCATATGATACGCGATAACTCAACTTTGCTCCCACTCATGAAGATTTGGATCATACTGCCTTGGCTGAGGTTTGCACTCTACAAGTGCCTTTAATAATGCCTACCTGTGAACTCTCGCACATTCGACATGAGTTTTAGTGGCATTTTTACGTTCCCGGTCAGTAGTTGGCAATTATTTAATCAATGCATATGTAAGAGATTCTCACGCGGAATTGTAAAAGCCCTTGTGTATGGAGATTTATCAGTTCCACATGCGTTATGGTGATTGTGACTCCGGACTTCTCACACTTTTCTTTATTCAGGGATTAGAAGCAATGGAATTGCATGAAGACGTTTCAAATGATCTTATTTCATTTAAACGATAATAAAACACATGCATCGCTTTATTGAACTGGCAACTTCAATAATGCCAGTTCAATAAAGAAGTTTAACCCTGCTGTTAGAGTATTGTGCTGCTTTATGGAGCCAGTTTGGCCAGTGAGATTGTATCTGAAGTCTAATACTCCTTCACAAACTAATCTTTATACGGTATTTACAAGAACTTCAACAGTTAGAGTTTAATGGCTGTTCTCCCAGCTTCTAATCCTGAAGTTTTAGAATAGCTGAGGGGTGTTCAGTGTTGTATACTGATTCCTGTCCTCTGCTAGAATTCCTGCTCGTTTTTATAGTCTTATTTGCTAATAGTACCTGTTTATTATTCTTCTGTGTGGAATCCAAAGCCCTGTTTTGGCTTCGAATCTGAATCCTCTACTCTTATACACCCGTGCCCACCTTCTAGTGCATTACTTACCACAACCCATTTGTTAGGATTCACCATTTGTGAGCTAATAATCTACTTTAAATACCTTGCATTTATTTATTCTTTATTAAATTTTTTGCTCAAAATTTTGTACATTGTTGCTTGTTGCATTTTTTAATGCCTCTTAGCAAATTTTGATCAAATGCACGATTTTTTGATATGAATGAAAATGATTTCTTTTTCTGCTTAATGTGGAGAGCTAACTGCATCTAATGGTACTGGTATTAACTGTTTTGTGAATTAATCACTGTATTGACATTTAGGAAAATTGCTCATGGTCAGGCCATATGTGAAGTGAAGTGGAATTTTGTTCCCCACTGCCGAGTGTAATTTATTCATTGATATTCAAACAGCTGAAAGCTGTGGTGATATGAATCAACAAGCTTTGTGATCTCCCAAGAAATACATTATTTGGTCTGGTTCTTAAAGATAGCATTCCTCAAAATGAAAGTTGTGTACTGTTCCTAACTAGCATTAATGTCCAGCTTTAGCATAGCATTAGCTCGGCATACAGTAGCCTACAAGTTAATAGGGAAAAATTTTGCCGAGCATTAATGGCAATTATCTTTGCTGTGTAACGTGACTTTTTAGCAGATCAAAGGCAGAAATACCAGGCCACATATAGTTCCTTGATGTTATTCAGTGCTCCCTCTCGTCCCTGACCTCCTTGTCTGTTACAATGGCTCCGCCATGTCCCGTTGTCGTAACGTCAACACTCCTCCATGGACTTGGCCACAGCTGTTTGCGCTGTAAGAGAATACTGAGCAGTATCACAGCCCAGCACATCAATCTGCTGCAGGCTGACAGGAAAAACGTCCACCTGTTTATGGGGACTGAGAGCTGCACAAACCCAGGAAAGCACCAAGGGCTGAGTGTGCGAGAGTCAAAGTTTGTCTCCCCACCAATGTGCTGCTTATGTCTGCTTCTGACTATGTAGAAAAAATGCTTGATGATCTTGTGTAGGTGCCTTTCTGCATTAGCCACCTTATGAAAAGGGGTGGTCTTCGAGGATGATGCTAGATGATGTCTCCTGCTAAAGTGGTCGGTCCCAATGCATCAGTCATTGCTTCCCGCTGACAAGGGACAGCCCAATGCAATGGGCTCAGGGTATCTTACTAAAGTGTTAGGTACCTGTGCAGAGGTGTCAGTGTATCCTGCTAAAACACTTGGTCCAAGTTCAGTAGATTCAACTGTCCTGCTAAAGCACTAGATTCCTTTTGGGATTTATTGTATGATTCTGAAATTCTAGGTTCCAGGTCAGTAATATCAGTGCATCCTGAGAAAGTATTGTGCTGCGTAGTGGTTCTGTAGGTCTGCCCTGAGACTGACCACTGTGGCAGAGCAACTCGTAATCTCTCATAGTCTTTCCATTAGAGAGCAGGTTACTTTCAGCAGGATGTTCTCTGCTTCATAAAATGAAAATTGCTCCCCTTGTCAGCTAGGTCGTTGAACTCTGCCTGCTAATTGTTACACTGTCCTCCAGCAATATAATTTCCTCCACCAAAGAGGTTAAGTTTTTGCTGGCATTGGTTTGTCTGTCTGTTTGTGAACAAGTCAACTCAAAAAGTAATGAACGGATATCTCTGAAATTTTGTGGGTGGGTTGCTATTACATCGGGGACGGACCCAATTGATTTCGACCGTGAGCGGTCGAACAATACATTTGCCATGGCAGCCATCTTGAAATCCTTTGTTGCAGATACCTTATTTTCTTATAAGCTATGTTCACTCAGCAAGATTTCGACTGTGCTTCCTTGGCAGAGGTTTGCACTCTCTGACTGCCTCTAGTTGCCCATTTCATTTGCATAACATCATTTGAAAAGTACACTGGAGTCAGCAGACAAGTACATTAATATGAAATCTCTTAAATTGATATAGCTGCTTCTCACATGGGATGAATATTACTGGAAAGCTTCAACTGTGGAACAGTGATAAGGTGAGGCGAAAATTACTTGTTTCTAAAATAAACTTCATGAAATATGTAAACTGACTGTGCTCACACCGATTCACCCTGAGATCATTAAGCAGAGTAGTTTGTCAAAGAAACCTTATGACCTTGCCACAATTTGAGGACACTGCTTGCAACTAGTTGTATGTAACTGAGGAATGTCTTTTTATAATCTTCTGATCATTGGCTATAAACGTTTTGTACATGATAGAACATTGAAAGGACATACTATATGTACCAAAAGTGGTACAGTATGTGCCAGGGTCGATATTGAGTTACACAGCCTTCCCTTGAATGATATATCTTCTGTATCACATGGTATAGGCTTACTCTTTCTGTCTGTCTGTAAATGACAAACTGTGTGACAACAGGCAGTACACCAAGACTGATGGACTCTAAAGGACAGGCAGAAAATGTTCTTCCTCTACTCGGATTGGCGCTTGGCTTCAGGTTTAGGTTTTTGGAAGGATTACCATAACAATGATCTCCTCTGAAATGATACTTTGTTTTTGAAAGTCTTTCTCTCTCCTACCCAACAATCCATTTCTCAAACATTAGGACACACATGCGCACACGCGCAGATATGCACACATCCAGGTGGACAGACGAATATACATACAGCGCGTGCAGATACATGCAAAAACACACATGCATTAACACAAGAACACACAAACACACTATCTGCTCTCTCTTTCCTCCTCACTCTTTCTCTCTCTCTCTCTCTCTCTGTCAAAAGCTAATAACCTGTCAGTGCTATGCACTAGAGCATGCAAAGGATCCTTCGAGGAGAAATCCTCTCAGCACGCCTCAAATTCACACCTCACCAATCACGATCCTCTCTGACCCTTTCTTTTAGCCTTTATTCCTCTTCACTTCTTCCGTTGCCCTGCTCTCCATTAGAAACCCCACCTCCTCATCATTGATATCACCTCCCACCCCAGGGCTTGTCAGTAATGGCCGGGGTGGTTGAAGCTGGCCTCTTGAGGGGTCTCAGCAGGAAGCCGGGGGGAGGTGTGGAGTCTCCGGTTACCTGTGCAGGTGAGACCATGTTTGTTTACTCGTATCCAATCCAGTCCCGGGGCCTTAGGGCGTTAAAAGTGCTCTGCCTTTTGAACGTGAGGGATTGTTGACATTGGGAGTAGCAGTTACTTAATCCGGCCATCATGAGCATGCCTGCACTCTCGCTTTGCAGCTCCTCCAACATCCTGACACCCTGCACCATACATAAACCCTGGTTTGTTCTCTCTCATACCTGCTCTTTATGAACATCATCTTTTGAGGATCATATTTCAGTATTTCTCATCATATTCAGCAGCAAATCAATGATCATAATCAGTAACCATATTATTTAATCAGCAGTAACACACAAACTCACACACAAGCAGTTCACACGTGCGTAAGCAGTTGATTTCTGTGGCAGAGGTTGGAAGGATGTAAGTGTTAATATCTGTTCAGTTGATTTAATCAATATCTGATTAGTTGATTGGTGCTTTGATTAATATCTGTGTGTTGATTCAATCAATACTTGTTCAGTTGATTTAATCAATATCTGTTCAGCTGATTTCTGTAGCTTTGATAAACGTCTGTTCAGTTGATTCAGTCAATATCTGTTCAGTCATCTGCATTATTCAGTATTATTCATCAGTAATCATAAAGTCATGAATGCTTGCTTCATGTTAGTAGTTTTGATTATAATAGCACATGTATTAAATGAATTAGAAGTATGTATAACCAATATGAGATTGAAAGATTGTAAGATTGTAATTTTTTGGTTGCAGTTCAGGTTATGTAGGAAGTGCTTTAGTTCGCTGTCCTCTGGGATGACCTATGACCCATTTAAAAGTTCTCTGAAACAATTAGGTAGGCTTGAGGTAGTTATAAATAGTAAATGATGCCCACCAATGAGAAAAGAGAAAAAGAAGTAAGAAGTAGACATTGTGTTATTGAACCGTTGAAAAACAATTAAGAAACAGACATTATATTTTCGAACCATAGAAGTGTGAGAGGATGGAAAACCATATTTGGAAGAAATTTCCTGTGATGAAGGTATAAAGGCTGGATGAGAAAAGTAGAATGTCAGTTCTTGCGAAACAACAGCTCACCTTTGTATTGGTGCATATACCCAAATAAAGTCTAATTTTCTGAAGAGTCTGTCAAACTCCAATTGTTTGAGGATGCGGGGACCTCGAAAATATGAAAACATTTCTGAATGGGAACCACAACAACTCCTCTCAAACTCCTGTCTATTGTCCACAGATTTTCTGAGCTATAGGAAGTATCATTCTGAAATAAAAGTTAACTCTCATTTGTTTGCCATACAAAGCTCACAACTTTCCTACTCCAGGCTGTTAGTCTGCCTCACTCAGGTGAACACAATTCATGCAGCCACACATCAGATGAAATACTTTGGTGGCACTTTAGATGCAGTGCCTGTTTGCCTTAAAAATAACATGATAGCATTTTCCGGGGGATGATTCATTCTCCCGATATGACTCTGGGCTGAAATCTGGCATGAGGTAGTCCAATACTCAGCAGGCTTTAGGAGTGTCTCGGACCTTCAGGGAGTAATTTGTGTGTCCCTGTCCTGGCCAGGAAGGGGCTCACAACCCTCGTAAATCTGTAGTGCCAGAAGATGAGTGCCAGCTATTCAGGCAGTCATCTGAACAGAGCTGCCCCCTCCCCCTCTAACTCCTCCCACATTCACATCTGCTGTGGCTCGACTCAGTGGCTCAAGCCTACTGTTGTTTTCGTGCATTTACCAGACTATAAACCGTCACAGTGCAAGTCTTTCTTTCACCAACAGGAACCAGTGCTAGTTTTACAATGTTTGGTTTTGGATGTTCTATTTCCTAAAAGAATTTTTCTCTTTTTCTGTCATAGCTACAGTAGTATGTAGCGATGATTATACAGCACCACTTTTGTCTTAAAGGGCTCCTAATCTATTACTTATCTATGATTTTGGTGAAAATGTATTTAAAAATACTACTGTAGATAATGAGGACAAAAAAAAAAAAAAATAATTCCCACAATTATATTGAGGTAAAACTCTAGGTATAAACAAAAAAACAGTTATTCCTATGTATATGGTGACATGAATCTTGAGCAGTGTCACAGTGTTAAACAGGATGGCACAATGGAAGGAGCTCTCTGAGATTGTTCGTCTAAGATTGTGGCCTTACATGATGCTGAAGACGTTAAGTGCTGCCATGGCAATGTGAGAAACACCATCAAGTGTTTCAAAGAGACCAGTTTGCTGAAAACTAGTGACAATAGAGGTATAAAAACAGAAGTGCCTCCAATGTTCATTATCTGTGTATGATAAGTAAACAAAATTGGTGGTTGACAGCACAACGACTCTGTGATGATATTTATAGTTCCAGAAGTGAAGAGATAAAAGTATCAAGGTCGACTATTTTCAGACGCCTGTTTGAAATTGGTCTCGCTGGTCATGTTGCTGCCAAGAGCTGGCAACATCAAAAAAAGACTTAAGTTTGGCAAGAAATTCAAGGATTGGACACCAGTGGACTCGGAACAAGTCCTTTGGACTGATTTATCAAAATTCAAAATTTTATCACCAAACGCAGAACTTACATTCGGTCTAGAGTTGGAGAATGTTTCAAACATGACTGTTTAACCCCTTCAGTAAAAATGGAGGTGGTAAAACAGAGAAAAGTACACCTTACCGAAAAAATCACTAAGGACTATACCGGTAATAAGCAAAAGCTGGAGCACACAGAGCTCAGGACATGATGCATGATGCATCATCTGACTCTGAGGAAGAAGTTAGGGGACGTCGAAACGCAGTGGCGTGCCGTCAGATGTCGGGAAGGCCTTCAGTAACATCGCCCTTTCCTGTATAATTTCTCTTAAACGGTTTGCGATCAGGTTTGCCTGATTAACAATCAGTTTATTAACTGATCAGCCACTGCCAATGCATGACGCGTAATAATTAACAAATGACTAAGCGATTACCTGTTGGCTATGTTGATATAATTGATGTGACTCCGCAAGGATGACAATCTGCAAAAAATCCGGAACTTTCGCTGACTTCGCGGCAATTACTTCCGTGATTATCACTCAGCTGTGCGTCTAACAACGCACTTGAGCTGTCACTACATTCAGACGAGAACGGATTCTCTTGGCTTGTTGCTCAATTAACCTCGCGAACTAATTTACACAAACCCAGAAATTATAAAGACGTAGGCGATTGATATTTTCCATCGTCATTGATGTGTGGAAGTAAACGCCGTAAATATTCGATGTCCAATGTATAACAAGGCTTTCAAAAATAAATTAGATTCTCATCGGTTCCACCAATCAGTCTGAGCAACTGTTTCTAATCGGGGAGGTAAACTGCGAGAGGTGTCTGTCATTAAGAAGTGAAAGGTGAGGTTATTGCAGGCCCTGTGTGTCTGCCGATGGACCGCCACTGTCAAAACTTTTTTTTTTTGCAAATAATCATTAACTTAGAATTTAAAGGCAGCAACACATTGCAAAAAAGTTGGCACAGGCACCTTTTTACTACTGTGTTACATCACCTTTCCTTTTATCGACACTCAGTAAGCGTTTGGGAACTGAGGAGACCAATTTTTGAAGCTTTTCAGGTGGAACTCTTTCCCATTCTTGCTTGATGTACAGCTTAAGTTGATCAACAGTCCGGGGTCTCCATTGTCGTATTTTACGCTTCATAATGCGCCACACATTTTCAATGGGAGACAGGTCTGGACAGGCCAGTCAAGTACCCGCACTCTTTTACTACGGAGCCATGCTGTTGTAACACGAGCAGAATGTGGCTTGGCATTGTCTTGCTGAAATAAGCAGGGGCGTCCATGAAAAAGACGTTGCTTGGATGGCAACATATGTTGCTCCAAAACCTGTATGTACCTTTCAGCATTAATGGTGACTCCACATATGTGTAAGTTGCCCATGCCTTGGGCACTAATACACCCCCATACCATCACAGATGCTGGCTTTTGAACTTAGCGCCTATAACAGTCCGGATGGTTCTTTTCCTCTTTGGTCTGGAGGACACAACGTCCACAGTTTCCAAAAACAATTTGAAATGTGGACTCGTCAGACCACAGAACTCTTTTCCTCTTTGCATCAGTCCATCTTAGATGAGCTTGGGCCTAGTGAAGCTGGCGGCGTTTCTAGGTGCTGTTGATAAATGGCTTTCGCTTAGCATTTTAGAGTTTTAACTTGCAATTGCAGATGTAGCGACAAACTGTATTTACTGACAGTGGTTTTCTGAAGTGTTCCTGAGCCCATGTGGTGATGTCCTTTACACATTGATATCGGTTTTTGATGCAGTACCGCCTGAGGGATCGAAGGTCACGGGCATTCAATGTTGGTTTTCGGCCTTGTCGCTTACGTGCAGTGATTTCTCCTGATTCTCTGAACCTTTTGACGATATTACGGACCCTAGATGATGAAATCCCTAAATTTCTTGCAATAGCTCGTTGAGGAATGTTTTTTTTAAACTGTTCGACAATCAGCTCACGCATTTGTTCACTAAGTGGTGACCCTCGCCCCATCCTTGTTTGTGAATGACTGAGCATTTCAGGGAAGCTGCTTTTATACCCAATCATGGCACCCACCTGTTCCCAATTAGCCCGTTCACCTGTGGTATGTTCCAAATAAGTGTTTGATGAGCATTCCTCAACTCTCTCAGTCTTTTTTGCCACTTGTGCCAACTTTTTTGAAACATGTTGCAGGCATCAAATTCCAAATGAGCTAATATTTGCAAAAAATTACGAAGTTTACCTGTTCGAACATTAAGTAACTTGTCTTTGCAGTGTATTCAATTGAATATAGGTTGAAAAGGATTTGCAAATCATTGTATTCTGTTTTTATTTACGATTTACACAACGTGCCAACTTCACTGGTTTTGGGTTTTGCAGTTCATTCCAAATAGAAATGAAATGTCAGATATTTAGAATAAAAAAAAAATCGCAGTTTACATCAATGAGGATTCAGTGAAATGTCCACACAGTTTTTGGCTGCATAGTCTTCAAACACAAAGGTATAACTCATCCACACATTACCATAACTAGCACCCGTTTAAACACATCTTTGTGAAATTTATTGTACCCCCTCAGCAGAAATTTGGAATTTAATAATCCTGATATTTTGAGTGCACTGTACAGACATAACACAGAGACATGTATTGGCTTGTATGAAATAACTAGCCATACTAATTTAACTGAAGCTTAAATGCAGTTTGTTCTCAGCCAGGGTTAATTGACTTCAAAGGCATAATGCAAATATTTTCTTTTATTACTAAGCAATATTTGTTGAACGGATGGCACAATTATGCACTCTGTGATTCATACTCATGGGCTGTCACTGAGTATGTTGTAGCTTACACTATATTACACCAAATAGCCACCAGTTAGAAAAAAGCCTAGTGTTTATATGTACACCAATATTCGGTTAGTGTCTGAAATCCTATGCACTACATGGAAAGAAGTGACAGTTGTTACCAAGGGCTCAAATGGCAGGACAGTAGGCAAATGGGGAAAGCCTAAATAGTCTTATGAAATTAATTCTGACATTTCACCCAGAGTCCACCAGGGAGAAAACTATTTTGTCTTATTTTCTGGCTTGGAGTTTATAAACGTAAAAGCTCCTTTCACAAAAAGCAATGCATGGCAATGGCATAATGGAAATAAATCCAATTGAATTATAATTGCAATGATTAATCTGTTTCAGCTGGCAAAAATTCTTTTAACTCTGACTGATGCATTATATATCTTTACATTTTTAAATGACCATGTCAGAAGACATATTCTTTGGTCAGGGAAAATATTTTAATGGGTTTTCTGTGAGGGAAATCAATTGCCTGCATTAAGCAGAGAAAACAACTGAGGAGATTGCTGAAATTACTAGAATAAGGTCAAGAACTCTCTAATGCATTATTAAAACCTGGAAGGATAGCGGTGGACCAGCAACTTTGCAGAAGAAATGACTAAAAAAATTAATGATCATGATTGAAGATCACTAATGCACTTAGTTGAAGTCTCATCCTACAAAAATCAACTGCAGAAATCATGGCTATGTTTAATTATGAAAGTAATAGCATTTCCACAGGCACAATGTGAAAAGAACACCTGCCTGGCCACAGGAAAACCACCTGCTAGGGAGGCTAATTGGGGGGAGAAAAGCAACTTTATTTTTCAAGGGATCATAAAAACTGTTGAGCAATGGGAAAAGGTTGTGTGTTCTGATGAGCCCAGATTTACCCTTCTCCAGAACGATGGGAGCTTCAGGCTATGAAAGGAAGCCCATGAAGCGATGCACACTGTACAACCCTCTAGAGGCAGTGTTATGAACTGAGGTGGCTTCATTTGGTCAGATCTAGGCTCAGCAATAAGACAGAGACTGCATGAATGTACTGAATGACCAGGTAATCCCATCAATGGACTTTTAAAATCCCTGTCAGCACAGTCATATTCCTGGATGACAATGCCAGGATTCATTGGGCTAAAATTAAGAAAAAAGTGAGCTTGAGGAGTTATATTTAGCATATACAGTGGGGGAAAAAAGTATTTGACCCCTTGCTGATTTTGCAGGTTTGCCCACGAACAAAGAGTGCAACGGTCTATAATTTTGATGATAGGTTTATTGTAACAGTGAGTAACAGAATATCACCAAAAAAGTGGAATAAGACATTGTATGCATTTTAGGAATTTATTTGCATATTTTTGGTCAAAAATAAGTATTTGACCCCCTGGACAAACAGCATGTTCATATTTTGTAGAAAAGCCATTATTAGCCAGCACAGATGTCAAACAATTTTTATAGTTGTTGACAAGGTTTGTGCACATTTTTGCAGGGATGTTGGCCCACTCCTCCCTGCAGACAGCGTCCAAATCATTCAGGTCCCGAGGCTGTCGCCTTGCAACCCGAATTTTAAGCTCCCTCCAAAGATTTTCAATTGGATTCAGGTCTGGAGACTGGCTAAGCCACTCCAGACCCTTGATGTACTTCTTCTTCAGCCACTCTTTTGTTGCTTTGGCGGTGTGCTTAGGGGAGTTGTCTTGCTGAAACACCCATCCTTGACCCATTTTCAGCTTTCTCACTGAGGGAAGGAGCTGTTGGTCCAGAATTCCACGGTATATGGCCCCGTCCATCCTCCCCTCAAAGCAATGAAGTTGTCTGGTCCCCTTGGCTGAAAAGCACCACTGTGCTTGACGGTGGGGATGGTGTTCTTTGGGTTGTACTCTGTGTTCTTTGCCCTTCAAACACGGCGAATGGAGTTGAGCCCAAAAAGTTCTATTTTGGTCTCATCTGACCACATCACCTTCTTCCAGGCCTCTTCTGAGTCATCCAGGTGGTCAATGGCAAACTTCAGGCGGGCCTGTACATGTGTCTTCTTGAGCAGGGGGACCTTGCGTACGCTGCAGGATTTCAATCCATGAACACGTAGTGTGTTACCAACTGTTTCTTTTGTAACTGTGGTCCCAGCTGCCTTCAGTACATTAATCAGTTCCCCCCTTGTGATTCCTCACCGTTCGCATGATCAGGGACATCTCACGAGGTGAGACCTTGCATGGAGGCCCAGACCGAGGGAGGTTGGCGGCAGTGTGGTACTTCTTCCATTTCCTGATAACTGCATCGACAGTTGATCTTTTCTCTCAAAGTTGCTTTCCGATTCTCTTGTAGCCCATCCCAGCCTTGTGTAGGTCAACAATCTTGTCCCTGATGTCCTTAGACAGCTCTTTGGTCTTGCCCATGGTGGAGATGTTGGAATCTGGTTGTTTGGGAGTGGACAGGTGTCTTTTATACAAGTAATGAGGTGAGGCTGGTGTATTTGATGTAAATCAGTTTGGATTGGGGGTGTGTCATGAAGAAAGACTAACTGGCTTGTGGGACCCAGAATACTTGCTGTTTGGTAGGGGGTCAAATACTTATTTTTCCTCATCAGATGGTTATCAATTTTTATAAATTCATATGATGTGATTTTCTGGAATTTTCTTTGTGATTCTGTCTCTCACTGTTAGAATATATATACGATTAAAATTATAGATCGTTGCATTCTTTGTAAGTGGGCAAACCTGCAAAATCAGCGAGGGGTCAAATACTTATTTCCCCCACTGTAAATATGTCACCACAGAGTCCCAACCTTACAAATTGAATGGTTTTGGGCTGTGCTTGAGAAGGCTTCATGGAGCGTTTTGACTCCCCATCATCATTACAAGATCTTGGCCAAAAATGAATACAAGTCTGTTTGGAAATAAAGGTAACATTGCATCCAAAAAAAAAGTCAAAACAAATGTGCACAGTGATCAAAGCTAAAGTCCCACAAAATATTTTAGAATGTGACTTTCTTGGCCAGGCAGTGCATCATATCAAACATAATGCCACTGTTATGTTTATCAGGACTACCAACTAGAGGGCGCAAGTCCACTGGCTAGTTATCATGATGGGCGATCTTGGATCAAAGGTTTTCTGGCCCTTCGTCCACTGAGGTCGTTTCTGCCTCACTGATAACCCTAACAAAGTAATAGTGATTCATGGAATTTCTCGAACAAGATGTGGGGATCTTCCCATTGTCCGTAGTGTTCCGCCTCAGTTATCATGCAAGCAGTTCTCAGAGCTGTGAAATAGGACACCATTACTTTTAATGCCATCTCACTCACAGCTTAATGCATCAGCTGGATTATGGAGACTGTGCACTTGAAAGAGTAGGTAAGACTTTTGTGCCATGTAGGGATTTTGCTGCTCATTTATCCTCTGGTATGCTAAGTAATAGAGATGAAATTGATAGCTGTGTTATGTGAAATCCTCAGTCATGCTGTCGTCCATAGAAGGTGTTTGGTATTTTAAATCAATTCTTACCTTTCTGGCATGTGGCACAGCACTTAGTAAAAATTTGAACATGAACAACTCCGCCTCCGTCCAAAGTCCCACCCTCTTCCCTGAAGAGCCTGACCTCTGAGGCTCCCCTCCTCCCCTGACGCGTGCGGTGAGAAAGTGAGCAGCGCGAATGAAGCTGCTTTCACACCGGATGCGAAACTAATTTTTCACGACAGATTACAATCAAAGTCAGTGCAAAGATGCGAAATCTTGCGCGTATTCGTGTCTTTGCATTGGCTTTGAATGTATCTGTTGTACGAAAAATTTGTTTCGCGTCTGGTGTGAAAGCATCTTGAAACAGGGCAATGGAGTCAGATTCAGAGGCACCGGTTATTGAAAACTAACCAACAGTAATTACATAATATTCGATTCTATATGTGGTATACAACAAAATGCCCTTGTAACGTCTGATGAACCACCATTAACGTTTTTATAGTAATTATAGCATTTCAGCACCTGTTTGTTTACTGTCAGATGCGTCGTTTTTCGGCAGAATTGGCAGATTGGTCAGAGTTTTATCAGAAATAAATGAGAATTGAATATTGATGAGTTTCAACGCCCGGTGGATTTCTTTTACATTTTAGTGTGCCATACGCTTATTAGGAGCATTTCAATTTTTTTACGAAAGAAAATTGTAAATATGCCAAAAAGGTAAGAATTGCTTTAGAGTAAAAAGCATAAATCAAAACTGTTTTTACTCACTCACTTTGAGTGTTGCACTGTTTTGGTGGATTAAATTTAGCTTATGCAGCCATTTGGCAAATACTTGTGCATTGTAATTGCCGAAAAAAAAAGTGAAATCTGTAATCTGCTAGGTGTAGTATGGATGCACATACAGTTTAAATAATGGACCGACATAATAGAATGCCTATACTTGAGGCTCTGAGCTTTGTATCATAAAGCATTGTTTGTTCGGAGGGCAGTTTTCTACCAGCCTAATTGGACAGAACTTTTCACTTATTCGTATATTTTCATGTACGTATTTATTCAACACATTCTCATCTGGACACATCGTATAGTCACGCTACCTGACCAAGCGTTGATGAATGATGCAAAAGGACTCTTTTGCTGTCTTTATTTGACACCAGTTTAAAACTATCCCTACCCCCTAATCCCAAACCTTTAACCAAAACCCTAATCTAAGCATCAAATAAAGGCCCAAAATTTTGCATTGTATATCGATGCTTGGTCAGGTAGCGTCACTCTATGTCGAACCAAGGTCACCTTTAGGCACATCATTTTTAGGCCTTTATGAGATGCGTGTCTAGTAAAATTTAGGAGCCTGTAACTGAAATAGTTGATGAGATAAAGCAAAGTGTTGAAGTTTTTGGTGATATTTTTTGGTCGGTGACCTTGAAAAATAGGGCAAGGTCACCTTTTGGCACATCATTTGTAGGCCTTTATGAGATGCATGTCCAGTAAAAATTAGGAGCCTGTAACTGAAATAGTTGATTAGATAAAGGAAAATGTCAAAATTTTTGGTGATATTATTAGGCCAGGGACCATGAAAAAAATTGGCCAAGGTCACCTTTATGCACATCTTTTGTTGGCCTTTACGATATGCTTGTCCAGTGAAAATTAGGAGCCTGTAACTGAAACAGTTAATGAGACAAAGCAAAATGTGTTGAAGGATGCACGCATGCACGGAGCCCGATACCATAGCTCCCACACCCGCTTGGCAGCGGGAGCAAACTAGATTCAATACATAATGCGTCTGGATGAGACTGAGCTCATTTATTTGTTTGTTTATTAATTTTTCTATTTTCGGTCAGCATACTTAAGCAATAACAGACATTTTTTAATCAATTTTCATTTACTATTTTTCCTTGCTCTGAGTAGTTGTTTAGCAGACCTGGCCTGTCACGGCTGCCACTCCAACCCAGAAGGGGTTCCCAGCTTGCATTTGTAGTGCTTATGTCCACTAATGTGAAAAATGCCAGCGGAGGTGGTGTGAGAATTGCCAGCCATGTGGCACATGTGGATGATCCGAATATCGTATGGAGCTGCTTTACAGCATTCGCATTAGCGTGGCTGCCATTCCAGAGCAACCTCAGGGTGACTGAGGTGTTATCACTGAAACTCCAACTTCCTCCTCTTTCACTCTGCAGCTATGGGATTCCCACAACATGATATACAGCAGAGTTGGAGCTACCTTGCAATCATGTTGACTAGCCAAGTCATTCATGCGATTCACTTTAAAACCTTGTTTTTAAATATTTGTTAGGTATTGATTTAACATTTAGAAAGTTCAGATTAGTCATTACCTCGTGACACGTTGCATGTATACTTTTCAGTGTAATAAATGAAAAAAATTGTACCTTAAAACTGAGTAGAGTGCAGTCAGTAAAGAATAATTTAAATGCAGTTTTGCTTTGTCACCTTTTTTTCTCTTAAGCTGCACTGAATCCAGTTGCCTGCATGCCCTCCATTTTTGCTTTCGCAGGTTTCAGGTTAAAAAAGGGTGAAGGTAAATCGATGCTGAAAATACAATTCAGAGAATGTTTGTCTGTCTGTCCCTCGGGTCAGTTGATAGCAATAATTCACCTCTAAGGTCTGCTCAGCCGGGGAGACTAAATGACGAATGCCATTTTGATTAAGAAATCTTGTGGAGTGGCTCCATGCCCAGACTGCCTGGTGGCAGTGTATCAGGCTTGTGTTTGTATAGCAGAGGGTGCAGGATCATGCAGCGATTAATTCATTGGCTGCATTGGCTAAATAAAACACGCAGTTCCTAATGCCATTTATTCCTTTTCAACTTACTGATTATGCCTTAGTTTGTTAAGGTTATGTTACAGTGGATTTATGCTCTGATCAACAACACTGAATACCTCAGATGATACTTATTAATGCTGGGGATTGTGACTGGGGTAATGTAATTTGGCCCATGGCCATGCAATAGTGACAGTAGCTGTTCAGAAGTGTTTTGTACTAAGTGCTTTCAGTGATCTGAGAAATAGGTACAATACAATAACTGCTGTTGCTGTTCTACTTTCTTTAAAGACATAACCGGAGTAATCATTGAGAAACTGTGCTAAACTGCTTTGAAATATATCAAGTTTGTTTTCCCCAATGACTTTTCTACCATCCAAGTTTTGTTTTCTATCCCTAAGCCACAGCATTCCAGATGTGTTGTCACTTGATACACATCCTCCTTGCACTTTTTTCACTGTTTTTCACTCTGTTTTTGAACCACCCAGCCCCTTCACTGCAACTGTCTCCTGTTCTTGCTAGTTCTAGGTGCATTTTGCAAGTGAAATGCATGCTGAATTTGAAAAAGGTCTGGTGTACTACCTAGCCATTGTCGAACATCACAATTCTCATCAATAAATGCCAGGAGCCAGCTCCACTGGCAGCCATACATGCCCACATCATGACACTACCTTCATCATGCTTTAAAGATGAGGCAGTGTCAGTTTCATGCCTTCACCACACACTCCTCTTCCTATCATTCTTGTATAAGTGGATCTTTGTCTCATCTGTCTGTTGAATATACGCTACCACTCAAAAGTTTGGGATCACTTGCAAATTTCTTTGTTTTCCAAAGATAAAAACATTTTCATGCATTTCACAAACATTTTTTTTCCATTCCATTTGAATGTAAATATCCTCAAATTAAGGCTTAAAGTTGTCACATTTTTCATTATTTTATTTCAATACACTGTGGGAGACAGCTGAAGTAACACTTTCCAAATAGGAAGTTTCTATGGGTACAGCAGTTTCTCAATGCATTTCAATGTGGAGAGGTACGGCAGTCCCCATTTCAAGCCCTGCCCTTACCTAACCCTTACCCTAACCCCTAACCCTAACCCCAACCCCTAACCCTCCCCTAACCATAATCCCGAATCCTAATCCTAATCCCTTGAAATCGACTGCCGTACCAATAAAAACTGCCGTGTCTCTAGACACTTCCTTCCAAATATGCATGGATTTGTGTATGTATGTATGCATGCATGCATGCCATGAATACCAGTCCAATTTTACTACAGGTTCTTTTGAAAACTTAATTAATTTCTGAGCATGCTATTGCGTGTTAGCAATTAAAATTCAATGGAGGTGATTGGTCTGAGGGCACTTGTCTTCCTGATAAGGCAGCTGTGACGCAGTGCAAGTCTGCATGTCCTCGCTTTAAAATAACTGTTTCAGTGATGTAACTCCGTCTGACTAAAAATGGGCCAATCACTCCTCACCATGGTGTACTCATAATAATGGTTCATGTTCTCAAAGTATCATGTGGCCCCACAACCCCAGAACAGCACTGACAACCAGGACAGAGTCAGTAACTCATTTGCAGTACAGAGCTTTTGTTTTTTCCTTCATTCACTATAAAACGTGGATTGCTATTACATGCTTGCTAAGTTTGCAAATGGCAATTTTCCAATGATTCACTAAAGTACTTGCTCCAGCCATAACTTTTATTTGATTCTATAAAATGAATCTGTTGCTTGAGTACACTGTTTTTTTTTGAGGTTGCGTGCCATCTTGCCACTTTGCTTCTTGCTTCCTTCCACATTGTTCCTGTCATTGCTATGATTTCAAACTAAAATCTAATGAGCAAAGAGTGCTGACTTCTGCAAGTGGGTTCTTCAATGTGAAGGCCAGTATGAAGAGCACAAGTCTGGAGTTCCACAGGGAATAGTCTTGAAATAGCCATGTAAACAAATGCACAAAATTCAAATGCTTCTCATAAATCTGATGAAAATCTATTAATCTAACCCAAAATATAGCAATTTAATATACTGGAATGTGTCATTAATGATATTATTCATGAAATTAAAAACTGAAATTTCAACTAATCACTAATCCAAAAAAAAGGAACTAGATTTTTTGGCCTTGACTAGAGTATAGCTGTCAATGACCTCGTTATCCTGGTCGCAAGAGCAGCATAATTACACGTAGTACTGTCACCACAAATGCACTAATTCACTTTATGTTCTCATTTCATGTAAGCTAGTAATAAAATAAAATCAGATGGCACATAAAATTATTCTGGAAGCAGAATTATAAATAGAAGCACCCAACCTTTCGCATCTAAAATTTGAAATTTTGCAAGCAGTAGCAGGCATCAAAGCAATTCCGCATTTGAAAAAAAAAAAAAAAAACTGCAGAGTTAAACGAATTATCATATTTTCTCATTAACAGTAATCTATTAATGGTCTAGCATGATAATTCATATTCCTCAGTTCTTTATATAACCTGCTCTAGACCTGACCTGGATGAACACTTGATTGTCCCTCAGCTGAAGGGCACTCATGGTGACAACTGGCCACAGAACTCAGACTCACACTCCTTATAAGGACTGGAGGGCCCTGTGTGTTTTTAGTATAATGTGATTGACAGCTCCGTTCCAGCTCCAATTAGCACCCCACAATTTATGAGCTCCTGCTTTCAGATTATGCGTTAACTTTACAAATATTCCGGCCAGGGAAACGCCAGCTATCAGGTATCCCTTTCCATGTTCCGTCGCCAGGGCTGGCTGCTCATCGCTTGAAACTAAGCCCCCTTTGCACACAAGGTGGCAGAAAGTCAACCTCGCTACTGGGCAGAGTGAAGGCAATGTTGCAACGCGCGGATAAGGCCAGACAGCCGACAGTCGTTCGCCCTCATACGCAACAAGATATATTGCTAGCAAGTGGCCTCAGTACTGTTCTAAACAGTCTCGCGAATAGGTTTTCAGCCTGGGCAACCCAATGTTGAATTAATCAAGTTTTGATTCTCAACGACATAAACAGCCAAATGTTTTTTTAATTCATACCTGTCTTCAAGTATTTCCTTGAATTAGTACATTTTTCCCCCTTCTGATAAATTAATCGTATCACCTCACAGTGATCGTGGACTTAATGTGACAGATAATATGGGCAATTGCACCACAGCAGATGAATTAATGGTGAGGTAATCACACAGCCTCGCTCTGTTTATGTTTTAGCTTGTGCTTGTGGTGAGTTTGTGATGGGCTCTTTAGACGGCGCTCTCAACATGATCACATGGCATGCACGAGGCGCCTGAGAAAGGACGGATTTAAATAGGTTCCTATGTGTTAAAATGGTTTGTGTCACCAAGGAGCAGATGAGATGAGGAGGAAATCCAGGTTTTGCTTGCATCAAACGTTTCAAATACGGGACAATGCATCAGCATAATATCAATCATAAACACAAGACTCCTTAATGAAAATATACAGGATACCTAAAGAATAACTTCACAGACAACCAAAAACTTTGTTCCTTATGGGTAATAGGTACTTCAAGAGGCTTCAGCAAAAGGAACCACAGAAGAATCCTATGCAATGCAAGGATTCCTCAGAATGTTTCAATCAGGAGGCTTTCAGACCCACCATAAAATGTTCAATGAAGAACTGAGATGATTTCCTAGTGGAGACAATAGACTCTTTTTATTACAGCTGAATGAAAAAATGTTAAGATTTATTATTTCCCCCAAAAATGTATTTCTCCATTTTCAATGGTAAATTTCAGTATGTGACATCTTCTTGTGCACATGTGGACAGACATCAGACATACCCCCTTGTTAATAATATTTTTTGATGGTACTGTTCAGAAAATTACAGAAAATTAGCAGCCATGAAAATCTTAAGCTATGTATGTCTGAGATAAATGTAAAAAATATTGCTATTTGTGTAAACCAAGTGAAACGCAATACTCCGTCTTTATTTGTGTGCACTGCCAGGTCCAATCTAAGAATGCAAACCGAAGTAAATTATTAGCCTTCAGATTAAGGTGCTACATGCTACAGTTCACTGAGTATATGATATAAATGTATGTAAGGTATAGAAAATGACTTATTATGCATTTTTATGAGTTGATAAATAATTAATTTATCCTGTAACCTTAGTAGAAAATGATTTAACTAAGTAGACTTAAAACTGGGCTATGTGATAGTTTTGTGGTCAGGGATTGCTTTTTTTTTTGTTAGTACATACTCACCTTCATATTATTTTTATGTATTTTAAACGAAAACTGATTAATAAAGATATTAGAAAAACCTGGAAAGGAAGTCAGACTTAAGAGTAAAAAAGACATCAGCCAAGCCTATGCATATTCTGGGCTGTGTACCATTTCGTGAACCATTTGAATTTACAATGATTTAAATTATGATAACATACATTTAAATTACCTGGTTTTAAAATATGCCATATTGCTACCCACAAACAAGATTTCCATGCATTTGTGATTTTGGTGAAGCCTTGTTTGCTTAAAAGACGATAATAAACCATGTAATTCAGTCTATTAGCATTTCTTAAGGTCAACCGAACAAGTGAAAAGCTTTCCTTGCAGAAACTGCCGAAGTATCGGTCAGGAACAACATGTTAAATCTTACATTGGTGTGAGCTTACAATTTAATGCATGTTACAATATTTAGTACCATGCTTCGATGATGGAAATGAGTCAAAAAAAAAGATGATTAATTAGGCTTATTTTTTTTTTTAAATTCACGCACTGTACAAACGGTTTGCATGTGAGATTTACACAAGTGTAATAAATGTCAACAGAAGGAGTGTTCTTAGTCCCTTAATGAATGGAGGCTTCTGTTTCCTATTCTCTCCGAAATTGTGAAGGAGGCATTCTTTCCACCCACAACGTCCCTTATCCCTCATCACTTTTGTCAAGATTTGACATTAATCTACAGCTGTCCGGTATTAAACCATGAGGTGCTTGGAGGGGGGAGCTAACTGAGACAGAAAACACATGGCAGTTTGGTCAGTGTTTTAGTGCTTTAGTTTTTTGGATCTCTGTTTCTTCTATCTTTCCCTTACTACACATCCTTTACAGATATGCTGTCATTCGAGTGGGCACATAACGGTGTTAGAAGCGCAGCCTTTTTTCAAAGTGAAAACAACAAAGTAATGAACAGTAAAGTCCTTGACATTTGACCACAATCTACTGCACAATGCACAGAGCTAGTTCTACTGCTGGACAGCTTATCTGTGTCCTCTGGTTAATGCTACTGAAGGAAAAGATAAACTAAAGATGTGTTTTTGGTTACAAAATGATGATCAGCTAAATTTGCACTTTTTTGTTAAAATTTTGAAAGGGTACTTAACAAATAACATTGTATAATACAAAAATAAAATAAATAAAAACACATATTTGAACACATGGACCACATTGTAAAAATGATTATTTGCACATATAATAATTGCAGTCACAAAAACACCTTCTTTACGTTTCACAGGTGGACAGTTATTGTTATGCAAGTAAGAGGCTGGGGCAACAAGTGTGCAGAAAATTAAGGTAATCAAATTGACAAGGGATAGGTGAAATATCTGAAGCACCACTAAAAATTGCTTTAACATTGAAATAGTGAAGCCACAACGGTTTCTATTAATTTGAATGCTAATTAGAAGCTTGTTTCTGCTGAAAAGAGGTGTAACCCGCAGCAATTCACCATGCAAGTCTCCAAATGAAAATCAGTGTTTTAACCAAGTTCCAAAAGGGCTCAGTTAGTGCCTGAATTGCACTTGTCTGGGTCAAAACAATCACAAAATTATTTCAGGTGGCCTAGAAAACATATTCAAAAATTATGACAACATATGACATACAACAAAAAAACTGTAACAGCAAAAAAAAAAAAAAAAATGCAAGGCTACAAGTTACAGCTCTCCAACAAAGACAGACAGAAGCCTGCCTGGATATTTTCTCATAGCCAAAGTAGTACAGCTCTAAAAACTACCACAGAATTGAATCAGTCCATATCTGAGCTTCACTAAGCTTGCATTCATGACAATGTCTGTGATTAATTTTAACACCTTATTTAATTTGTGCACAGTCCTGATTTTAATTTGAAAGTAATTTCTAATTCTAATGTTCTGATCTTTAAAAAATTTCATCACATTGTTGAACCTCAGCTCTGTTTCTAATCACAAATTATCAACAATCTTGTTTGAACTGCATTCTTTTCTTTGATAACTCTGTCCCATTCTTTTATATACACAGTCAGAGATTGGCACACAATAAATTTACAAACAAAATTTACAAAGGTACAGCATTGGAAACAAAAATAATACTTTATTTAGCAATATATTAATATGTTGACCTTCAAATAATAAAAAAAAAAATTAAAGGCAGACTGCTCAAAAAATGACCAAGAAATACTGAGAACCTATGTTGGAAAGATCTTTGAAGCAAGTCTGCACAGTTACAAAAGTCTCTTCTTTCAGTGTCTTGTGTAAGATCTGCTGTGGGTTCAGATGATCACATATAGGACAGATACGCACACGCACAAACACACACATAGCGAGACTGGATGTCTTTACTGCCCAGCTCAGCTGTATGGAGCAGTTGTTCTTGGTAAGTGGGGGTCCAGATTTGACAAAATACTCCTTGTATGAAGTTCCAAGCACTTGTTTGGTCAGACTCAGTGCGGTAACGCCATAACTGTGTGTGTCTGTTCCGCTGGAGAACAGTTGTCGGTGACAGCTGCAAGGCAGCAATGCAGAGTCGAAAGGCTTCAAATAGCCCTTGCTCACTTCAGTCACGATAGAAAAGACTGATCTCTCAAAATAATCAATTATCAGTTCCTTTCAAAAGAAGAGAAAAACAAAACCCACAGTTTTGAAAAAAAACAACAATTGAAGTTGAGATTCAAAGCTTCTGTTAGTGGCCATAGTCTTCCTGTGGGTCATATTCAAATAAAGATAGTTTAGGTCTTTTTCAACATTTTTGTTGCTGGAGCCGGGGCAGGGCTGTCTTCTCTTTTCCCGTTTCAGTCCTTCTCTGGAAATGTACAAATTAGAAGAATTCTCCATTCACACTACTAAACAGCAAAGGAATCAGCCTTCAATATTTTGAGTCCCAAAGTCTCTTCCTTTGCTCTCTCTCCTTCGCTCTAACACTCTGACTGAAAAGGGAAACTCTTCTCTGTGGTTCTCTCATCCATCCCACGATCCAGGGTGTTAGCGACGGGTATCCAGAGAGTCGGAATATCAGCTCAGGATGGTCCCACCACAAAGGGTATAGCGTCGAGCTGCAAGCGAGATTAGAATCTGTTACAGAAAATGTCTTTCAGTGTCTATGAGGCAGAAAACACAGAAGCCAGCCAATGGCGGGAAGGGGGAGCAGCAGAGTTCTAAAACCAGTACAAGTCCTTGCTCTTATCCTGGGCCTGCAGTCCTGGGGGAGAAAGACAGGCAGAAAAAGAGAAATAAAGTGAGAAAAGGAGAGAACAAAAGAGGGAGGGAGGGAAACGGCAAGAAATAAAGATTAGGAGAAGAAAGCCATACAGCGGGGGTCTTGAAGCAGGAAGGCATATAGCAGAAGACTGCGACAGTAAGCATAAATCAGTGATGTAAAAACAGAGTGAGAGCCGCCATCTTTGCTACATAAGACTTTTAGATGATACTATGCTCATCATGGCAAATAAAGGCCATTTTTATTAAAGGGACCTTTATCTCTGAGATGAGTACTATTATTACGATTGCTAGTACTACTATTAGAACAGCCATTGTTACTATGACTACTACTAATAGTAATAACAATAATAATAAAACTCTGCACTCTCAGAAAGTGAAGTTAATTCATTTTCTGAGGGTGCAAAGTTTTATTATTATTGTTAATAGTATATGAACTTAGTGTATGATTGCACCTTTAGGGGTAGAATGACTAGTCACAAGGACACTCCCCCTTGAAAATGTTTGCATGCCTTTTTAGCCCCTGGAATGATACATAGAAGATGTTTTTGGACTGTGAATAATACTAGTTCTTAGAACTCAGCTTTAAGATTTTTTTTTTGGCTCTAGCCTCAGAGTTTGTACTTTTGCAGCGCTAGAGGAATTCTGAGTAATGTAAGTGTTTGTGAATTCAATGGGAACATCCATCTGGAGGGCAAAAGCAAAATTCCTCCGCTTTCCTCTTGTCATTTTTACTACATTGAAATTGCCCAGGTTTTCCCAAAATTTTGGTTAGTTGTTGTTCAATCAGATGCAGAGGAGGCTAGCTGGGATTGTGTTTTTCAGAATCCAGTCTGGGAAAGAAACCCCATAAAAGAGGCAATTGTGGATTTGTTGCTTATGTTACTACCACAGAATAGCTGGTAACCACAAACAAAGAGATTCTTCATGGAAAGATTTACTACGTGAAGATTCCAGAAAAACCTAGTCACGTGACATATGGAACCATTTGGTTTCTATAGCGTTATTGAGCATTGTCTCAAAGTGAATGAGTTCATACATTAATGAGCTGATCATGTTGACGATGTGTTCAATATTTGTTAATCAGACAGGTCTGAGAAAGGCCAGAAAACATAAAGTTTCTCAGCTGATTCAGAAAGAACTAACATATGGGCTATTAAAATGCACCATAAAGGAAGGAAAACAACCTTGTCATAATTAATTTATGATGTACATCCTTGCTCATATTATTAATTTTGATTGGTGCGGAAATATATTTTATCTCTGTCACAGATAAAACAGAAGTACATAAATGATCTTAATGCATTTCCTATTGGCTACTTGACAGAATATGGTGAATCTTGACAGAATCTAGGCTGGCCAAGGTTAGCAATATCAGAACGATGACGGCAACCTAAATTTTCGTTTACATTTATACAATGCGATTAAGCCACTTCCATGATTTGTACTGCTTATTGTCTATAATTTTTCACAAAAAATAGGCATACAGAAACTAGAAAACATTTACTTTTGTTAGCTTACACCTTGACAGGTTAGTTCTGAATTTTTTTTTAGGTGAGGTTGCACGAGGTAGCTACTTATCCATATAGTCAGCTTATCATCTATGATCCGCGATTGCAACACCCACAGTTTGGAGAAGCTGGCGGGGATAATGGAACAGAAGCTATGCAAAGTACTGCTGTGGCCTGGAGCAAAAAGTACTTTCATCACCTGATTAAACCCACCTAAAAAGCCAATATCAGATCAAGTGTTCACTATGTTTTGAATAATTTTACTGCTTTATCCTGCCATTAGACAGCTCTATCCTTTGGAAGAAACATTTTTCCTCAACTGTAGAACTTCTGTAGTTTGCTAGTTAGGCTATCCGTATTTCTTACGTGTTGCATGCTTGTTTATGGTTTTCAAAGCACAATCACTGCATTTTCCTGTGGAGAAAAGGTGAGCATGCAAAGATTTCCATTGCGCACAACAGTTCAATTCTGCATGACTGAAATAAAATGACTCCTATTCATCAGTTGTTGTGACTCTATCTTGGGACTCAGCTGTAAATGAGCAACTAGTCTATTCGGTAGTAAGCTATTAGCACTCACCTTTGTTTTGACAATCAAGTTTTTTTTGTCTTTCACCTCCCAAATGGAGGCATTATTGACCCAACTAAATCGAATATATATAACCATTCATACGTTTGCATGCTTTCATCCTAGCAGCAGTGTAAGGGGAAGGATTCTCAATGAGATAGCTTGCTAGTTTTAAATTTGAATGTCACTGAAGTAGAGCTCAGGTAAAGTTAAGGACTTTACTGTTTTTAATCAATGAAATAGGCATAGGCCTACTTCAGCAGGTGCTGGACATAAATTGCAGATGTCTATAACTTGGAGTTTGTTACCATATTGTTGTTTTTCAAAGAGATGATCTAAATATCTGTGGGTTGAAACAACTGAAAAAATGACATGCGTGCTTGGCAAAACTGTGAAATGAAACAGTGTTTTCTCCTCCAGGGATTTGTGGCGGTTACATGACTGAAAACTATGGATTGGCGGCGCGAAAGCCAACAGAATAAACAGCCAAGTTCTCTAGGAACTCCCTAGTGTGCAGTTCCTCTCAGGGAATCACAACGACTGTTCGGTCCAAAAAATTATAGTTACCTTGTGGTCCAATAATTAGCCCTTGGGGCTGCATTAGTGTCTTGAACTTTGAGGGATGGAGGTAGATGCCAATTGTACACCTATTTCTGAGAGCGATAATTGGAACTGACCGCACAGAAAGATAAAGCACTGAAGTAAAATGTAAAAAAAAAAAAATTATGTGGAGCTTGCTGAAATCTGGGGAGCACATCTTGGGACAAAGATGTGTTGGAGTGAAAGCTGACTTTAATTTTATAATAATCTTTATACTAAATAATTAATTTTCACAAAGGGCTAGGAAAGGATGACAAAAAGCAGCCATTACATGAAAAATGAGAGAGAGAGAGAGTAAGCCTGTTACGAGCCTAGTGGCCCATCGGGCTGGTGCTTAACCCCGGTTTCCTTGGCATTAACTGACAAGGAATATTACTTCTACCCCTGGATGGGATGCCAGTCCATCGCAGGTACTCCCCCAGCTCTTAGTCAAGTTTCCCTGCCTATTTGCTGGTACCCATTTATACACCTGGGTGGTGTGAGGCGTGGAGTGTGGGAGTGATGTGTCTTGCCCAAGGACAAGATCCATGACCTTTTTTTTTATACCATTTTTTAATCATGAAAAGTGGTTAAAAAAAAACCAAAGGTCATGGATTGAATTTTAGCCTGCAAAGGCTATGTGACGACTTGACTGAACAGTCTAATGCTAATTGTAGCACCTGCTGCTGGCATTCAAAACCAATACTTATAATTTTAAAAGGCGGATTACCATGGTAAAAGAGGAGTTTGAGCCAGGAAAAAATCTTAGATACCTGAATCCACGTTTAGGCTGAGCCCCTGGCCCATGTCCGAGCCTGCTCCGGTGAAGGCCCCCGACCAGGCCGAACTGGCCGGCTCTGCCTTGCTGATGTCACACTGCGCAGTGCCCGGCGTCGGCACGGTGGCCGGGGTGAGCCGATGGGGCCGTACCGAGGGCACCAACAGCGAGCCGTACCGGGGGTCAAAGTGTGTGCCATAGACCTCGTGCATGCTGGGCCGGGGGTAGGCGGAGCCCTGTGCTCCGATAGCCCCGCCCAGCGAGTAGGGGTGATGGTGGTGGTGGTGATGCGTGGGGTGCCAGGGCTCGGTGGCCTGGTGCAGGTGGCTGTGCAGGGAAGCGGGGGAGTAGGGGTCGGCGCTGAAGGGCAGGTCGGTGTGGGGAGCCCCGAGAGCACTGCTCAGACTGCTGCTGAGAGACGCCGTGACGGACGGCTGGTACGCGCTGTTCCAGAAGGACGGCGGGAAACTCCTCTGGCTCATGGGGAACGATCCATCTGTAATATGCAGGCAGAGAGGCGAGCTGTCCGTCAGGTTACATCCTCTTGCTAACCATCAAGGGGGAAAGTTTTGAACTCAATTCAGTAGACCTGTTGAATTGATATGCAGCTTGATGCAGAAAGTTTCCCAAAAATGAATGATTCGATTCCACCCACACAAAATTTTCCATTCATTTCAGAAACAAGCAGATGTTTACACTAAGGTTTGCTTTCTGATTGTGAAAACTCCATTGGAAAGGATATATAATGATGGGTTAGATGTATGTTCAACTTTTTGCAGTGAACATTATTGCTATTGATTATAGATATCACGCAAGGCGATAAAAGCTCCTATTGTAAATTTACATGTTAATAACTAGGCTGAGATGGACTGCATGCCATAGAGAAACGTGTGTCATTGTGATTCAGCCTTCTTAATGACCTTAAGTCTTAATGACTTTTCAGTGAATATTTCTAGCTGGTTTGGTCAAGCAGGAAAAGAAGGTCATTATTATGTTTGTAATGTATAAGGAAGGAAATTATTTCGCAAGCAAAAGCAGGCTGAACTATGTTTGTGGAGAAAAAAAAATCTTGCTCTTAATTCTCAATTCAATTGCCTTAGTATTAGCTAAAGTTGGTCCATGCGCATGCTGTTTGTTTTAGCATAAGTGATTTCAACAAATTAGGCTTTAGTTACTTATGTTGAAAATGGTAATCTTTATTTGACATCTGTACTTTTATTTGTACTGAAACCAAAGCTGTTGATGTGACACATACTATTTTTGATAACTTTCTGCTGAAAAGTAGCGGCAGTTACCTCCATTGGCCGCATTTCCCGCTTAAGAGCATTCTTAAGGAGTTAAGAAGGCTCCAAAGCAGAGTTCAGCGAAGAGGGAGCCATCTTAGGCTAAGAAGGAATCTGGGAAACACGTTTGCTACTTACTGGAGCCTTAAGAAGGATTTAAAGAAGCTCTTAGCGCTAAGATCTTCTTAAATGAATCTGGGAAATATAGCCAACATGATTTATTGGGAGTTGAATCTCTTTTTTTTTGCCTCTATTTATCTTATTAAAAGAACTAAAGAAAATCGTTTTCAGGTGGAAATATTGAATAGAATAACATATATAAACACTCTAAACCGGCTTTGTTGATGCAATATTGCTTCAAACAACAAATATTTGTACCAAAGGATTGGCAGCATATTCTTGTCTAGTGGCATAAGACTGAAATTGGCATTCAGTTAACAACTCAGTGAAATGCAAATGACTGAATGGATTGCTTGCAGCCAAAACGAACTGCACTGGTATGAATGGACAGTACCATATATGTAAACAAATATATTCTGCTATAGCTAGAAAAAAAAAAAGTTTTTCAAACAAAAAACTTAAACTCTTCTTATCTAGATAGTGTTTGTTTCCAAAATGCAATATGTCCATTTTACTGACTTTGAGTAAATCAGCTTTTTCTATGTTGGCGCCAATTGCATTTTATATAAAAACACAAACTATGACCAAGAAAAAATACACCTTACAGTATGAATTTCTAAAAACGGATATTGCGCCATGAAGCACAAGGCTATCGCTCTATGTCATTATCTTAACTTTCGTAATTTTGGCACTTTTGGAAAGAAACTTCATATTGAGGTTGCTTATATCTGAAAGCATCTTCTGTAGGTCATATTTTAGTAAAAATGCAAGTTAAACTCATTCCATAATTTCCATAATTGTCACGCAGAATCATAAAAAGTATGACTACCATCCATATAAAATAAAACCTCTCAAATACTATCAGACTTCTTTGTATGAAATTTTCAAGAATTCTTCAAATGCTCTATAAAGGAATGGATTGCTAAACACACAGTGATATCATAAGAAAGGAAAGCCTCATTTACTCTCATTTCAGATCTGAATGGTAAAATAATACAATAATTGCAATCCTTTCTCTAGCAAATTGAAGCGGGTGTAGATGGAGACCAGCAACAGATGTCATCCTAGCTGGCATTATAATGTTTTTTTCACTGTTGAATCAACGCCATGCATCACAGTTGAATCTCGGTTGAATATGTTTTGATTTTGAAACTTGAATTATCGTTGATTTTTTCAACGTTGTTTCAAAGTTGTTTCAACGTTGAAACAAATCTTGTTCAAATGTCAGTGTAGATTTGAGCTAATTTTGTTAACCTTTTTATAAAGTCAGAGTTAAACGTTGTTTTAATAGCGTTCCAACTTTGAAACGACACCTGACATAATTTCAACCATATTTCAACGCTGAAGGTCTGTCATGTGCCGGCTGGGATATCATTAACTAAATGGCCGACTTCAGAATGGAAGTAATATTATGTAAACCCAAGTTGGCATTTTGCTCCACTGAGGAAGACAATAAACTGCCGACTCTGACAGTCTGGGAAGTATCAAACCTATTTCGCATGGCCCGCCTAAACGCCCAGGAATTTGGTGCGGCATTGCGGCATTCTCACCTCTCCATGAAGTACCTCGTGCTGATTTGTTACTGGAGGAATTGGGAACGTAACTGCTCGGCTGGCTGAGTGCACGGCTGAAATGTTCGTCTACTACGGAGCTGATGTCTCCCTGGAAGTAAGTGAAGAGTACGCAGCGAGGGTTGATATACTCTGCTTCGGGAGGGGGATCTTTCTCGCGCGTACAGTCCTCTTCCTTGATTGTCGGTCCAGAGTGGCTTGAGAATGAACTGCTCCCGCTAATGCTGTCTTGTGCTTCTTGCATCTTCGAGTAAAATGCTAGCTTCTGAAAAATTAACACCAATGGTAACTTTAATTCACGAACACGTCCATAAAGAAGATACAAATCCCCAAGTGCATTAATGTTCCTTCTTAGCATAACTATAGTCAGCACAGAGACGGACAAAATGAATGAATTATCTTGATTTTTGACACTGAGCTCACCATTATCAAACCGTTTATGCGGAAAACACAAATTATATTCGTTGCAACTATAAGAGACCCTATATAGGCGTAGCTGCTTCTCAATCTTGACGGAAAAGTAATTTCGAGACGGTAAATCTTGATAAGCGATGCTTTCCTGGTCATTGCACTCAAAGACCAGTCAGGGACAGTTCAGCTCAGCGTGCAATTGATAATTTCAGAGGGATTTCCGGGCTGTTGGCAAAATGAAAAGTATCCCTCTGATCAACCGAAAATCCACATTTTCAGTTTATAGAGGGTATGAGCGGTTTAAAGACTGTGGCAAAGTTCTGAAGGAGATTTGACATCATGGGCCTATGCCCTTAAAAGAAAGCACTTGAAATAGGCTACAACATAGTGCGCATACGTAGGACGTATGTGAATCACATAATTTTTGCAACTGCGTGTTTCACTAGCCAACATTTCAGAACTTTCATGCAGTCTAAGACGAATCTATACACCTGATAATTGTTGCGCGCATTTCCAATAGCGGCGTTAAAGAGTTTCTGCAGGTGGCTATCGGCTTATTTGTACGCAACAAAAACTTTACATTTTGTGTGGAAAATCATGTTAGTTTGCCTAATATTTGTGATGACAGACAACGAACTGAAGCTATTTTTTATTTAGTTATTTTAATAACCCTTATATACCATTACAAAATAACATTAATGATATATATATAAACAAATCGGCAATCTAAGTAAATAAATCCGAGTAGAATTATCAGATAAATGTAGTTAGGCCTAAAATTACGGAAAATTTTGAACTAGGTGCGATCAACAATTCGGAAAAAAACTAAATCATAGACAACAATATGAGAGAAGCTATGACAAGCTTTTAAAGTATTAGTGGTCGGCCTAATATTAGTATTAGCAGCAGCCGCAGAAACTGTTGCAGTAGCCTACTACTACTACTACTACTACGTCAGCTAGTGTAATAATAATAATAATAATAATCATATCATATAATACTACAACAACAACTTCTACTACTACTACTACTACTAATAATAATAATAATAATAATAAATAACAAGAACAAGACAAGTATGAAAAAGAGAACGAAGAGGAACCGCTTTAAAAAGACACTTATACAATTATCTGCATGAAAAATTACGATGAAATTGCACCAATTTTCAGAGAATATATTCATCGCAATGACATACCTGATGATGATAGGGGCTATATGCTGCTGCAAAGTACGGTTGTGGTGGACCATAAACTTGATACATAACATCCAAGCAGCTCATGACTGAAAACAGCTGAATCTCACGGGTTGTTTAACGGGAGGAGGTGATGCTTCATTTGAGATTACAAGTTTGTAATTCCCTGAAAACAGCGGAAAATAAATTGCCAAAGCTTCAAAGAGCAACCTCTGTCTTAACCGCACGATCGTGTCTTGCATTTAGTCTTGGAACACAGTCAGTTCTAAAGCAGGCGCGCAACAGGCTCAAGTGGACACATGGAATACTGGCAGACTGACGTTTGTTTCCACGAGATTTAAGTCGACCAATCTGAAGCTTCACTGCTTCAATAACACTGTGATTCATAATAACGCGGGGCTGTCTTTTCTTTTTACATTTTATGGAAATGCTTAGGTGCGAATTGCACATGTACATGCTGTTACCCAGATGTAATGAACGACCAATATTTTTTTTTATTTAATACCTTGTTAGTGAGCTATAGGCCTACTTTAAGGCTCGGCTACTGTTGCTGTTGAATTGCCCACGGCGTGATTTGTAAAAGTGTTGGCTGTTAACAAAATGTGCACTTGAAATGATCAGTATAATTTTTTACGGTGCTCATGCCCGATGTAAATATTATTATGACAATAATTTATTTGACTTAAGGGCAATCGTACTTGCAGGTCACCTGCTCTGACTGCGCAGCATCATTTAAGTCACGGGTGTTTCAGTCATTCCAGCTGCTTGGTGTGGAAAATGCAAACGCACCAGAATTAGCTAATAATTTGTTGAAGTGATAAGGCCCATCTCTGGTGCATTTACCGATGCATTAATTACTGAAATCATAGTTCAGCCTCGCTTTAAACCAAGCCTTATGAAAAATGAATAAAATAACCAGCCAAGTGTAGCTTTCTTTTTTCAATCATCTAATATGAAAATTAATATAACGAGAGAAATAACGAAGGCACATTATATCGACTCTAATATGAAAGGAAACATTTTTGCGTACTTATCCAGGGCAAATAGGCAAAGCGACACTTGCACCTTATTATTTCTTTAAATATTTTCATAGGGACTGGAAGTAATACGACCACCAACCGAAATCCAGGCCTATTAATTTTATGATATATGACAGGTCTACATAATGACACTGCAATTTCATTGCCAATACGACAGTTGTCTTGTTGAAACCACTTAAGATCCTGGTGGCGGCCACCGCCTATAGGTAGCACAGCTGTTATTCGGAAAGAAACACTTGTTAAGTAAACATTTGGTGATTGAATTTGTAAGGCCCCTGTCAAGGTTTCGTTAAAGGCTGAGCAACCTAGTTAGGCTACCTATCGCATTTCTGTTGCGACGGAAATAAGGATAGGCCTAGTATGTAGCCCAAAAAGTCAGAATTTCAAAGTAGCCTATATTTTTAAGAAATGGATTTAATTACGCCATCCCTGTGGGTCTAACAATCACCAGTTTATGTTCCAAAAAAATAAAAAATAAAAAACAATGACTTAATACTGAACCAAAATAGGCCTACGCCGTAATCGCCGCCTATGACTGAAGCACACGACATAAACGCAGTATATAGGCCTACCCGTGAAGAATGCTTAAATGTAATATCGGTGTCAGGGTGTCAATGTAGCCAGGTCAACTCCAAGTTTTTCAAATTCCAAGGGCAAAGGTCAGATCGGTTTGCCACAATTTGTAACAGCAGGATAGAATACACGTGGCATTCATTTACAAAATACGCAAGCTAAATTCTTCTCCAAAAAAACAAACAAAAAAAAAAGTCTCTGATAAACTGATAATTCGCAAGGAAAATGTCTGAGTGAAAAGGAAGCGAGCACAGTGGGATTGGCCAATTCGTGTTTTTCCCCCCGGAATTTTAGAATGATTTGGATTCTTACAGTCAATAAACGGTCGTGTCCGTTCAGTACAACTTTTGTGGCGCTGTCCACAGTGCTGGAGGGATACCGTTCGATTAATTATTCATATGCAACACAAAGGTTTCAGGCAGGAGAGAAGATGGATTCGTAACTAGTCATTTCAGTAGAAACGGAGGATTGGCATTTTAAATCTCGAACTAAAACAGTAAGATGCAAACTGCACAGCAGCGAAATTTATGCGGCAAGGTCGTAGAAATGTTATTTAAAAACATCCGAGGCATGCGAAATAAAGTCGTGCGATCTTGACGTGATTGAGTTTTGCACCTAATTAACATTGTTGGCAGTCTTAAACCGCACCCAATACCGCGCAACCGAAATTGCTGAAGTCTGTGGGAGAATGCACCACCCAGCTCGCACCCCCAATCCCCCCACCTTTCCGAACTCTGGAGTGTCAGTGTGGAGAAGTAATTGACCCCATATATTCTCACATATTCCCTCTTTAACGCAAAATTAAGAGCTCTGCATTTTCAGCTGAAAACTGACTCCTTCTCACAGTAGTACTCTCTGGTTAGAGTTCAGGAATGTTGACAGTATATTCTCACTTTGTCCTCCTGTCTTGTCTGCATACCAATGACATTTCAAAAGGACTGCACTCTGTAGCTTTATAAACAGTAATGCAGCACTTAAATAAGTGATGCTTAATGAAGGTTTGTATTCCCATCAGTATGCACAGCCCCTGCCACACTATTTTGTTAATTTTCAACATTCTATTTGGGACAATCCATGGGTATCTGATGCCAAATCTCATGTTCTTTGTATGTATTATAAAAAAAAAAAAGGGGGGGGGGGCATCATATGTTATATTAATGGTCAATTTGATTTGGTGTAGTACATGCTGAAATAGACTTTAAACCTATGTGAACCTCCCATCTTGCAGTTAGATATTTTTTATATTTTTTACTGCTACTTAGTAAAGGTCCCCTTGTTGTGCCAAATACTGGCTTATGACATACTTTACTATATCCTTAACATTCATATTATTCACCAGCAAATGTGTTAGCTAGTGTAATGATTTCTTAAATTGCATGACTGCAAAATGATTGACTTCTCATCTTTGCTATGTATTGAAAAGCAGATGTCTGACATCAGCACCAATGGGAAAAGGAACATAATGCTTGGCACCAACTGCAAAAATAAAGACTATTCAAGTGAAATTGAAATGCCAGAGAGCACCCATACTAAGATTAGTGCCTGGTAGTACTACATCAGACTGTATTATTTCTTAACATCTGCATGCAGATGTCAATTAAGATGCTGAAGAATGAAATGGGGCTGGTTCTTCATAACAAATTTCTCTGAAATGGAAACAAAAAGTGTTTTGACAAGGAGAATGTTCCCCAAACCCCTCTGCCACCACACATTGTCCTTGCTAAAAGTCCAGCACAGCCACCGCACCTGTTGGGAGATAACATTACCACTGGCAATAACTCTCCATTTCTGATCTGACAACTCTGAAACAATGAAGTGTTTTTTTAGACAGCGTAACATGACAAGGCTACTATTTCTACATAAACAGTTTCAAGAAGGGAAAACCTCAGCGTGTTAACGCCCGGCTAATGGGAGCTAACTCCAAGAGACAACAGCTAATTCAACACATGTAATAGAAGGGAAAAAAGCTCTTAAAAGAGGAGTTAGCGCACGGATAGCTTCTATTCTCCCTGTTTTCAGCACAGAATGCTTCCCAGAGACTAAACTCTAAAAGCACAGGGGGTCTTGAGGCTTTGTGCTGGCCGGTGCCCGAGAGGACCCTTGGCCCTGTCTTTTCATTTACAGGTAAGCTGCTCAGGTTCTCCCAAGGCTATTAGGAGGGACAAGAAAGAAGATAAAAGGGGCAGAGAACAAAAGCAGTCAGAAGAAGTTAAAAGTGAGGACGGAATGAAAACATTCCGTCCTCACGGGCACAGAGGACAGAAAGAAAGAAATCACCAACTGGTGATAACCCAACATATTTCTCTAAGTGAGGCGACTAAATATGATATTTGATTTTCGCAAAGAATGCCCTTGCTTATCTGTGCTGCCATCCAAGCCAAATGTACTTCATCTTTGATTGGGAAACTTTTATCGTGCTAAAGGGTTTGTAGAGCTTACAGCACATTTATTCATTTATAAAACGGTTATTGATTGCAGTTATGGAATTTTCATTATTCTATTTTATTTATCTCCTAAATTCATTTGTATGCTTATTCTAGAAGATGCTGGCCTGTTCTGGCATGTTGATTCACTTGGATAATCCCCTTGAGACTTTTTGAAAAGCTCATTCATGTAATATCTGTCCTGAAATGAAAAACAGTCATTCATGTGTGTTTAATCCTCTCATTTGTTATCCGTACAGGCCAAACTACACACTGCACTGTATTACCTGTTGAAAGAATTGAAAGTATTTTGTTAGCACTGAAACAAGCTCCACAGTACCTTGTTATGCCTGTTTGCAGACTACTGGAGGGATACCAGAGGGCTCATGGGATATTGATGGTGTGACATGGGTGTGAACTCGTGCACTCCGTGTGACCACAGCAACTGTTTGGGGTGTGGGGGGTTCCTCTCTGCGAAACGCGAAACAGAGAGTGTCTGTTTCCTGGGGATATTGTGACACCTGTCTCAGCCACACAGAGCCTTGCGTATAGGCAAACCATTATATGCAGCACAGAAGCATAGAAAGGCTCTGCAGGGACAAGAAACTAAAGTTATGGCTGTCATAGCTTGCAAAAAATGAATTGGGACTTTGGGGTGCATGTATAGGGTACTGCACTCTCAATGTTGATGTGCTTCTTAACATAACTCCAGGTTTAACTTAGGACAACACATTATGGCTGACTTACAACAAAATCTGTCAGTAGGTCTCCCTTTTCGACGAGTAACTTACTACTTGTTAAAAAAAAAGTTATTACTTCGATGCAAAGAGTGTTTGATGTAACACAGAAGTGGTGTTTTGGAGATTGTCATGTTAATTTTGAGGGGGCAACCTCGGAGTAAATGCATTTTATCAAAAATTATGAATTAACTCTACCACTAAACAATTGTGTTTTTGCTCACTATCCTCTAAAACCAAAAATGTGAACATAACATGTAGGTCAATTTTCAAATTAAACAATAATGAATCTGGATCCCATATTTGCGCAGGCATTTCTACAGATCCTGAAATACTACATACAAAATTATGGAATCACCACACATAGAGGATGTTCATCCGCCTTTTTTATTTAATAGCGAATAAATAAATCACAGCCATGATACAAAACTATTTTTGTTCATTAGCTTAACACTCAGGCTTCCTGAAACACACCTCAAACAAATTATATTAAATTATTTTTATTAATGGCCTTTTTCATAATCAAGCAGAGGTTAAAAAATGAAATCATTCAATGTTGAGGAAAAAATAATGGAACCAACTTGTAATTGGAATTTTTAAAGAAAATACCAGCACAAATCTGAGTAAACGAATAAAAATGAGAAAGTTAGAAATTGGGAAAAGAAAATATACGTGTTTGACCACAGAAGACGTCAAAGCATCAGGACAAGAAAACTCAGAGCAATATGTCCCGAAAATAAAAAATGCACAAGAAAACAAATGAAAAACAAATGGGCAGAAACAGCAGTCAATGTTTGTGACAGAACTGCAGGAAATCAGCAGAATGCAATGGGATTTACGAACAGAAAATCTATATGCGAACCAGCACTAACAACAGAGGAAAGCAAGATTGTGTGCAGAATGCAGATACAGAAGAGAAGCAATTATGGAGTGTTGATGATGGGATATAAGTGATGTTCAGGGTTGAATTGTGAATCTGCTTCGGCCAAGGCAATGATGCAGGAACTTTTGTCTGGTGTTGTTCCAATGTAATATATAAAGATAACTGCTAGAAGAAAGCAAGCAAATTTCCCACTTCATTAATGATATGCTTTTACGTTTGTATTTCTTCAAGGTCATACTGCTCTAACTCCTTAAAGGAGCTGTGTCACGATTACTGTGCGGCCTCACAACTTTGAACAAAGTAAATCCGCTCAACTGCAAGTCAAAAATACATTCTAGATTTTCTTCCTCTGGCTACGGCAAACAAGCTTGCATTCTTTATATTCCATGGCTAAAGCTTAAAATAATGCTGTGAATCCTCAAATTTCCATAGAATACCCCTTAGTATAAAAAGCATAATGCCAGAGTAACTAAATTATACAACCCCAATTCCGAAATAGTTGGGACGAACTGTAAATTTCAGATCACATGAGCAATATGTTTTTTACAATAGAACATGGATAACATTTCAATTGTTGAAACTGAGACATTTTACATTTTTATTCACAAAAATGAGCTCATTTCAAATTTTCTGGCAGCAACGGGTCTCAAAAAAGTAGGGACAAAGGTTAAAAAAAGGTATGAAAAAGCTATTAATATATCAGAGAATCAACTGAAAGAACATTTACCAAGTAATTACATTAACTGGCATCAGGTGTGTAACATGATTGGCTATAAAAGGGATGTCTTTGAGAGGCTGTCTCTCAGAAGTCAAGATGGCCAGAGGCTCGTGAAGGCTTGCGCAAAAAAAAAATTGTGGAATACTTTAAAAACAATGTTCCTCAATGCCAGATTGCAAAGGCTTTGAAGGTTTCATCATTGACAGTGCATAACAGAGAAACTGGAAAATCTCTGTGCGTAGGGACAAGGCCTTTACTGGATGGCCGTGATCTTCAGGCCCTCAGACGCCACTGCATCGCTCACTGGCATGATTCTGTCATTCACAATACTAAATGGGCCCAGGAATCCTATTCCAAGGAAGGTCATGGGTATTTCAGCAGGACAATGCAAAACCACATACTGCAGCTATTACAACAGCATGGCTTCGTAGTAGAAGAGTCTGTGTGCTGAACTGGCCTGCCTGCAGTCCTGATCTATCACTGATTGAGAACATTTGGCACATAATTAAACGAAAAGTCTGTCAAAGGAGACTCAAAACTCTCCAGCAGCTGGAAGCCTGTATTTAACAAGTGAGATCAAATTCTAATGGCTAAACTCAAGAAACTTGTCTCCTCAATGCCCAGACGCTTCCACCCTGTGTTAAAAAGAAGAGGGGATGCAACACCATGTTAAACAGGCTCCTCTCCCAACTTTTGAGACCTGTAACAGCCATCAAATTTGAAATGAGCTCATTTTGTGGATAAAATTGAAAAATTTCTCAGTTTCAACACTTGCTATGTAATCTCTGTTCCATTGTGAATAGAATATTGTGAATATTGTGTCGCGGCTTGTTTTGTTGTGTTGACGGGGAGTGGGGGGTGGATACGGTTCATTTCATTCACGTTGTGCACTCAGTCGGGCATCTTCCAGACTTATAGTGTTTTCGGACAGGGGAGGGGCTCGTTAAGGACAGTAACTGCAGGATGAGACTTGCTTTCACGTCTGTCGCCAAAACAGCCTAAATCTCTCCAATAACATCAGAAAAACTCAACTCAAGAGGCAACTCAATGATTTGGTTGCCTCTGCTGCAAGGTTGGGAGGCTGGGACTCAGTCATGAGGGAATTTTTCCAAAATAAAAATGACCCCAAACAAACTTCAACGTATAGTCAGAAATGTAGAAACAACATCTGTATTCTGCAATTGCTAGCTCAATCACCACACAAAAATCAAATAAAAAACCAGAGGCCTGAACCCAATGAAATCACTAAATTTGTCTGCAGCCTGCTTGGAAAAATGGCCATTACTATCCATTATTTAAGGCAGGTATCTATTCCAAAGGTTTTTGCTCAAGGTATTAAAGTAAGGGTACCAACCTTTATTAACCATTGAGGCAGAAGATGAAAAACACTGAAACATGAGACAGAATGTTTCTAAAGTAAGGGATACATTTTTCCAAGTTTGAACGACTATTAATGTGTTGAATGAGCGGCTCATAATATACTGCCTTTTTCTGAATTTTTATCAAGGGTGCCAATAATGGATCTCACCATATGAGCCTTACAACAGTAGTAAATGGAGGTTATATGAATGGGCATAGCATTGCAATTTGAGGGAAAAATACAAGTAATTAATGTGTAAAATCGGCAGTGGAGTCAAAGAATTTTAATTTCGAGAGAATAAATCTAAAATGCTGCTGCACAATCTTGGAGCTCTTTTTCTTGCTTTTAAAACATGCTTTATGAATACATTTGATCCCATTCAGTCAAAGACATAGTAAGAGCACAAGGGCAAAGGTTATAGTCCAAAAATATTGATAACGGGAAAAAAGTCAATTTATGGCAAAGGTCATAAAGGTAATTTAATGGACAATCCAATGGTTCCCTTTCTGAATGAATACCATAATGCAAAAAACTATTTTTGTGTTGTCAACTGTTTTTTGATTTATGCTTAGTTACATCAAGTCCAGATACCATTTGGTCATATATTTATTCAAGTGATGGACTAAAACTAGTATTTGTCAGGAGCTGTAAATGCTGATCCCTGCTATCCCAACACAGGTTCTACCGGAGGATTAATTTGCCATTGATAACCAGGACACCATGGAGAAACCTTTATTTTTGCTTGATTTTCCAAAGGGTTAAAGTACAAACCCCAATTCCGATGAAGTTGGGACATTCTGTTAAACATGAATAAAAACAGAATACAATGATTAGCAAATCCTTTTGACCTGTATTCAATTGAGTACACTACAAAGACAAGATATTTAATGTTCAAACTGATAAACTTCATTGTTTTTTGGAAATATTCACTCATTTTGAATTTGATGCCTGAAAAAGCTGGGATGAGGCAACAAAAGACTAGGAAAGTTGATGAATGCCTAACAAACTACCTGTTTGGAACATTCCACAGGTGAACAGGCTAATTGGAAACAGGTGAATGTCATGATTAAGTATGAAAAGGAGCATCCCCGAAAGGCTCTGTCGTTCACAAGCAAGGATGGGGCGAGGTTCACCACTTTGTGAACAACTGCTTGAGCAAATAGTCCAACAGTTAAAGAACAACATGCAATTGCAAGGAATTTAGCTGAAAGTCTTTGGGATGGAGAAGCCTGGAGAAGGCTTAATGGAGTGGTTTGACTCACCCATCATCAATACAATGTCTCGGCCAAAGATTAGTGGAAATCTGGTCAGAAACAAATGTTGTAACATAGAATAAGATTGTTTAAAAAATACCACATAATAAATGTACTGTGAAATATTGTAGAAAATTTTATTTCAAACAGGCAGTGTACATCATTATCAATAAAGAAATGATTTTGGTTCCAAAATCAACTTTTGCAATGGCAATCTTCTCCCGAGATGAGCCCTTTTGAAAAATTTGAAATTTATAAGGCCATCCATCAGTGCAAACCTTGACTTTAAAGTGCTTGTTCATTCTAAAGTAAGATTTGGACCACAGAATCTTTAAAATAAATGCATCCTTTTTGTACTGAGCATTTCAAATTACAATCAGCCGTTACAAATTTATTTGCATGTTAATCACTACAAATCATCTTAAAAAGAATTTATGTTTGGCCATCTTTGGCGATGACGTCATGGTAGGTATCTAGTCAGCGGCAAAGAACGTGTTGTTTCCAAAATGACACATTAATTTTACTCATTTTGAGTAAACCAGCCTTTCCTATTGCATTTTATTGAAAAACACAAACTTTGACCATGAAAAAATATACCTATTAGTGTGATATTCTAAAAACTGATTTTTGCACCATGTGTAAGAAGCACAGGGCTATTGCTCGATGGTGTTATCTGAATTTTTATAATTTTGGGACTTATTGTGTTCTGAAAACAAACTCTTCATATTGTAAATGGCATTGTCAGTGGTTTGCAATTGTGGATTATGCCCTTGGGAAAATGCAAAATATCTGCCCTGTTTACAGCTACAACAGGCGGGTCGATTTAAGCAGAAGCATCTCGATCCATAAATGTCCAAAAAAAACCTTGATTCGAGCAATCATCAATATAAAAAAAAAACCTGATTTCTAGCTCTTTTCCAAAAATTTCTTACAATGTCAAGACTACCACATCTCCAGTGTGCAGCTTGCCAGTGCTTAGGTCTATTGCAAGCGCATAATAACATTGAACAAAAACAATCTTATCCACATCATCACTTTTCAAAGCTCTCCTGGAGTATCACTTCTGCATGTTTTAGAGGTCTGCCTGCTACAGCACACGTGAGTCAAATGATCAGCTTGTTTCCTGTGAAGATGCTTGTTAATGAGCGAATCATTAGAATCATCTGTGCTAACTAGGAGAGATCTAAAACATGCGGGAGAGGTAGTACTCCAAGAGGGTCTGCGAAGCACTGATCTACATCATCTGTGATTGTTGAAGGCAATGCCAAAATGATAAATACGGCCCTATCCCAACTTTTTAGAGATGTGTTGCTGCCAAATTCAAAATGAGCAACTATTTTTCATGAAATGGTAAAATGTCTCACTTTCAACATCTGATATGTTGTCTATGTTCAACTGCAAATAAAATGTGGGATATTTATGAGAGTTGCAAATCATTGCATTTTGTTTTTATTCACGATTTGCAAAACATCCTAATTTTTTTTTAAATTGGGGTTGTGGAAATGATGCCATTTACCTCAATATTGTCATAGAAGGCCCTTCTCGAAACTTCGAGAAAATAACCTTTCCCCAGCTGAAAGCTTCCTAATACGGCTTCTAAGCTCGTGTGGCTATGCATAAGAATACACTTTATTGAACCCCATGGGGTAGTTTGTCCTCTGCATTTGACCCATCCTGTAGTTAAGAGCAGTGGGCAGCCACAGAGCAGTGCCCAGGGACCAACTCCAGTTCTAAAGCCAGTTCCTTGGTGGGGGGCACTGGTTGGAGTGTTCCTATGATGCATGTTTTTGTGGGTGGGGGAAACCGGAGTACCCAGAGGAAACCCACTGTTAGCACCAACAGTGCTTACCACTATGCCACCGTGCTGCCTTAATCATGCAGGCAAAAGTGACTTTTCACAGCTCTGCGAGACCGGAATTGACTCGGCCACCAAATTATCCCAAAAAGCTTCGGAAATGGGGCATAACTGCAACATCAGGCCTTTTTTTGTACTGACGAGTGCTTGAATTCAAAAGGGATGGGTAGATTTTGTCATTTCACGGAGCCTAGCGTTGTGTCCGATTAGCTCCCCCGTCAAATTGTGTTCCGCCTTCAAGAAAGTTTTCTGATGCTGTTGCTGATTTAAGAAAATCATGAAAGAAATAATGTGACTGGAATTGATAAATCAGCTCGCTCTAAAGAAAGTTACAAGGCCTCGTAAAGCGATGAATTTTGATACTCTGCCATCTCCTGCAATTTGTCTTCTTGCAGTTTTGAGCTCTTCTGCTCAGCAGCAATCACACTATTACCCCATGCTTTAACAAACTGCTCTGCCATTAAATACAGAGTAAAATGTCCATTCGCTCTCCACGCTATTTAGGGATGTCATTGCATTGCGTTGTTCATGGAAACACAATATGACAGGGGAACTTGATCAGGCACAACACTGGATCAGAATGATCTGCTCAAAAAACTTCACCGATGACTGCTTTTATCTGCCAGATCCCGAGTCACAGTAAAAGTATGGACATCACTGTGTGTTAGGAGCCATCAGTCAATAAGCCGAGCCCAAACTGCACCACTCCCCTGTGCTCTCCATCAATCCTGTACTCAGGAAAAAGCCAGTAATGAAGTGATGCCCTGGGCTTATTAAGTCCATCCTAAAATGAGTGTAGAGACTATGTTATGCAAAAAATGACTCAAAACTAAATCGATCTGCCACCATGAGACCTTGAGTAAAATCGAAACTTCGGCCTTGATAGCGAGGCCGGCATGAGACCAGGAACTGCAATTGGAGAATGAAAACAGCGTGAGCTTCTAGTGTGTTCAAGTCAAGTCAATAAGATTAATAATTTGCTCGCTACGTTGTCGTATGCTAATGCTTTTTGCTACTCAATTAATAAATTCAAGTTTCAAGGTCAACTGTTACATGTGTGACTTAATACTTTCATTGCGAAAAGCTTAAGCATGCTAGCTGGCCAGGGGTGCATTTCCCAAAAGTATAGTCGCTAAGTTAACAACTCACATAGTTTGTCCATTCAATGGTACCAACTATATAAGATAGCTTCTGTGATTTTGGGAAACGCACCTCAGCCATGCAAACAGGGCCTCATTCGACCTGCAAGGGCCATGTTGTTTGTTGAGTGTGCACTGTGGTATCAGAGTTAATAGGCTCTTAAGGCTTCGTTGTCATCATGTATGCAGGCTTCCTATTTTTGGACACCGTTCCTTGTTATGGCGTAATAAAACTCCCAGTAGGAAGTTCAGCATTTGGAACACCTCCCGTTACTCCACATCCTCTGACAAATTGGCAAATTTGGATTTGGGTCATTCTTCATTTTGTTTTCGGAAATCTCTGCTTAGACCTCAACAGAAGGCTCATTTTCACAAAAAAACGTCAAATTTGGGGCATTTAATTAGCTGGATACTATTCATGAACTTTTCAGTCAAACGTATACCAGATGAGTTTTTATTCAAGAAAATTTGATGAATTTGCCTTTCTTAAATTTCTTTGCATGGAGGTCTCGTCCAAGATACCTCCGATTGAGTTGACAGACATTACAATATGAGATTCAATACAGTTATCCTTTTCAACAGAGATGGTGCCAAGCATTTGTCAAAGGGATGTCAAACATTTTGAATCGATGTATCGTAGATAAAATACATGCCTAAAAACTTCTTTAAATCTTCTTTTTACTTAGGTTTTATATTAATTTATCCATTTCTGATAGGACACTTTGTCAAAGAGAATATTTATTAAAACATACAAACATACACTGAGTTTGGCGGTATGGCTCTGTTCGAGAGATCCCTGCCCGTCCAGCATGGAACCGAAGGCAGGGAGCTGCCATAAACCCCCCTTCCATAGAACAGAGCCAACAGCAACAATGACATCAAACAGAAGAGACATTGTTATGTGCGACAGTTAGACATGAAAAAACAGGATTACAGAAGCTACAAATGACAGGAGGAGCTGGGGAGGAGGAGCGATGTTAAGCCTACATGCTGCAGAGCCTCTGCTTAGAATGCGAGCTTAAGTAAACTAGCATATGAATCAAGCAATCATGTGACGGCAAATCAGGTGACATCCAAGAGCACTCAGGTGATTCAAGCTCAAGAAGCAGCTCCTATAGTTAGCAAGCTTGACTCTGTGCCGATCACAATTTACGACAAGCCCGATATGTTTGAGCACAAAACATGATTTTCAATGCAAAAACATATTTGGCCTTTATTGATCTCTAATATTTTTGCTTATTTTTTATATTGAAATGTTTCAAAACATCCAATTAATTATAAGACAATGTGAGTAAAAGCAAAATGCAGCTTGCAGATGTTAATATATTGGAAGTTAAAAAAAAAATAAAAATTCAAAACTTCAAATAATAATAAGTTTATTTATAAAATAAGAAAATAATTTGCTCTGACTCATTTGCAAGAAGGCTTCACATGACCTCGATACCTAGTTAGGACCCCTCCTTATTAGGAACCATTTGTTGAAAAAGTTACGTGAAAATCTACCTAGAAAGCATAATGTGATTAGCGCGTTTAACGTTGCAGCGCGTGTCAGCGGTTTCCATGGGAAACGTACAGTAAAGATTAACTTTCTGTCAGTCTTGTTCATGGAGCTTCAGTGCTTCAAAAACATTGGTGTGAGTTTTTAATTTAATGTTTTTACCACAAAAGAGCCTCAATTTGAAATCTAAACTCAAATCCTTAAAAAATGATCAAAAGCACGTTAATATGAAACAATATATGAACTTGATCAAATACCAACCGATGCCGTCCCACGTCTTTCATCTGTACGGTGAATATCCCAGCATGTCGCAAGGCATTTGGGGATTTCCTTCGCAGTAGAGCAACCTCTTGATTTTTCCTTGAAATTTTGCTGAATTTAGGTAACTAACTAGGATGTTTCCTGTGCCTCCTACTAAAATTAGACAGTCCCAAGCCGCCATATTTCCTAAAAATGCTATCTACTTAGGACGCTTCCTTGCAAAAGAGACTGAGCCACTGGCTCCCGAAAACTAATAACTGGTTTCTGCCACTCTTGGCGGCAACAACTGCAACCTTGAAAAATAGGGAAAAAGTAGCACTTCAACCAGTTGAATGCTGCAGGGAGTGCTGAATACAAAAATAAACAAGTAATCTCCAAAAAGAGAATAATAGCACATCTAGGTTGATAAACAAATCAGACAGAATACAACAATACCATTATTCATCCAGCACTGTGTGTGAGACCACGCCTCCAGCCGTCCAGCTCCCCGGTTTATTAAGACCCAGACTGCATTCCTCAACTCCTCATTATTATCTGCAGCTGCTCGTCATTTCGAGTGGGTGGTAGCAGTGTGCTGTTTCAGACCGAACTTTGCACTCAGTCATTGCAAAGTCTTTAGATAAGATGTATATCCCCGCTTTTCACGTGTATCTACTACAACTCTTTATACTTAGTGCTGTGATTGTTTATTCCAGCATTTAATATTACAGACCCTCGATTCCTGTTTGTTTTCTATTTGTAATACATTGTTACAGCAGCTAATGCCCAGAGTCTGTATTACCAATAGAGTTTATTAAGGAACCTTGATTCCTGTTTGTTTTGTCTTGCTTCATTCATTCCTTCTGCTGTGCATTAGGCATAATGAATACTGTTAAGTCCATCCTTGCTCCTGAGTCCAGTCCTCAACTTCCTGTCCTCCGTGCACCTGAACTCTATACGAAGCACAACCCTTACGCTATACAAAACCTTTTGCGTTTTCATAAGTTTTACAATGCACAATATACAGTTACAAGCAATTACACCAATCCAACCTGTTCAATTAATTAATTATTCTACCATTCATTCCAGCGAGTTCTGCATTTTGATTGGTTGACACCAGGTATCTATTCACCGGTAAACTACCTCGCACTGGGTCAAGACCAGACTTGCCAAGTCCGCTTATGATACGCGACTTTGGGCTTCTTTTTTCCTTTTGTCGTTAGAAAAAATTACAGGTGGCAGGTTGCGGTTTTTATGGGCCTGTTTTTAAAAATACGGTTGCTTGTAGAAGTGTAACAAGCGACCTACTTTCCCCCCAATTCATTGATTGACTCTGTCTGCTCACAGCCTCACGATCATGACCCCAACCCCCCGCTCAACAAAACAAATGAGATTCCACCCCAGGTCTACACCATCATAGTATCAACAAATTTATATTGCGCTTGTTTTGGGCTTGTTTTTGAAGCTGCAGTCGCTTTTTTGTCTAATAAGAGTTGGCAACCCTGAGGTCCTCATCATGATTACGCCAACAAAATAAGGCTACAGTTTGCGTACAGTATTACTCACTAGTGAGCTAGTTGGCTACCTAGCTAGCAATAGTATAGCTAGCACGCCAATGTATTTAGCTACACAGCCAACTGGCTAGGGAGCTAAAAAGGCTGCAGTTCGCCTTCAATGCGTACACTGTCATACTCGTTAGCGAGCTAGTAGGCTTCCTAGCTAGCCAGCCAAAGTGATATCAAACTGTGTGTCATAGCTAGCATGCCAATATTTTTGTAGGGGTGTTGACGAGAGTCATGGTAGAATGGAGATAAACCAACAGTTTTTTAGAACACTCTGTATTTATCGTAGGCTAGATACCTGGAAATTTACATTTGAATCCAAGCACTTCAAATGAAATTTTCAGGTATTCTACGATAAATACCTCACATTCGAAAAAAACTAGGCTTATTTCCTAATTTAATTTGTTACAAAGATTCATCGGTAATTAACAACAAGCCATAAATACAAAATATCCTGATTGCATAGATGCAACCACAAAACTACAGTAAATTCTTCTTTTTTTTTTTAATTTCAGACAAAAGTCTTCATTCAGACCAATGGGGTCATCGTATTGAGGGAATAATGGATTTCTCTCTTGGCTAACTTCCTGAGAAAATCACCTTGTCACCATTGAGGAACGATCATGGACCTTTAAGGAGAACTGTACAGACAACGAAGGCTGGAACGCACGCCGATATGGGCGTAGCAGTCAAGCTGAAATTTCAAGTCACATGATGTCATGGGGGCCGAAAAGAAATTTCTCCATCGGGAGTAATTGAAAAAGACAAACTGATAAATGCTTGGCTGTTGATCTTGTAGATCTTGCTGTTGCTGTTACTGTCCTCTGGCTGTGCTGTAGGCTGTTCGTTGGTGAACATTTCGCTTGAGTTGGGAGAAGAAGAGAGGAAGTCTGTGGAGAATTTACGCTTGTCTAAACGGGTTTTTCTGAAAATAATTTTTGTGTTAAGACTCAAAGAATAATATAGATTAGACGATTTGCTCCCGAGGTATAATCCTTGTCGCAGTAGGGACAGGGAGAATCTTCCCCCCGTGTTCTTATTTCCCTTTTTCCCTCTGTAACAACTTGGTGAGCAAACAGCTGAATTAAGTCGCTAATCTGGTCAAACGAAGGCGACGGGGGTTTTTTGGGGGGGGTTTCAGTCTCCTGGGAGCAAAGCAAAGTAAGGTAAAGAAAAATAAATTTAAACGCTTAATTTAGAGAATAAATGAAATGCGAAACAATTGTCTAACTGAGTGAATTGTGCGATATACAAAGTAAAACAGTTTTAAAGGACTGTGGTACTGTCGCCTGGTTTTTCAGTAACTTTGCTGATTTAGCTAACGAACCCTTGCAAGCTCTCAACGCCAAGAATTTAATTGAATTACCTGTATGTCTAACTATAACTCGGCTTGGTTTCAAACTTGGTGGCTTACCTTTCATACCGTCTTCTAGCCAATAATTATTGACGTTCACGGGGGTTTTTAGTCCCCTTCGTTCTCTATCCTGACTGCATTGCTGCATTAACGCATTAACGCATTGCCAAGCTCGAATATTAACGCGAACCGGGGTTTTCGTCTTTCTCGCATTTTATTATTACCGTAGGGCTCATCTGATTAAACACATTGTAAATACCCTATCTTTGTATTTTCCTCCAGTTACTGTGTCTTGGTCAGCTGATTAAAGTTTAACTGCTTGTTCGAGTGCTTAGGACAGCTTGTTGGGGGAGGTACCATGTTTAATTCGCTCACATAGTAAATGACTTGATTATTCGGTCCGTTTTGATTAAGGGGAACCGGGGCTTTACTCTTTTCTCGGTACCCTTGGTTGTATTTACGGCTAGCTAGCTAGATAAGTACTGCTGCATTTTTGGCTGGGGATCTGAGATTTAGTATTTAGTTACTAGGGCAGCAGTCATTTGACTCGCCCATTCGGTTAGGTTGGAATTTAAAAGGTAAGTTTTTACCGGTGTGCTCCGCCTCTTCCAGTCTCTCCTGGGCGTTGGAGGCCGTGTGTTTTTATTATTATCCCCCCGGCATATAATGCGGGGGGATATAGCGATAGCCATGTCCGTATGTCCGTCCGTACGTCCGTAATCATTTCGTTTCCGGGGCAGAACTCAAAAATCGTTCAATATTTCTTCACGAAATTTGATGTGTAGATCTCATATATCATGGAGATGTGTCTTTTGGTATTTAGGAACTTCTAAAATTTTCATTTTTTGTGTTTCCATGGCGACAAGTTGGACTTAGTCTCTGGGAAGAGTATGGCTCGTTTCCAGAGCATAACTCTATAACCGTATAATACTTCTTCACAAAATTTGGTGAGTGATCTGATATGCCATGTAGATGTGCCTTTTGTTATTTAGGAATTTCTGATTTTTTTATTTTTTGTGTTTCCATGGCAACAATTTGGACTTAGTCTCTGGGAAGGGTATGGCTCGTTTCCGGAGCATAACTCAATAGCCGTATAATACTTCTTCACGAAATTTGGTTTGTAGATCTGATATACCATGTAGATGTGCCTTTCAGTATTTAGGAATTTCTAAAATTTTTTTTTTTTGTGTTTCCAAGGCCACAATTTGGACTTAGTCTCTGGGGAGGGTATGGTTTGTTTCCGGAGTGTAACTCAATAACCTTTTAATATTTCTTCACCAAATTTGGTGTATATATTTGATATACAATGTAGATGTGCCTTTTGGTATTTAAAATTTAAGAATTTTTTCTTTTTCTTTTTTTTACTAGACTGGCCTGCCTGTAGTTCAGACCTGTCTCCCATTGAAAATGTGTGACGCATTATGAAGCGTAAAATATGATAACGGAGACCCCGGACTGTTGAACAACTTAAGCTGTACATCAAGCAAGAATGGGAAAGAGTTCCACCTGAAAAGCTTCAAAAATTGGTCTCCTCAGTTCCCAAACGTTTACTGAGTGTCGTTAAAAGAAAGGCGACGTAACACAGTGGTAAAAAGGCCCCTGTGCCTACTTTTTTGCAATGTGTTGCTGCCTTTAAATTCTAAGTTAATGATTATTTGCAAAAAAAAAAAAAGTTTCTCAGTTTGAACATTAAACATCTTGTATTTGCAGTGTATTCAATTGAATATAAGTTGGAAAGGATTTGCAAATCATTGTATTCTGTTTTTAACTAAAATTTACATAACGTGCTAACTTCACTGGTTTTGGGTTTTGTATTTCTTGAACGGAACAGTATCTTGAGGGATAGCCAACATGGTTTTCGCAAGGGAAGGTCATGCCTCACAAACCTTCGGGAATTTTTTGAAGAGGCCACTAAGACTAGAACAGGGCTTATGACATCATATACTTGGATTTTCAGAAAGCATTCGATACAGTAGGTAATAAAAACATTAGACGGGATTACTTCATGGGAGGTTTAAAACGGGAATGTGCTGTTCACGAGAAAGATCTAAGGAGGTGATGCTTCCTTTGTACAACCCATTCATCAGACCACATCTGGAGTATTGTGTACAGTTCTGGGGACCATACTTTAAGAAAGATATAGAGGCTCTAGAGAAAGTTCAGAGAAGAGCCACTAAGCTTATTTCAGGTATAAAAGATGAAAGCTATGAGAAGAGGCTAAAGATCCTTAATCTCTTTAGTCTTAGGAAAAGGAAACTAAGGGGTGATTTGTTTGAGGTCTTTAAATATGTTAAAGGGATTAACAAAGTGAATTATGTAGGATTCCTTCGACCAAGTGTTGTGAGTAGACATGGGGTCACAAGTGGAAGTTGACCAAAGGTATATTTAGCACTGATATTCGGAAATATTTCTTCACCCAAAGCATAATTTCAATGTGGAATAGCTTGCCTGACCATATTTTCAAGGAAGAGACCTTGGGGCTTTTCAAGAGCAGGCTTGACTTAAAGCTAGATACCTGGTCAAAAAACTCAAGCTAAAGCTTGGTTTCTTTTATAGAAATCACTTGTGTTTCTCTCTGGAAGCACGTAAACTGCTTGTGTTGTCAACTTTTTTACCTTTAATTGACTATGGAGATGTGCTGTATATGCGTACCCCGTCTAAAAGCCTATCAGCTCTGGACACTGCATACCACAGTGCACTGAGGTTTTTCATTGGCTGTAGTCGCCTTACACATCATTGTCAACTTTATGCCTTTATGCCCAGTCTGGCTGGCCATCTCTGAGCGCTCGGAGAGAAACACATTGGATGCTTATAATCCATAAGGCAATCCTCGGTTTGGTCCCTTCCTACTTATGTTCGCTCCTCTGAAGAGTAGAAAGCTGTTATGCCTTACTGTGCTGTGACTTCTTTTACTTGAAGATTCCACGAGTTCAGACTGAACTTGGTAAAAAAGCATTCGGTTTTGCTGCCCCGTCCTCTTGGAACATTCTTCAGACTGATCTAAAAATGTCTTTCGTCATCTCCCAAAAGATCAACAGGAAATTGTCTGGATAGTGCCTCTGCTTTTAATTTTTCTGTTAACACGACCCCTTTGCATTTTGTTTTTAATATGTTCAATTGTGCTCTATTTATCTTAATGTATTTGTGTATTAATTTTATTTTATTGTATTTTATGAATGCTCTTTACGACGTGTGCTGCTGCCTTCTTGGCCAGGTCACCCTTGAAAATGAGATCACGATCTCAATGGGATTTTACCTGGTTAAATAAAGGTTATAATAATAATAAAAACCATTGAGTCATTGAGATTCTGAAGGGATATATTCACAATAGTATAAAGAAACTGGTGAGTGTAGTTGGGCTGAAAGGCCTGTTCTTGCCATTTATGTTATGTTATGTTAAATCCGTGAATAAATTTTTGTGACAGCCACAAATTATCGAGACCGAAACTGTTTATTTTTCTCTTTTAAATCATTGATGCCTCCTTTCTTGGCAAAGACAAAATGTTTTATTTATATTCAGGCCATGCGAACACCAACAAGTCCCCACATGTAAGCGCGTTCTCGTCTCCTCCGAATTTAGCACTGCAGCGGATGTGAGTGGGTGGAGCAATGGGCATTCCTTGCCGTCTGTCTGTGTTCAACATTCAAGACGTAGCCGAGTCTGTAAAGTGAGCTGGTGACGTGACGGTGCAAATATATTGACCAACAAAAGAAACGCAAGTTAATTAAAGATAGACCGGAAAATAAGTTTGCGCGTAATTATCATAGAAAATCTAATTTACTAATTGCGAGCAGATCTGGGCTGATCAGAATTGTGAGGTCCTCGAGGCTTTACCTAGGGTCTGTCATGCTTGCTATTATGCTGCCCAGGTTCACGACGCAGATGTTGATGTGATTGCTTATAAGATGTTTCGGATCCATAGCAGGTTAAATACCACTACTAAGGTTTGCTGGCCCTGTGCAGTGGGCGAGCAGGCTGCCCTCTTCCATACTTGCGTTCCTCAGCGGGTAGCTTCTGGAGTGGAATCATATAGAAACACAAATCACCAGTACTAACACCAGAGAGGCTATCTTGAAAGGACCAGTGGCCTAACCCAAGCAGAGGCTGATCCTGATTTTTTTCAGGGTTTACTCCCATAGATCCGCTGCATTTTGCAACACTAGGGGTGGCGCTAAGAGCCACGGCATGTAGTCTTCGGCATGTGAGAGGCTAGGTAGTGCGGCCACTTGCTGATGATAAGCCGTATGTTGTGCATCACATGTCGCTGGAAATGGGGAGTCCAGAAATGGGCATTCCTTGCCGTCCATCTGTGATCAACATTATAGACGTAGCCAAGCCGGTAAAGTGAGCTGGCATTACGGTGCAAATATACGGAGCAACAAAAGAAACACAAGTTAATTAAAGGCAGACCAGAGAATAAGTTTGCGCGTAATTATTGAAATTCAAATTTATTACTTGTGTGTGCACATTTACACTCGTTTCATCAAACTTTTCTTTGTTTTGCGGTCACTTTGAATAACCATAAGAGCATATTAACTAACTAGCTAACTTGTGTTTCTTTTGTCGCTCAGTATATTTTTGCCATTTTGTTTTCATTGATGAATAGCCGTTATATACAGTATAGCAACTCGATTGCCACACTTCATGAAGCGCGGCAAAATGTACAGTAAGCTAAGGCTGCTGTCATGACATCCTAGAACCTTGTACTCTACCAACACTCACCTTACTTTTTCAAATTAAAATGATATGGCTATATCCATGAACTGAGTTGGATATTTCCATTACTTGAAGAGCACCAAGTCACATACTGTATTTTGATGCGTAATGTGTCAGCTGGGTAGCATCTAACGTAATGTCCTTATGAGTGCATTTATAGCGCTACATAATTACAGTCCAAACACTGCTTAGCGAACCATTTATTAACCATTCTTCATTGTTAAATTACTTACAAACTTTCATACATGATGACAAAACTTTTCAGCAACTTGACAGATGAGATTCAAAATGACTACTATTTTTTGTGCATGATCCAAACCGAGTGGGTGGAACAATGGGCATTCCTTGCTGTCCGTCTGTAATCAACATTATAGATGCGGCCTAGTCGGTAAAGTGAGCTGGCGTTACGGTGCAAATATTTTAGCCATTTTATTTTAATTCACGAATGGCCCTAATATACTCGATTGCCACACTTCAATATGTAGCGTGGCAAAATGTACCTTAAGCTAAGGCCACTGTTGTGATGTCCTAGAACCATGTACGCAGCCAACACTCACCTTACTTTTTCGTATTAAAATGATATGGATATATCCATGAACTGAGTTGTATATTTCCATTACTTTGAATAGCACCAATTCACATTACTGTATTTACATGCGTTATACATAATGTGTCAGCTGAGTAGCATTTAACGTAATGTCCATATGAGTGCACTTACAGCACTACATAAATTCATCTCGAACACTGCTTAGCAAACCATTAATTAACCATTCTTTATTCTTACATTAGTTACAGACCTTCATACTTGATGACAAAATTTTTCAGCAATTTGACAGATGAGATCCAAAATTATAACTTTTTTGTGCATGATCCAAAAAAGCACTGAACATACATACTCATTATTTGTTGTACAGCCTTTATTAGATCAAAGTTTTTGGTAGGTGGAAACGTCAGCGTATATGAAATCCGAACATCTAATGTGTGTGAGCAGCATCTGAGATCAACGGTAGATTTGACGGTGTGGCTAAATTTGATCTGAACGAAAATAATAGCTATGAGTCCTAAAAAGTGCAACAGTTGAGCATGAGGCGAACATCGAGTAGATGTACAACCCCAATTCTGGAATAGTTGGGACGAAGTGTAAATTGTGAATAAAATCTAAATGCAATGATTTTCAGATCACATGAGCCAATGTTACTCACAATAGAACACAGATAGGCTAACATTTCCAATGTTTAAACTGAGAAATTTTACATTTTTATCTACAAAATGAGCTTCTTTCAAATTTTCTGGCTGTAACAGGTCTCAAAAAAGTTGGGACACAGGCAAAAAAGGCCTGAAAAGGTTAGCCTAAATTACGCAAAGCGGACACTATTGAGTACCACTACGACAATCGATGTTAACTCGCACTTAGAGATGTAAGGAGACAGTTTTCAAATTATAATCAAAACAGACTTTACTGGAAAGGGAAGGGGGGGGGGGGGGGATAAAAAGGCACGGCCTCCAGTTAGCTGATGTGCAGAAATTCTTGGATAAACTGTTCAATGCACTCCAAGAGGCTCAGATACCTCTGGGGAACGACAGAAAAAAAGGAGCTTTAAAAAGAAGGTAAAAATAACAGAGAACAATGTGCATAACATTTCACAGTAGACCCACATTTTACTATACTCCACGTAATGGTTATAAGTTACGATAGCTAAAAGTAAATTAGCTTGCCAGAATTGATAAAAGTTCAAGGCTCCTGACTTTAAAACATAACGGTTTTTAAGGCACGTGCAGTGTGTTGTGTGTTCAGTTTATTATCTTGCATCCGGAGAAGATAATGGAATTTGCGTGCAGACAAGCAAGAATCGTCTGACTCCATTAATGTGGTTATTCATCGTTGGACTAAAGAGGACACGAGCCTGGGGCGCATTTCCCAAAAGCGTAGTTGCAGCAACTTACGTAGTTTGTCCATTCACAGTTAGCATCTGTGGTTTTGGGAAACGCACCCCTGAGCAATGTCATGTTACGCAACAGCAAGTCAACATTTTTGACTTGAAATCAATAGTATTACTTCCATGTTAAATAACAATCGTTTTAAACATTTGATATTGCATTTGTGTTTTAAAATTGTGTCTCTAACTATGATTAAACCTTTACTGGCGGCTATGTTTTTTTTTATTTCTTTTGACTCGTACGTACATCAGGGGGCAGTCTGCAGTGGTCAGAATTCTATTTCCGGTGAAACGTGATCGTGAACACGCACCCTAGGTCAGAGTTCCACAAGCCCGAGCCGCTGTCTTGGACACCTCGGATACTAGCGCGTTCATGAGCCCCAAACTACGGATATTTGAGCAAAAATCACACAGTGCGTGTCCACGTGGGTCCGGAAGCTTGGCCCCCATGTCGGCATGCTGTGCCATTGAGCAATTTCCATTGAAATGAATGGGCGGCCATTGTCCAATTGTATATCCAGTGAAATATAAAACATCCTTGGGAGCGATCCCCTCAATGTAGAGGGTGAACCATGATTGGTCACGAGATCGCGTTTCGCCACAGCATCTCAACCAGCCAATGCAGGCAAGGACTGAAATTTTTGAGCAACATATACTGCTTTCAAGACAACATCTTTTTCAGGAATGTTCATGAATAATTCATGGCAATGGAAAATTTCATTCAGCACGCATGAAAGAGCCATAGCTGCATAAGTATAGAGTACGGGTCTAGGATTGGCCTGCCTTCAGTGCCGACTTGTCCCCAATAGAGAACAAACGGTCAATTTCTAAGCCTAAATACTAAAAAAAAAAAAAAAAGACCCTATACCGTTGCATACCTTAAGACTTCTTTGCAGGAAAAGTAGAGCAAACTTTCTCCAAATACACTTTATGGCTTGTTCTCTTCAGTCTGTGCTCATTTATTAAGCGTAAAGAGAAGGAATGGCAACATAAAAAAACGGCAGAGACTTTATGGTCCCGACATTTTTTTAGAAATGTTGCAAAAATCAAAACTGAAATCAGTGCATATTTTGAACAATTAACCCCTTTCTGCAGATGTAGACGCTCGCGTCTATAGATATGCAAATTTAAGCACTTAGTTACAGTACTCGACCACGAGATGGCACCCCCGGATCAGCTATTGAATATTCCCAAGCAGGCAGAGCTGAAACGCTATTTAGAGTATGGAGAAGTAGCCTCCAATCCCTGTTTTTCAGGAGTAGCATGAATTAAACTCCTCAGCTAAGCCTGATGTGCAAACTGGTCAATATCCTTGCCCAAAGCATCGATCCAGTAGTTTTAAAAAATTATCACTTGCAGACACAGACATTTTCACCCACTGCACACTCAACACTATCGACGACCACCTGCACGCACTCTGGCTCTGCCCACCAATTCATAACTTCTGGAAAAAAATAACCACCGCCCTATCCCGATTCCTCGACCACAATATCCCACTATCCCCCACCGTCTGCATACTTGGAAATTTAGAAGAACTCAACACTAACTCAAGACAAATCACAATCCCCCTGCTTGTGGCCCTAACTGTCGCCAAGAAAACAATACTGCTCAACTGGAAAAACAGAAAAAACATTACAACAACACAATGGTTAGATCTCTATACTGAACATATATCAATGGAACAACAGTCAGCAACCCACAAGAATCATTTACAAGAATTCGACAACATCTACTCCACAACTCTCACTGCCATCTCGATGCCGGTGAGTTAATGCCACAGCATAGATATACAAAGACTTGTTCACGGAGAGAAGGGATATTAAAAAAAAAAAAAGGAAAGAACTTGGGGAATTGAAATCTGTTTTTTTTTTTTTTCTATTCCTTTTGTTGATGTCTTTGTCTAATATTATTGTATGTATATTACTCTGTAAATCAACTCCACAACTCGCAACCCATTTATTTGTCTAGTCACATATTTGTTTGTATGCACTTATTGGTGAATTAAAAAAAAAAAAATTATCACTTGTGACAGAAAAAAACTCCGTAGCAACCATTTTAGCTGCAGTGAGCCAACAGTATTCAAATTAGTGGTTAAAAATATACGTTTTGTGAAGCAAAAAATCCGACTTAGTGTTGATTCTCTCACATTCTACTGTCAATTACAGTCATCACACGCAAAATATGCGTAGTTCCCTCCCATGGATTGAGGCGTATATTCCTCCATTGACAAATTCAGCGCTCCTTTCTATCCACCCAAGTACTGGTGTCGATAGCCAGTCACTCAATTATATACTCAGATTCATCTGCGTAACTCTACAGTTATACTTCACGCCCCCGTGAAGCTTCCCCGGTAACGATGTATTGATAGACTCGTTTCTTATCCAATTCCCGAGTGTTTAAACTCTCCTCAATAACTGAAATACATTGATCGGACAATAAGAATAGGATACAAAGCTAAGCGTAAAAGTAAGGTCGGTTGTATTCTTCGAATGTTGGCCACGGTTGCGCAGCTGAAAATGATGCGATATCAAAGAAACAAAGACACTCGAAACCGGCCTGAAGTGTTAAGTTTCATTTACAAGATACATGTCGTATAGACGCGGTCAATGGGAATTATTTTGAATGAAACAGAACTGGAGGGTTCCTTCTACCCGATACATCTGTCTCTGGAGGAGGGCATCAATGAAGAAAACAGGTTATACTCTCTACTCTGTTTGCATTTTGCTTAATATGGCTTTTTGCTGTAAAATTTATACCGCGTTTAAAGACATCGAATGCCGAGGTTTTCGTTTCTCCAAATGCATGCAGCCCATGCACGTCGGTAGATCCCTCGGTACGTTCATTACACCATTTTGTTGAATATGGAGGTAGGCTATATGTCGTTTTATTTTTTTCCTGAAAGTGAAATTTCTGTTCTGTTAAAATAAGGTGTATTTCAGAATTCAGATATTACTGAGTTAGTGAGTTTTTACCCTTATAAGGTGTAAGGTTATGAGCTCGGATGTGAGAGCGGTTAGCTTTTCATCGCAGCGTGAATTTTATAGCTGTGTAATCAGCAGTTTATTTAATGCTTGGTGGACTTCGAAGAAAAATGGACAATATTGATAACTTTATTATGAAGGAAAGGCATGTTTTGTGTTTGGAGAGGTTACTGGTGACCAATGATGTTCAATTGCACCGTTATTGATTAATTCATGCGAAACCCAACCAGAAAATCATTAGTCCATGCTGAATTTCATGCCCCAAAAGTTTATTTGTGTTAAATATATGATTAATGTATGATTTGACAGTGAACCATTTTGATGGATCTGAGACTTTGGAGAAACACCTGGATAGCTGTCTAATTTGGCTCATAGCAAGCGGGTAATCTAGAATGTAATGTTCAAGATGAATTGTACTTGTGGTCAAGAAGTTTATGATCCCAGAAATGTATAGTTTTAGGCCCCAGCAGTTTTTCAATTGTCAGTATTTTTTTTTTTTGCTATTTCAATGGTGAATTCTCATGAAGATTTTTTATGTTTGCAGCCCCTTTTCTCCAACAAAATCATAAAAATAAACTGAAATTTGATGGGAGTCTAAATGCTTCAAGTGTCTACACTCAATTGAGCCAAAGTTTTCCTGTCTGTAAAGCTGCAATCTTAAATTATAAAGCCTTAAATCAGGTAACACCTAAAAAGCCAGATTTGGCTTCTGCGCAAAGGGGTTAATATAATTCAAAAGGTAAAATGTCATATAATGCGCTATACCTGTAGTATTCAATGTAATACAGGTCAAGGATAATTTACAAATCACTTTTTTTAGTTTTGATTTTAATTTAACATACTTTTACTTTTTTTTTATTTGGAGTTCTATTACTGTTGTTGTTATTATTGTTGATGTTGTTGCTACAATAAACGCTGACTTCAAACAGTACAAATTCATGTTGTGTTTTCTGCTTCAGTGATCAATCAATCTAATGGATTTAACATTAAGTTGCCAATCCATGGTACTCAAGATTGCCTGATAGAATTTACGCATGAGGGCCCATTACGCAAACCCTGTGTGGGGTTTATGGAGCTCGGGTCATTTCCTACTGGAAGTGAAACTCAGGAGCATGGCTTGGCTGCCCCCAAAATTCCTGAGATGCACTGACCCTGTGCTGGAAGTGTGTATAGGCTTCTGGGGTTGCCCCTCCGCATGTTTGGCACGTACTAATGAAATAGCACTGTAAGGTAAAGCACATCCCCACGCAATATTTTGTTGCCATTGAAGTGATGTTGTGCCAGGCTGGGATGGGGTTTGGAAAGTGCTCAAAACGCCACCCTTAACCTTAGCAATACAGGAACTCACTAACCCAGGTTTTATTGAAGTGGAACAGTCAGAGCCAAATGTAACCATGGAGATGACGTAGACAGTGGGTGGGCTGGAATATTTGGGGATGGCCCCTGCAGGTGATGGCTTGGTGTAGGGGAAGAAAACCAAGGCAGTGGATATTTTATGCCACATTTTCGCGGGAGAAATTCCACCCAGCTCAAATGTGTTTTGGCTGGCAACCCCCAGCTCCTTCTGAAGCACATCACTGTCACTTTGCCTGCCTATTTCTGGCCGGGCCTGGATCCCAAAAGAACGGGCTGAGCCCGTTAGTTGTTAAAATTAGGGCTGCCCCGCTGGTAACAGCATGTGCTTCACTTCCAACAAAGGCCAGCCGCCGCGAGGATGAAGGAGCGGTGGGGCTCAATGTCATGGTCATGTGCCATCCATCAGTAAAGAGTCCTATGATTTTGGAGACAGCTGGGGGAGAGAGGAGGAGGGTGAGGGGTGTGTGTGAAGGGGTGTGCATGTGCATGAGTATATGCGTGTGTATGCATGTGTGTGTTAGGTGTGGGAGTGGGTAAGGGTAGCCATGCCCTGTCTGCAATAAATGTATAATTCCCCAAACTGTTGGGAGCATTCATTTCATGAGGTTTAATGGAAATCTATAGAGCCTAATTATTTGTCCTGTCCAAAAAGTGATTTCAAGGATAACCTTTAGTTGAACGTTATTGCTTCTGTGCTAATTTATTTTTCTGCTGATCCCAAATTCACAAAGATGCTCAACAATCAACAAAGGTCTTTCTATCACAACCTTCATATGAATGCCTTCTCTGTCTGCTATCATTCAGCAACTTGCATGTCGATTATAAGTAATATCTCCCTTGACTGGTTTACAGCTTGCATGAGCTCCAATCCCCGGCTGTGTCTTGTTTCATTGTCACTTCCTTTTGTACCTCTGTAATGCATTAAAACCCCCCGCTTTGAGTTGCCAGTTGCTGGATTGTAATTCACTATTTGTGCTTATAACCAGTCAGTATTTCCAAGTAGAATTCATTGTCTTCTGAAAGGTAAAAATAGCCTGTAATGATAGTAGCTTACAGAAAACTTCTTCCTTGCCTAGTAAATGGGAACAGGCTCTTAAGTCTAATTCAGGGCCTTGTTGCATTCTTGGTAACGATGTCCAAGTATGTTCCTCTATCCAGTTTATTATGAACAAGCTCCCAGTCCTTCTACGGTCATCAGGACTGGAATCAGGTTCCTCCTAAGCTACTCCACACTGCCTTTAGGCAGTTCAGCTCAATCCAAAGGGTTCAATCCATTTTGCTGTCATCCTGGCAAGCCACTGGCTGGTGATTGGCGATGCCTCCCATACTTTGCCCACAACATCTGAACTGAACTGTGGTTTCCATCTCATTGTCACCCTATTACCACATGAACCCTTCTATTAGATTGTACTTTGCCACCACACTTGAAACCCAGTGTGAATCATTACGATACGAGGACCACTAGCTGGTATAAGTTACTGTGAGAAACAACCATCTCGGCAAAATCCCAACTTAATTTTTTCTCTAAACATTACTTGTAGTGTAATTAATGTCATGTACAGTAAAAAAAATAGCAATTTCAGGAACATTACAGTTAAATTGTATATTATGTAAAACCCAAGAAAAAGCAGTATTTAAGATCATCGACAGAGCTTGTAAGGAAATCTATGTCTTCAGTATCTGTGTTTGTCTCTTTCAAAATGAATGACAGTGTACCCTTTAACCCACTGAAAGTATTTGATACTTTATAGTTCAATATAAAGCTGCATAAGCTAAATTCAGTTTTCTGAACTGGGGTACCTCAGGACCCCAACACATTTTAAGAGCACCATTCAAAACAGAAACAGAAACGCAATGCAATGAAGTCATTAGCAACAAATTGATTGACAAAGTAATGAAAATTTGGAAAGGTGAAGAAAAGCACCTATAAGATATTACAAAAAAGTGCACCTTTGGGGTCCGCAGGTACCTCAGTCAGTAGGGTTAAAGTTAGAGGTCATGGCAACACTTAAAAGATTGTTGTTGCTCCATCCTCTTTTTTGAAAATTGTGCAATACAAGTGCAGTGCCTACTGAAAATGTGGCTGTCTGAAGGAGTGCAGCTTGTGCCGTATCGCTGCTTACTGTCTCTTCCAGACTTCAGCCTACAAGTTCACACTCATCACTGTACTTCCTTGGGTCCTCAGTAATACCCCCGCCAAGCTTGACGTCATTCGGATGAACGGTTGTTGACAAAATCAAAGGACATACAGACAGCCAGTCGGATTTATAGTTAGAAGAGTGTAAAGAAAATATTTTCACATTTTTAAGCCTCATGCAGGAAGGGAACAACAACAGTATGTTGTTAAAGAAATAATTTGATTGAACTAAAGAGCCTTGCAGACCAAATGGGAGCCACTGTCCTTGGACTCTGAATTCCCCATTGTAGCCTTCATTACAACACCTCTTTTATCCAGGACCATTAGGACATAAAGAACTAGAGATTGAAGAGCTCCTCTCGTGCAGTCAGACAGCACAGATGGCTAGCTACCATGATGTCAACTTTTAAATTTACTGGATACATTTAAAAGACACCTAAGCGGTTTTCACAGGAAAATGAAACCTGGCAAATGTGTTGAACAATTCCTCTCAGTTCATATTTTGTGCATATTTTCTTTTCTCCTCAGAAACTGTATCTAAAAAAATGTAGTATTTGACTAAAAATTGTTTGTCAGTGGGTCCCACACAGCTTGGCAAAGTAACTTCGAAACACTGTCTAGGATTTTAGTTTAAATGACTATCCAAGCTAATTAGAAAATACTGAACAAGTTGTGGGCAACTTGTTGACTTCTAATTAAGTAAATCAAAAATGTCAGTTTTTTCATTGTTTGACTTTATGGAACGACAATCTTGAGGTAAGCTACAAATGGTTTTGTGGCCTTTAATGATGGCATGTAATATAGCAAAACATTGACTCACTAGCTCCTGTAGGTGGTAATTGTCGTTCATAATCTGAGGGCCTGATAATACAAACGAGATGGGAATTCAGACACTATGGGCAGCGTATATTGTATGAAGCTTAAATGTAATATACAGTATATTTGCCGTGACTCCAAGTCTGAAGACCACAACAACCTCAATGTATTTAATACAAATTATTTTTGGAGGCTAATTTATAATTTAAGGATTTATTTTTTAATTTCAGGATTTATTTTTCATCATTGCGGGATGCCTTGTTGGGGTGCATAATTGCCCAGCAGACTTCAGCACTGAAACTATCAGCACAGTGTGGCTTGAATTCCATCTTAAATTCTATTGTGGCAAATTGACTGTAAAGGCCAATTGTTGTTTCACAACTTGGTTACTGACTTTCATAACTCAGCATGAATGTAAATTCAGCCTGCCCCCCCCCCCCTCCCCCCCACTTCACTCCTCCCACTGAATGCCCAGAGCAATGCCCAGTCTCACCCACCACGAGACCTTTTCTATCTGAACAGAATTTGGAATTTCTGAACCCGGATCTGTTTGTCTGCAAAATTAACAACTGGGATGGAGCAGAGTGGTTGTCTGTGCCTGCTCAGCTGCACCCCCAACTGGTCTGGGTCCACCAGTAATAGTAGGAAGGGATAGGTGGGGTTTAGAGGTGAGAAGGGTAGCCCTAGCAGGGCAGCAATAGAAAAAGCAAGTTCCTGGGTATTTGGACAAAGAATACTGTCCTTATATAGGCAGATAGTATCTAAGTAGACCAACAATTATTATGACACAGTTCACACAACAAGGCTTGTCACTGGGGCAGTACCCTCAAAGGTACTGCTGTTGTACCTTAGAAGTGGGTTTTTAATAGTTTTGGAACATAAAAGTACCTTTTAGACTCCAAAAAGGTTCACACAGGTACCTTGAGGTCCTATAATTAGCCCTAAAGGGTACATAGGTGCTGAATGTACCTTGGGGTACAGAAATGGACTCCTGCTGTACCCCTATTTAAACAGATTCACTTTAATCGCGACACAGCTCCTTTTACCTGTACAGTAAAAATTGCGCCATTGAACAAGTGCTTTTAAACTGTGCTGTGGAAACACAGTAGCTGAGACCAAAACCAGAACAAGGATATACAAATTTAAGAGGAGGCCCCAGAAACCAACAGTAACAGAGCCAGCTGTCTTGTCTTCTTCACCCTTCTCTCTTCCCATCAATATTTTAAAAAGCTTCCAGTGACAGCCCCCTCATAGTGACCATACTTGGAAACAAGGTTCATGATAGACACTGAGGGAACAGAATATGTTTCTGGCCCTCAGGCATGCACAGGTGCACACCAGGAAAAAATAAAAAACAATTGCAATAAAAACAGTGGCAATGCAAAAGAATTCATCTGACCACATCAGAATAATTTTAAAAGGAAAATTTTTGTCGATGCACAAATTTGTAGTTTTTATGTTTAATTCTAGCAATGTATTACGAGTCTTGTCGTTATACTACACCGTCATCTATCAAAAACGTACGCATCGCTTGAAGGCTAAAGTGAAACTAATCTGTGATACAGGCTGTCATAAAACTACAGAATTCTTGGTAATTTTACTTATTATTTCCAATAAATAGCACTCCAGGTTTGGTCTCAGCAAATGGAAAAGAGATTAGATAGTATTATTCACATGCATTGCCTCAAATGTTTGTCTTTTGTTGCAAGATTTTATTTTAGTTTTAATGATTTTCTGCTTGCAGATTTTGTTTGTTGGATTTTGCAGTAGATCTCAATCAATGAAGAATAGGGATATTGAGAGAATTTGCAACTCAAAGGAAGGTTACCTTGCAAAAATGATTAGTCTTCTAACATGTAATCAGTTCACTGAAAAGAACTAATTTAATAAAGAAAAAAAGAGCTCAGTTTTTGTTTGGGTGCAATTACTTTTAAGAAACAGACATAGGATGCAAATGTCATACCCCTGAACCCACCAGGTCATCAATAACTCTTGATATCTGTCTGCAATGACAATTCATCTGTAGCTTTGGTTGTAATGAGAATTTCAATATTGCAGCGGATGGTAGGACTGCAATAACTGTTCAGTACACATAGAGATTTCTGATGTATGCAGACTCCATTAAGCTCCGGGTTTTTATTACTGGTGAATAATCATCACGTGCATTCTATTGACTCATTGGGCTCTTTAACTGCAGCTCTGCTATGTAAATAAGACATGTTAATGAATGGCTTCTTTCAACGCATGAAGGGCAAACCAGCTATTTCATCTATGTCTACCTAGGCCTCTGTTTACGATGAGAGTGTGCCAAGTATCCAGACTAAATGAAAATATACACTCCACCAGCCATTCCTGGCATCTCCCATAACAAGCTGTAGAAACTCTCTAAAGCATTGCTGCTATGCTGTGGGGAATCTTGAGAATCTTGAGCTTAAACCACCATCCCTTCAAGCCCTCAGCAGGATGGAGGGCATGTAACACGGCAAGCAGAGCCGGAACTTTTTCGACATCAACCTCCTTAAGGTCTCATTTCCTCGCGCGAGAAACAAGCGTTCTTACCGTACTTCTTGTGTGGTCTTTCTCGTAGCAAGATTCTCACCCCATTTTTGTGTTTTAGCAAAAATTTCCCATAAGTATGTTACGGTTCAGATTCCAGGCCTCCTTTGTGAAAGTCTGTGCGCATGAATTTAAATAACATTAAAAAAAAAAAAAACCGAGAGAAATGAGAAATGATTTCACTTATGATTGTGATGCGTAAAGTATGACAAATATGAGATGATCATGTTTCAGTAATGCAGGGAATACGCAAAAAATTCAGCTAATGGTTGTACCGTGAGTGCTAAAAAGTGTACTGTGCGTGTTTCTCAAATAATTATCTGCATGACAAGCATACCAGATTTCCTCAGCATCTTAGTATAACTGGACTCACGTCATGCAATTTCAGTTGCACAAGACAGAGCACTGGGAGTTTTAACTGAAGAAGACAAGTTTATTGGCTCGGTTTATGATAATTTATTACGATCATACGTCAATGATATAAAACAATGTTACTTCATTGTTGTTATGTTATGTATAGAATGCATTATTCACAATCAGATCAAAGAATATGAATGCAGGGAATGCTATATAAATTATTTATTTATTTATTATTATTATTTTTTTTTTTTTTACTGTAACATGTTAGTATTTTCCATCTGAGTTTTTACCTGTTAAGTAGAATAAGATGTTTAACTGTTCTAAAATAAATAAATAATAAAATCATATACAGGACCAGTCAAAAGTTTGGACATACCCAAATTTTTTCTTAGAATACATGTTACATAAAGAAATGAACACCCTCTATTTTGCAAAAAAAATAATCTGATTCTTAAGTCAATTGAACTAACCTGCATTTGTTGTCATAATTGCTAAGCATGCCCATTTTCTTAACTAGGGCCATTACATGACAGTAATGAGTCTGCAACAAAGCGGCTGTCTAAGTTTCCTCAGATGTGCTGCACTTGTGGTTTGCTTCAAGTGGACATTTTTGCCGAATAAGACAGCTTGAATTTAATTTGACCAATGGAAAATGGAAGGAGCTTGTCCGTCTTTTACTTTGGAAAATATGTCTTCTTTGTGAATTCTTAAATTTTGAGACAATTCAAATAAGAAGATTATTGTCTTTAACGCCTTTTACCAGATTACATTTGATATTATAGAGAGTTGTTAAGCCATTTAAATTGCTCTTAAAACCAAGCACAGTGGCATTAGCAAACCGTGTCCAAATTTTTGACTGGTACTGTGTATGTGTATATGTATATATTTTTGGAAACAGTAAAACATTTTTCTACCAATGGTTCATTGATGAGACTCCGGTGGCAAAATGACAGATATGTACAGACAGTATTAGAAGAGGAATAGAATGCCATTTTCTATTTTAATCCATTTTATTTGTATAATGTAATGACTTTCAGTGGCATGAAATGGCAGGAAAAAAAAAAAAAAACAAGTGTGAACCTGATAATACACATAAGAATGCCAGTGATTTGTCAGTCCTCTAATTCAATTAGTATCATTCACAGTGAGATGACACACAGCTATGGCACAGACAAGCTCAGCGCAGGGGACAGACAGAATTGCTACAACACACCCTGTGAGGTCAAAAAATGCCAGAAATGTCCACTAAAGCATATAAGCATGCGTGGAATCACAGCTGGGGGAGGTATTTCAGACGATCAAATTTAGTAGCAGGAAACATCCATTCATATCCAACAAAAATTAGGTTTTAAAAGAGAGATAGCTAATGCAGAATTACTACCTGATTAAATAAAAATCTGTTCAATTCACTTTTACCCTTTCCATGTATTGACCAAAAGCTCCATGAAAATGATTGGTAATAACAACGTGATTAAGCAAGTTTTTAACTTTAAGTTAAGTTTTGGTTTAATTACGCTTAATTGACATCCATCAAATTGGCCCTGGAAGCATTAATGGAGTATTTTTCTGTGCGTTTGAAAAGTGTGAATAGTACCATGTTTTCTTACTGAAGAAAGTATGGCAATTCACATTTTATAATTCATGTGATCATCAGATTAGTTTAGTTTTCTGTTTTTCAATGATTTTAAGATTATACTTAAGACTGTTTAGACCCTTCCTAAAATTGTCACTATTCATATCATCTGTGAAGAAAACTGATTTTATTGGTACACATAAATAAAAAGCATTTTTTGTCCATCAAAAGCAAAGCCACCTTATGAGAAGGCACATTCCAGATACAATTTCTGGCTTTTCAGTCAGGTTATATTTCAATATATGGAAAGGTCCTTTTATGTCAGTACCTTATGTCCTGTGACCATGGGTGCCATCATCTTACAGTGTTCCAGGGTGAGGTCAGACTTTTTTCTCTGCCCAGGCAGCCTGCCAGTTTCTCAGCACCTGCCTGGAAAGTGACAGCTCTATGGTCGTCCCCATGAATCAGCGATCATGTGGCCTGGGCTCGGCAGTCCCGGTCAGGCCCCAAGTTAGTAACGGCCCTGTAACCCTAGTAGGACAGCTGAAAAAGAAAACTTAGAAACACATTGGTCTGGTATGGAGGTTGGAGGTTGGAGGGGGTGGGAGCGCTGTTAGGGCGAGGAGGTTAAGGCTGACTATGGGAGCCGTGAAAATTGGTAAAATGAGCGGCGTGCATGCTAATCACTGGTTTTAAAAAAATTAGCACGCTATACCAATAAAGATTTCGCAGGTGCAAGTGTTGGTCACACCTGAATGCAAGCTCTGTTTGAGAGTGTTTTTGACCATTCATAAGTCTACGCTGTCTTGTTCATGTGCACGCAAGTCTTCGTTCTGCTCCTTTTTGGAAGCGCAGAGTCCCCATTATCGAGGGTACAGTGTACAGTACATATTTCTTGAACATGCGCACATTGATTCAGACAAACAGAAAAAAAACCCACAGGAGTCAGATTCCTAATTATACACCGGATTTTGCATAATTAAGCTTACCATTTTGCGAAACTGTCCCTGATTAGAGAAAGCGGACGAACTGAACAAAGAGCACCACAACAACAAATTCCAGTCGCCTGGGCGAAGGAGATGGCACTTGTTGAGGAATATATTACAGTTGCTGAGGCCAGCCCAGGTATTCTTGTCTTCAAAGTCACCCAGGTCATACAGGCTGGTGGTATAAAACATAATTAAGCAGGTCTAAATACACCATTTGAAAAACATTTCTCACATTTTAGCTTTGCTCCTTTTTGGATTACCAAGACGCTTGTTAACCTACGCCTTCATATTGTTTCCCCAGCATCTTCCTAATTAAAGATCTTGTCATTCTCCTAATTAAGAATCATTTTGTACCCTTTCAATCCTCTGAATTTTTATGAGGAAGAAACGGGCTATTTTCGTCTTTTTTTCCTCTCAACATATTCTGCGATCTCCTTAGAGTTTCATTGAATGCCCTTCAGTGATATAAGAGCTATTAGGGGTGGGGCATGCCTTGGGATGAAAAGAAGTTTACTGAACCTGGATATCATTTATTAAATTGGTTTATTAAAGGAAGAAAGATTAGTACATTATTTATTCATCTGATTCACACCACAACAGGTGCAAATAAAGAAAAAAAAAATCCATTTGCGTTGGTCTGCATGTCCTTGTATTTATCTGATTTAACGTGGAGGAGAGAGACGTAGGGACCAGGTGCAGGGGTGCAAACTGAACATTTATCACCTGTGTAATAAAAGACATCTTTCCCTTTTTATTGTTTTAATATTACTACTCAGAAGCCTCATTGCATTCAAAACACAGGAATCATGGAACTCTGAAGAGGCAGGCGCAACTAGACAGGAACCTCCATTGGAGATGCTTCTGACTGTGAAGAGACAATAAGAAACTGAGTGAAAAAAAGAAAGAGAAGAGGAATAAGACGAAGAAGAAATGATGAAGAGGGTTGATATGATACGTTCAGCGCTTTGTTAATTGATCAGAATTTAGTTGGCTCTAAATGTGGTCATGCAATAAAGGAGTGTTCACTTGATGTATAAGGGAATACTGGAATTTGATGTGTGTCGTTGGCAGGAGATGAAAAGGAGAGGGCAGGAGCAAAAGGGGGATGAAAGCAGAAAAGGATACAAAGAGCTGAATACAGCACCTCAGTCCTTTCTCCCAGCAGTCTCCAAGCAACTTACAATAGAAGCTCAATCCAAGCAAGGCAAGGGTACAGGGCAACAAAACAGGGTCTCTCGATACTATTAAAAGAAAAGAACAAGGAAAGCAGGTAGAAGCAAATAGACAGTGAGCAGTTCCCAAGTTGAAGGTTACAAATGAATGCACTCAGAAAGTTTGAGTGTTTTCATGTAATGTCTGAAGGTCAAATAATATTCCACATACGTACATACACACATGCATACAGTAGCCACTTTATTAGGAACATTACATCTACTTATATCTAAAATAGGTAGCAACCCATTTTACCAATGCGGAGGCCCATAATTTTCTCAGTATGGATTGAACCAAGCTGCATAAACATTGGATTTTGCTCCATTGTAAATCATTTTAGCAGCATGCAGCAGGTGTTTTTGCCACACCCTCAAGGAAAATTATTATAGTTCCAAGCTAGTTATCCTATAGTAAATGGATGCTATTTTTGCCGACATAGGGTTATATTACTAAACTGATATTATAGTTATTCAAACTGCAGCAATGAGGTTGTCGACTATAGTAATATCATGGTACTGTTGACTGTAGCAATACTATAGTTGCGTATAATGTGATGGCTACAGTACTACACTAGTTATACTGCACAGTGCAAACTATAGTAATTCAATAGTAATGCCATTACACTATGGTATTAATTAGATAATAACGATACAAGATTTTCATAAGGGCACGTTCATGACCTGGCATATATATGGCAATGCAAGTTCTAAACCATAGATATCACACAGTTGGCTACTGAAATCTGGAGACAAGTAACAACGAGTCATCGTACGAAACTAGCTGAAATTCTGCATCCATACAATTTAATAGCATGGGGCACACAGCAGTGAGGGAGAATACTGAGGTCTTGGGCTCCATCTGAATTTTATAAAGAGCAAGGTAAGGGAGAGCTGGTACGAAAGTAACATTTTTCACATAGACGTCATTTTAAAAGATAACGTTATAGGCCGAAAAAATGTTTCGGAGCAATTAACTACTTTCATGCGCACTCTGTCTATATCAGGTGCTAAATCATCCCAAACTATATTGACTTCGGCATAGTTTGACGTCGAACGGAAGTTGCTTATTGCTACTTTTGACCCCTCCAGTCGGGATGAAAGTAGCACACGGGCAGGACAAAAGTAATAGCAAAAGTAAAAGTTATCAAATTAACTGGAATCTTTTTAATTACTGTCGTTAAAACAGAAACAAAAACAGACTGTTATGATTCTGCTTACTCCTGTCCATGTTTTTGTTATTATCCTGACTCCATGCCATGTTTTTTGAGTCATTCCACGCCATGTTTTGTATTTTGCCTGTCTTCCCTTGCCATGTCTTTTTTCTGCCATTTACCATATTCACTGTTTAGTTATCATTCTGGTTTTTGCTGTTCTCATACCCTACATTGCACATTGTCCCCCCCAGTCTTGTCTTGTGTTCTGAGACAGTTTTATTTCCCAAGTCTTGTGTGCCACAGTTTCAGGTGATTTCATGGTTTCCGTGTTTCCAAACATTCCTTCCAATCTAGTTTGCTTCCTTCGCCTTGCTGTTCTATTTTTACTAACAATACTAACAGTTTATTATCTTAGATAATTTACTAACACCAACTAACATTGTTTATAGTACTAACTTACTAACAAGCACTAGGGATTGTATAGCTGCACGTTACTAATTGACGAACAAGCTCTCAGCACTGCTCTGCTCTAGTCTCCGCCCCTTGCCTTCACTCGATTTACTTTGCTGTGCTTCAGCAGATTCTCTGCACCTTGTTAATCACTGTTCTGCCTCTCACTCTGTGCACTTTGGAACTCCCAAACCGGAGCCGTTGGTTTGTCATAGGCTGTCTGTGTAATCCCTGTACGTGTTTTTGTGATGGCTGCTGGAAATTGGACGCCAAGAGCAGTGGCCAGAAATAAAAGGCAAAAAAGCAGCATGCTGAGAGACTAAAAACAGATAGAAATAGCGAGACTCACGCTGCCGACAGACCTACCGCCATCCGTCGTAGAAAAACAGCCGAGCTCGAAGGAACCAAAAGAAAAGGGAAAAAAAAAAACAAAGATTTCCCTTGCTCACTATGACTAAAACCTGTTATGTTGCTAAAGTCCCTGACAATACTCTCTCTTGAGACCTTACCGGCTAAAGCGCAATAGAGAAACTGACACTCTAGCAACGAGAGCGAAGCAGAACAGGAGATTAAATAGAGTCTGGGTAATGCCCCCAATTAATACCAGCTGGCCCAGGAATCTGATAGGGCGCAGAACGATATTGCACCGGACGAGAGCAACAAAGCTCTGAAATCCTCCAAACCATGACAGTTTTGGCTTTCGCCAATTTCATGTGGTTAGGAACTTTCTCTTGTTCATTCCTTTGTTAATTAGTCTGATCCAGCTCACCTGTTCCCTGTCATAGCATGTGACTTCCCCTATGTGTATTTAAGCAGTCATTTCACAACCACATCTTGTCAGAACGTTTTCCTTGTGCTGTGATTGTTGATGCCTTGTACTCTTAGGGCTCTAATTTCGTAGACCAGGCGCAGGCGCGGCGCAGGCGCGGCGCATGGGGGGTGCGCCGCGCCAACGGGGTGTGTCCAGGCGTATGTGGCAATTTCGTGCCCGGCGTAGCCTGGCGCAAGTACTCCTCTGTCCCGCCTCTGCCCCTCCTGAGAGCGCAAGTTGGCAAAGAAGGCGTGTTTGGGTATAACACAGCCGAGTCAAATCTTCACCAGTCAAATGAGCTCCTCACCTCACCTTTAATGTGTTAGAATATAGAAGGCGACCCAGCTGAGTCAAATATTGCTCACTGGCAAGAGAAACCATGGATAGCGTGTTGCTATTATAACAAACTGAAGCTGCTTAAAATTTTGGGATTAACATGCATATACAACAAAGCAAGATACGTTACACATTTATTTACAATATGTGATCTTAACTCAGTACGAGATCATAGCAATCAAGCTGCATTCCTTTCCCCCACTAAAGACGATAAAACATAAGTGACAATAATAGTAGCCTAGTATTAAGCCGCTTGCACACTGGACGCGAAACGAATTTTTCGCTCGACAGATTGCGTCTTGTGTCCAATGGTCTGACAGAGTTTTAATAAATCGTCGTGTCCGACAGTCATTGTTGTTTTTAATTTCTTCAAATCTACTGACTCTTTCAGACATTAAGCGTGAATGTTTGATAAGAGGGTTCAGTTCTTCAAGATGAGCGGCGAGAATTTCAATCAATGTTTCTGTTTAAGCTCTGTTCAATAAAGCGAGTCGACACTGGCGCGAGACAGTGTACAATGCCTCCGTGTCTGACAGCCAAAAAAAGAGGACGATTAGAACAGAATGATAACGAAATAAAGAATAAAAAGAAACATTTTAACAACAGAGCATCCAATGAACACTGCGATTTATTTATTGGCGGGTCATCTTTGTTTGATATCACGTTTGTTGCTGATATATTTTTATTCTTTATTTCGTTATAAATCTGTTCTCATATCAATACTTTTACTTATTGCTGGCTGCTGGACATAGAGTAATTTGCATTTCGTGTCGGACGGTCTTGATCGTGCATGCGATGATTTCTTCACTCTGTCAGTGGTCATGGAATTGATTTGCTCACGCACTATATTATCTCTGCTGTGGAAATAAAGCGTGAATCTGTTCGGTCCATCTGACTAATTTTCAAAAGAAAGACCGAATAAATACTGATGTCTATCTTCAACGGAAGAAAACAGATGACTAGGCTAAAAAGACCAAGAAAAGTCGATAGCTATCAATTTGCATTTTGTGAAGGCCGAACACAAACATAGCCAAGTTTGCACGTCTAATAATTCCTGGAATACTCGGAAAAACTAGAACTTTTATGACTCTCGGACACGGAGCTATATTAAAACCCTGTCCGACTATCGCGTCTTTGCATTGACTTTGTCTGTAATCAGTCGCGCGAAAAATTTGTTTTGCGTCCAGTGTGCAAGCGGCTTTAATGAGCATAGAACGCAAGCGTTCGATATATATATATATATATATATATATATATATATTATACAGTTTGTGGTTGGCTGAGAAAGATGTGAAGTCGTTAGTTTGCATCACAGATTCAGTTGCGTTGATTAAGCCAGGTCAAGTTTCCATTACGCGTGGCAACCGTCTGACATCAGGACAATCGATATAGATACTATAATGTATGTCCTTATTCAGATAGTTACATTAAATACTGCTTCCTGTAATTTTTTCTTGCATTGAAATGTGCCTGACATTCTGTAAACCTGCCTGTGAGATTTCGGTGACGTGTGCGCACTCTGCGCCGGTCAGCCAAATTACCACTGCACGGAAATTAAACCAGGTTGGAGCTGGCGAGTTTTCTGCGCAACTCCAGCGGAGACTTGTTCTACAAAATTGTCCCTGCGTCTTGATGAATATGTGACACCTCCCCCTACTACGCCGCCACACCCATCTCGGCGCACCTTCGTCTACCGAAGGCTGCGCACTTCACGAAATTACCACTACGCGGGCTGCGCCGTACGAAATTACCACTGCGCGGGCTGCGCCTTGCTACGCCAGCTGCGCTGCGCCAGGAAATTAGAGCCCTTTGTGTTATACTTCTGACTGGAACGTCCCAGATTCTGATTTTGGCTTTACCTTCAATATTCCTGTGCCCGTGTACCGAACCTGCTTTGCCTGACCCTGAGTTTTGTGTTTGCTGCCCTGGTTACGATTTGGATTACGCCCCTGGGATTCTGAGTTTGGATAGTGAACTCTGTACTGTAGCCTTCTGCCCTGCGTGGGGTTCACCCCTCAGCTTTAATAAAATGCTATTTTGCTGGATCTCCTGGGTCTCGCAATTGGTTCCTGAATGCTACCTAAACAAATGCACAGACATTTGTTTTAAACATTTTAATTTGCTTTAAATGTTTCAAAAGTGAACAGATTTAACGTGCAATTAGTCTATTTATATAAATTATGAAATTACTCATCAAAGTTATGACAGAAAATGAGCTGAACCCTCAGTGCTTGCCTCATGTGACCACAGTAGACAAAAGATGCACTGCACCCACACTTCTCCTGTGATGGTCCTGCCTTGCAGTCTCTCCCCCCTCACCCCCCGGCTGTCTGCACCTCCAGTTCAACAAGCCACACCTGCTGCTCATTGAGGTGCAGGTGAGTATTTAAGCACTGCACCCTTCACCCATTTTTGGGTACATGATCCCAGTGCCCGCCGGCTTCATGCCCTTTGCCAGCGGGGGGCAAAACCATGAAAGAAAGTAGCTGCCAGCGTGGGACCCAGCCATGCTGAGTGAGGGGAGTAGAGGCAGCGTTCTTTCTCTAGGGCCCAGCTGGGGAGCAGTCCTGGGTTTGGCGCCAGTTGTCCCGGAAGTGGGTGCCAGGTGGCATCAGTTGTTCCTGGAGGTGGACACCCTGTAGCCCGGAGATGTGTTCCGGAGGAGGGCGTGTTTCTGGACGAGGGTGCCAGGTTGGGCGCCAGTGTTCCTGGAGGCGTGGGAAGTGGCGTGGTCCGGAGGTTGGACGCCCCACTGTGGTCCGGAGGAGAGTGCAGATGTGGATCCGGTGGTGGGTGCAGAGGTGCTCCGGTGGCGGGCGCCTTGTGGTTCCGGTGGCGGACGCCATGGGCTCATGGCACGCCAGGAGGTGTAGCAGTGCAGCTACATTCTGTGTCCAGGAGCCCTGTCTGCGTCTACTCCTCTCGGGTGTGGTTTAATCTTTAAATTAGAGATTTTTTTTTACATTTTTACTCAGCATGTGTGTGTGGGTCCCTTCACCCGTATTTGGTTGGGTACATGGTCCCAGTGCACGCCGGCTTCGTGCCCTCTGCCGGCGGCAGAAAAACCATGACATCTCCAGGCAAAGATGAGGCAAATGTCACCCCACAAACAAGACATTCCTCATCATTGCCCTGAGAAACTGTGGTTGCAGTGTGTCATTTCTTTTGGGTGTTTTGAGGAGAATTTTTTTTTTCTGGCCCCTCTGCCGACTCTCCTCCTCCAAAGCAGTCTTTACTGGGGTGTCGTCAGTATTGCTGTTGACCTGCAACATTCAGTGAGATGATAGTCAGAATCAGCTTGTTTTTATACAAGCCAGAAAATCAAGACAAGTCAAAAACAACACTCTGCTCACCTCTTTCTGCCTCTTTTATTTTCTTTCCTCAAGCCAGTCTTTGGATATGGGTGAACCTTTTCTGTATTGGTATGCCACTAGATGTACCTGGAACTACAAGCACACCTGGATAGATAATATTTCAAAAATGCTTGGCAAGGCTCAACATGCACATTTAAAGACAGACACAAACTCTCACCATCTACAGGAATAGCCGACTCATGGGGATGCAGCTCAAATGGGCTCTGGCTAGGTGTCTGAAGAGAGTGGGAGTGGGTGCTGGTGATGGCGCTGGTGATGAAGAGGGCACTGGTGATGAAGAGGGTGCTGGTGATGAAGAGGACGCTGGTGATGAAGCGGACATTGGTGATGAAGAGGGTGCTGGTGATGAAGCAGACATTGGTGATGAAGAGGGTGCTGGTGATGAAGCAGACATTGGTGATGAAGAGGGTGCTGGTGATGAAGCAGACATTGGTGATGAAGAGGGTTCTGGTGATGAAGCAGACATTGGTGATGAAGAGGGTGCTGGTGATGAAGCAGACATTGGTGATGAAGAGGGTTCTGGTGATGAAGCAGACATTGGTGATGAAGAGGGTTCTGGTGATGAAGCAGACATTGGTGATGAAGAGGGTGCTGGTGATGAAGCAGACATTGGTGATGAAGAGGGTGCTGATGATGAAGCGGACATTGGTGATGAAGAGGCTGCTGGTGATGAAGCGGACATTGGTGATGAAGAGGGTGCTAGTGATGAAGAGGGCACCGGTGATGAAGAGGGTGCTGGTGATGAAGAGGGCACCGGTGATGAAGAGGGTGCTGGTGATGAAGCAGACATTGGTGATGAAGAAGGTGCTGGTGATGAAGCAGACATTGGTGATGAAGAGGGTGCTGGTGATGAAGAGGGCACCGGTGATGAAGAGGCTGCTGGTGATGAAGCGGACATTGGTGATGAAGAGGGTGCTAGTGATGAAGAGGGCACCGGTGATGAAGAGGGTGCTGGTGATGAAGCAGACATTGGTGATGAAGAAGGTGCTGGTGATGAAGCAGACATTGGTGATGAAGAGGGTGCTGGTGATGAAGCAGACATTGATGATGAAGAGGGTGCTGGTGATGAAGCAGACATTGGTGATGAAGAGGGTGCTGGTGATGAAGCGGACATTGGTGAAGAAGAGGGTGCTGGTGATGGAGCTGGCACTGGTGATGAAGCAGACATTGGTGATGAAGAGGGTGATGGAGCTGGCGCTGGCACTGGGGATGGAGCTGATGCTGGTGCAGGACGGTCGGTCACAAAAGCTGGAGCAAAGTCTGTCTCACTGAAAATGTCTGGATTCAAGGGCCAGATACCCGTACACTCAAACCCAGATGAAATGCTGCTTGCTGTCGCAGCTTGAGGCAGAGCTTTAGCCACAAGACTTGGGATGTTGTAGATGGTCAAAGTTCTTCCAGGGTTCATTTGCATCCAATTGTCTGCTGCACTGTTAATGTAGTGCTTCAGAGGACCAAAAACGCTTCGGTCTAGCTGCTGAAGACGGTGGGAGCAGTGGGGTGGGAAAGACAGGAGTACAATGCCATGTGACTTACAAAAGTCAATAGCTACCTCAGAGAGGTGTGGTGGATGATTGTCTAAGAGTAGCAGCAACTTTGACTCCGGGGTTACGCGGATGTGTCTTGCAAAATGCTGTAAAAATGCAGAGAAATCTGTCTCCGGCATCCACCCCGATCAATTGGCAGAACCACTGCAGCCAAGGGGGCCATCCTGGATGAAGTGGTCATGGAACTTCTTTCTTGGGAAGATAGAGTAAGGGGGAACAAAGTTGACATGCGCGTTGGCAGCAAAGGCAACAGTTACCAGTGTCCCTCTTTCCCCGGGGGTCACAGCACCAACCTGGCACTGCTCCTTGATGGTAATGATTTTGTCTGGCACTTGAACCGTTCTGGTACCTGAAATAATAAATGAAATGAATTATTGCTGTTGCAAATCACTGTTGCTTTAAACAAATATATAAATTTTTACCTGTTTCCATGTTCCAGATGTACTTTGCTTCAAAATTATAGCAGGTGAGGACAGTCTTTAGGTTTTTAAAAAACGCTGTCTCGTTGGTCTGGTTGAAGCTGGTGGAACGGGACAAGCTAATGGCTTGAGGTCGATGGATGGACAGGGTTTTGTTGCGCTCGAGGAAGGAGGCGCCATCTTCCCTGCCATCTGGTTTTTCTCCCATGTACATGGAGTTTTGAGGCCAATATTTTCGGCCAGCTCATATGCAAACTTTCGCACCTAAAACAGCATGAAAAAAGAGGTTAATTCCCAGATAGCAAACACCTCAGCTCCGGATCTGCCCCAAGTCTGTGCGGACTCCAGCTGATCCGGCTCAGAGCTGTGCAGATCTGGAGCAGAGGGCCAACGGAAAAGGAAACATTGAATATGGACCACAATCCTTTGCAGCTGGAGGGATTGGAAATGCCCTTCAGTCCCAAACTTTTCTGATAAATTGCGAAGGCTATCTTTGCTTTGCCATGAGGTATTGAAGAAAAGGACTTGGATTCTTCCCTAACACGCGCTAGGTACCATTAAAATTTCCCAGCAATTTTCCCTTCACCTATGTGACGTTTTCCTGCAAGATCAGGAAAATTGGAGAGGAAAGGAAAGGCCGCCTGCTTAAGGGAATTTGAGAGCAACCCTGTAGTGAATGCGGTTGCCAAGTTACGACACAAAGTGAACATGGGTTTGAGATCTTTCATATGCGGTTGGGCCACAGACTAAAGAAAAGGACAGCTTGAATTTATCCAGAACAAGGAGTTATTCTGGCCAGTGGTGAGATGTTGCTGTTGAGTGGATCGAGTTCATAAAAGATGCCAGAAAATCAACGTCACACATAAAATTAGTGCAATAAAGACATCAGATTGGTTGGACCACTGTGTTTAACTATGGATCTATAACATTTACAAATACGACTAAAAATTGTGACAAAAATAAACAAGTTCACCAATTTCACATTTTTCTGCAATTCAAATTAACTGATGATTATCTACCCAGAACAGAAGTGACGGCAGTTGTTTGCACAGCATCACAGCTTGTACATATCAATGGCCATATTTGACTGGAAGTTGCCAGGGAATAAAAATGTTCTTCATCCACAGGTGCAGTGACAGATTGTTAGCAAGTCTGCCAATTGAACGGTTTTTGAGTTCTAGATAGTGGTGCTCCTGTTTATACAACAGAGGAATTTCCCAAGTGAGAGGAAGTAGAGACAACATGGCGTTGTGCTGTGATAAAAGAAAAAAGTTCCCATTTATGTTTCCTAATTAGCGGCTAAGTATAAATTTGTTCATTTGCTAAGATCAATCGGTAGAATTGCTGTCCATCTTCCACAGCTTGCATTATTGTTTTGCAATAGTTATCAAGAATTTTCCTATCCACATTATGCCTGGGTCCCACTGGAGAGAAATCATCGGCAATTTGGAAATAGACTATTTTCTCCCGATGGAACCCGATGCTCCCAGTGTTTTTGCCAAAAAGGAAAAAACGGAGTAGTCGCATTAGAATTTGCACTTATTAGGCATTGGGGATGGTCCAGTGAACATACACTGATGCTTTAGCTGTGGTCACAAAGCACCTGGGAATGTCCCCCGAACAATGCCCGTGAAACATCGGGGATGGCTCCCGATGCTCGGGAAAGCTCCAGGGTACCTTCACTGATAGGCCTAATCGGCTAAGGTGCCCTGGAGCTTCCCCGAATATGAAACATCATATTACCCCCGTAGATTAGGGGATGCATCGGTGAGTACTTGCGAACCATCCCAGGTGCCTCGGGCGAAGTGTTATTGGGGAGGTGCAGCGCCCTCAATAATTATTGGCACCCCTGATTAAGATGTGTTCTTTAGCTTCTAATAAGTTCAGTTTTTCCTAAATAATATGGGACCACAATGAAAAAAGAGAAAAATCCAACCATTAATTCAAGTGCATTTATTCAGTGGGAAAAGAAATCCCACATTAAGAAATAATTCTTTTACATTAAATCATGTGTGCCACAATTATTAGCACCCCTGATGTGACTTTGTACAACTCCCTTTTGCCAACAAAACAGCCCATAATCTTCTCCTATAATGTTTCACATGATGGCAGAATACAGAAAGAGGGATTCCTCTTTGCATAATCTCTCTAAATCATCCAGCGACCTGGGTCCTCTCCTCTGCACTCTCCTCTTCAGCTCACTCCGCAGGTTTTCAATGGGGTTGAGGCCTGGGGACTGAGATGGCCATGGGAGGAGCTTGTCTGGTGAGCCATCTCTGTGCAGATTTGACCACATGTTTAGGGTCATTATCTTACTGAAAGACCTAGTGACTACCCATCTTCAGCTTTCAGGCAGAGGCCACCAGATTTTGATTTAAAATGTCCTGGTATTTCAAAGCGTTCATGATGCCATGCACCCTAACAAGGTTCCCAGGGCGTCTGGAAGAGAAACAGGCCCACAGCATCACCAATCCTCCCCCATACTTCACTGTGGGCATGAGGTGCTCTTCTGCATACTCATCTTTTGTCTTCCGTCAGACCCACTTAGAGTGTTTGTTCCCAAAAAGCTCTATCTTGGTCTCATCTGACCAAAGCACACGGTCCCAGTTGAAGTCCCAGTACCGCTTAGCGAACTCCAGACGTTAGCATTTATGATTGTGAGTGAGAAAAGGTTTTTTCTGTGTATGCCTCCCAAACAGCTTGTTGGTATGTAGATAGCGCCTGATGGTTGTTTTGGAGACTTTGTGACCCCAAGATGCTACCATTTGTTGCAATTCATTAACAGTGAGCTTTGGAGAACTTTTTATTTCACTTAACATCCTCCTCACTCATCCCCTGTACAAAATGTTTTAGCTCCACCGCTCTGGGTGCAGATATGTGGTGTCCAAGGGGACTACAAGGAGATACAGGGACAGTTACCTGCAGTGATTGCAGTACAGAACAGAGTGGGTGTGGGAGAGCTCAAGGAGGCTCATCTCTCCCACCTTTAACAGTTTCTAGAGGGTCTCACTGCCATCGGCACTAAGTTATGAAGACTATTAGGCCCAAGCTCCTCTAAGATGGACTGATGCAAAGTGGAAAAGTGCTCTGTGGTCTGACGAGTCCACATTTCAAATTGTTTTTGGAAACTGTGGATGTCGTGTCCTCCGGACCAAAGAGGAAAAGAACCATCCGGACTGTTATAGGCGCAAAGTTCAAAAGCCAGCATCTGTGATGGTATGGGGGTGTATTAGTGCCCAAGGCATGGGCAACTTACACATATGTGAAGGCACCATTAATGCTGAAAGGTACATACAGGTTTTGGAGCAACATATGTTCCCATCCAAGCAACGTCTTTTTCATGGACGCCCCTGCTTATTTCAGCAAGACAATGCCAAACCACATTCTGCACGTGTTACAACAGCATGGCTCCGTAGTAAAAGATTGCGGGTACTAGACTGGCCTGCCAGTAGTCCAGACCTGTCTCCCATTGAAAATGTGTGGCGCATTATGAAGCGTAAAATACGACAACGGAGACCCCGGACTGTTGAACAACTTAAGCTGTACATCAAGCAAGAATGGGAAAGAGTTCCATCTGAAAAGCTTCAAAAATGGGTCTCCTCAGTTCCCAAACGTTTACTGAGTGTTGTTAAAAGGAAAGGCGATGTAACACAGTGGTAAAAAGGCCCCTGTGCCAACTTTTTTGCAATGTGTTGCTGCCTTTAAAGTCTAAGTTAATGAATATTTGCAAAAAAAAAAAAAGTTTCTCGGTTTGAACATTAAACATCTTGTCTTTGCAGTGTATTCAATTGAATATAAGTTGAAAAGGATTTGCAAATCATTGTATTCTGTTTTTATCTACGATTTACATAACGTGCCAACTTCACTGGTTTTGGGTTTTGTATATAATTGAAGTTTGTTTGACGACGAGAAGGCTGTCGTCGAAGGCTGAACCTGTCCCCGATGTCATCCGAGGTTCAACAATTGAAGCACCTATTACTAAAACCCCATAAGTCACACTTGACTTGACTTGACTTGTGGGGTTTTAGTAATCAGTGCTTCAATTTCCATTGGGAGTACATCGGCGAGGGAAAAAATGCCCAGTGGGACTGAGCCTTTAGTGGTGACACAAAATGTCAATGTCTTTCGAAGTTTATGAAATCCTGCTGCTAACAACACTGTGTATATATATTTTTTCTGCGTAAGTGTCCTATTAGCTTGATAAGCATAAGAAGACATCTTTTAAACTGCAGTTTCGCTGACTCGGGCCCACGTGTTACAGTTTGCTTGTGTAAAAATAAAACTCCACAACCAGCAATATTATCATAAAGCAGGTTCACTCTCAACCTAATTCTGATTAAGTCCTTGTGCTTGTTATGTGCTTGTCCAAATTCAGGTCTGACAGTCCATGGGTGTGACACGTTGACAAAAACAAAATAGTACATAGTTCTAGCTAATCTGGTGTACTTGTAAGATGCATATACAAATTTCCACACTTGAAATCCAGCCATTCTGTGCAATCACTGTTTTCAACACAGGTAAGAAAGCAGTTGGGTTGGTAGGCGAAAGTGACATAGCCCCATGTCCACCAATAAATTAATTATTTTTGCAACCCAGCAATCAGAGTGCAACTCCGCATCTCCGCAAACGTGGCCCATTCTTTTGAACGCTGAAACATTTTGATTAGGCCTATGTACAATCTTTAAACAAATTAAATTGCACAGCTGAAAAAAATAGCTTAAATGGTAGCTGAAATTCAGAGAAAGTATCGGATCAATTGATTGTTTTTTTTTTTCCATCCCAGTACTATCACTATTAAGTACATTGACAATGTAGCCCATCGGTGATCTCTGGCATTTGTTAATGTCCTAATAATCACAAGTTAATATATTGGTCTTGATTATTTAGTAAATAAGTTGTGTAATTATTAATCAAGCGATCTTAAACAGGAAAAGTAGGTTATAACCTTAAACTGGTTATTCCCTGTAGCGCATCTTTCAGTGCGAAAATAATTTTGTCCAAAGTGTGAATTCAGCGACTAGCGCTGCTGCCCGTGTATGTACAGTTCCAGTCACAAAGGGGTTAATTCTGTTTCTATGGACATTTTACATTCTGCCCAATTCTCGCAGAATTGAGATTGTGCATTGCCCCCAGCTGAGGGAGCCAGTGCAGCCTGGGCACAATGTTTTGTGAATGAAATTAGTCCCATTTTGTTATTTGTAGCGTGTCCGTGCATGCAATGGCTGCTTACAGACTGAGACCAGAATACATGCCCTACCAGGCCCATACAGCAGTCATCATTACATCCTGCCATTGTCTTGTTGCATTAGGTTTTCATTGCTGTTTTAGTAGATTATTATGGATAAATCTTTTGCTGTGGATGAAGAGCAATAGATGGTGTTTGGAAGGAATTTGAGGATGCTTTAGCAGGTATGATGCTTCTGTAAGCTTCACAATTACTTCATTGCTATTTGCAGCTATATCTTCATTTAAGACAAGAAGCTCAGGTCCTCTGAAAGCCAAACTTGCCCAAGCCATACTTACACTCATTTAGCATGCATACAAAGGTGATATGTTAAAAATAAAATTATGCTAAAAACTAGTTTTGTGGTTTTCATTCAAACATATTTTCTTATCCTGAGGTTCCCTAATCCTCAAGCAATTGGAGAGAGACAGATTCTGAAAAGAAAATTAGGCTTTATTGTGGCATGTTGATAAATGTAAATCTTTTTGCGCAAGAAGAACTGATTTCCCAACTTTCACACCCAGGTCTTATACCCTCATCACAGGAAATATCTTCCAAATATAGTCTTTCTGTATTCTCATTCTCGCGCTGCAATTGGACAGGCAACCCAAAACTCTGTTAGCTAATCCTTTAGGAATTCAAAGCAAAGATACGCATGCGCATCACTACAAAGGACTGGAAAATTACAGCCAAGGGATGAAAAGTACTGACAAAGGACATCACTAAAAAGGAGTGGAAACTTCCAGGCAAGAGATGAATATGATGTACAGACAACCCAGCAACCCTTACTTCCCGTCAATGTCCTCACAAACCCATTAATCGGCTAGCTTTATACGCCAAATGTGCAGCACACCCTTTTATGGCCTCCCAATCATGGCCTCACATTAACCACGGTCGAAAAATGGCACAGCATTGTTTACCCCTGGTCCATGACCTCCATACTACACACAAGTGAATTTCTTATGACCCCGAACATAAAATCATTTGTTGGTCCTTTCCGACTGTAACACTTTGAGTAAAAACAGTCTGTCATGGTTGCAGCTTGTGAGCTCCAGTTGTTTTTGCTTCAAGGTTTCTCAAGGCATTAAGGCCTTTCGTTGCTTTAGCAAATAAAGTCCCAGTCTAATGTTCCACTTGAATCCAGTAATGTTGCTTATTGCAGGTATTCAGTCCAAAGTTAGTCCATTGTCCAAGTCCATATTCAACATTGATTTGTGAGTTTTCCATCTGATTGTTTTGGTGAACGAGCCTCCATGACTGGAATCACTGTCTCAGCATATTTGTTCAAAACTTTAGGGAGGCTCCAGGAAGGAGCGGGCCTTGATCGGCTGGTACGCTAAACTGCCTCCCGCCCATCGCTGGAGTGAGAAAATAAAATACAAACACAGGCACAGACACAGACACATGCAGATTCACTCTGTACTTGGCACATACAGAACGAGGGCCATCTGTTCATGCATAATTTCACTTTAAGTCTTGGATGTACCAGATTTTATATTTACTTTTGCTGCAAACACTACGCAGACACTTTTGTGTCAGAACATTTTAGAAACAGATTCAACCAGGCCTTCCTAAGGACTTACAATAGCGTCTCCATGCAAAAGCCCAAAATAATAATCTCCCAATAGACTTTGATTTCAACAATGACCTGGGGGTCAACTCACCCTAAGGTCACAACCAAGGTTGTCTCCTTGATAGGAGATCTTACCCGTCTCTAGAGTGAGTCACAAGACACACTCAGGTGTTCAGCATTGAGCTCTGTACTCATGAGGGGTTTGGTTTCCTCACCTACCATAAGGGGACAGTTATGAGATCATTCCCGTTGAATTGGGGCTATTGCAGCAACTTTCTGGGCATAATAGATGAAACAGTTAAAGTAGCAACTCATCAATAACAATTTGAAACAGATGCTGCAATTATAGTTCTGACCATCAGATTCTTCTTTAACCAGCTAAATAGGTCCCGATTCAAGAAATTTGTCTTGAGTATTTTTCCCCTCAGTCTGAATGTGCTTTACAAAATCATGAATGTGACCTTAATTATTTGGAATACAATGAGTTGTCGATGTGCCACCCTGATAAATTAATATTATTCAAAAATTCACAATTACCCAAATTGCTCATCCTCACTACTGAGCCCCTGTCAATTTTAAATAAATATTTTTCGGCATTGCACAAAATTACAACTTTTGCATATAAGTAAGTATCATAAAGAGGAAGAACTGATTCGATTTTGGATAATGTACTATTTTTAGATTGGCCACCAGGGGCCAAAAACTGAAAAAATTACAGTTTTTATTATATCTCTGCAAATATTTGTCCGATTGACTTCAAATCAAGTGCAAATGAATGGTCATGACCTGAGGATGTGTCCCACGATGACATTATACCTTTTTGGTTCAAAAGTTTGACACAAGGTGGAGTTTTGTCACATAAAATTCACCATTTTTGCTATATCTTTGGAACTATTTTTCCAATTGACATGAAACTATGTGCAACTGCAAGGTCATTACCTCACAACGTGTCACATGATGACATCATACCTGTATGGTTCAATATTTTGCCAAGAGGTGGCATTTGTGATGGAAAATTACCATTTTGGCCATATCTTCAGAACCATTTGACCGATTGACCTGAAATTAAGTTCAAATGAAAGTCTATTCAAGGTCTATTCAAGGATTGGGGAATTGGAGGATTGAAGCCATTCGGGGATATACCCCCAGCCGTCGCCTCCGACGGAATCAGCCTAGTTAAAACTACAGAAGCGAGCTGGTTATGTGTGTGTGAGCTGCTCATGCATGTGTGAACTGAACTGCTTGTATGTTTGTGTGTGTGTGTGTGTGTGCATGTGTACGTGTGCTGCGTGTATATGTGTGAACTACATGTGTCTGTGTGCATTGCTCATGTGGACGTGAACTGCTCGTTTATGTGTGTGTTTTGTTATGTGTGTGTGTTTCTGCTGCCTACATAATATGGTTATTGATTATGATTATTGATGGCTAAATATAAATCTAAATCTAATTGAAGCACTGATTACTAAAACCCCACAAGTCAAGTGTGACTTATGGGGTTTTAGTAATAGGTGCTTCAATTGTTAGTTTACTGATTATTAGTATGAGAAATAAAATGAATAATGATAAAAAAATATATAATCAGTATTAGTGAATATCATGAATCAATATTAGTAAATATAATGAATAATGCTGAAATATAATCCTTTGGAATAGAATATACACAACAGGCGGCATGTTTGTTAATTTTCTAGAGAGGCTATAGTTTTGAAACTGTCCATTTCTGTAAGCACATTTACGCATTAGCAAACATATATCCACTCAAGGACACATATACAAATACAGTAACAGTTCACTGAAGAACAGCTAGTGCCATAACACAGTGCCAATTAAAAAATAAATAAATTGAAGAATACCTATATTCTTTCGTGGCCATGGAAGTATCAGAGGGCTATAGCATTTAAAAAGGTTGCGGAACCAGATAAAGCAGAGTTTTGGTTGTGTGCAGGTGTTTTATGTTAGCAGTTATTCATTTCAACTGAAAGTGCTTGTTCGTATACAAAAGAAGGACACTCATCATGTGGATTCCTTACAGACATGTACATTGTTTGTTCAAGGACAATTTAACAGTATGTTGGGGAAAAATCATTCCAGGAATGATTTCAGAAAGAAGTTCCTCTCTATTGTGAAAATAAAGAATCAGACTTTTAATATTTTGTCATGAAGCATACAAACTATTGTTGAATATAGCAACTGCAAATCATAATTTGATAGTTACGCAAACAGTTCCTTGTTCAGTCTCTTGAGGCAAGAGACAACTTAAAATATTTTTACTCGGTCCAATGTTGTTATATTGAGACACAATTAAACACTGATGTACAGTTTAATCTTCTGCATTTCAAAATAATAATTTTGGTATCATATATTTTATGCAGAAAAAAAGAATAAAATACATCAAAGATTAAAAGTCAGCCTCACAATAATGAACCTCTGCATTGTCTTGTTACCACCCATTGACACCTTTAGCAATGGATTTTTTATGTATAGCGGTCTAGTCATCTATCTGAGGAATCGCACGTCTTCTCCCCCATCAAACTAACAAAGCAGGAAATGCACCTGGCCATTTCTCCCACACACTGAGCACCCTAAAGCCAATGAACCATGTCTCGGCTGCCATAGAGATTGAGGCTTCTTTCAAAGGGATCACATTAAAATGGATCAGCAGTACTGACTGTCTATAATAATAAAAAAACTAATGAAAGAAAGGAAAGATTAATTTACCGTAAATATCTTGTTGAGGGGGCAAAGCTAAATTGAAGCTCTAAGCAAGAATGCTGTCAAATAAACCATTTAATTTCAAGATGTTTGTTTTGGTTTTTTTTTACCTTTTTTGTTCTATGGTTGAATCACCTTAGCAGGATAGTGCAAATTGATTGTCAGTATTATGTCAGTTAAATAACGATACAGAAATAGTCCCAGAATCAATCAATATTTATCCTTTAAATTTAATAAAGAAAGCATGTTGTGACCGTAATTAATTATAGCTATTCTCATCTTTGCTGACTTTTAAACTGTGTTAAGAAAAAAGCAAACAATTCCTGTGCAGTTTTGAATCGAATTCAAGTGCCTACATGATTGAATTCATGTTGCAGCCATTCATGTCTGACAAACTCATCACACTATTTCAAAAATATCTGTCATTTAATTGTACTTTAATTGGATTACATTTCTTTCCAAAAGAAAATAGAGAAATATAATAAGGCTTAATGGGATCAAACCTAAGGTGAGGTGTGATGTGTTCTATAACCAAGTGCTTGGCAAAAGATAAGTATGTCTTAACGGGAGTAAAAATAAACAAATGAACAACAGTCCATCCACCACCAAATCAACCATGAACGACAAAATAAATATTCTACAGTTGGCTTTTGCAATGACAAAAACTTATATTTAGACTGACTTTTAATAAAAGCTGTAGCTGTCACGTGCATTATCTTTTCATGCATGTACTGAATATAGCATATTGCATCCATATTGGATCTAACTGATAATTACACTAATTTTCTAGATCAGGAATATGGAGTTATATCTGTGCCTTAATCCTGACCAAGCAATTGGAGATTTTGAGTCCAGAAAAATAGATTGTACAAGTATACAAATCTTGTTTTGAGGAAAAATTAAATGAGAGCAAAAATAAAACCTTCCTATTGAACAAACAAAAATCCATTCTGTGCTCAAGAAATGTCTTTTTGTTGGCTATGATTAATATGAGCGTGCATAATAACCCCTTTCACTCAGTTTCACCCGATGCCTTCTCACAAACTCATGCTTGACCCGCTGGCAGACCACAGCATGCTCGCTCAAAGCATATCTCTCTCTCTCTCTCTCTCTCTCTAAATCTGCCCGCTGTGTGTGCTCAACTTTGCCTGCACACTCGCTCAAGCTGTGCGCTGTGTTACGAATGTGCCACATAATCAACAAATCACAACTCGGGGGCAGGTGAATTCTAATTGGCTGCATTAACTCCAACTAGGCTTATGCCATCGGAGGCGACGGTTTGGGGTATATCCCCGAAAGCCCCCAATCCTCCAAGTCTCCAATCCTTGAATAGACCCAATACAATATAAAGCCCCTTGGGTCATGACCATTCATTTGAACTTAATTTCAGGTCAATCGGACAAATGGTTCTGAAGATATTGCCAAAATGGTAATTTTCCATCACAAAGCTCCACCTGGTGGCAAAATATTGAACCATACAGGTATGATGTCATCATGTGACACGTTGTGAGGTCATGACCTTGCAGATGCACATAGTTTCATGTCAATTGGACAAATGGTTCCAAAGATATAGCAAAATGGTGAATTTTATGTGACAAAGCTCCACCTTGTGTCAAAATTCTGAACCAAACAGGTATAATGTCATCGTGGGACACATCCTCAGGTCATGACCTTTCATTTGCATTTAATTTCAGTTCAATCGGACAAATATTTCCAGAGATATGATAAAAACGGTGATTTTTCAGTTTTTGGCCCCTGGTGGCCAATCTAGAAATTGTAAATTGTCCAAAATCAAATCAGTTCTTCCTCTTTATGATACTTACTTATATGCAAAACATGAAATTTCTTATTGAAATATTACTGAAGTTATCGCGTTAACACGTTGGGGGGGCGGCAGCGGTGGCGGCGGTGCAGCAGTGCAACCTAATTCATTTTAAGATTGCACTTGATCCTAATGTTTTCAGTGTTCCAAAGAATAGGTTGCATTTACAAGGAAGCATAGTTACACACTGGTTGCCATGCCAAGCGATCATCATTAATTTATTAAATTGCCAACGCTTTTTACATCAACGCATTAGTCATTGGTTGATTAAGTAAATTGGTTATCAGTGCGTTGTGAAAGTTTGACACATAGCATGCATTTAAATAATTATATGCATGCCATGCGTCAAACTTTCAAGGTAGCAAAGTCATTCACGAGGTTTTTACAGTTTAGCCTCTGAAAAGGAAATGATCTAATTAAACAAAATCTACGTAAACCTTATTTACAAAAAGTACCACCTTCAGCAGCATTTACAATATTACATTCTACCTCAAGATGGAATTTTGAGAAATTTCAGTTAACTACTGTCCATGCAATCTCATACTGTAGCCCGCCTCACTAACGCAAAGTTACGTCTTAATCGTTAATGGCAATGCAGCTCATTTGATGTCCATTTTCTCAGTAAATTTATTCAATCTATTACCCAATTTGTACTCAAAAATTGGTTGAGTGCTAACCTGCATTATGGTAATGTCACTGGTTGTAGACAGAGTTTTACTTTTACATGAGCAGCCTTAACACGCGGACCTGAGTTGGCGATAAATTAAACAATTAAAAAAAATATATGAAAATAAACTTCACTTAAACCATACTTAGACCAGGGTTTAAGTTAAACACATGGAGACCTGACTTCAGAATATGGGCAGACATGTTTAACTAGTAAATACTGACTGGTTCAAAGCACTCATTTGGAATTACAATCCTGCAACTTGCAACTTACAGGAGGGGAAATATAAACATCATAGATACAAGGGGTGATGTATCTATGAAACAAGACAAACCCAGGGACGAGGGAGCACGCAAGCTGCATACCAATCAAAGAAGGCATAACTTCGAATGGAGGCAACTTACTGAATGGGAGTAGACCTGCCACGGTGCTAGAACTGGGAATTGGGTGGGCACAGACACAACCTTTAATGACAAGAATTAGTCCTGGCGAGTTTGCAATCATTTTCCTTTATTGAAGCATTTTCCAACTATCGTAATTGGCTTCTGAAGACACGGTTTCTCTCCACATGCGATCTAACAGCAATTAAATCAAGGGCTAAATTCAGTACAGTGGCAGAACCAGAACAAAGAACTGGGTTGCACAAAACATCTTTTTAAAACAATTATTAGTCCTGACCTGTTCTCAGTCATTTTCATGATTATCAGAAGGTTTGTTCTGAGAACACTCCACACTTAAGAGGTGCTGCTTGTTCTCCAAAATTAGGTAAGATGACAGTCACTCATCTGGACGCGTATTTTCTGTGCTTAAATCAATGTTATTCAACTGCATACCTGCGCAAATAAGCCGCATGCTTTTTATAGCCTATTTCTCTGCCGAGTGCCACTTTTTTTTTTATCAACCCATGCAATACCGAGAGTGAAAGGCGATATTTCATTGGAATGTGGACCAGTTCAATCAACACAAAGCATTGGTCTATTCATAAGTAAATTATTTTTCTGTACCGAATTTAGCCTGTGATTTCATCGCTGTTCACGTATGGAGAGAAACCGTGTCTTCGATTGTTAATTATGATAATTGGAAAACGCATCAACGCGTCAATTAAGAGAATGATTGAGAACTCGCCAGTGCTAACTCTTGTCATAAAGGGACGTGTCTGTGCCTAACCAATTCCTAGTTCTTGTGCCGTAGCAGGAGTAGAAACAGAGGGAATTCACGCAAGGGTTGTGACAGTACTCTTCATAATGTGCGCCACCTGGCAGCCCTGGGTGGACCTCTTACGCTGGTGGAGGAAATCTTGATACAGGGTGGAGTCTAAGATGTTCTACTCTGGGACCCAGGAATGCTCTTCTGGCTCATACCCTTCCCAGTCCACCAAAAATTGGAATCCGCTTCCCCTATGCCAGGCGTCCAGGATCCAGTACATGTTGTAGATGGAGCCGCCATCGGTGAGCCCTTATGAAGACAGAGACAAAGGTTTAGTTCTTGAAGATTGAAACACTGGTTTACAGAGGGAATAAGGAAGGAGGAGCCTGACAGCTGATGAAGATACTGAAGGATTCTTGAAATGATGAGTGAGCCAATGAATGGGGGAGACCTTCTTTAATGTCTATTGGAGCAGAATATCCTCCACAGCAACCCAAACTTTCTACCCGATTTGATAGGCAGGAGATGGCCCACGATGATCATTCATCTGCTTATGGAAGACGGTTACATGCTAGAATAGTAAAGCACAGGCTCTTTTTCAGCTCCAGTGGGCGCAGCAAATCAGAGCCTAAGCAGAGAGGACTGCCACCTCTCTCTCTTCAGACTGGAATAAAGGTGGTTGGTAGCCCAGATGACAGTGAAATCGAGACATGCTCAAACCAACCACTGGCAAAAAATTGTGAGCCAGCTTCGCCCAAGTTAACAGACAAGACCATCTGGCAGGGTTACCTTTAATTAGGCAGCAAAGAGTCTTTCCAAGCTCCGACTTCAGCCTTTCCACCAGGCTATTGGTTTCTGTGTGGAGTACCGGAAAGAGGCACAAAATGGCACCCACCAGGGTGCAGAGGGCCTTCCAGAAGCAACAGTTAAATTGAGGACTGCGGGCAGGGACCACCTCTTCGAGCACACCATGAAGGCAAAGCACATGTTAAAGGGGAAGTTCAGCAGTCTCTCTGGCAGGGGGTGGCTTAACCAATGAAATGAAGTGGGCTGATTTTGACAACCAGTCAACAATGGTAAGGCTGTCGACCAAAAGCCCATCAAAGGGGGGTAATCCCCTGGCAAAATTTATGGCTATGCAAGCCTACGGTCCACGGTAAAAAAAAAAAAAAAAAAAACTGATTGAAGAAACGCTTTTTTTTTTTTACTATGTAGCACAAATCTACATTTTTTGGAGAATAGCTTGTGTTTGGCATAGTAATTCGCCCATTTTGGTTCCAGGTACATTATATTTTTTGAGTGGGTGGGAACCAGAGGTTGCCATTTGGGCTTTGTTGACAAAATGAGTTATGTCTCACAATGCTTAAATCATAAATATTTATGTAATGATGCGCCTCCAGCTGTCCAGCTCACTGTTCTACTAAATTGTGGACCGCACTTCATTAATTATTTTATTATCACTCACACCTGTTCCTCATCACCACTGGGTGGTAGCAGTGTATATTTAAGACTGATCTTCACTGATTCTCATTGTGAAGTCTTGTAAAATCCACGTCTGCATGGCATTGTTAAGTCTTGTTTAGAATTTTTCTCCGTATTTGTGTATCAAAATTCTTAACTCTTTAAGCTTCTTGCTGTTTATGTTAATTGCAGCACTGCATTATTAAGGAACCTTGTTTCCTTTTATTTTCTTATTTGTAATACTTTGTTACAGCAGCTAAAGCCTGGAATCTGTATGACTTATAGAGTTAAAGGGAACTCACTTCTTCTTTTGTTTTGTATTGCAATGTTTGTGCCTGCTGCTGGGCAGTAGGCATAATAAATACAACCATGTCCATGCTTGCACCTGATTCCAGTCCTTATCTTCCTGTCCCCCATGCATCTGAACTGTGCCTGCAGCACAACCATACAATTTAACATCAGCCACATGTTATTTTAACCACACAAATCAATCTGGCAAACATCTGAATTTACTGAAGGCAGTAACTTTGAACCTGTATTCCTCAGAACTCTTGATTTGTGGGTTTGTAGACTCTGATTCTCAACCACTCATTCATTGCTTGTAATCTTCGAGAATTTCACATCAATCTTTGGATTTAAAAGTTATTTTTGACACAGTCTCAGTGAAGAAACCTTGTCTTTAAATCATCAAAATGACTGCAGGCCTATTGGCCACAGTTTCATCATCAGCGTTTGCATCGCCCTTCTTGATTATTGCTGTACAATAATGGCAAACTAATAATGTGAATAACAGGTCAGACTATAATGTTTGAGATATTCGTTTGACTACGTATTTTTGATTTTCCAACTACTGCCCACTAGTCTTAAAACGGGAAAATATATTTACATCCTGCTACAACAACCTTCAACTAAAAAAATTCATTCTCTCCCCTCCTCCTTCCCCATCCCCCAACCTACTCGGGCAACGGGAAAAAACGGCATAGTCTTAACAGTCCAGTGTTAAAATCAGTTCCTTTCATCCATTCTTTCAATCACACACTGGCCTTGAACCCCTTCAATGGTTATAATTATGTTAACTGTCACTTTTCTTTGCTATTGAAAAATAAGCATTTTAAAATAATCCCGTCTCCTTCTGGCTGGAGGCTGTCTGATTGTGCAGCACTGAGTGCAAGATACGTTCTCCCTAAATACCATCCAAACATTCCCTGCTTTGAGGTACGAGGATGCACGTGCAACCAAAGCCATTATTAATGAGTTGAATTGACCAGACAGGCACTTGGCGTCTATTCAAATGCCCTGCACAATTATCCGCTTTCCCTTTTTTTTTTCAAATTTACATTTTCTTTGTATTGTCATTATCTCAAGAAAATTTCACTTTGACTTATCAACAACAACAAAAACAACAACAAAATGTGCTACCAGCAATTAAGCACTGCTAAGCAAAATTTAGTTGGTCTAGAGAAGTTCATTTTTGTGACAATACTTGTCTTAAACAAAGATTATTATGTAACCTCCAGGTAGTCATCCATGTTATTTGCACAGTTTTTCACAAGTTGGCTAGTTCTTTGATAGTAATACCATTTTTGACCAGTTTTCTTGTATTGACTGTTTTTATTTATTTTATTTTATTGTATTTATTTTCTTGTCTTATCTTCTGTTTATAGTGCATATCACACCTCAATATTAGAAGTAGTTAGCAAAATAATGAGGCAATTTAATCATTTCATCTCATAAAAATGAAATAATTTCTTTTGGCCAGAGTTTCTGAAAATACTGCAGATATGAATAATATGAAATATTTCAAACTGTAGAAAAACTGAAAAAAAAAAAACAATGTAATGAGATATTAGTGAAGGTTTAGGGAACAATTTCCCATTTGACATACCTCATGCTTGACTCCAGGGTCTTTTGAATTAATAATCTCTGTCCTCATCTGATGACTGTTTTCTTCAGTCAGGATTTGCTGTAATTAATTACAACCTAATTGACTGTCTTCACTTGGCTAATTAATGTGGGAACTGCTATCATCAAGGAGCACATAACTAAGAATTGTATTACTCTGCACAGCTAATATAGATGGGCTAATAATAGTTGCCACACTCGGTTTTTTTGTGCTGTTTTCAAGACGAATGCAAGACACTCACAAAATTGAGTTATATCTGTTCCTTGTTAGTATCTCTTAAATTGGTCACTACAGTCAACAGTATTTAATTAAATAATAGGCTAACCTTTCTTAATGAACCCTATTTTGAGAGATCTTTTGAATTAATCTAATGTTATGTCTGAACAGGCACTCTAGCTGAGGAGCGGATTGAATTAATCCACCAGCTAGGTAAGTTATCATGCAGCACATATCTCCAACACCAGAATCAATACCATGAAATTTAATCGCTGTTTTGTGTGACATCATGTTTTGAGATCAATACCCTGATGTGGTCGAAGTCACAATAATTTAAGGTGAGAAGACTTTATTTTTTTAATCCGCGAGAGTAAAGAAAATGGTGTCTCATATTTTATTTAACAGCATGACATGGTTTAAATATTTCATTTTTCTAAAATCAAAATCTTTTTTTGAATAATTGAGGAGAGAAAAAAAGAGTGTTTTGATTTACTTGCAGATCTGTGGGAATGCAAATTCAGTGTACATGTGAACAAGTTATGCATTGATGGAGCAAGTTGTCACAATGCACACCCCTAACGTACCTCTCAATGCTGAAAATACTGAAATAAGATATTAAAATCTAAATGAAATAAAATGTGTCAGAGCCTTCCGTCTTTCCTTTGGAGTAACATTTATTTCATTGTGATGAGTTGCACCCAAGATATGTAAGAAACAAAGGAGTGTTTGTCCCACTCTCCCCTACCACTGAACTTGCACAGAAAAAATTTGCAATTGCTTTATGTCTCATTGCATCCCACTTATTGAAAATTAAACTGTAAATTCTGTCTTGTTCAGATGTAAAACCCTTACGCACTTCTTGTTGGAGCTCTGGGTGTTTTTTCCCTGCCACAGTTCGGGGTGATGTGCACAGCGATTCAGATTTACTACAGCAGAAAATGTGGCAAGATTCCCCAAGATATTTACCACCAATGGGAGAAATGCCGACCATGTCTGCTGCAGCTCTCCAAATACAGTTACACTGACCTGCTGCTCACTCTGGGGTTAGGGTGCACATAGTTGTGGAATTCTAGGGCCTTGTGTTAGTCAAAACCCATAAACTGATAGACAACCTCTCAGAACAGAATCAGCGGCAAACAGGCCAAAGAGATAGTCAAGGGATCCTGTCTAGCCTTTTCAGTTGAATTAAAACCCCATGATGTTTCATCTGAAAATACACATGAACTCCATTTACTGAAATAGCATCCATGACTCTCAGGCCCAGCACTAAAACAGGGACAGACATGTCCCTTTATGACAGTCAGGACAGTCCTGGCTAGTTGTCAATCATTTTCCTTTATTGACGCGTTTTCCAATTATTGTAATTGGCAACTGAAGACACGGTTTCTCTCGGGGTGGAGAAACATCCATTTTAGACAATTATTAGTTCTGATCTGTTCTCGGTCATCCTCATGATTAACAAAATTTTCATTCCGAGAGCACTCCACACTTAACAGGTGTTGCTTGTTCTCCCCGATTAGGTAAGACGACAATCATTCATCGCATATTTGCTTAATTTAAATCAATGTTATTCAAAATTACTCTCAGTATTGAGTAAAATAAAGTGCTGCACTTGTCAGTGAAATAGACTATAAAAAGCATGTGGCTCAAGCTATTTTCGCAGGTATGCAATTTGGAATTACGTTGAATTAACTCCACACATTAAGTCCACACATAACCAGCTGAAATAAAAGTAAATGGATAATTGGCCAGTCTCATTTTCAAAATATTAATTCATATGCAGAAGCCCATACCTTTTTAAATGCACTTTTCCTCAAAGCCCTTGTTTGCCTAAAACATACCTTTGTAATCAACATGCAGAGGTGCGGTCCTTCATGATAGGAATAGTACTTATTACACAGAAATTAAACACATAAATGCTCAGGAGAGCTCCTGTAAAGAGTACATTTGAATCAGAGCATTAGAATTTGGGAGCAAACTGAACACAAAAACTGCTGACTTTGTCAGGCTTACATTCAATTAAGGATCTTTTTTTTGTTTGTTTGTTTGTTTGTTTGTTTGTTTCAATTACAGATAAACTTCTGAAGTGAATTCCTCAAGGGTGTTGTTCCATAATCATAATTTTCTTAAAATAAACCCCTGAGGATTCCAGAAGTTACTGAGAGCTCAGTACTGGTGTAATGAAACAGATTCACACAGGATGGAAATTCTTTCATTCTTGTGGCTTAAACTAACCCCATTCCAGGGTTTGGGTCAAAAAAGACCCCAGGGAAGTGTTGACTGGGGCTTAAACACAATCTCACTGGCTAATCTCCTCCCTGCTCCTCTGTTCAGCTCACTTTAAAGTGTATTTCTCAGATGGGCCGGTAATGGTTACATTCGGTCAAGAGTGGAAGAAGCAGTGGTCACTTGGAGCTTGAAAGAATAACAAACAAGACAACTTCATGCACACAAGTGTGCGAAAATATGGAAGTGCACACACATTTCCAAGTCCTCGCTTCTATTGCCTTAAAAGAATGTGATAAATTGAGAAATTCTTGGTTGTCAGAACTCAGAATTCTAATGTTTAAGATTGACCTGCACATACCATAAAATTACTATCACCATTGATAACCTTGATGATGCAGTTGAATTTCTGACCGTCAACTGATGGCTTACTGATTTGAACTCAAAGAAGTTACAAAATATTGACCATAAATGTAATTATTTTTTTGTTAGGTGTTAAACAATTAATTCTTAACATCTCCACTGCAACTATTAATTTAGGTAGTTAACTGAGTAAATGATGCTAATTTAATCCATCAAATGGTATGAAGAACATTCCTCCTAGACATAAGAAGAGGTCTGGATGCAGAATGTGAACTTTCAACCTTTTGGGTCAGAGACTGGCACACTAATGGACTCCAGGACTCAACACTGCAGTAAAGGAAATATTTTCTGTCAGTCGCTCTATTCTAAATAGTCTCAGTTGTTCCCTGGCTTATATTCTCAGATAGAGTAAAAAGAGGAGAAGGCTATTCTTTCCTTTTGTTTTTCAGACAAACTACAGTAAGCGTCGGGCCAAAAAAATGGCAAAAGCATTATATTATTTACAGAATTTTCTGTTGTTTTCATGTAATTCACACTGGAAAGTTTTAATGTTCTAAAATTAGAGGTAATTATGACTGGCTGAGGACCCCATAAGAAGCAAATATTTTAGAGGATTGGATTTTTTAAAATTATTATGCAATGCTGCCCTCCCATGGTCATAAGGTGTGTGGCCAAGAAAATATAGACTGCTTGACCAAATTCCCAAATACTTTACAAATAAGCATTGTAAAGTAATGACGAAAATTTTTGGCAAAATCTTTGGAAATCCACTCAGAAGAAAACCCCACTCACTATTAGCATTATAGTCAGCGTGAAATTCCTTGTGATAAGGGCATTTTCAAAGATTTTACGCACTCAAGTTAAAGTGAGCAAGCTACTCCATACTCAGGGCCCGCAGAACCCAGAGGAAAGTAAAAATGGAACAAAGCCGTGGCTTATTTAAACAGGGTAATTTGATCTTGGCACTCGTGAAATTATTTTGTAGACAGGTGCCAAAACAGACAATAAGTGAAAAGCGAATCTATCAGTTGATAGAAAAGCAATCTGGTCCTATGGATAACTGTGTGAGGAGATCCTGATGCAGTAGAATCTTGTAGAATCTTATCCACAAACCATGATTCTGCAGTGTCACTCTGCTCACAGCCCTGAACGGACACCTGTTCATGCTTTTCAATTTCATTATGTACTTAGGGGTGAAGCGAGAAATTCTGGGCACTTGATGAATATTATTCTGGGCCTCAAAGTTACTCATTGCTTTGGGAAAAAATTCCCCTCTTTAAGAAATTTTGTGATAATTTGGGGAATTTATTAACAATACTGTTTTGCAAATTCTAAGTACATTTTTGGTCTATTTTGCACTAGACCTATTCGTGGGATCACTGCAGTAACTTTAAATGCATCAGTCTACTTGTAAAATCTACTAAATTTAATAAATCTCAGTTAAGCCATCTGCTGTGATAGTACTTGGGTAAAGGCAGAAAATCCTTTAATTTCACCTTGGGGCAGTGCCACTCTGAGCATGTAACTGAAAATTACCCGAAGTCAGGAAATTCACTCGAAATTACCGGGAAATTCCCTCCATCACCACCTTTTATCCCACAAGTGACAGCCTGAATTCTCCTGTCACTAATTAAAAATTTATTTCAACTGGCTGTTATAAACACATGGAGTTGTATCTCATGACATTGATGTACTCAGGAACTCCTGGATTCTTCTTCAATAATAACCTTTGAGTAAAATGTTACAGACCTTCAATATTCAACCTTCAAAGTCACCCTTGTGACACAAGTTGTGCATCTCTCACAAATCCATACTCGGCATGAATGCAAAAATTTTTAATTGTTTTAAGCAAACCTCAGATGATCTTTTTAGCAAATACTGGAGCCATGTCTTCTCGTTTTGTGACTTCAATAAATTACTGACAGCACACAGTTAATGTGTCCTGGCCTCGTATAAAGCCAGTCACTATGTATGAGACCGCCTCTGATAGCAGTCTGACATCACTGTGTTACTAAAAGAAATCTATGCTGTGATTCTTCCCAACGCAGACATGTCAAGTGGATAGGAAACATTAATACTTCCAAAGCAGTCAATACTGCGATAAATACACAGCCGCACATTTAAAAGAGAACATGTATATGGCTGTAGATTATCTTGCTTTTAGTGATAATAGTTTGGTCTCTAACATTAGGAACTCTCTTGAAAACAGATTACGTTCAGCACTTAGAATAGTGCAATTGTTGGCTTTTGATAAGAAGGAAAAAACATATTTAAAATTGAACATATATCACTGAAAATGATGTGAAAAGCCATTCAGTGCTCCACCGATGGTCTGAGTGGCATTTGGAAAAGAAAAGGGCTGTGACATTATTGTTTCAATAATGACATTAGATTGATGGCCTCTGAGTGTCAGTGTATGGAATGTTCCTCCATCATATGGGCAACTAATGAACCCAGACAATTAATTTATTCCCCACAAGAACACACGAGTCTCTGATCTTGCTTTGACGAAATAAATATTCTGTGCACCGCTATAAACTTGCACTTTTTTGCCAGGTATTTCAACTGTAAGCTGAGTCCTGCTCGCATTCAACTGTGGTTTACTCCTGACATACACAGAACTTTGTTGTAATTCTTTTTGTAAAATTCCAGGTAAAATAACTGGCAAAAGGAGTTGCCAGTTAAATTAACTGGCAAAAAAAGCTGTGAGTTTATAACATTGTAGTGCTAGAATCTATATTACAAAGGAAACTAGATTAAACAGAATACTCTACAATGCATTCCTTTAAATTAAATATGGACATTTTTGAAAATACACTATTGCCAAATACGTAGTTTGTGTCACCCATTACATATCAATGAGGTAAAAAGATTAAGATAATCTGACTTTTACATGCTGAGTGTTCAAAAAGTACAGAGCTGTGTAAATGTATTTGCCCCTTTCCTGATTTTTTTCTATTTTTGCATATTTTTCGCATGTAAATGTCTCAGATCAAATTAATTTTTAAAATGACACAAAAACAATCCTAGGAAACACGAAATGCAGATTTTAATGATAATTTCATTGATTGAAGAAAAACAATCTATCCAATTCTACCAGGCCTGAGGTTAAAAAGTAATTGCCCCCTTAGTTACTTAATCAAATAATTAAATAAATTAAATTGATAATTGGGTTCAGTTTCACTATATACACCCAGGCATGATGATTGTCAGCAATGCTAAATCTAAATATCGCTACAATAGAACCTGTCTGGCAATATCAAGTTGTCAAAAAGCAACACATGACGCCACAATCTCAAGAAATTCAAGAACAGAAGAGAAATCCATAGCATCTATTAGGCTGGAATGGGTTACAAAGCCATCTCTAAGGCTCTGGGACTCCAGCGAATGGTGATGAGAGCCAGATGAAGAAGACTTGTGACTGTGGTGAACCCTCCTGAGAGGGGCTGGCCCACCAAAATTCCTCCAAGAGCATATCAACAACTCATTCAGGAGGTCACAAAAGAACTAATGTGTAAAGAACTGCTGGCCTCACTTGCCTTTGTTAATGTCAGTGCTCACGATTCCACAATAAGGAACAGACTGGGGAAAGAAATGGCATCCATGGGAGAGCCGCAAAAACCACAGCTGACCAAAAAGAACACAAAGCCTCATCTCTGCCAAAAAAAAAAAACATCTTGATGACCCCCAAGACTTTAGGATAATATTTAGCAAACATGAATTAAAAGTAGAATTTTTAGAAGTCACTGGTCGCATTACATCTGGTGTTAAGTTAACACATCATTCCATAATCAGAACATCACTCCAGCAGTCAAACACCGTGGTGGTAGTGTGATGGTCTCGGGTTGCTTTGCTGTTTCAGGACCTGAGTAATTAGCCAGAATTGATGGAATCATGAATTCTGTGTTCCACCAGAAAATCCTGGCGGAGAACATCTGACCATAAATTTTTTTGTGGATCACGTGTTTTAGATTTTTTTCTTTTATTGTTTTTTTACCTCCGCCAAGGAGATTATGTTTTTGCCTGGGTTTGTTTGTTTGTTTGTTTGTCTGTTGGTTTCCAAAATAACTCAAAAAGTTATGGACAGATTTTGATTAAATTTTCATAGATTGTACAGATTGGTATAAGGAAGAAATGATTAGATTTTGGTAATGATTCGGATCTCCATCTGGATCCAGGAATTTTTTGAAGGATTCTTTAACATTGGGAGACAGGGCCATTTTCGACATTAATGCATATAAGTCCATCAAAAATGAAGCACTTGGCACTTGGTCAGGGCACTTGGAAAAAAAATACAGGACAAGTTTCGAACATATTCTATAATATATCAAAGACTGATCCTGAAAATGGAATAATTCCGGATACTATGATACTATGATCCAGAATACGAAAGTAGGGGACCTTCGGAACTTTCATTATAGGAAGAGAACAAATGAAGCTACCAACATGCGACAAACACCATTATATAGCCAAGATATTGCAGTATTAGGAAGGTGTCACCGGATTTACTGTATCTTCAAAAGCCAGGGAACTAGTTCCAGAAGAAAACCACCATTATGGAAAATTTGATTTTTGCGAATAACTACTGAACTAATATTGATATCATTATGAATTCAGTTGCTAATGGTATTTTTTCTTGGTCAGGGAATCTGAAAAAATAGATGAAATACTTTTGTAAATGTAGGACTAATATTTAAGTGTAAATCACAACATGAGGGGAAATGTTGCATCATAAGAAAAAAAACAAAACAAATGAAGCTAGAAACATGCAACAGACATCTTTAAACAGCCAAGACGCTGTGGAACTAATATTGGTATAGCATTATGAATCAAATTGCCATGTTTTCATGGTCAAGGAATCTAAAAATGAAGATAAAATAAATGTAAGACTAATATCTATGGTGGAAGTTGCAATATGGAGGGAAATGTTGTGCTTGGCGGAGGTCTGCGCTCTCCGAGTGCTTTTCTAGTTTATTTTTTATTTATCTTTTTACATTTTTTAATTAATACTATTTGTTTTAGTTTATTTGATTATAGGTTTTCTCTCTCTCATTTTCTTTCTCTCTTTCTCCCCTTCTCTGGATGTTGTATTATTGTCTTGGTTACCATCCTGAGTTCTGGTTTTTATCCTTTTGAATTTAAAATGATCATTTAAAAGCTAAATTGTGTTTACTCATGTTTTGCTTGTTTCATATTATAATCAGCTTGACAATCTGAAACATTTAATTATGACAAGTTTGCAAGAAAGAAGTTGGGAAGAAGGTAAATACTTTTTAACTGCACTGCATATGTCAATTTACATTCAAAACACAAAGACAAATTAAATTGTTGTGCAAAAGTATGTTGTGCGATAGTGTATTTTAAAATCAGTACTGAAATGTTGCTCATACAGCGGGTAGAATATTAGAGGGCTGAGTCTGATGCCAATTTTTAGCCAGCTAACTCACTCTAACTTTGCTCCACGCTACAGAAAAGAAGTAAAAAACGGCCCATATTGACTGTCCATACAGATACGCAAAATAATTTAGCTATAATTTTTTGGAATGCTGGTGTCTTGACCACTTGGGGGTTGTGGTTAATACAACTGTTCAGTGACTTCTTCTGAAATTTTGGATATGTATGCATTACATTTCCAGAGAATACAGTCTGTAGTTAATGCAGGCACATTCAGTCCGGAGCATGGGTACATTGTTCTGTTCACTTTGTGGACATAAAAAAAAAATCCTGTTACGTATAACCAGGCCCTCACTTCATCTTTAACAAAATAGACCAGTGGAATTACAGCCCCAATTGCGAAATAGTTGGGACAAAGTGTAAATTGTGAATAAAATGACTTTCAAATCACACTAGCCAGTATCTTATTCACAATAGCGCAGAAATAACACAGCAAAGGTTGAAAGTGAGAAATTTTTGCAATTTTATCAACAAAATGAGCTCATGTCAAATTTGATGGCAGCTACAGGTCTCAGAAAAGTTGGGACGGGGGCCTGTTTACCATGGTGTAGCATTCCCTCTTCTTTTTAACACGCAGCGGAGGCGTCTGGGCATTGAGGAGACAAGTTTCTTGAGTTTAGCCATTGGAATTTGATCCCACTCTTGTTTAATACAGGCTTTCAGATGCTGGAGAGTTTTGGGTCTCCATTGACAGACCTTTTGTTCAATTATGCACCAAATTTTCTCAATCGGTGAAAGATCAGGACTACAGGCAGGCCAGTTCAACAACCGGACTCTTCTACTATGAAGCCATGCTGTTGTAATAGCTGCTGTATGTGGTTTTGCATTTTCCTACTGAAATACACAAGGCCTTCCCTGGAGTAAATATCATCTGGAGGGGAGCATATGTTGCTCTAAAACCTTAATATACCTTTCAGCATTCATGGTGCTTTTTAAAACATGCAAGTGTCCCACACCATATGCACTAATGCATCCCCATACCATCAGAGATGCTGGCTTTTGAACTGAATGCTGATAACAGGAGGGGTGGTCTTTCTCCTCTTTAGCCCGGAGGTCACGACTACCATGATTTCAAACAAGAATGTCAAATTTGGACTTGTCTGACTTGCCACTTTGCTACAGTCCATTGTAAATGAGCCTTGGCCCACAGAACACGGCGGCACTTCTGGATGACAGAGTTTTGGGTGGCATCTGTAGATGGCATGGAAGACTGTATTTACAGACAGTGGTTTCTTGAAGTATTCCTGGGCCCATTTAGCAATGTCAATGACAGAATCATGCCGTTGAGTGATTCAGTGGCGTCTGAGAGCCCGAAGTTCACAAGCATCCAGTAAAGATCTTCAGCCTTGTCCCTTATGCTCAGAGATTTTTCCAGATTCTCTGAATCTTTTGATGGTGTTATGCACTGTCGATGATGAGACCTTCCAAGCCTTTGCAATTTGACGTTGAGGATCATTGTTTTTAAAGTATTCCACAATTTTTTTACATAAGCCTTCACTGGTGGGAGAGCCTCAAGCTATCTTCACTTCTGAAAGACTCAGCCTCTTCAAGACATCCCTTTTATTGCCAGTCATGTTACACACCTGATGCCAGTTAACTTAACTAGGCTTATGCTGTCGGAGGCGACGGCTGGGGGTGTATCTCCGAACGCCCCCAATCCTCCAATTCCCCAATCATTGAATAGACCTTGAATAGACTTTCATTTGAACTTAATTTCAGGTCAATCGGTCAAATGGTTCTGAAGATATGGCCAAAATGGTAATTTTCCATCACAAATGCCACCTCTTGGCAAAATATTGAACCATACAGGTATGATGTCATCATGTGACACGTTGTGAGGTGATGACCTTGCAGTTGCACATAGTTTCATGTCAATTGGACAAATAGTTCCCAAGATATGGCAAAAATGGTGAATTTTATGTGACAAAGCTCCACCTTGTGTCAGAATTTTGAACCAAACAGGTATATTGTCATTGTGGGACACATCCTCAGGTCATGACCTTTCATTTACACTTGATTTGAGGTCAATCGGACAAATATTTCCAGAGATATGATAAAAGCAGTGATTTTTTCAGTTTTTGGCCCCTGGTGGCCAATCTAGAAATTGTAAATTGTCCAAAATTAAAGCAGTTCTTCCTCTTTATGATACTTACTTATATGCAAAACTTGAAATTTCTAATTGAAATATTACTGACGTTAACGCGTTAACACATAGTGTAGCGGCGGTCAGACCAAAAACATAATATCCCCGGAACCCCATTCAGCGTTCCGGGATATAATTACTTGCTAAATGTTCTTTCAGCTGATTCTCTTACATATTAATTGCTTGTTCAGCCCTTTTTTTGTCTGTGTCCCAACTTTTTTGAGACCTGTTGCAGCCAGAAAATTTGAAATGAGCTCATTTTGTGGATGTAAAATGTAAAATGTCTCAGTTTCAACATTTGAAATGTTATCTATGTTCTATTGTAAATAACATATTGGCTCATGTGATCTGAAAGTCATTGCATTTTCATTTTATTCACAATTTACACTTCATCCCAACTATTTCGGAATTGGGGTTGTACAATTATGAGCCAAGGGGGCCACAATTTTATCTCTAGCCCTATCTAGTGTCAAATTCCTTTTAACCATGGTCTGGGGTGAGTTCCTGGTGTGTACAGATGTTACATATAGTGAAAATGATTTTGCCCATACATTTCCACACATGCAATAAATGCATGCATGCGCATACATTCAAAAAATATGGGCAGTATACTCTTTCTAAAATTGATCAGTCAACTCTAATGATATTTATATTATGTACAGACTGGTTTCAGTCAGGTAGGACATTGTGATAATCTGCCAAAAAAGGATTGATCTTCTATCAGGTTCAAATGTGTCTCACGACTGACATTTAAAGAAAACAGCAATATTCTTAAGGCAGAACATTTTTCAGGAAACGGGCTGTGCCACTTCAGTCTAAAAATATTAAGCATTGGAAATACTTTGTTTCGAAACATCAGTTTAGATACCCAGTGCTGCCGTTTCTCAGGCAGGAAGGGTGGGTCTGATGGCTTAATCCAGTGACACAAAACTGTAAGCTCTATAAACGCTGAAGTAAGGACAGAAGAAGAAAACAGCACTGAATCTGTTGATCTTTAGCCTGGCTGGGGTACATATGGAGGCTGACCACCTAAATGCAAAGTTCTAGTTAAACATTGTCCCAAAGTTTGCGTTCTGCCTTCTGTTGTTTTTACACGAAAGGGCCCCGCGATTGTTGGAGCCCTTATTGACTTTGTAATTAAACTATTTTAACGTCGGGATTTTGTAATCATTACATTTAAAGCCATCTGTTCCAGTCTACAGACTGAAATGGATTTTCCACTTGAGTAGTTAAAGGATAAGGTGGAAAATTTCCTTATTCATTTTTTGTGATTTGTATATGTTGCTAACAAATGTTCAAATCCTTACTTAGTCCCTTGCAATAGGCATACACGCTCCCACATATTTATATGTATTGAGCACAGTTTTACAATGGTTCAAGTTCTGCATACAAATACCTCAGCGTATTTAATGTTACTGATTACAAGTTTATTGGCTTCCATCTGCTCTAAGACCAACAGAGCTCAATTTAGTAAATATAAAGAAGAATAAAACAATCTTTTATTCCTTCAGCCTCGCAATGTGATTAAACAGCTTGCTCGTGTCATGGGTTAAACATTGCTATTAGTGCAGGTTTTGGTCAACATCTTTATCTTGACCATATCTCACTCCTATAGCACAATAGAGAAATAAAATCATTTATCTCTTCACTGATAAGGCCCAGCTCTGATCCACAGCTTCTTCAATTGTGTTTCAGGACTGTAATCTCCCATTCAGACTGATGTGGGTCCGGTTTACCCATTAAAGGGCCTTGTATTTCCTGGGCTTGTCAATCTGGCTTTGAAATGAAAGATAAGGTTATTATTCTGGTTTTATTGACTGCCTGTTAGACTGCTGATGAAGCATGTGAGGCTACGAACATCATTATCACTCTGAGAGGACCAACCAGCAGCTAAATTAATTTTACATTTATTTAGTTTAGGACATTTATGGCACAATATTTCGCCTTTGCTGTCTTGACTGAGCGATTTACATTTTAAACGTATGATTTTAATTAATCATAAATGTAGGGAAATGTCAAAGAGATCTTTGCAGAGCTTTCACAAAAATATAAACTGACTTTCTATTTTTAATTCGCTTCATGAGCCCAGTCAAAAGACTACGTGTGCAAAGTGTAGTTTTGATGTGGCTGGCTCTGGACGGAGTATTTCAGTTCATCAGAATCATTCAAAAATACTTTTTTATTAAATTGTACAAAACCTCAGCATTTCGTATATCAGAGCAAGTGCTCTATATTGCAACTTTCAAAGCTCACTGACTGTAGACCTAATAGAGATTGCTTCAGTGAGAGGCATCACATTTCAAGATTAATATTTTCACTGGAACTCTTTATTATCACTGGCTGGCGACTTTTGAACATGATTACAATATCTACAAAATACATAAATCAAACACTTTAGTATCAAGACACAACACATTCACCAAAAAACAGTTCAGATAGATTCAGCATAATACTCCGCATCAGAAGTCTATTACTCCTAGAAGTGAACAAGGGTAACTAAGATTGGGTAGACGGCAATGGCGACCTGCAGCCAAGCATAACACATGATGTGATGTCTGATCACATGGTCTGCATGGCAAATTCACAAAATCAGTCGCTTTGGGCAGAGAAGCCCACCGTCTGAGAAATTTGCTGTCGGTAATTCCCGACGGCTTTATTAACATAAAACACGCTGAATTGTGGGAGATAAATTTATACTGGTTTGCTTTAGGAAAAAAATTTCTATGATTCCGTGCGCCTTATAGCTGGATTTGTTTGTGGACAGCTTGCGCTGCATTCGCGGAGAGCTGTGGAAATTTGGTTGAAACATGATCACCTCCCCTGACAGTTTCCAAATTCACCGCTAGAGGCGCCCAAACTCACCGAATATGATATTAACGGACGAATGCAGTCTACGACACTCAATGAGTCCTTGCACACTTTGGGGATAATAGACTTCTGTCCACATGTATAACAACATAGTTTACATTTTGTAATGGTTAGATCCACCACCTTCACAAAAAAACAAACGATATAACAATTAATCATAATAATCCAACTATAAACGGAGATGTATGTACGCATGTATGCATGTCCTTAGAGTTTCACGGCAACATTACATTGGACTGACTGCAAACTTGGCAGGGGAATGGCTGAGGACCCAAGGACATGTGGTGTGCAGTGTGAAGTCGTTTCACGGAGAGGTTCTCGAAAAATTGCAAAAGAGCTGCGAGCAATACTGGAGGCCAAGAAATCATCCTACTCTGAACAGGCACGTTTAGCATGGGCACTGCACTAACCCACACTGTGCTAGTAATAATAATGATAATAATAGTAACGTCAAATACTGATAATTCTCACAGCCCAGCAACCAAAGTGTCTCTTGTATATGCTTGATGAGGTTCAAGTACAAGAAAAGTCTTTGATATACCACAGGTTTGGCAACAAACATAACTTTTACCAAAAAAAAAAAAAAACAGGTGGATTGCAATATGCTGTTCATACTGCATTGATATACATTTCAAAACTGAAGTGCCTCTAAAGATCTGAGACCCAATCCCAATGACAGATAATACAGATGATGAACAAAAATAGCAGTCGAAAATATCCTACATTATGATCTTCCTGGAGGTCAGTTGAGCACTTTCCATGAAGTTCAAGACCTTACTGGTCAACAGTGTCTAGCAACCTGCGCCAGCAGGTCACAGTTGACCATCTTTGGCCAAGTGTAGGGTGAACTGAAATCAGCCAGTGTTGCATCAATTTCCACTCCATCAGTTCCTTCAATCAATGCGCGAGTTCTCGTCAGTGCAATTTAAAGAGTTTTTCTCAATGCAGTTGGCTCAACAGTTTCGAGGAGTAGCGTCTGAATTAGGCAGCAGTCCACTGGTAAGAAGTCCATCGGAAAACTGCACATACTGCTACTAAAGTGTATTAAGCCCAGATCAGTGTGGCACAAAGGTGAGAGAAGAACTCAATCTGATTTATAATTTTGTAAACATGAAGAGGGAAAACGCAGTTAAAAATTTTGTATGAAGAGGGGCTTATCCAGAATTTGATGCTAGCTGGAGTTTTGTACGGTCCAATGAGAGACATTGAACACAGGACCTTAAGCATTGGCTCGCTCGGTCACAGACCCCCTCCTGTCGATCCCATAAACACAGTGTTGATGGGAGGCAAAGAGGAAACCACCTCTTCAGACGGAGCTCGGTGTGCAAGCAGTAAATCCTGGGAATGAAACTGCGTGGTTTCTCCATACATGCAAGGGGCAGAGATGGAGGAGGGGTCAGAAGGAGCTGAAGAGGAACCTGGGAGGGAAGAACCACAGCTTTACTAAAACAGCCAATGACGCTGAGGAGATGCGTTGCTTTAATCTTACTTAACCAATATGAGATACCTACACATACCATCTCCACCAATGAAAGCAGAAATATAGTCAAAATTTTAAACAGCGATGTTCAAATGTGAATTTATAAACAAGTATTCCCCAATTCTGTTTGTGAAGATATACTATCCTGCAAATTTTCAGTTCAGTTATACTGCAGTCAACCTGTTTCTACCAAGCAGCTGCTCAATACCATCTCAAGCTGTTGAATGAGGTGGGATTTGAGAGAAACCTACAGGATGGTTGACCTCCAGGAACAGGGCTGGAAGCCTCTATTTCACACCCAAATTATAGCAATTTGAAACAAAAATAGCTTTAAAATGGTTTCATTAATAGAGGGGAAAATAATGTTTGAGAGAATGAACATGGCCAACTCACCTGAGGCAGTATGGGACGCCAGCGTTGGAGCATCTGCGTAGAAAGGGCCAGTATTCTTCCTGTTGACATCATCCAGGATATTGAGGGGATCATGCACGTCACTATAGGACGGGACACACCGGATTGAGCTCACGCTGCTGATCACCGACACGTGCTGTTCGACCATAGAACCCAGTCTTTGAACATCATGGTAACCACCGTTTGCATAATATCCTGTAAAATGAAAGGCAAGTTCCTCAGGGATAAGTAACAGGATTCATCCCAACAGACTTCAGTTAAGAAGACTGTTTAGTAAAATTATTCCAAAACTCAGGTACAGTGAGGTCTGGAAGTGGATAATGATCATTTGGAGGGGCTGTTATTACTTGACGGTTCACTCAAAATGGATATCAAACTGTTAGGTTGCATGTGAGAGTGTCGTCGTCCATACTCAGTGAGACGCTAAGTAATTACAGCCCTTTAGCGCACTGTCCTAATCCTAATGAACCCCTCTGCTCAGATATAGATGCCAACGTCCGTAAATTCCGAAGTTTAATTACTAAATAATTCTGTAACTGAATTCTCAAATGTCTTGCTTTGCTGGAATAATTTTCCACAGAAACAAATGCAGATTTTAAAGCCTTAAATAGGCTCGTGCACAACAGGAAAAATTTGCATTATTTGTATTCTGCGCAAAGGGGTTAACTTTACTGTATATGAAAATTAATTTCTATTCAAAGCAAAACTTGGGGGAAAGCTGTACAGTCAGGTGGCTGAAAAGCTAAAATAAAGTAAAATAAAAAAAAGTAATAGGGAGGGCAGAAAATCAATAGGATAATTAACACGAAACAGCACACGAGAGAAGCTGTACGCATATTACAGTATGAATGTAATGAGCAGCAGATCTGAACATAAGCGGCTCGGCAGGCCTCCTCTTGGAAGCACTTGTCATGAGATTGAATTAAATGGCTGTCAAGACTGGCTCTCCAGCAGGTGGACAAGCCGGCGAGACTGAAGATATAGGCCAGGGGTTGAGAGCAGGAGTCAGGCTCAATCTGGAGAAGGAGAGGAGAGACGGATAGCGGCAGGTGGACGAGGTGAAAGGAGGATAAGGCCGGCAGAGCACATGCGGAAAAGGGCACTCAGGCACTGCAGAAGGGCCCTGACCCCCCCCCCCCACCACACTCACCGCTTTGTCCCAAATACGCCGGCCCCTGGCAGGAGGCTCCACCCATCCCATTCCCCATGAACCCGTATCCAGCAGCTGGGTCCAGGATCTGAATGCCCTGAGATTCCTCCCCCAGCTCGGCAGAGGCGCTGAACCCCGACAGCGGCCGCGAGCCATAGGGCGAGACGGCGCAGCTGCCACTGAAATAGTCCTTCGGCTGCGGCTCTTGAGGCTGCTGTTGCTGCTCAGTGAAAGACGGGTAACGGCTGCCGTCTGCACGGGCCTGGTAGGCTGGAGTCAGGCTCTGCGTCTGAGGTCTGAACAGGGCCTGGTAACAGGGGGCTGTGGAGTAAAATCCCGGGCTGCTGCGGGGCAGGGGCTGGCACAGGCCGTCTCCTGGAAAAGCCTGGCACGTGACGTGCGGCTGGAGGCTGCCGCAGGAACTCTGGGACCGGACAGCCATGGGTCCCTGGTTAATCACGCTGCCCCGGTTTACCATGGCGGGAGAAATGGGCGGCGTCATTAGGGGTCCACTGCCCTGCGAGAAGTCCATTTGAGCTGGGATAAAGAGTTATAGAGTGTTTATATTAAGTAACACAGAAAAAAATTTTATAAAGACAAAATCCAACCAAAAACCCCTGTCAATACATACAATTTCCAAACAAAAAATGGGAAGAATGAAGCCTTCCCACAATCAAACAAGTGAGAGAAAGAAATCAAGAGAAAGAGAGAGGAACAGAATAAGAGGGAGGCAAGGTAGTGCACAGGGACTAAGACAAACCCAAAAATTATTGACTTGTCATCACGTTTAATTTTAATAATCTAGTCCTGTCATGCCCAATTTCTGGCACTGAGGAATGTATTGGCCCCACTTAAACTATAACACCTGTATTTTCAAAGGATTTTATATGGTGGCCCCCTTTCCCAGCATATGTACAAAGCAATGAAAAAACCCAGTAGACAGAGCAAATAGCTTTTTGCCTTTCAAGAATTTTTCTCTCAGTTTATAAAGTCACCACTGACTGGGGGGGCCTGAGGGAACACGAGGAGCAGCGTGAGGGACAGAGTACCTGGCAGGGACAGACCATCTGACTGCACCCCCTGGTAGATGGCCATGTTTGTGCCCAGACCGTGCTGAACAGAAAGAGACAGGTAACCGTGCTCCGAGAACGACTCGTTCTTTACGGATGACTCGTTGGACACAGCACTCGGTTTATTGCGGTTGGCAAGGAAACAGGAGCTTGGGGAGGCAGTGAAGGCTGCTTTGCTGGCATCTAAAAAACATTTGAAAAGATGAATGCACCTTCATGTCAAAGACGTATGCTAAACAGTTACTGACCACTCAAGCAGATCAAAAATAGATATTTGATCACAACCGCTATTGAAATTGGATTATACTTTTAAATTTAAATGGTTTTAAATGTTAAAAATAAGTACTGATAAACATGTTCTTTTAATGCGAATGACTACAAAAAATTTGGAAATGACCAGGCAATGTTACTGTTTTTAAAGAAAGTTCTTCAAAGAATGATCATGCTGATCAAAAATAAAGCAAAGAAAGGGATAATGTGAAAAATTTCAATTACTGCTTCAGAGTATCCTTTTAAATTCAGTTTTTATATATGACTGAAAACCCCATTTTGTTGCAGCTATTACTCCAGAGTCCAGCAAGATGATGTGTCACCTCAGTCCTAAGTAAGAAATCCTGTTTAATGAATTTGTCACAAGAAAAAAAATCAAACCCAACTCATAAAAGGAGTATCCAGGGGTATATATTTTCTTTTAACATATGGGGTCCTCTGACTCTGTACTCTGCCAGTCATCACTTGAATATATCTTCTGATGTGTGGCACTGGTAGTAATGTCTTCTATGGGCCTTATAAGAAAAAATGTAAAATTATCTCCTATTTGGTCTTAAGATGTGCTAATCAGAAGAGGACTCAGCCAGGAAGAGGGCCTTCATACTTGTTAATCACTCTGCACATTCACAGCATGCCTGTATAAATACTTCTAGAACCTAAAACTGCCTGCATTAATGTCAGAAAAATAAATGAAAAATAAATTAATTAATTAAAATTACTTAGTTTGCTCTGCTTAAAAAAGTCCTAGAACAGGACATGGAAGTCAAAGAAAGCTCTGTGTTAATTAATTTTTATTATAATTACAATAATTTGCATCGATAAAATATCACAATTAAGTACATTGTCAATGTAGCCCTTCAGTTATCTGTTATTTTTTATATTTTTTTAATAATAACATGCTTATATATTGATCTTGAATATTCAGTTTTGTAATAAATTGAGTGATTTTTACTCAGGCGATGTTGAACAGCAACAGCTTGAAAGCAATTATGTGTTCAAAGGCAATTGCGCTATTTGTTGATGGGCATTCTGGCCACGCAGCATTACAACTGGTCTGCTTCGATTGTAGCTGCCGCAGAAGGACTGTTTTGTTGATGATTGCTGGTTGTTTAAATGTATAAATGAGTTGGACATACAATTAGCTTCGTTACTTGAGAGAATCATAATATCTGTGTAAAATTTGATGTATTTTTATGTAATTTGCATATAAATGTAGTGATCTAGTAAAAAACTTTCTACGGTAAGCCATCTTTTTTTGCATTCAGATAATAGATGAAAGATTGTTGAACACACTGAGACAGTTTTTAAGTCTATTAGAACCTTGCATTTTACTTTATGCAAGGAAATTCTCAAAAATGCCTTAAATAAGAAATTTCGAGATGACGAAAAAACATACTAAGGGCTATTTATCCAATATTTCTTCCCATTAATCCTAATTTTGATTAAAAAAAAACATGTTTGTTACATTACTTTGGTGTCTGTAAATGATTCCCCATGGTGAATAAATCAAAAATAAGACAAACTCTTTGTGGCTTATTTATTATATGCCGATTTCAGGACAGCCACAAGATGATAGCACTGTTACCCCCAGGTTTCCACGGTAACCATAAGTTTTTATTGTTTTTTTCACGTGTAGACATAGAGCTGCATTTATGCCAAATATCTAAGTCAAACCAATGTTAAATGTAAAATGGCGCGATTGCCTTTAAGGGTCAGAGGCTCGCGGCAAGTCATTTGAATATTCCGTAACGCCGGTGTCACCACCAGGGGGACGTTAGGCTTGAGGAAGTTATATGAAACCATGTACTGAGGACCTTTGCTGCATAAGTTTTGAGAAACTTTGATGTACTTGTAGGCCAGCGAAGTTCTGCATCTACTTCTACTTCTCTTTCTGTCCTGAAGAGACAAAATTTTTGTTCTTCATTCAAGACAGTAGCATTCCTCTCAATTAGTCTCAATCTCATGCATAGCATGGCCTAAATATTTAAACGCATCAAATCGCCTAAACGATAAGTTTCAGGAAAAAACTTGTTTGGCTTGTTTGGCTACTACACATAAATGCCAATGCAGTAGCTCATATGGAACTGGAAGAAATACTTCTGCACTATCCTCATGTGTTCTGTGTTTGTGTCTCTCCCTAAACAAGTGAGTCAAGGTCAGACCTGTCCTGTTGGTGCCAAAGTTGAGGCTATTGCTGATTTCCTGGAACCCACGACGAAAAGGGCCCTGCCATTTCTGAAGAATGGCCCATTATTATTGAGATTTCTTAAGTAATTTTTCCATTTTGCTTTTCCCTTTTATGATTTTGTTGTATAATGAAGTGTGATGACAGCCAAACCGCTTTTAAAGATACGATGACGGCTTTTAGCAGTGCTCGCATTCTTTCAGCCAAATTTTCAGAACCACTTTCAACTTTCAACCACTTTTTTTAAAAATAGCTCCTGGAACATCAATTGAACTACACCATGACTGAAAAAATAAGCATTAGTTACGTTACCGGCTGAGCAATTTTTTAAAGTTTATGTTGGTTCTACCTCACTTCTTGTGGTGGTCGCCATTGACCAAAAGCCACAAATTTTTCCATCACGATTGAAAACGCTATGTGGTGGTCTTTGCATCTTCTGATTTTTAACATGGAGATACAATATAAACAAGGCAAAGGTAATGTTCTGGCAGACACTTTGTCCTGTTCGGTGTAACTTTTTATTCAAAATGGCATGTTTTTTATTGTGTGGGTGTTATGTACCATGTATTCTTTGCTAATAAGTCTCTTGTCCTTGGCTGCATTTGAATTCTCTAAAGAGCAAGGAATATTCCCGTTAACAGATATGAATTGGGAACAGCTTGGCTGGTAGCCTTGACAAGGAGTAACCAAAATATCTATTTCATGAAGAAAAAGAGGCAATTAACTCCTTTGTTTCTACTTTCCAGCAAAGAAACACAGGGCCAACCTCGGAAGAAAGGAAAGATCAATTATGGACAAAAATCCCTTGCAACTGTAGCTATAAAATGTGTCATTCATGTCCCAAAGTTTTACAATAAACTGCAAGGGCTACCTTTGCCTTCAAGCTCATGAAGTACTGAGGGAAAGGACAACCAGTTTCTCATGCACATCCTAAAGTACCTTTGAAATAACCATGCAACTTCCTCTTCACCTCTGTGATGTATTATTGCAAGAGCAAGGGAAAGTGGAGAGGAAAGGAAAAAACCAGCTCAATTAAGAGAATTCAAATGCAATCAATATCATATCAAGAGCCAAAAAATAGAAGCTGAATTCATTCATTCAGTTTTAGATTCAGTTTTACTTATCCTTTGACTGCCAACTCTGCACTTCCAAATGGCTGGCAAGTCATGTTTTTGCTAGACTTTGTTTAGTTAAAGTAAATCAATTAACAATTTGCTGCAGGATCACCATCTCTTCTGCATTACTTTTCCTGCCCCTAGAACAGGGAAGTAGTAAGTAGCCTCATAAAATTAATACATTTTATATTATTGAATTAATAAATTTCATGTTATTTAGGCAACAATGTATCAGTTTTGCTCAACACATCAACACATCTGAGATTTAAAGATATCATACACCTCTAAAGTTTCAAAAGTGAAGACATAATTCACTTACCAGCATTTCTCATATACTTATCGAGGAGATTCTGGAGGTCTTGCTCTTTGTCATTGTTGAACTGTGTTTCAATCGCCAGAAGAATATATTCATCCAACAACATTCGAATCAGGTGGAATGAGCCTGCAAGGTCAGAACATTTTTTTCTTCAGATGGCATTAGATATACAACCCCAATTCCAAAATAGTTGAGACAAAGTGTAAAAAGTGAATAAAATCAAAATGCAATGACTTTCAAATCACACCAGCCAGTATTTTATTCACAATAGAACAGAGATAACATAGCAAATGTTGAAACGGAGAAATTTTATGACTATATGTACAAAATGAGCTCATTTTAAATTTGATGGCCGCTACAGGTCTCAAAAAAGTTGGGACATGGGCCTGTTTACCATCATGTAGCATCCCCTCTTCTTTTTAACACAGAGAGGAGGTGTCTGGGCATTGAGGAGACAAGTTTCTTGAGCTTAGCCATTGGAATTTGATCCCACTCTTGTTTACTACAGTCTTCCAGCTGCTGGAGAGTTTTGGGTCTCCTTTGACAGACTTTTCGTTTAAGTATGCGCCGAATGTTCTCAATCAGTGAGAGATCTGGACTGCAGGCAGGCCAGTTCAGCACACGGACTCTTCTAATACGAACCCATGCTGTAGTAATAGCTGCTGTATGTGGTATTGCATTGTCATTCTGAAATACACAAGGCCTTTCCTAAAATAGATGTCGCCTGGAGGGAGCATATGTTGCTCTTAAACCTTTAAATACCTTTCAGCACCCATGGTGCTTTTTAAAACATGCCAGTGTCCCACACCATATGCACTAATGCATCCCCATACCATCAGAGATGTTGGCTTTTGAACTGAATGCTGATAACAGGAGGGGTAGTCTTTCTCCGCTTTAGCCCGTAGGACTATGATTTGTCACCCATGATTTCCAGCAAGAATGTAAAATTTGGACTTGTCTGACCACAAGACACTTTGCCAATTTGCTACAGTCCATTTTAAATTAGCTTTGGCCCACAGAACACAACAGCGCTTCTGGATCATGCTCAACAATGGCTTCCTTTTTGCATGATAAAGTTTTAGGTGACATCTGTGGATGGCACGGCAGACTGTGTTTACAGACAGTGGTTTCTTGAAGCATTCCTGGGCCCATTTAGTCATGACAATGACAGAATCATGCCGGTGAGTGATGCAGTGGTGTCTGAGGGCCCGGAGATCTCACGGGCATCCAGTGAAGGTCTTTGGCCTTGTCCCATACGTCCCATATGGAGATTGTCCCATATGGAGATTTCTCCAGCATCTCTGAATCTTTTGATGATGTTATGCACTGTGGATGATGAGACCTTCAAAGCCTTTGCAATTTGACGTTAAGGAACATTGTTTTTAAAGTTTTCCACAACTTTTTCATGCAAGCCTTCATAGGTTGGAGAGCCTCTGGCCATCTTTACTTCTGAGAGACTCAGCCTCTCTAAGACATCCCTTTTATAGCCAATCATGTTACACACCTGATGCCAGTGAACTCAATTACTTGCTAAATGTTCTTTCAATTGATTCTCTTATATATTAATTGCTTTTTCAGCCCTTTTCCACCTGTGTCCCAACTTTTTTGAAACTTGTTGCAGCCAGAAAATTTGAAATAAACTCATTTTGTAGATAAAAATGTAAAATGTCTCAGTTTCAACATTTGAAGTGATATAGATAATTTTTTTTTGGGTAAATAAAAAATCATTAAAACGCATACAGAAATGTGTTATACATAGAGTAGAACCAAGGACACCCCCAAAGAGCTCAGTCTGTCCCCTCCAAAGCAGAAGCTAAATATTATAAATAAACAACAAATTGGAGGTTGGGTTGCCCAACACACACACTCACAAAACGTACACTAACACACACACACACACACACACATATGCACACCCACACACTCACTGACACACGCAGCTAACACACACAAGAACACGCACAAATATATAAACATGTGTGGAGGAATAATGATATTTAGTAGCTTTTAAGAAAATGATTTTAAATTTGCCTTGCAAATGATGGCAATGAGCGTGCATCTTTGATAAGCTGCGGGAGTGTCGACCAGAGACTGGGGCCCCTGTGGAGGAAACTGCGGTGAATCAGCCCCCCACTAATTGGTCCATGATGAACATCATTACGCTGACGAGTATTATGCGCGTGAACTTCATGATTATAGGTAAAGAACGATAATAATGGCTTCATTAATAGGGATTGATTAAATAAAAAGATCACTTTGACCATAGCCATCTGGTATATATCCTCAAGTTTGAGTATACCAAGGCCTTTAAAGAGCGGTGCTGTTTCATTATATTTAGCTCCAGTATTAATATCTGTGTTCTATTTTAAATAACATATTGCCTCATGTGATCTGAAAGTCATTGCATTTTGATTTTATTCCCAATTTACACTTCGTCCCAACTATTTAGGAATTGGGATTGTAAAACCATGACCAAGTATTGAAAGAGGACTGGAAGCCCTTGCTCAAACCCATTCACTTCTGCTCTGGCAGTGCCCATTAATTTACCAGACTGTTTCTTGATTTTTTCCAATAAAACAATCAAAGGACAGGCATATTAAGTGATGGGAAGCACCTTATCCAATCATAAAACATAGAATGCTATGATAAGGACCTGAAGCCTGGGTCTAACTGCTATTCTTTATTGCTCACTGTAAAATTCAGATTAGTAGTGGACAAATGCCAGGTTCATATGACCAGGCAAAAGTGACTTAAGTCAGATTTTTCTGCTTTAATGTGACACACATCTGATGTTTTCAGGGCTGTGTGGACACAGAAATCCAATCTTATACCAGATCTTCAAATCAGAATTGAGCCACTTTGATTTGTGGTCCTAGATCGGATACAAATCTGATGCCTGGCTATACAACATGAATGAAAACAGTCACATTGGAGTCCATGTGGCTTTTTGCCTGTACGCATGCGCTGAGCGCCGATGAAAACCTAAAAAGTTTTCCGTCTGCCTTTTTTTGACTTCTCAACCTCATCAGGTACAACTGCTGAACAGTTTGCTGTCCTCCATGACAAAATCAAATACATCCATTTGCTACAAGCAGGTTCATTTTCTCAGTTAGCATAAGTTATTTATACCGTAAGTGCCCTCACAAATATCAAAGTCTTAATGCTGCTTTTTGCCATTGATGATGCAGATGACTCATGAAAAAATATACTGCATCAATGTGAGCATTCCTGCCTGTCTGAAGAGCAGATGCATTCACATTACGGACTGATACAGGTCACTTGTAATTATGAATGTGAGCTGTGAAGACAGGCAAATCTGATCCAAGCAAAAAAAATCAGAACTGCCTTCAATCTGGCAGCAAACAACATTTATTCTGGATTGTCCTACAAGTTCATCTGAACAAAGTAAAAAATAAACAAAAGAAAAAGGACAAAGGCGAATACAATTCAGCAAGAGGAATTTAGTGCCAAATATCTTAAAGTATGTAAAAGTATCGCGCCATTTTCATATAAAACCACTCACCAAAACTGGTGGCATTATTTAAGGTGAGGCTGTGCATGACTCTTGCCCCAAAAAAACTCCATTTGAGAAGGAAGTCCTGGGCCCTCTTCTTCAAAGATCGGCCATTTTGCTTGCCAGGCTGAAAAAGAAGAATGATGTGACTCATGTGCAGAGTTAAGGTGGTTTGGGAGGCATTCAGTGCACTAAAATATAAACATTACGTCAATCATTGCACTAGCTAATTACGATTTAACTGGTCAGGAGCATGACGTACAGTACCTTAATAACCTTCTGCTCGACTACTGTGTCCAGCCACTCAATAAATGACTCCACAGTTGCATTCTTCTTCAGGAGGTCTTTCAGCTCTTGAAATACTACAATAGAGTCATCTGTGCAGAGTACACGAGCAAACATGGAGCTAATATTTTCATGCATTTCCAATCAGGTTTGCCAAGTAACAATTTTTATGTTGTCTTTGTAAGGCAGCTAGTAGGACAGGGAGTGTCATAGCCAAACAAAATCGGTATTACTGAACCCTCTTGTACTGAATGATCCCATCAACAGGAAGTTGTATTTTGGTCGTCAAAATATCACATCTTTTGTGCGGTAAGGTGAGGTTTACTTGACACTTTCTTACATTCAGAGTAGACGTCCGACTCCTGCTCTCCGCTGTTTGAGATGGTGAGGAGGGCTTGGGACCCGATACTGTGCAAATCCACCTTGTCAATGTCACACACCATTGCGTTCACCACATTCTGGTCAAACAGAGCTGGTCTGGCAATCTGCAGTGCAATGTCATCACTGAATATATGAATATACAAACGCAGAAAAGAAGCTGATATCATAATTGCTTCAGATTTTTTATTTTTTTTACTCACTTGTGCAAGGTGTAGAAAAGAGGTCTGTCGCTTTAAGGAGGACACAAACTGACGTGCTATTGGTAGCTTTTTCTCCGAGAGAGAATCCGGAAGATTCTCCAGAGATGATACCATCCAGTGCTCCCAGTGTTTGGCAAAGTTGCGAATATCTGCCAGGAGACTAGAGACAGCTTTACTTTACCATCACAAGCACTAGAATATGAGTTTTCCCAATTACAATAACAAGTGCTGGAATGTGGTAGATCCTGCTTTTCAAATTCAGTGCATAGAAGATGGGTTATTGCACTATATCCATTCTTAACAACCAGCATCAGGACTCTTTGTCCCATGATTTTTCATCCCCGGATTTTTTGTCCCTGGACTTTTCGACCCCAAGGACTCTTCGTCCCTGGATGTTTTATCCACAAGAACTTTTCATCCCTGGGTTGTTCGTCCCCTAATGATAAAAAATGTGCCACCATTGTTGAAAGAAGGACGGACGAATGGACGACTTACAGATCACCGTGATATAAGGGTTAGGGACAGTGTTAGGGTTAGGGATATTGTTATAATGCAGGAAGAGGGCAAAGCGTGACTGGGGATGAACCATCCAGGGACGAAGAGTCTGGGGCGAAAAGTTCATGGGGACAAAAAGTCCACAGCGATGAAGAGTCCGAGGATGAAAATTCCTAAGGGACGAAAAGTCAAGGGAGAAAATGTCTGGGGCAGAAAAATTCAGGGACGAAAAGTCCGGGGACAGTAAGTCTCGGGCCGAAGAGTCCCAGAGACTTTACAACCATCCATTATCAAATCAACTTATTCCTGGTCAGGTTTGCAGGGGCTGGAGCCAATCTCAGCATACAGTGGAGGAAGCCAAGCCAGAAATGGACCCAAGCTAGTTTGCAAATGCATGGCAATTGATCATGTATCTATGGGTAATTTCTAATCACATGTGGCATGCATGTGTTTCAGATGGCAGAGGAAGAAAACTAAAGTACCCAAAGAAAATCCACATCAAGACAAGGAGGGCATGCTTGCTCCACACAGAAAGGCACCAGACCAGATCTGAACACATAAACTTCTTTCTGAGTGGTAACACGCGCACACCCACACCTCCTCTAACTGCGCTACCATGCAGTACATACTTTTCCAAGTAATATACAGTACAATAACTTGCCAGGGGGCACACTAGTGGAAAAGATGCTCGACTGGCGCCTGAAGGGTCGGTGTTTGAAACATCAGTGTACATAGCCACTTTGAGATCAGCCCACCTGCTGGACCCTTGAGTAACTCCTTAAACCCCACATTATTCCTGGGAAGATTCGAGCTAGCGTAGTCCAATCACACAAAATTCACTTTGAAGAAAAGTGATTACTAAATAAAGTTATTATTGTAATGGACTGCGAAAGGATATATTTCATCAATCTCATCTTAATTATCAGAAATTTTTCAAACCTTTCAGGCATCTCTTGCATTGTAGCGGGAATTAGAACATCTGTTAGAACCTAGAAGAAGATATAATCTGTCACTTGAATGCAAGTAGGGTGGTATTTTGTTTGAATGAAAAACTGAGGGTATTTTTGATGACAGACCTTGTACAGGATGGAATCACACACACAGAAGATGTCCACTATGACAGGGTTTTCCAGAAGTGGAAGAAGGTGATCAGGCATCCCTTGCCAAAAATGCAGAAGAAAATTTTGGATCTGGAGGAAAAGAGTTGCAAATGGCAGTAGTCAGACCTATGAGAGGAATTTGCAGGGGAAATGTAAAAACAAGGGGCTTGTGGAATTACCTCTTCAAAGTTGCTGTTAATGGCATTGTCCAAGATGCACTGGCAGTGCGTTTTGTACATCATAATTAATGTGTCCAACTGTGTGGAGAACAGAGAAGACAGTGTTGTGGTTTTCATTCAGACATATTTTCAAATTATGAACTTACCCCATCCTCAAACAATTGGAGAGAGACAGATTCTTCAGACAATTAGGCTTTTCAGCCATATTGATAAATATAAAGCAGAGTTCTTTTTGCACAAGAAGAACTGACATCTTGCTTATCACACTTAGGTTTTACACCTTCATCACAGGAAATATGTTTTAAATACGGTCTTCCCGCCTTCTCATTCTCACGCTACAACAGGACAGGCAAAACAAAACACTGTCAACTGTCCTTGAGAACTGCAACCAAAAGATAAGCATGCATAACACTAAAAAGGAGAGGAAAATTACAGTCAAGAGAGAAAAAATACAGCCAAAGATATGGGGTACAAATGGATACATAAATGATTCAACTGATTATGTTTTCAGTTACAACAAATGATTTTACTGAACAAACACTGATTAAAGCTACAAAAATCAACTAATTATGTCTTTGAATCAGCTAAACAGAAGCCTGCTTACTAATCAAAGCTACAGAAGCCCTCTGCTTGTGTGTGTGAGCTGCTCATGCATGTGTGCATTGAATTGCTTGAATGTGAGTGTGTGTGTGTGTGTGTGTGAACTGCTTGTGTGTGTGTGTGTGTGTGTGTGTGTGTGTGTGTACGTGTGCTGCTTGTGCCTGTGCATGTGTGTATGTATGTGTCTGTGAGCACTGCTCGTGTGTGTGAACTGCTTGTATGTGTGTGTGCATGTGTGCTGCTTGTGCCTGTGGATGTGTATGTGTGTGTGCAGGTGTCTGTGTGCACTACTCCTGTGTGTGAACTGCTTGTATGTGTGTGTGTCTGGGTGTGCTGTGGCACCCCGAGTGCTTCTCGGGGTCCCACTAATTCAACCTGGCACTCAAGAGCACATGGCAGGAAGAGACCACAGGGCTATGTGATTGACAATCAGTATTTTCCTGCAGACATGTTGGCTAATTGGCTAATTGATTGTTAAGGGGGCAAACCTGGGCACCATTGATTAAATGAGGACTAGGTCTTCAAAAATGCTAAGCTGGCAGTCTGGTGGGGGTTCTTTTTTCACCAATGTCTGTCTCCCCAGCACTGTGTGAAGACTGGCAGGCGGCGGAGTAACCCCAACCCCAACCCCAACCCCAGAGAATTGGAGGCCCTCAAGACCTGCGACTAGTGTGGACGGATTGTGTTGTTTTGTTGGTTTTTGGCCCCTGCCCCCTTCGCTCACTGGAGTATTTGTGAAACCTGAGAGAAATAAATCAAGTCTAATTTTGTTTCCACCGCATTGTTTGCAGTATGTCTTCTTGAGCCCCCACAGTGCGCATGTGTACCTGTGCTGCTTGTGCCTGTGCATGTGTATGTGTGTGTATATGTCTGCTAGTACTGCTCATGCATGTGTGAACTGCTTGTATGTGCGTGTGTGTGTATATATTCATGTGCTGCTTGTGCCTGTGCATGTGTGTGTGTGTATGTTACTGCTGCATACATAACATGGTTACTGATTATGATTATGGTTATTCAATATGGTTATTTATTTACTGATGAATATGATGAGAAATATTGAAATATGATCCTCAACACTTCAAAAAGAACTCTGCTTTATATTTATCAATATGCCTCAATAATGCCTAATTGTCTGAAGAATCTGTCTCTCTCCAATTTCTTGAGGATGGGGGAACCTCATAATATGAAATGGCTGAATGAAAACCATGACAACAGTAATTCATATTCCACTTGCACACAAACATAATCTTATTAAGGAAATACAAAAATAATCCTGCCACCACAGTGGACTACAAAATGAATGAAACATGAATTATGTATAATTTTTGAGTATAAACAGTTCTGTAATTTCTAAAGCCCCTGTCACTCTGTGGAGAGTTATGAGTACGAGTTATGGCAAGTTGTAGCTTGCCATAACTCCTCCCTAGTCGTGCATAACTCATTTCCATGTGATCATATGTTTGAGAGATGTTCTGTCATGTCACCACTACTCTGCATTGTTCAGTGAGAATTTTAAACTGTTTAAAATTGTCGTGCGAGTTTTCAACAAGTACACGTCATGCCTTGTGGAAGGGATGTTACCAGAACTTGCACGAGTCTCATACTCATGTCTTGACTTGCCATTGCTTCTCACCACGTAAAAACTTCCATTCCATGCTTTGAGTTTAGTGGCGAGTTTGGACAAGTTGTGTTGATCCTATAAAAAGGCACGGATTTCTGGAACATCATCAGACACTCCATGACTCAAAAATCCAGAAACAACTGATTTAATACCGAGTCAGTGATTGTCGCCTTCATTCGTGCAGTTTTCGTAAGTTTCTCATCATTTCTCGTAAAGAAATCATCCATGTTCGTCATGGACTCGTGTTAATGTGGCCCCAACTCATCAATACTCGCCAAAACTTGTGTATTGTTGAAGAGCAGTCAGGGGTTGTTGAGTTAGTGTTGTATTAAGATTGTACACATGTTGCAGCGACTCTTACGAAATGGATGATTCTCGTACGCATCTCCCATCAGTGTTCCAACATGTTGAACCGAAGTTGAAGAAAAGTGGAAGAGGAGTTGAAAGAATGTCACCATCCCCACAACTTGGGCCAACTCACAGAAATTTGGAGCGAGTTATAAATCGTCAGCAGTCGTAACAACTCTCCCGCGTAACTCTCCACAGTGTGACGGGGGCTTTAAATGGTGAAACCAAAATAGCGAGAGAAAACAACCTTCATGAATGAACCTTATATTAACCTATAGGGTCACAGAAAAACACAAGAACAAATTCATACTACCAACCTTTTCTGTGGACACTGTGCCTTGTAGCACTAGATGTTGCGGACTTGGAAATTCTGGAAGTAGTGTTCCAGTTTTTGAACTGAGTGAATACTTTCGAGTGAAACCTCCCTGTGGCATACAGTCAGTCTGTTATTTACTTACATTTAGGTTCATTATTCACTTTAGGTGTGTGTATGTGTATATGTGTATATATATATATATATATATATATATATACACATATACATATACACATACACACACACACACCCACAACTATGTACTACCGGCATTTACAGACTAGCAGACAAATATACAGAAAAATTGTCTTCTGTTGTTACATTACATTACATTACAGGTTCTTAGCAGACGCTCTTATCCAGAGCGACGTACAAGAGTGCACAAGATCAGTACAAAAGTGCAGAGCTCCAAGGAGAAAAGTGCAAGTGCTAACAGTTGATGAAATTAATTGTTGAATCTATAAGCACATTGTTATGCTGAGGGACATAGATTTACTTTTTACTTTGAATTGAAATAAAAAGGGAAAAAAATCACACAATTTCCCTTCCGCTTAGTCTTTATTTGTACCAACAATTCCATTTGATTGCATAATGTGTTTGATGTGCAGCTGCTCATGGACCTCTGACACTGAGTTCCTTGTTACAACTAACATTGATGTAATGGCCACAATGAAGGCTACTTATGGCAAGTTGGTCTGGCAGTTGATTACAAAGAAATGATCTTACCTCATTCTTAAGTTTACTCCCAGAAAATCTAAGGTAAAATAAAGATGACAACACTCAGTTAAGAATCAAGTGTGCAGTGTGTATGTTGCATTCACCATCACAAAGACGAAGAACTTCGCCAGACAGAGCATTGTTATTTGAATATGCACTTCCATTAATCTAAATGAAAAGACACAGAATGGCCAGTGCCTTCAGTGGCAACAAATTTTACTTTGTGCTCAAGCAGGCACTTTGTTTGGTGTTCTGGGGACCATTTAAGGTTTTCTACCCCTCTTCTTAAGCAAATAACACCTGGTTTTATCAAGTTCTTGACTAATAAAGATCAGGACTGATATGAGTAATGATAAAAAGAGGAGAATGAACAAAGGATGTTCCATGAAAGAGAATACCTTGTCAGGCCTTTTCCTGAGTAAACTGAATGGTAATATGCACTGCTTTCTTTAATGCCAATGCCATAGTAATGATACCTGCATGAAAGACAATGAACGCGACACATTTGCTCTGCAGCATGATAAAAAATGGAACAGAATCTACCAATGAACAGCTTAATAACCAGAGTTCCTGGCAGCACAACTGAACAGCAGCTGCCACTAGCTTCTGCAATGAAATAACTTTATGATTTGTGAAAAAAAGAAATTTTTTGATTATTTTGTGATCTGCATTTATTCATGCAAGTGAGTAGATCATATAAACCTTACAATACTCTCAAAATCCAGGGCAGGACGATAAATATATTGATACTGTGTGACAAAGGCATGAAACAAAGAATGGGACAATATACCAATGATGTAAAGACATGATAGCAATATTTGTCAACGTACTGGTGATGCTTTTAAACAGCTTTCAATATAAGACTTTAACTGTGCATAATCCCACAAAAAAAGCTATGAAATAACCTGGTGATTGTCAGTACAAATCCATAAAAGAATGAGATTGAATCATTGACACATATTCGCATCTTACTTTGAATGACCTCTTGTTCCAAGCCTCCTGGTTGTCAAGAGAGGAAATTTCTGCCGAATAGTCTGCATTTACACAAAGAGGTTTTTCGCCTTTTTAAAGTGAATGCACAACATGCTCTTCATTAAAGAAAGTAGAGGATCCTTGTGACTTCAACCGATAAATGAGAAATTATTTAACTTGCTCCCTGTTACATGTGAGGCATTTTTCTAGTTTAAAAGAAGTAAGAAACATTGAGAATGGGCCGAAATGTCATTTACGTATCAAATAGGTATGTAAAATACAGCCAAACTATACACATTGCAATTATATAGTATCATTGAAGCACAAAATTGAATCTTTACCTTTCCAAATGTTGCTGCACAGGCTGGGTCTAATTTTTCCTTCCTGCAGAAGTCCAAGTAATGAGCATATAGAATACAGCGCGGCAAGCAAACACCTTCACAAACGATGTAATTCTCCTCAAGCCTGGGGGGGAAATGAGAAGTTTCATTGGTTGCAAATAGGTGGACTCATAGCCAAAGGAAAACTGACAACCATATGATAAGAGGCTACTTTCTCCGCTACGTATTTCATGGTTATTTGCGACAACTTGTATTGCTGGATGCAAGAACTAAATTTCAGGAATGATGGTAACAGAGACTGTTTATGCCTGTGAATACATATGAAGCTCTCCCGGGGGAATGATATAGCTACCACTGCAGGGTCAGTTGTGTCTGTTTCTTCTTGTCCTTGATTATTTGAGTGATGCTCTTCTTTGCGATGGACTGTATGAGGGACAGATTTTTTGCGTTTTCTGAGGCATCCAGATCCTCTTCTGAGGACAGGGCCTCATTGCAGTCCTCTACTTCTGACAGACACATAATTTGACATTAATGAGAACACTTAACGATCACAAAATGACCCGCAAAAAAAAATCCGAACACGCTCCAGCAAGAATACGGCAAAGGGAGCCACGGAATTAACCACTGCATTTCTAAAAGGGGCGTCTCATCCCCCTTCGCTATGTTCATTCATTGTTTAAATATACATATTTAGTGGTAGTAGACTTTATTGTCCCCTTAGGGAAATTTTTGTCAGTGAGTATAGCACTTCAAGGAATGACATTTGTACCCACACCAACAAACACACACATCTTTGTCCTAGCGCGACCAACGGCTGACAAGACCAACTTATCCACACAGCAGTGGCAACCCCTCACCAAGGCATCTATGTGCATAGTGACCAGTAATGCACAAGACCATAAAATTACATATATACTATTTATATACATATAAATATGTGGTTATAAAAAAGAAGCATTTATACATAAGGCTAATAAGTTATCTCTGTGCAGACCAGCTGAAACAAGAGATTAAAATATTACATTGCCTTGCCTAATCCATATTTAAATGGATGTTGGAAATAATCCTATCAAAAACCCATAAATACCACAGCTAATCAGGACATAGCGATAACAGTTAAGACTGTATCACACAGACAGTGGGTTAGACAGTCAAAATAATCAGACAGCCAAAAGGTGCAACTGCGATGACAGCAGTGAAGCGTATAAATTATCCAACATACATGCCGAAAGCCACCCAAAGTCAGTCAGTGCAACCCCAAGTGAAAACAGCACGCATAATTGTTTCTTTTGGCCAGTAATGCCAGTTTGAATTCATTACTCATTTTATTCCGCTGCAAACAAAAGTATGGAAAGTAACTACACATCTCACGATGGCAATTTCTTTACCATCCAAAGAGGCAAAGTGTTGTTCGCTGAATAGAATCAAACCACTGTCAAAACCCATTAAAGGGATTACAAAAAGACTAAATGCTGACAAGTAGCCTGTGTAATGCCAATGTAGTCTGCTGTAGGCTAATTTAGTTACATTGGCTATAAGATTATAAAACAATTAAACCAATCATTTCATTTTACATACCTGACTTAATGCCTGAATCATCCTCCTCTTCATACCTGGAGCGAGAATTATTTACAAAACTACCATCCAACTTCTCATCACTTAAGACTTCAACTGTAAGCTCCTCGTGATCAACACAGAGCTTCTTCGAAGGTGAATGCAAATGATGAAAAGACTCATCAGTGATCAAATTGTCTGTTCCATTCCTTTTTGTTGGCATGATAAAATAAAGGAAGCCAGCAAAAAAATAAAAGTCAACTCAGAAATTGTCTAAATGCTGATGCAGACCTGATCAAGTAACATTTGGGTAATTCTTCTGATAAAAGATCAAAAATTTAAATAAATCCCACAAAAGAAGTATTCATCCCCTGGTTATAGGTAACACCCAGACCACTGCACTCCACAGTCATGGTTGAGTGCTCTTGATCAAAATTCCATATGAATAAATCTTACATCCACTGAACTTAAAGCCCATTGTTGTACCACTTCTCCGCCTTATTAGCGAGCAAATTATGAGCAATAATGTGGCCATAAAATGACCTTTTCAATTAATACGACAGCTGCAAGTCCAAGAAAAATTTGTATCCTCTCCAGCCTGTCTTTTGGAAAGAAGCGTTTACAAAACATTGAAATGACAAACAGTTATCTCACAGCCCGTCTTAATTAAACCTGAGCTTTGGCTGAGAGTGCAACGTTCACATCGGCAAGTGCCCTCCCTAAGACTCATTTATCATATTTACAGAAGACTGGGAGTGGATTCAGTTAGGCAATGATTAACTAAGCAGGCAATCAGCATCCTCCTTTTTAGCAGGAGTAGCCTGATGCTGTTCCTTTTCAGCCAGCTGAGAAAAACACCATTTAAAAAAAACACTGAAAAATTTCAACCAGTTAGTAGAGGCAAGGCAAAGCTTTTGATTATATTTCTTTAACGTTTACAAATCACATTTTTTTGGCATTAGTCTATGTATCCTAACTTTCTAGGCCCACCTTTGGACCAAACGGCACTCCAGTGAAAGCTTTTCAATGACAAATGGTAGCATCCCCCCCTAGAGCAAAGATGAGTGAACTGCACGTTCTGTATCCCCAGCTCATTTTCTCTCAAAAAAAAAACAAAAAAAACCAGAACCTCAGGGGGAAAAAACATAAATAAAATAAAATAAATAAATATATATATATATATATATTCTTGAATTTTGCGCAACCTATAGTTTAAGAAAAAGTGTTAGATAATGATAACAACAACAACAACAATAATACAAATAATACGTAATAATAATAATAATAATAATAACCAGCAGTATGCAGAGCATGTGTTAGTACTAGTCAGGTCATTGGTCAGCTCAATGCACCCTCTGTTGGCAATTTCAAGCAGAGCAGCCGGTCGGTTGATGACATACAGCGGGAGCAATTGAGTTGACTAATAAGGGACTCGCTGCGTTCGCCCCAATAATTATAGCTGCTGCACAGCAGTGGTCGGGGCCGGACAATTTTAGGCAAAATTAGGCAATTCTGAGCAACAAGCAAAGTGTAGGAAGATGAAAAAAGGTGGCATTCTAATGTTCATTTTACATCAATTGAGGCTTGAACTCTCAGTTTCTGGCACAACAGACAATGCTCCATCTCACTGAGCTAATTGGCAAATGACAATGTCACATGTAGCTTCACAAATTGACTAAGCCAGTCACCTGTGTGCAGGACAGCAGCTGTTAGCATGTAAAGGCAGATTTCAAATGGCTGTCAAAAATTCAGTTAAGACAAAAATCTGAAAGTACACAAATAGCATCTAGACAGCATGGAGATGTTGGTAATTTGTTTTAAACAATGATTTATTGGCTTCATAAGAGAAAAACTGATGTTTAAAAATGCCATTTTTGCATTGAATCCAATTGTTCACATGCAAGCAAAATACAAAATGCTGTAAAAAAAATTGTTTTTGAGATAAAATTCTGATATTTTCCAAAAATCATCTATGAATAACATGCATTTTAGTATTGTTGCAATATAGCCAACAATAGCCGTCATCCTTCCCAGATCAAAATCAGGCAGGATAAAGTTGTATAAACAGACTGCACAAGTAAAGTGTGATTTTATTCACCTCCGCTAAGGGAGGTGTATGTTTTTGCCGGCGTTGGTTGGTTTGTTGGTTGTTGAAATCGACTACCATGTCACTTTGTTCCGTTTGTTGTCTGTCTGTCTGTTTGTTAGCAGGATATCTCAGCAAAGGCTGCAAAGATTTCAACCAAACTTTGCAGGATGTTACAGTAGCACAAGAGGAACAAGTGATTAAATTTAGGCCTATCTAGCCAAAGTACAGCTGAGATGTAGGCCAAAGTACAAATCCAGCTATGCTGGCGGAGATTTGAAGTCTCGAGTCCGACACCAGACGATTTCGACAATGGTCCCGCTAGGCAGGAGTCATTTGTCTGACTGTTAGCAGGATATCACAAAAACGGCCACAAAGATTATAACCAAACTTAAGATGTTAGAGTAGCAGGAGAGGAACACGTGATTAAATTTTGGCTTATCTGGGCCAAAGCACGGCTGAGATATAGGCCAAAGTTGAAATCCAGTTATGCTGGCAGAGTTTAGTAGTCTTTCCAATGGGCTGGATTTCCAATCGGCGTGCTTTTGATGCCACCTGGCGGTGGTATGCGACAATACCCTACATTAGCCAATGAAAATAACTGATGCACAAAGTTGCCTTAGCCTGGCAGAGGTACTATGGCAAGCCTTTTAACGTTTAATAGCTAGACTGGATATGTGTTGCAGATATCCGCAATTCAATTCATCCTAGTAAAAAAGAGCATTTGAGATATCTACAATGACATTCTTCCTATCCACCGTTGTCATTTCAGATATCCACAATGTCATTCTTCCTACGACAAATGACATCATGTAGAATTGAATAGTGGATTCCCACAACACATGTCCAGTCTAGCTATTAAATGTCAAAACAGCTTGCCTGATATGGAATCAGTTGACACCAGATGCGGGAATGAGGATTTTATTATAAACCAAAACAGGCACGAGGGCCAACAAAAAACTTGGCCCAAAGGGTTACAAAAAACAAACTAAGGTATGCTACACAGAGCTATAAACAACGAATGCAAATGACAAGAAACAAAAAGGCACTGGAAACTCCAGGCAAGAAGAGAGCGAGCACGAGAGCGAGCACACGCACACGCACACGCACACGCACACGCACACGCACACGCACACGCACACGCACACGCACACGCACACGCACAGAGCAAGAGGCTAGAACAAGACTTGAAACTAGAAATGCAAGGGAACTTGACAACAAGAACTTGAGACACTGTCTGCCAGCCAACTTCCACCGCATCCAGATAAAGGCTTAGTAATCAAGGACACATGAGGGGCAACACCTGGAGAAGCAGAAACAAGAGGCAGGGCAAGATGACATGGACAAGATTGGTTGACAAGACTTGCTCATTAAGAGAATGAGCGTGCTCAGCTTAAGTACCAATTAAGTATGCAGTTTGGAAGCAAGCATCAATGTTAAGAACAGAAAAGCACTGCAAGATCTTGAAATAGCAAAGCAGGAATCATGACAATAAACTCCCTGTCTAAATTAGTAATATTAGTAATGTGCCTATCTAAGAATTACACCACCCAGTGAGTGTTAGTAAATGTTAGTAACTTAAAAACAGTTAATTGCCAATTAAGCTTAGAGAGGCCCGAATCCAGCACAGCATGGAAGGAAGGGGAAATACCAAAGCCAACCAGAGCTCAGAAATGTGCAACAACGAAGGCACGGGGCGGAACGCAGACAAGCGGTGGAGTGGCATGGCAGACCTGGCGAAAACAAAAACATGGAAAAGTATAAACATGGACATGGAATGTAAAACATGAAATGCAAAAACCTGATACAAGAAACTGTTAAAACTATGACTATGAACATGACTATGGAACATGAAACTATGAACTATGAAATCTTGAAACATGAAACTGTTAAAACCATAAATGCTGTACTGTTCTGGCCAAAGGCCAGAACCCCGGAACACAACATTGCCGTAGAGGTGCTGTGCTCTCCGAGTGCTCTTGTTATTTTATTTATTTGGCTTTCAACTTTCTTCCACTTGGGGGAGAATCCTTTCCCCCTTTAAAACATTGGCGTTTTCCCAGCCTTATTTGCTCATGAACTATTGTGTTCTTAGGGCAGCATTATTTTTAGTGAAAATATTTCACAAATTAGTAGAAGCAAATGTATATTAAAAACAAATTTGAATTCCTCATAGGACAAATAAAAAGAGATGTCCATTGTACTGCTCTTCTATAGACTGAGGTTGAGAGTCATAAACAGAGCTGTGCACCACTGGATTTTACGAGAATTGGCTCATGATGCAGTTTATATATGTTGTAAGTATATATTTTAGTGTATTTCCTCATAACCCTTTGTAAATAGATATTACTTTCAGACGAATACCAAAATAAGCAACATATCATTAGATATGTAGTCGTTAGCTCTCCATCGAGCACAGGAATTTCCAAGCCTGGATGGAATTAGCAAACTCACTATGACATCGCCAAATCCAGAAAATGGAATATTTAAATGCAACGTGATTGAACAGTGGAATTCCCTACCTGAACAACATACATAACGTGTTGCACATGAAAAATAGCCCGCATAGCAAAATTGGTCTGGCCTGGTTCTAGCCCAAATATTGCACTTTTATGGTCCAATTCTGGCCCACATACATAAAGAATGATGGCCCTGTCGTGGCCCAGATCTGGTTTGCCAGAGCCGGCCCACGTATGGGCCAGCACAGGGCTAACTTATATGCAATCGGCCCGCATGTGACATTCCATCACAGAAACGGGGCCATCACTGCCAGACCTGGCCCACATCAGGTCAACATACCACTTGCCATGCCAGCATTCGCCCAGCAGCGATGGCTTGACGCCGGATCCAGACCAGACTCGTCTGCTATACGGGAGGCTACATTGCACATTAAAATACTGTTTATTTTAAATGGTGTACATAGAAAACTGACAAAGGCTTAAATGACAATGGATTGCAACCTCAGTTTATATGTTGCATAAACAGGAACTTAGTTGAACATTGCGATCATTGTTATTGCTGTTTTGGCAAGTAGATGGCAGGAAATATGCAGACACACACCCAATTTATAGCTGTAGGGCGGGGCGGACACAGTTTCAAAGTTTTGCGGGAAGTTCGCATTATGATCATGACTGTGCTAGTGTGGACCAGGGGTCACCGACCCTGTTCCTGGAGAGCTACCATCCTATGAGTTGCTGCTCTTCCTCCTATTCAGCACACCTGAATCAAGTATTTAGCTACAAGATCACAAGCTAAGCAATTAAGTGGCTAATTAGTTGAATCAGGTGTGGTAAATAGTAGGTAGAGCAGAAACCTACAGGATGGCAGCTCTCCAGGAACAGGGTTGGTGACCCCTGGTGTGGACAAAAGGAGGTTTTTAAGCCTTTGTGGCTATGATTATTAATTGTGGGAGCGAGACAGAATCGAAGACGGAAAGGATTAGAATGGTTGTGCATGCAGCCAGGGAGTTTCTTGGGGTTACTAATGTGAAGGGAGAAGACATTCAGGAGATGCTAGAAAAAGGGTTTGATGGGAGTGGGAGGCAGATACCAACTGAATAGTTATGTTTGGTTATCATTAATCGAGAATAGCGGACTGGGAATTATTTTTATTTTATTATTAATATTTTATTTTTTATGAAGTTGCTAGGTTTTTTATTTAGTTTTTGAAGGAATCAGGGCTTCAAAAGAGGATATAAGAATTGATAACATTAAGATTAAATATGGGTATGTTTATGTATAAGCCTATGTGCTATTCTGCCAATGGTCTCTGAGTAGCACACTCCCACACAGAAAGTGGCGATATGCACCAAAAACGTGTTGAACTGAAATTATTAAAAGAAGAAGAAAAAGTTCGCGCTGCTCATTTAGGAGCTGCAACTAAGCTTTGCAGTATTTTTGTGGCAAAGATAGTGCACCTGAACGACCCTTCATTGAATGGATCAGAGGAATCTGTGAGTTGAAGGTAATAATTACCGAGCGATTAAGAACGGGTATTTTTAAAGCTTTTTTTTTAATTTAAATTGTGGTTAATGCGATTTTGTCTGAAAGGGCGTTTTACAGCATCAGCTCGCCATGCTAACAAGGCGATTCCCGCCCTTTGAGCATTTTGGGCGGTCATTGACTAAGCTGTCATTTTAATGAAATGAATCTTAATATGGCTATATTAGCTTGACAATTAGTTACAGTGATTAAGTTTAAGGGGTGTGGAGACCGACAACCGGATAGGCTGGAGAGTTGTATTGCCTCAATCAATGGCTAAAGGTAAATGATTCTGGTAAACGGACTTAGCCGATAGCCATATCTCAATTAGCTAGCTAGCGCATTCGTTATAAATCTCTGTTGAATTAGTTTGCCCGCCTAAATATTCATGGTTAACAGCATTCTCGATCCCGAGAGAGTGCAGCAAAAAGTGCCCAGCCTTAGTTGCCTCCAGCTAGTGACGTTGTAGTCGTCAGATTTTACCACTAGCTAGCGATCTTGCCTTATAATCCATAACCATAACCTGTTCGATTTTGAGCCCCTTGAGAGTAACGTCAGGTGCTGCCGACATTCGTCCTCTCTTTTAATCGTTTTTCTCTGTACAGGGTAGTGTCCCCCCTTCCTCCTCTGGCCAAATGGAGTGGATTCCTGTGAAAAAGGTGAGAGTTATGAATTAGCTAATTGTCTAAATTTGATGCCATGGCACTGAGGCACAGGAAAAATCTACTGCCCGTCCAAAGAAAAAAAGTCGACGTTTGGATTAAAAAAAAAAAAAAATTTAATATAAATAAGATAAAACTCACGAGCAATGGGAAAAAGTCATTTGGTCTAAGGAGTATAGACTTCCCTTATTCCAGAGTGATGGGCACATCAGGGTAAGAAAGGAAGCTCATGAAGCAGTGGCGATTCTAGGATTTAGTTTTAGGTGGGCCAATAGGGGGCTTCATGTAGCCTATAGTAGTGCTGCACGATTTGGTAAAAATGTGCGATTGCGATTATAGTGGATCATATTGCAATTTGCGATTACGATATGCTTTTTTTTAAAAATGATATCTTGAGCCTACTTGCTTTATCAAGGAGAGTTCAGAGAACAATGATGATTTTGTCGGGTATTTTCCTCAACTCAAAAAATGCAAACATTAAGGTGCATAAAAATACAAAACAAGTTCATGGCACTGTTTTCAAAATAACATTTTCCAAAAAAGAGGTTTTTCTTTTTTGAAAATCAGGATATTTTCTGCAAATGCAGTGGCACTATTGTAAACTTGGATGCCTTTCTGCAGGCATTTTTGTAAACCTATTAAGTACTATTTAATACAAAAAGCGAAAAGTTTGTACTGTACCCTTAAAAACAATAAAGGCATTTCTGCAAAGTACAAAAGCAGTGGCACCATTTGGCATTAGCGGATTTCAGTTGTCTCTTTGGCTTTACTTTGCTTGGCTTTCATCAAATGCATTCCTTATGCTTCTCTCTGCTTTCCCAAGTGTTCATACAGATTAGTAGTGTTGCCGCGGGATGTGGAGATTTTAACTTTGCAAGTTTTACACGACACGTCTTATTCTGTTCAACGTCGCTGTACCTGAAATCAAAGTATCACCATATGCCGAGATGCAAAGTCTCACGCACTCGGCCTAAGTCTCGCACATTTTTTTTTTTGCTTATTCACTGTAGTCCGCAATTGTTCAATGAACGCTTATTAATGAAATTCTCACGCGGAATTAAAATCCTTGTGCATTGACGTTTCAGTTTAACTTGAATGAAGTGGACATGATCGTTTGAATTGTTAAAATGAAACAAGAACATTTGAAACGTCTTTATGCAATTCCATTCAATCCCTCAGTAAAGACAAGCATGAGAGTCAATCGATTCCTGTGTCACTAGTGGGGAAATCCACCGTAATGCACGTGAAACTGATTAACATAATGCACATTGACTTAAATTCCGCGAGTGAATTTATTTAGTGCGTGTTGATAGAGGCCTGTAGCACGCTAATATGTACAACTGCACCATTTCTCACAAGAAAGCTTAAATATTTCCAGAAAGAAAAGTAATGGAAATCAAACATGTCTCATTAGAAGCAGGAGTTTCTACAGTTTCCGAAAATGTATACTTTGTTACATATCGGATCTGCCTGAATATCAGTAAATTGCTGGTTTATGCCCAAAAGCGTGTGTTTTTTTAACTTATTTATGCCTACTTTTATTAAAAAAATCAAAACGAGTATTGTTTTTTTTTAACAAAGATTAATGGAGTATTTTACTTGGCAGGAAGTGCGTACATAGGTTGATGCGTATTGAAGGGATTATGTTACATTAGCTATCGTGGGCCAATATTTCTCCCTCTCCTTCCAAAAGTGTCTGAATGTTAAAATATGCACCAAATATTTTGTGTGCATCAATTCCCTCGCAGATTTCCCTGAAATAGTAGTACAAAACTTCTTTTACTATAGGAACACAATATACATAAGGTATTGGCTTGACTCATGGAATTTGACATTTCTGGATATTCCCTGTTGTCTGCAATGGGAGCCTGTATCCGCGGTGTTAAAATGTTAGGAAGTACGTTACGTTGTGTATTTGTATAGCTATAAGAAAACACCTGACAGATGCAAACTCATTATTGCCTACACAGGATTAGACCACCAGGACACACCAGGAGGACAAGTGATGGGAGCACCTGATCAATAGTGTCTGAGCAAATGACCGATCAAGTTTGTTGGGAAGTACGTAACGTTTTCAGGAAATTACCATTTCCTTCATCTAGATGGCTGGAGTGTGAGAGCAGACGATACCTGGTCTAGTTAAACAGCCACAGGTGTGGAACGCCTTTTTAATGCAATTTGTGCGTCTTCTGTCACACCTAGTCTGCAAAGAGCATGCGCAAAGCCCAAATCTCGCTTATGCCGAACTGGTTTATTCGCTACGCCTGTTTTTATGAAAATGGCAGACACTGAGGGAACTACCAAAATATTGGGATTGTGGAAATATAGTTGGCCATTACTTCCAAAGTTTTAGACTTAGATCTATTAATGACCTCTCGTTCTTTGGATGACGATGTTCTTGTAGTAATGATATGTGATTGAATCTGATTGGATGAATATGTAGGTCAGCAGAGGTCAAAAGTCATGGATAGCCAGAGAGGCAATCAAATGCAGCATTTTCCTAAAATGTGTCCTTTACTCAAAACTTTTATGAAAATAAATTCCCAATCACAGGTTTTGTCTTAGCTTTTCATACCTGAGATGTTTTTGGAAAAGGGGTGTCAACCTTGGATGGACATTACTCATAAGCAGGGTTCTCACCAGAAATTTTTGACAGCGTAGGGGAGTGGGATATCACTCAAACTGGCCGGGTGTTTGGGGGCCGCGGGGGCCCCCAATAGGGTCCAGCGGCAGAGCTGTGGTGGGGGGCCTGGGGAGGCAAAGCCCCCCAAAGCTCTGCTAATTTATGGTTTTTTGAGGTCTTTTTGACAGTCTAGATGGCCCAGTTTAAGAGTACTCACCTTGAATTCAAATCTTGCATGTAGAATCTTTTGAAATAATTCCTGGGACCACTGTAGCTAATGGTAAACTTGCAAAGGCTTCTGATGTGAACTCAGGGATTATGCTAATGCAGGGCTCTCAAGTCACAAGCAATGAGCGTGATTGTCACTCATTTCAGTCGGATGTCACGCACTGACGCCACACGCAGTATTTCTCAGGCGAAAAAAGATTAAAACAAAAACAATTTCCAACAGTAGGCCTATATGCGCAGCAGCACTGCTATAACTGTGGAAACCGGCAGAAATCAAACACGTCTCCCCTGGAGTTCTCGGTGGCGGCTTTCCACCTGCCAGCCAATCAAAAGAATGGAAAGGGGCTACACCATAGCCAATCAAATAATGGCACAATCTTATCTGGGTAAAATTTAGGGCAACAACCAATGGAAAAAACAGTTATCCTTGAATTATTTACGTGATCCTGCTACAACAACGTTCTGCAAGCTGTATTATTTATTCACCCGCAGTGGAAAATGGGAGTTTCAAGCACCCCCTGTTCTTTCCTAAACAATCTCATATCACGACGTGCACATGGTTGTTTCTGTCAAAGGGCAGTTCCGTGGTGTCGGACGTACATTTCAGACACTTCATAGGTCAATAGAGAGCACACTGAAGTGAGGAGATGGCTGTCATTTGGGCAGATTACACATCATCTGGTCTGCAGGGGTAAAGCTCCTCATCACAGTGCAGGAGATGTTGCTCCAAAATTCCTCGGTGTTGGACGACACAGACTAATGGCTTTTAATGACATGTACATGATTTGTTTCAGGATCTCAGTGAAATGTTTAAACTTTTTCCAATTAATAATCCATGACTGATTCCCCAAGACAGTACACTTAAACAAGATTACATAAAGGAATCCATACTCGTTATTATGAGCATGTAATGTACCACTAAACACTGTCGGACGTACATTTTTATTTTATTTTTTTTTTTTGGTGTCAGACGTACGGCGTCTAAATATAATTGAAAATCCAACTGGATCTTCATCTGTAACAAATGTACACTACCGCTCAAAAGTTTGGGATCACTGGGAAATTTTCTTGTTTTCCATGGGAACACACATGAAATTAGTCTGAATAGGAAATATAGCGAATGAACAAAACATGCTGACATTGTCTGAGTTAGAAATAATGATTTTAATTGAAAATGATGAATATGTACTTCAAAATTTGCCTTCATCAAAAAAAAAAAAAACCACCTTCACTGTTGATACTGAAACTGGTGTTTGACAGGAACTATTTAGCGCAGCTGCCAGTTGACAACCTGTGAGGCGTCTTTGTCTTAAACTACACAGTCTCAGATACGTCTTCTTGCACAGTTGTGCATCAGGGCCTCCCACTCCCTTTTCTGTCCTTGTTAGTGCCAGTTTGTACTGCTCTCTGAAGGGAGTAGTTGACAGCATGGTAAGAGATTTTAAGTTTTCAATTTCTCGCATTAAATAGCCTCCTTTTCTTAGCACAATAGAAAGATGATGGGTCTGTAAAGAAAGTTCTTTCTTTCTGGCCATTTTGAGCCAGTATAGAAACAAACAACTGCTGATGCTTCAGGTACTAAACCAACCTCATGAATGCCATGCTCTCTTATTAGTTCAACGGTTTTCAGCTGTGCAACACATTTGGAGAACGCTTTTCTAATGATCAATTAGCCTTATAAAATGCTTAAGTTGGATTAGCAGCCATACCAGGAGATTGATGCAGAGGACTGAAGCCGTTTTCACATAGCACGCGGTTTGGACGGCGCAGAGATGGAACCGGGTAGGGCGCACACATGCGCGTTGTGCACGCATGTGGCGCTGTTTGCTATGCGGCTGATCAAGAAAGATAACTACAACGATAAAGATAAAGATATAGTTTTAAAAATCGTTCTAACTCATGTAGATGGCGAAGTCTACACCACAACAATAACGGCAACGATAATGGCAAACGATATCGCTGTGATCACTTTCAGAGCAATTTTATGAACGATGGAAAAATTGACCGTCCATCAAATCCGTCGGAAATTATAGGGCTTCACTTCAACATGGCAGATAACATCGCAGAGAAACTCATTACATAACGTTAATCTAAGTCCAAAAGGATACCTTTTATCACGTTAAATCGTCAGATGTATTCGCTGAATAGTAGCCATGAAGCTAGGCAAACGTCAATTTTCCAACGAAGCAAAAATGGGTTCGCTGAAGAGAAAGTACAGCCAATGTGAACTAATCAAAGTAGCTAAATCAGCATTTACATAAGAAGTGAGGTGAGTCGTGTGAGTGATCTTTCTCGGTGCGGACGACCCTAGGAGCCAATTATGCTATGAGGCTAACAATATCTCTGCCAGTTTTCAACCTCACCTAGTATTCCCAAATTGTGGGATATCTCTCTCCATGCCTGGCCTTTTTTTAATGGGATCCCGGTAGACGCTGAGTCTTGTGTCTCACAGCTCTGCATGCAGAGAGACCGCCACAATGATGCTGTCCTCCATTTTTGCCCTGCCTTTCGAACAAAATCCGCCAGTTTTTTCCCGATTCCAATATTCTTTCCGATTGGACGCGCCGAGGTGGGCGCTGCGCCCAAGTTCAATATTTTGAACTTGGGCGCAGCGCCCCATCCAGCGGCAGCGCTCTGTCCAGCGGCGGCGCCAGCCTCTCGCTGCGCCCTCCTCGGTGCAGAATGGTGCGCCCTCGCGCCCAGCAATCACATAGACAATGAATGGCTGCGGTGGCCGAGATCTGCGCCATTCGCGTGCTATGTGAAAACGGCTTGACAGTTGCTGATAATAGGCCTCTATGCAAAAATGTAGATCATTCTTTGAAAATCATCGGATTAATTTTAATCGTTTGTGAAATGGATAAAAACATTCGTGAAATGGAAAAAAATGTTTGTGAAATGCATGAAAATGTATTTTTCTTTGGAAAACAAAGAAATTTGCAAGTGATTCCAAACTTTTGAGCGGTAGCGTATTTTAAACTATCATATAAAATAAAAAACTTCAAACCTCCACCAGTACATATATGAGTAAGGTTACTAAAAAGGTAACGCATCAAACCATTTTTGGTGTCGGACATACAAAGTCAGAAGGTAATTTTGCATGAACTGGATCCTCGTCTCCTACAAACATATTTTAAACTTTATCATATCTTGATGAAAAAAATACCAGATTCAAACCTCTGCAAGTGGATTTATGAGTAGGTGACTAAAAATAACATATATATATAAACCTTTTTTGGTGTCGGACGTACGGTCTAAATGTAATTTTAAGCCAACTCGATCCCCATATAAATGAACAAAACACAACTTCAAACCTTGGGAAGTTGGCTGATTAGTAAAGTAACGCAACAAATTTACACTGTGGGAATTAAACACAACTGGTATCAAATATTCAGCATGCCCTATTGAATACAAAACACTTTGCTCAATAAATGAATTCAATCAATTTCCAGATTCTCTTTTGGAAATGAGTGTTAACCTGCATTTTGGTAATACCACTGGTAGTAGACAGTTGTATTTTTACATTAGCAGCCTTAACACATGCACCCTAAATTAGCAAAACAGCATTTTTACTTCTGCATAAGTGAAGCTTAGAAAGGAGTGCTGTGATGAGACTCGAATGTCACTCACTACTTGATCTATCAATCGCTCACACTGATGGGGAAATACAAAACCCAAAACCAGTGAAGTTGGCACGTTATGTAAATCGTAGATAAAAACAGAAAACAATGATTTGCAAATCCTTTTCAACTTATATTCAATTGAATACACTGCAAAGACAAGATGTTAAATGTTCAAACTGAGAAACTTTTTTTTTTTTGCAAATAATCATTGACTTCGAATTTAAAGGCAGCAACACATTGCAAAAAAGTTGGCACAGGGGCCATTTTACCACTGTGTTACATCGCCTTTCCGTTTAACGACACTCTGGAAACGATTAGGAAATGAGGAGACCAATTTTTGAAGCTCCTCAGGTGGAACTCTTTCTCATTCTTCCTTGATGTACTGCTTAAGTTGTTCAACAGTCTGGGGTCTCCGATGTCGTATTTTACGCTTCATAATGCGCCACACATTTTCAATGGGAGACAGGTCTGGACTACAGGCAGGCCAGTCTAGTACCCGCACTCTTTTACTACGGAGCCATGCTGTTAAAACACGTGCAGAATGTGGCTTGGCATTGTCTTGCTGAAATAAGCAGGGGCGTCCATGAAAAAGACGTTGCTTGGATGGCAACATGTGTTGCTCCAAAACCTGTATGTACCTTTCAGCATTAATGGTGCCTTCACATATGTGTAAGTTGCCCATGCCTTGGGCACTAATACACCCCCACACCATCACAGATGCTGGCTTTTGAACTTTGTGCCTATAACAGTCAGGATGGTTCTTTTCCTCTTTGGTCCGGAGGACACGACGTCCACAGTTTCCAAAAACAATTTGAAATGTGGACTCGTCAGACCACTGAACACTTTTCCTCTTTCCTCTTTCATCAGTCCATCTTAGATGAGCTTGGGCCCAGCGAAGCGGCGGCGTTTCTGGGTGTTGTTGATAAATGGCTTTCACTTTGCATTGTAGAGTTTTAACTTGCACTTGCAGATGTAGCGACGAACTGTAGTTACTGACAGTGGTTTTCTGAAGTGTTCCTGAGCCCATGTGGTGATGTCCTTTACACACCGATGTCGGTTTTTGATGCAGTACCGCCTGAGGGATCGAAGGTCACGGGCATTCAATGTTGGTTTTCGGCCTTGTCGCTTACGTGCAGTGATTTCTCCTGATTCTCTGAACCTTTTGACGATATTACGGTCCGTAGATGATGAAATCCCTAAATTTCTTGCAATAGCTCGTTGAGGAATGTTGTTTTTAAACTGTTCGACAATCAGCTCACGCATTTGTTCACTAAGTGGTGACCCTCGCCCTATCCTTGTTTGTGAATGACTGAGGATTTCAGGGAAGCTGCTTTTATACCCAATCATGGCACCCACCTGCTCCCAATTAGCCCGTTCACCTGTGGGATGTTCCAAATAAGTGTTTGATGAGCATTCCTCAACTCTCTCAGGCTTTTTTGCCACTTGTGCTAGCTTTTTTGAAACATGTTGCAGGCATCAAATTCCAAATGAGCTAATATTTGCAAAAAATTAAAGTTTACCTGTTTGAACATTAAGTAACTTGTCTTTGCAGTGTATTCAATTGAATATAGGTTGAAAAGGATTTGCAAATCATTGTATTCTGTTTTTATTTACGATTTACACAACGTGCCAACTTCACTGGTTTTGTAGAAAAAAATGAATATATTACAGATTTCAATGATAGTTTTACTGAATGCAAGTAAAATAATCGTTGCTTTCGTGAGCACAAACTCAAACAAAATGTTTGCGTGAAAAATTCAGTTGGTTCCCGTTTAGCAAATCGAAAAATTCAAAATGGCTTGTGTGCCACTGTGTGAATTACGTCATCAACATAAGACTTCCCAAAAAGGATGCGACCAAAACTTGTACCATAAAAAGCAATCGACCCATTTTGAGTACCATAGCGCAATCCAGCCGAGTTGTGACCAGAGGACCCGCCACAAAGCCCTGAATGACCGAGTTGCACATGGATACCAGATGTTCATAAGCCATGATTTATAACCAACACGTTCACTACCTTATACTCACCTTTTTTCAAGTCCAGTGTTAAAATCTGTGGAATTTCAAAATCAAACCTCAAAATCAAATTTCCCTCTAGTACAAAGATGATGGCAAAAAGAAGATACAATCGCACAACATAGTTCCTATTCCAGTTCTCAGATGGCAGCTGATCAGTTCCTATTCCTCTTCCTATCCCTATGAAATGCTTTCCTCCGATTCCAGAACTGGTGGTATGAAAGTAATAACCATTCTTTTTACCAATTACAGTGTCCATGAGCTTTAAACTGTTGGAAACTGGTTTGGGACGTACACGGTGTCGAAAATTTGACACCAGTATTCCCAGCATGTTGCAAATACCCGATGACTAAACTTATCCATTATATTGACATTGTATACACATTCAATCCTGGATATCAAGGTAGTTTGACAGTGCATATTGATGGGACAGTAATAAAGAATAATTTTTGGTGTCGGACGTACATGTGAAAAGTGTGTATACTTAAAATGCAAATAAATTTTATATTGAACTGATATTTTTTATCAATGCAATAAATACTGGGGCTTTATATAAAAATCACTCCAACAAAAATTTGTAACACTGATAATCTTAGAAAAATATACAATTATTTAAATATGCATCAATCAGGGATATCCAGAGTCCTTTATTCCATCTTACACAAACACTGATAATTATATAAATAAACATCTTCCACTCAGGTTTACTCATTGGTTTTGAAAAATTGGGCTATAAACCCTTAACTTGATGCATTACAGAGATGGATAGCACTACTTTGAAAATTCCACCTATAGGTTTACTAATTGGCGGAATAGCCCCAAAACAAACCATTCACGATTCGTTTGCAGCGAAGATGACGGTAGAGAGAGTTTTTTTAGGAAAATTTGCGCATATTTTACTGGAAAATGTGTCAAACTTTGCAAGCACGCAGCTTGAAAGACAGCGTAGCGGCGCCCCTGAAGGACACGGTTTTTCTAATAACGCCTGTTGAATTTTCCCTCTGCCTCGCTTCAAATTAGTGCAATAATGGCATCAGTGTCAATCAGAATAATGAATGAAATAACGTGGATATAATAAGATTTCAAATCAAACGCACAACTTTGTTTAAATTCATGGTCGATGTCCATCTATGGCCCAGTTGGTTTCTCTCTGTCATTTTCCTGCATTATACTCAGTTCAAAAAATATTTTATTTCTATCCTGGCATTTCTTTTTGTTTGATTACCCAGGTTCGCTTCTGAAACTCGTTGATTTTTGTTTTCAGCTCAACGAACAAGTCATGCACATGATTAGACCGCAAAGAAACCCGATTCCCGATTGTGGTAGAATGGAGTGTACGAAAAATATGTTCACTATTTGCTTTGAAATTCTCCTGCAAGTTCTCTCATTCCAAATAACATATTTTTAAAGCACGTCTGTTTCGACATTATTGCGATGCATGTTCATATATACTCCGATGTTTGATTTTCTATGAAAATGAGACCAACATGAAAGGAAAGGACGGACCCCAATTCTGGCTTAAAACACATTATTAATTTTTTCACTAATCACGCAAAATTCCAAAAATGGTAATTCTATACGAATATGCGCAACATCTTAAACAATGTACCCTACACTTTGGTTCATGACTGTGGCATTTGTTACGTTTGAGAGAACTTGCATCAATGTCATTTTGATCTTGGGAGGGCGGGGGCGGGAAACCTCATTAACACCGCCAATTTGCGTTTTTTTTTTTTAAATTTCCTTTTCATATAATGTAGCAGTACAACATACAATGTAGCAGTACAACATACGTCATGGTTAAATGTCATGTCAGCGTCATTTAAACTTCGCTAACTCGACGACGTCCCTCAGATTCTGCGAACAATGCACGCAAGCAAGGATAATGCATTCTAAATTAGGGTTTAGTATGCGGGCTCTCAACTCGAACCCGCATGCTGTAGATTTAGTAATGTCATTGACATTTTAATCATTTATTTTTGGAAATTCGGCGCACAGTAAAAAAATATTTCAGTTTGCGTTCATATGAAAGGCATTAACACCGTCTTTCAAGTCATTTGGAACAATCAGGGAGCATTAAAGTGCATTTAACACTTATCACACCGTTTGTCTTTCAGTAGAATTTCTGGACCGCGTTCGTGCGGAAATATGCACGCGATTGTACAAACGTTCTTTACATTCAATTCACAAAAATCTTTTTTTCAATCTGACTGTAGCCTACATCTGGCTCATTATTCCATCGTCAGTGTAGTGTAAGAGTAGGTATGCTCTCTATTTGATAATTACTGTGCAACAATGAGCAAAATGTGGGCTAACTGTTCAATTTAAGAACCAAAAAGATTTTTGTGGATTGAATGTTAAGAACGTTCAATTGTTTATGCAGTCGCGTGAATATTTGTGTTAACCGCACTAACGCGGTCCAGAAATGGTATTGATAGTCAAACTGTTTGATAAAAATGTTAAATGCACTTTAGTGTTCGTTGATTGTTGCGAATGACTTTAAGGACGGTGTTAATGCCTTTCATATTAACGCAAATGAAAGTATTTTTGCTGTATTGTGTGCCGAATGACGCCAAAGATTGTCCAATGTGGAGTGATCAAAATGCCGATGATGTTACTAAATCTGCTGCAGAGGTGGAAAATCCAGGGGTCGGAAAGTAAAAATCCAGCTTGGTTTTTCTCCCTCCCACAGAATGAGCTGATCACTCATATTGGCTCTATCTCCTGTCAAGAGTAAATCCAGGTGGTTGGAAGAAAGTTCTGGGGAGGATTTTTACTCTCTGTACGTGGACTTTTTCCGGTATGCGCAAATGTTCGATTTTTGGCGCTGATGAATGTTTCTTGGTGAAATTGGTCGCCATTTCACACACATGAATGTGTATTTTCTCGTACTGAAGAGCAAACGGTGTACAACTGATATTACAATATACTAGGCCTATTATAAAATATATAGGCCTTCTATTATTATTACAAATATATACAACTACTATTACGATTAGGCCTACTAATTATTACAGCCAATTTTAGTATGTTAGTTTTTTTTTTCTTATCAAGCACATCTCCTATGCTTATAATAAATCTGCCCGATCATCATCTGGGGATCATGTTGAGGTCAGGGGGGGCATTTGCTCAAAAAAGGTTGAGAACCACTGCTCTAAATAATAATCTGTAATTGTTCAACATTTGTCTCAAAAAATATTAAATGCCATCTGTTTGTTACCTCTTCAATGTTTTTCCCTTCTTGAGCATTTAAATGTAGCACTAGGTTATTTATTGTTGTTTTTTTTGTTTGTTTGTTAAATATAATGGAGAAAACACAAGAATGGTGCCATAGACCCTTATGCCCTTGCGTGATGCCCTATAGGATAGGTGGTAGATGGACACATCTCCTCTTACATTCTCCATGCTACATTTGTGCTACACTGCTTAGGGCTTAGCACACTGTAGAAGCTCATTATGGTGCTCTTTTTTTCCCTATTATAGGCTTTACCTATTTAAAAGTTGGTTATGGAAATTAGGTAAAATATTATGGAAAAGTTTTGGAAAAGTTTTGAAAAATCACTGGTAAAAAAGTTCAGTAACCCTGTATAAGTTGCTTTGTTTGTTCCTTAGGCGCCTCCTGTTGGCCAGACGGGCGCTCGTCAGGAAGATTCTAAGCTTGTTCATGTTCGGGTGTCCTCCGCCCTCGTTCTGAACTTGCGACGATTCAACCAATGAGTGTATAAGAAGCGGTGGCTGAGAGGCCTGTGCTTCGGAGGAGAGCCGCGAGCTGTCTTCAGTCTCCTGAGTTGGCAACAGGGGGTCACATATGCAAAAGCCTTGTTCTAAGTTCCCCAATCGGACATTCCAGATTCGGGTGGGATTGGAGATGCCAAATAAAAAAATAAATAAATTGAGTCGTCCACAGACGCTTATGGGGAAATGCCGGTGAGACGTCGAAAGTCGCTTGTGGGTGATCGAGACCGGGCGTCGAGAGGCACTTCTGGGGAAATAAGGGCAAGGCGTCGAGAGGCGCTAGTTAGGGGGGGAAAGGGTAAAATCCAAACTTCACAGACTTAATCTTCGTCATCTTAGTCATCAGTGTAGTTTATCTCCTGGACGTCTGGAGACGTTTCACCAGCTTGGATGATTATTCTGTAGGTTTCTAAAACATGCATGTCATCTGCTTAACTTGCACAGTATGTATTGTAATCGTTCAATTTTCTATTCCAGGATTAAGACCACAGTGATGCTATCAAGGATGGCTTCAGAAGGCCAACGGTATGTAAAACAACTGAAAAAAATTTTCAGTAGTATTTAGCTCCGTCCGTACGTACGTACGTACGTACGTCCGTCTGTTCCGTCCCGAACATTGTCAGTGCAATATCTCACGAAGGAGTCAACCTATTTCAATTCTTTTTGGTACCAACCTTCCCACTGGGAATACGCAGACACCTGTCGGTTTTGGTGACCTAACGGCGGGGGATATAGTCATTTAAGTGACAAACTCTTGTTTTAATTAGTTGATCCAGTTGAAATACAGAAGGCCTTCCCTGGAATAGATGTTGTCTGGAGGGGAGCATATGTTGCTCGAAAACCTTTATACCTTTCAGCATTCATGGTGTTTTTTAAAACATGCTAGTGTCACTCCATATGCACTAATGCATCCCCATACCATCAGAGATGCCGGCTTAAATATTTTTACACAAGCCTTCACAGGTTGGAGAGCCTCTGGCCATCTTTTCTTCTGAGAGACTCAGCCTCTCTGAGACATCCCTTTAATAGCCAATCATGTCATTTCAAAATTGGGGTTGTTTAATGATAATAATTTAAAAAAGTAATTAATTCAACTTTTATTTTATCAATTCATAATTTGACAAATAGCATGTTTTTGAGAAAATTAACTCTTCAAATCTGCCCGCTCAGTTTGCATTGGAATGTAACTGTTCACATGTTTGTGGTATCTGTAGTTGCTTTGCTATATGCACTGTTATGATGTGTTGTAGGTTTATATGAATTAGTTTGGTTAGGTGGGAGGGAGTGGCAGTCACGATGCCATTAGTAAGGAGGATTTGCATTTAAGAAACATTGTTGGCTGTGTTAAAGTGAAAGGTAATTCAAATTTGACCCATGATGGTTCAATGGACATTTTTTATGCTGGGCAAGTAGAATGTGACCTGCATTTGCCCAATGGGCAAGTGTTTCTGAGACCTTTGTGTCAATCCCTGATTATTGATAATGTGCTCAGCTATCGGTTAAAAGAACCATCCCAGGTGGTTTCAAATTGCACAACTGATAAGCACCCACCCCCTCCGTCCAATCAGGAATCACCCAAACCACGCCCTCACCACTCAGTTCGTGCATGTGCTTCATTTCCCCGCAATCAGCTGGCTGGTGCGGCCGGAGACAACATTACAACACAGACAGCCCTAGCAGCGCTGGATATCAGTGGCATCACACACAGCCACCAACAACGACACCTGTATCTTTCAATACTGGATTCACAGCATAACCAGGGCATTATAGCCTACATACGTTTCCAAGGCTAGTGCCAGTCTCTCGGCTTACAACAAGCAAACATTAGCTACCCATTACTATGCTGTAGCTAACGTTACTTGGCTAACACCAAAAGTAGCCCAGACCTTACTACTCAATGTGTATAGACTACACTGTCTATGTACATCATTCACATAGAAAGAGAGACAAGAAGCTAGCTTACCAGTCAAGAGAAATTCTGCTACGAGTGCGTCGGTTTAAAAACCTTTCAGTGTCTTCGCTTCTCTCCAGTGGTCGAATGCTTCTCTGCTAAGGGATACTCGAGTTGCATTTGCAATTTTCACATATTCTTGTCTGTCACGCATACTTTCAATGAAAGTTTTTGTCTTTTTCGCTGGTGGTTGACCGCTTGGTGCAGATGGAGGTTGGAAAACTGGCCGCTCGTTCGGCTGCGCCATGACTCCGTCCGAATGCCTGGCTTTATAGCTATTGCTGGCTATGTAGCTACAGCCAAAGCGCGCGCACTTTGGAATGCACGCACAGAACAGCGTACTCGTTGATTCGACAGTTTGACTGACAGACGGGCCATCCAATTAGAGTTCTCTGAGACACATTTGATTGGTAGCCTCATTTTGGCCCTTGCTCCTTACACAGATGACCAGATTTCGTCACTGATATGTCAAATCAATTATGTTATCGATTACTGTCTAATAAACAGATACCAGATATACACAGATTTTCATAATTTAGCAAAAAAAATGAGCAGCCTGGTATGGTACCTTTAAGGGAATTGCATGAAATTTGCAAGCCTAATGTTACATTATGCTCTGCCCATCTAAAAGAAAAAAGTTCACCATTTGGATTTAAATAAGCAAAATACCCAAGAGCCTTTGATTGAATAATTTTTGTAGCAATGCAGATGTTTCAGCCGACAACAGTTACTTTAATCCTGACTGATTCAGGGCGTGACTTATTTCTTTAACAACGTCGGACGATGCATCTCATGGTTGTTGACAGGGCTTGAAAAATTTTTTGGAACTTTGTTGCCCAGACAGACAACCTCTTATTAGTTATATGATTTTTGGGTGTCCAGCCCATCTTCTTGGTTGCCCAAATTTTTTGTATAATTTCGTCAATAGAAAATGCAGGTTTGTCTTTAACAAACCCCAATTTCAATGAAGTTGGGAGGTTGTGTAAAACGTGAATAAAACCCGAATACAATGATATGCAAATCCTTTTTGGCCTGTATTCAATTGAGTACACTACAAAGCCAAGCTATTTGCTTTTGCCCCCCTGAGAGAGAGGGGAGATTATCGTATTAGGCTCAGTTCCTGTTTGCGTTCGCGTTGGAATTCCCTCTTCGTTTCAGGAGCATAACTCCAAAACCCTTAGCATGATCTTAATGAAACTTTGCATGCTTCATACTCAGGTCCAGAAGTGGTGCCTTTTGGTATGTGCCGGTCTGTCCGTCTGTCCAGTGGCTTAGGCAAGGAAGGGGATTGGGGGAGATGTACGAATTTGAGTAAAAACAGATTCTAGTTAATGTTCAAACTGATAAACTCCAATAATTAATCATTATTATATCCCCGAATGCCGAATGGCGTTATGTTTTTGGTCCGACCGCCGCCGCGCCACCCTACGTGTTAAGGCAACAACTTTTGTAATATTTCAATGAGAAATTTCATGTTTTGCATATAAGCAAGTATCATACAGAGGAAGAACTGATTCAATTTTTGACAATTTACAATGTCTAGATTGGCCACCAGGGGCCAAAAACTGAAAAATCACTGTTTTTATCATATCTCTGGAAATATTTGTCCGATTGACCTCAAATCAAGTGCAAATGAAAGGTCATGACCCTGTTAAAGGAATTTTGATTTTACATTCCAAGTATTACCTTCACGAGAGAGAACTCAAGACTACTCTGGAAAAAATCAGTCGGAGGCAGAGAAGTTAATATCCAAGCCAAAGTCCGTTTACTTTTTTGCAAAAAAGGATCCCCACATACAGATGTTCAGGTCAAAGTGGGGGATGATACAGTTAGTCTCTCTCTGGTTTTTGTAGGGGCACTCCATGACGTTCTCCTCCCCCCGCGCTGATTTACGCATCATGAGGTCTCACGCAACGTCAAGTTTTCTAGGGATACACACACACATCTTCCTAGGGAGGAGAGCACCTGCCTTCTCTCTCAGCTCTGGCTCCAGCTTATCTTGTTATGGATTCCGGAGCTTTCTATGAACACAAAAACTTAGAGACAGAGAAAAACATCTTGCCCTTGGTACAGACATTCAAGTTCTCATGACCTTACTAGTGTGTCATGACATGTAGCCTATCTAGAGTTATGCAGGCCCCTGCGAAATCAGAAATATGCGAGCACACACACACTCTAGGCCTATGAAGTTGTGAACTAAAACAGAATATGAGCAAGCAAGGATAAGCAATTAATAATAATTAAATGAATCAATAAAAAATGTTTCCACAACCTGAGGATGTGTCCCACATTCTACCTGTTGGTTCAAAATTTTGACGCAAGGTGGAGCTTTGTCACATAAAATTCACCATTTTGCCATATCTTTGGAGCCATTTGTCCAATTGACATGAAACTGTGCAACTGCAAGGTCATGACCTCACAACGTGTCACATGATGACATCATACCTGTATGGTTCAATATTCTGCCAATAGGTGGCGCTTTGTGATGGAAAATTACCATTTTGGCCATATCTTCAGAATCATTTGTCCGATTGACCTGAAATTCAGTTCAATTGAAAGTCTATTCGAGGTCTGTTCAAAGATTGGGGAATTGGGGAATTGGAGGATTGGGGGCATTCGGGGATATACCCCAAGCCGTCGCCTCCGACGGCGTAAGCCTATTTTAATAATAATAATAATAATAATAATAATACTTCCACCTACAAAGCTTCTACAATTAGATTCCTCAGCTCCCAAATGCTCACTGAGCATTGTTAAAAGGAAAGGTGATGTAAGAGCGGTAAACATGGCCCTGTCCCAGCTTTTTTGGAATGTGCTGCACGCATCAAATTCAAAAGAAGTAAATATTTCCCAAAAAAAAGTGTTTTTCAGTTTGAACATTAAATATCTTGTCTTTGAAGTGTACTCAATTGATCATAGGTCTAAAAAGGATTTGCAAATCATTGTTTTCTGTTAGGGATGCCCTGAAATGAAAATGAAATGAAAACTGAAACACTGAAAGAAATTATTTCGCCAATTTTTAGTACCGTTGCATTTATGGCTATGACTGTGTACTTACCTAACTGAAGTCAAGACATTGCAATTGCATAAATTAATATTCATGCTTCAAAGAATAAATCAATTACAAAACAATTATTTGCCACTAACGTGTCTTTGTCCCCCGCCATAAAATGTGAAATCGTGTCAAAATGAGCAATCTCTCGGTGTGACCTTGAGAGTGACGCGAAGGTCACCAAAATCGACTGGCGCCCCGGGGTATCACCCTAATACATGTTGACATCAGATTTGAAGAGAATCCGTCAATACGTTCTTGAGATCTCGCTGACATGGATTCGGGACGTACGGACGGACGGTCGTGAATACTATGTCCTGCCGATTCGCGCGTTCCGCGCGGCGGGGAACAATTATGAAAATATAGGCATTGACATTCCCACAAAGCACAATAGGAAATAAAATCAAAATAAAATTGTCAGTAAAATGTTTTACTTGGCCCCACTGATGAATAACCTACAGGCCTATAACTGACTGGCCTATTACTGTCTGCTGAAAAATTGTAAAATTAAATATTTTTCGTGACAACACAGCAGCCCATTGACTGGTCAGAGAGAATCATTTTTGCGAAAAATGAATTGCTTCCGTATTATCGCTAGGAAACTGGCTTCACTTGCCATCATTGAAATAGGTCTTCAAATTGTGTTTGTGAAATGTGTGTTGTTTTAGGCAGCTTGATAAATATACTGTGCGTTGCCTTACCTTTCAAACGAGGTTGCGTTTGTTCACCAAAGCTGCTGCATGTACGAAATCCATTTCTTTGCCTGTTCGTAGTGAAATTAGAAGCAACGGTGTTCCCCTAATTTCCCTTGAGAACGTTATTTTGCAACCACATTATCCAAAAATTGAGCAGAAAATAACTTTGCGGGTGCTATTGAAGCATTTTCTTCAGAAAGGTATCACAGATGAGATGACTCATCGTAAAGCGATAAAGTCTAATACTCTGCCATCTCCTGCTCTTTGCGCATTTGCCATGTGTTTTGCCTTCAATTTCAAAGTGAAATGTTTATGAAGCCTGAATGTCAAGCTGATAAACAATAATTGTTTTGTCATGTTATTTCTTCTTTGTTATAAAGGAAAAAAAGGTCAATTAACATCATCTGTCTGTGGGGATTCCATACTTTTTTCCAGGGATTGTAGTTACATTATGGAATACTGATGGTGTGCAAATGCCTTGAATATATTGCCTTTTTCTTTTGCCTTTTGAATACTGGATGCCTTTTTACAGATATCATTGTTTTGCGTTTTTAGGTGGTACGTTATGTAATGTGCAACTGAATCGGACTCAATGCCAGCTGCTATCCTATGCATCAGGACAATGTTAAACGGATTTTAATTAAGCACTCGCGGACTTTTGTGCCATCACGTGGTGACGGTAGTGCGTGTCCCCTAATTTAAACACATAAATATTTAACAAAATCAACTAAATAAAAGTCCGGACAGGCACGTGCTGGCTGCGGTTTTTGCATGCGTTATCGCATCATCCTGGTTCGGCATTGTTTTTGTGTTCAATGTCATTCGGCCGAAAACGAAATGCATTTTTTTGGCCGAAAATTCGGTGAATCTCTATTTTCTGTTTTTAGTAACATTTTACACAACATCCCAGCTTCATTGGAATTGGGATTTGTTACTGAAATCATTGTTCCGAAGCTGATTTCAATTTTATGAGCTGTCAACTTTAATCTTTAGGTTGGTATTGATTCTGTTAACAGGCTATTCTGCACCTGGAGTTGTTTTGGGCCGTTGAAACACATTAGCCCTCGTCAACTACAGTGAAAATTTACATCGAAATGAGACGAAATGACCGCAGATTAGCTAGCAAGCATTTCAAGCTGGCTTCCAGCCCTAATTGACAGCTATATTTCTTTATAGGTTCAACCAATAATGATGATAGGAGCTTAATCATTACATTATTTATTACAGCAACAAAAAAAACCTGTACACATTATATGAACCTCATTCTCTCCCCATCATGAATGTAGCCACAAAGCACATAAAAGTTAATTATTGGAGCTTTAATACTAAAACACAACAATTTCTTTATATCGTTTGCCTCATGGCATAATTGCCAGTCATTTTTTGGCTTACTGTTGCAATATCAAAAAATACCGATATGCTTGCTAGAAATTGTTTTTTTTTTTTTTTTCTTGTTTTACGAACAAGAGGCAACTATGGCAACTATGGGACTTTGGCAGGTTTTCCGAACCTAGGCAACTATGCTGTTAGGCTAACGATATGTTTAAAATAAACAATAAATTCAAGTCCTCCTCCTCAAGGACATGATCTACACTTTTCCACTCTTGGAATAAGAAAATAAAGGAATTAGTCAGGTCCACTGTAAATTTTCGTTCCATTTTTTGGGGGATTTGCAACCCTATACATTTTTGGAAAGGTTATTGTATGAGGAATCAGAAAACAATTGTTGCCGTTTGCACAGATTTGTATAAGTTGGCCATTAGGGGTGTAACGATTCTGAATCAATTCCGAAACAATGTTTTTTTAAGGCATAGGACTGCCATGGGGCGAACATCCGAGCTTTTACTTTTCCTTTATTAAACCCGACGCAGTCTTGAACAAAAGTGCCAAACATCAAAGGGCATGAGAAATGCTTCCAGGAAAAAAATCTTGACTGACATTAGTGTTTTTCTGCAACATGCTGAGCGGAGCCAAGTAAAGAACTACAAAATCATCTCCTTTTAAGCAATTAGGTTACTCTTATCTTGTCCCTGTTTACTTTGCTCAGCAATCAAACAGGGGATTCGCTAATTTACTTTATTGAATGAGTAGAGTTGTTTATAAAGACAGCATGTTTGATTGCCACATTCTGAAAGTTAAATGGGCATAGATTTTCAAGAATGTGCATTTGGCCATTTCGTGTGATTGTGGTAATTTATTGCTCTCATTCACGTTTCATCCGCTTTAATGTTTTGTATTTTTTAGATACTTGAAATCAAGGGTTATCTGAAAATAAATCTCTTTTTTTATTATCATTATAGACCTTTTAAAAATACTATAGTGAGAGATGAAATGGCAAGTTGGGATGTGACAAATTTGAACAAGGATTTTTTTTAAGTGTGATGAGACAACTTGCAGTCATGGGGTGTGTAGGCAGTCGCGTGTAATTTCTTGAAACATACACACCTGAAGCGGCTTAAAACGATTTAAAATGCCGTAAGGAAGAAGCCTGAGTTTAGATTTCGCTAATTGGAGGTGCCCTTCCTTTAATCTGCTCCCGTGTACTTGGCCTAAATAACAATCAAGACATTTAGCCAGTAGCCTATAAAGATGTGTTGGTGAAAAGCAGACAAACCTAACTGGGGTACGGTGTTACATTGAAAGAATGCCAATTTGAATAATTAGAATAAAAATCGTCCTCTGAATTACTTCTCTCATTGTAGCATTTTAGGACATTATTCAAGATTAATTTAAAACAGATTTGTTATAAGATCACCCTGGAGCTTAAGCCTCTAAAATATATACAAGGTGGAAAACATTCTGAAAAGCGGATGAAACGCGAATGTGAGATATAAATTATCACAGTCGCACAAAATGGCGGGGCAATGGCAATCGTGTTCATGCAAATCTTTGCTATTCTATGGCCATTTGAATTTCAAAATGCAGCAATCAAACATGTTGTCTTAATAAACAGCTCTACTCATTCAACTTAAAGAGTAAACAAATCCACCATTTGATTGCTAAACAAGCAAAGTAAACGGGACCAGGTTTACTTTTCTTCGAGTTGCCTGATTGGTTAATAGGAGACGATTTTGTTTTCATTTGCTTGGCTCCTCTCAGCACGTGGCCGAAAAATGCGTATGTCAGTCAAGTTTTTTCTGGAAGCATTTCCCATGCCCTTTGATAGGGACTTTCATTCAGGACAGCACAAGGGTTAATAAAGGAAAAGGGAAAGCTCGGATGTTCGCCCCATGACTTGAATCACCAAAACTGCTTCAGAGCTTAGTATTGTATTACAGAAGGTCTTATAAATGTATGTGAGCTTTTATTTAGTGACCTTGTCCTTGACATTTATTTTCATTGATTCAAATGTCGAACTTCACATGAAATTTTCATAACTTGTATCATCACTATAAGACTACTTGCCGGTAAGCTACAGGACCTTTGGTCCTATTTTTAATCGTTTATAATCTTATTGTATATACGTTGTGTATATATCAGAGATGCCAAGGCTTACGTCTTAGGCGTGAGTCTCTCCTCTTAGTGGCATTCACGTTTCTGTGCCACAGTCAGCAATTATTCAGTCAAAGCGCACTGAGGAAATTCACTTGCGGAATTTAAGTCATTGTCCATCAAGTTAATCAGTTTCATGTGCATTACAGTGGATTTCCCCTCTGATGACACAGAAAACGATTATGACTCGGGAATTCTCAGGCCAGTCTTTACTGAAGGATTAAAAATGTTTCAAATGGTTTTATTTCATTAAAACAATTTAAAACTTTCACGAAACACATGCATTGTTTCCAATCCCTGAGTAAAGAGAAGCACAGGAAGTCCGGAGTCATAATCGCTTTCCATATTACTTGTGATGAGGTGCACCTTTTCGCAAGTGAAATGGAAACTTCAATGCACAAGGATTTTAATTCCTCACGTGCATTTCATGACAGTAAATGAGCGTGCAGCCTCAGATTTTGGCTTTGACTAACACTTCACCATTTCAATTCAGACGCGTGTGTTGCTTGTTGGTGAAAATTTTGGAGTTCCCAAATTTTTTGCATTACATTTAGCAATAACAATGTCTCCTCAAAGTCTTCGACATCGATTGAGCAATTGGGAAGATGCATCGGAATGCTTGCCTCTGGCTTCTCACGTCACGTTGCTAATGCACTTAACGTCGGCCAAAGCGTTGTGAACAGAGCGTGGAACTGGCGTCAAACGTTTGGTACAGCAGCACATTGCTATGGGGGTGGTCGTCAGACATTGGCTACACAACAACAAGACCACTTTCTCACACTTCAGGCATGACGTCATCCTTTCTGGACAGCCACCACCCTACAAAATGACCTTCATAACGCCTCGGGGGTCAGGGTGTCCACTCAGACGATACGGAATCATCTTCATACTGCCGGCCTCAACTCAAGAAGGCCATGTGTTCGAATCCCACTGACTGTGTGTCATAGGCGTGACTGTTTGGATTGGGCTCACGGTCATGTCACATGGACACACAACGATTGGGCTTGAGTTCTCTTTACTGATGAGTCCCGATATTGCTTGGACTTTCCTGACAGGAGGCAACGGGTGTGGCGAAGACAACGTGAGCGATTTAATGATGCCTACATCAATGAACACGACCATTATGATGGCGGATCAATTATGGTCTGGGGAGGAATAAGCAGGAACGGCAGAATGGACCTGCATTTCATGGAGAGAGGGACGATGACAGGGGTACAGTACAGGGATGAGATCCTCAATGTGTACGTAAGACCATACGCTGGTGCTGTATGTGATAAATCACTGTTTTTATCACATATCTGAAAATATTTGTCCGATTGACCTCAAATCAAGTGCAAATGAAAGGTCATGACCTGAGGATGTGTCCCACGATGACATTATACCTGTTTGGTTCAAAATTTTGACCCAAGGTGGAGCTTTGTCACATAAAATTCACCATTTTTGCCATATCCTTGGAACCATTTGTCCAATTGACATGAAACTATATGCAACTGCAAGGTCATGACCTCACAACGTGTCACATGATGACATCATACCTGTATGGTTCAATATTTTGCCACCAGGTGGCGCTTTGTGATGGAAAATTACCATTTTGGCCATATCTTCAGAACCATTTGTCCGATTGACCTGAAATTAAGTTCAAATGAAAGTCTATTCAAGGTCTATTCAAGGATTGGGGAATTGGAGGATTGGGGGTGTTCGGGAATATACCTCCAGCCGTTGCCTCCGACAGCATAAGCCTAGTTATATGAAGCTTTCAGGCAACATTATCACCCCTAAAAATAGGTTACTATTGGTGAGAAATGAAGGAGGAGGAAGAGGAGGAAAAAATGATGTGTACACGGTTATTGATTTTTTTAAAAGTATATGATTTGTTATTCATGTACCCGTTTATACGTGTAGATGTTGACACCCCTATGTTGAATAGATTTTGTTTTTACTGGCCAATTTCGCGATTCCATCTGCGATTCTGTGATTACGGAAATCATGGGGCCCTACACACCATACTGTACAATAATGATACATGATTTTAACATGACACAACAGCAATGTTAGGAGGCTTAGTTAGCAGTAACCATAAATCTGCAAGTATGCCATGTTGATGAAATGTATGTATCACAGTTTCAGAAGTAAAAATAAAGATAATACTGTGCCTGGATAGGGATGACACTTTTGATATAGGGCCATTGGAGTGGGGGGTTATTCGGGTAAGCTGTTCTTGGGCCTCAAGCAGGGGGGAGCCTGTGAAATTTGTTTAACTTTGATAATTTTTTTTCTTTTAATTGTCTTCATTAATTAATAAAATGGCAAGAATATTGAAGGAAAATCAAATTTGCTATGTATGTGAAATGATAAGGTTGCTTTGATCAAAGTAAGACAGTCTGAGACTACCCGTATTCTCCTTGCAAAAATGCAAAATGGTTGATTCCGCCTAGGACTCGTGATCGCCTCCTAGGCAACTCACACGCCGCACTGGGAGAATCTGAGATAGCAGACAGTTCAGACAGCAAGACATCTCTTTTCAGACCTGGAGCTTACAAAGTTTTTTTTTTCAAGAAAAGGCTAGTTCAGCCCTTAAAGGAATAAACAGCGAAATTTAATTACATGCATAGGTTGATGGCTAATAATATTGAGAGCCCATGAGAGAAATTTTAGGCATACTTGACCATTTTTGAGAACGCTGTGAGCGTTTTTGTGATGCCACTACTGAGCTGTCATTTGGCCTCCCGGAATGGCGATGCTTGACGTCACATGGGCGCAAGGGTGAATCTCCACGCTTCATTACTTTTCTGTCGGAGCATTTGGTCTTCTACCTTGAACTTGAATAAATTCAATATTTGGTTGCTGTTTTCTGTACACAAGACCATTAGAAGAGCACTTCCCTAAAAAGTCTAACCATCAATGACATTTGTTTTGAATGATTAAGAATGAATTAGCTACATTTAATTGTTGCTATACAGAGCTGTGGTGACATTTACATCATATCTTCATGATTGAGAATAGCACCAGTTTGGTGTGCGGCACAAAGTTACTTTGCATTATGTAGTATGAATAAAAACAGGAAATTATTTTTAATTCAAAGTCAATGCCAAGACGCGAATACACATGTTTCACCTGTATTTGCGTCTTTGCATTGACTTTCAATGTAATCTGTTGTGCTAAAAATGCATTTTGCGTCTGATGTGAAAGCAGCTTAACTCGGACACAATCAACCAAAGAAAAAAGTTTTTCAAGTGGAATGTGTGTTCAATTTGCTTTACAACAAACTTTGGACATTTGGTAGGACTAGCTGGCAGACTTGTTGACCATAAAGTAGTGGTCTGCTCGCCTGCATCCAAGGAACTCTCTGACAGTGGATTATTGTGGAAACATCGCTGATGATGTGCCTGACATAGCAGATATTTATAATGAAGGAATTTGATTTTCCTGCTAGACCTTTTACAATGGACTAAAAAAAGTTTCATCGCCGGAATGTTTTTTTAACGGTTTGCTTTGCAACCTACAATGGACGTTGGGTAACCTAGCTTGCAGACTCGTTTTGATCATAACAAATTGGTCTGCTCGCCTGCAGCATCCAAGGAATATTTACTCTGACGCTTGTGGATTATCGTGGAAAAAATTCCAGATGAGATGGCTGGCATGGATTTAATTGGTTTACAAGAAAAGGTAGGATGTGCATTTAATTGTTTATGGGCCTGATGACAGGCAGGCTAGCTGACAGGGAGATGTGTGAGTGAGACGTAGGTGAGCCTGCACGGACTGTCACTGACCGTAACTTCAGGGCTGTACAGTAACGCTGCTTTGATGCGCGGCTGAACGGAGCCCCAGAGTACCTTAACTGACCGTCAGCGTCCCGAAACAAAGGCTAAGCACAGTAACTGCAGTTACGGCATTCTGTCATGGTTTCTGGTGGGATTTTCGAAGTTACTGCTGACACAGACCTTGATTTTTTTTTTTTCATAAAAACAATCAAATCGACTCAAAATATTCATCCACATGATAATGGAGGTCTTCAATACCCCCAAAATGACACTAACTCATTTTCGACCAAATGCAATGTTATGGTGTTTTGCCTTTGCACGGCAGCATAGAACGTGCGGCCATGCTGCTGACCTGAATCAGTCCTGCATGTAAACCCAACCGCTGTATACGCAAGCATATTGTTCTCTCTCTCAGCCTTCAAACAGCTTTCTCGAATACTTTTACGAATAGTAGGGTCTGTTTGTGACTAACAATGTCCTTTTGCACAGAATAATGGTGACAACAGTGAGTAATTTAACAACTGTTTCAATGCTTGTGCAGTCTCACTTGCCCTCACCATGTTTAGTGCTGTGCCCATGTGACGTCAGAGCATCTCCGCGAGGATTCCTCTGATTGGTTGAAATATTTTCAATGGTGGCATCTATGAAATCATCAATTCTGCTTCAGAATAGACTGAAGTTAGTTTATGACATGATCCATCTTCCAAACTGTATTTTGAAAGTCCATTGTCTATCTCTTTCGTAATGTGGAAAACAGCCACTAGATGGCAGTATTGACTTTTTGTTAAGCCCAGTCTGGAGCTAGGTTTGGGCATGTCCTGGGCATGTCTGAGAGGGGAAGTCCCAGAGAATTGAAAAAAGTCTGGAAAGAGTATATAAAGGAGAAAAATTGAGAGAGTAAAGTAGTAGGAGAAATTGCAAGGAGAAGGATGCATTTGACCAGACCTGTCACTCTTTTCAAGACCTGTGAAGTTTTTTTTTTTTTTTTTGTGGATTTTTGCTTGTGTTGGAGCATTTCCCTGTCTCAGGACATCACCAAGCAACCCCATCTCAAGGGACTGTAAATATTTTTTTTTCTTGTATATATCAATCTTGGTCAGTAGTATAAATTGTAGGCTAGTTGTCGTTTTTATTTAATTAAATCTGTTTAAGTTTTAAAATTTTGTCTGTCATCCATTGCTGTCTTATATGTCATAACAAATTGGGGCCAAAGTTTTACTTTTTAGTTTATACATTTTGATCCAGCTGACATCTTATTGGTTTGCAATGTGCATTTTTTTAAGGGTTTCTACAATAAATATCAGCCACATTTGGGCAATGAAAGCTTTATAATTTCTTAAAGTTTAACAGGTAAGATTAAAATATTAATGAAATGATATAAAAACATGTATTTCTCAGGAACAACTGTAATATGAAATGAAACATCTTTTGATAACAGATATTTCAATAAAACAACCTAACCGTGTCATTTTGGAGCCACCAAACTTTATAGGTTTAATGCTGTAGAATGTAATAGCATTGTAACTACCACTATTAGATTCCTTGACCCTGGAAATGTATAATTAGCATTAAAAATCCATGTTCTAGCTTGTTTAGAAGCTGAGATATTACAAAACGTAGGTTTTACGGCGGCCATTTTGTAAATTCCAATATGGCCGCCTTATGCACATCTGTGCAAATGGCAACATTGGTTTTCTGATTCCTCATACAATAACCTTTCCAAAAATGTATGGGGTTGCAAATCCCCAAAAAAATCCCAGGAGCGTTGAAATCATAATATAAGGAACCTGACTAAATCATTCGGCCTGCGTCTGGGCAATAATGATAAGCTATGGTGACAGCACTTGGGTTTGTTTATCCCTTGTACATCCCAGCATGCTGGTCTGGTCTATTCAGGCACGTGCGAAGACTGACTTTTGGGTCAATCTTAGGTGACATTAGAGAATTTTCCCTGCGTGCAGATGGGCGTAAAATGTGTGCGAACGCCCCTAAGTTGTATTATTCATGCGCATATGTACACACTTGAGAGATCACTGTGATGGTGTTTTTTTTCTGGCAAAAAATTTTTTCAGGTATTGGCAGTAAAATGTACATTACTGATCGATTCAATCCGTTATCAGTAGGGATCGACCGATATGGATTTTTTAGGGCCAATGCCGATACCGATTTTTTTTCCATCACCCTTAGCCGATGACCGATTACGGACTGCCGATTTTCTTGTGTCGATATTTGTGGCCGATACCGCTTTTGCTCCCTCAATGTACATTAAAAAAATGACACAATTATAACTAATATCACAGGTCTCAAGTTAGACAAACATTTATTGAAAAGTTTAAACCTGCCATCGATGTGATGGCTGCTCCTCCCCAGTGAGACGCGCTCCACTCCCCCCCCTCCCACCACACACAAACATCAGCTGAGCAGATGCTGACTGATAAACTCTGCTATCGCTGGATTGATAATGGCAGCAAACGGCTCTGAATACGTTTTCACAAAACACTGACACAAATTAGTACTACATATAAAACATTTCTCTCATCATTTTAGTTCTTCTAGTGCACGCTAAAGACCTCTCTGATAGCAGACACTCCGCTCTGAGGAAGAGAGCACACAGCAGGGCTCGAAATTAACTTTTTTTGCTTGGTAGCGCTGCGCTCCTAAGTTCAAAAAGTTAGGAGCACGAGCAAAAATTTAAGAGCGCACAAACCCGAAATCAAAGAAGCACCAATATATATATTTTTTTAACGTTTAAAGAAACTACAATATAACACTCCGCTTTAACAATACAACCGTCTCCAACAAATGACAATTATTTAACAATATGAGAGTCTTGAGTTCATTGATTAACAAAGGTTTCCACTACGTTGGCTTTATGCCATATCTGGAGGCCAGGATTTAAAATTGGGTCTCCTTGCTCTCTGCCCTTCTATTCATCTCCTCACTGCGTGTGAGGCATCAAATATATCCAGAGGACCCTCCACACTGATCCCAATCAAATCTTCAATTGTGTTAGGGTTAAATGCAGATCAGACGTAAAGTCCTTTTTTTGCCTCAATATTGCAATATGAATCGGTCCACAGTGGTAACTTTGCTATTTGTTGGCTTATTATAACATAAGCAGACTTTATAATGAGTTGCATATGTTTGTTTTAAAATGTCCTTTGCCACACAGTTGCATATGTTTGTTTTAAAATGGCCTATGCCACACGCCCAGGGGCGTCTCTAGGACTAAAGATTGGTGCGGCCCAGAGCTCCCCTTAATTACTAACCCTGACTTGCACGCAATCATTTGCATAATTGACAAACAATCCTTCCCGGATTTTCCTGGCTTTTTTTTTAATTGTTTTTTTGATTTTTTTGCGGTAACTTGTTCAAAAAGTGGCAATGAAAGTTGCAATGTCTTGGCAATTTATTTTTTGTCCGAGAGAAATTTGTGTGGATTGGTTGAATTTGCTTTAATAGTTGCAAGCGCGACATGCAACTGAGGGACTGCGCTATAGATTCACTCCGAGAACACGCCGGTACAGTATGGTACATTTCAGTACAGCGACAATCATTAATCTGGAAGTGAAATTTGGTGCATTTAACTCAGCGTTATTCAAAATTGCACAAAGACATTTCAAACGGTCTTTATTTAAACAAAACGATCATGAAGCGCCAGTTAAATCACTTGATGTGTGGAAAAGGTAGCGCAGACGTTTGAGAGCAGTTTGTCATTCATAAAGCGTTGAACAATTTTTGAGTGGCCTAAGTAATTTTTCGGATCTGAATTTATGCCATTATTTAGTCGTCAATAGATCTCATAGAGAGAAACCGTAACTTTGATTGCCAGAGGATTGTTGTCAAAATTGGAAAACGTGTTTACGGAAAATAACTCAATACAAACCCAAAACCAGTGAAGTTGGCACGTTGAGTAAATCGTAAATAAAAACAGAATACAATGATTTGCAAATCCTTTTCAACCTATATTCAATTGAATACACTGCAAAGACAAGTTACTTAATGTTCAAACAGGTAAACTTTGTAATTTTTTGCAAGTATTAGCTCATTTGGAATTTGATGCCTGCAACATATTTCAAAAAAGCTGGCACAAGTGGCAAAAAAGACTGAGAGAGTTGAGGAATGCTCATCGAACACTTATTTGGAACACCCCACAGGTGAACGGGCTCATTGGAAGCAGGTGGGTGCCATGATTGGGTATAAAAGCAGCTTCCCTGAAATGCTCAGTCATTCACAAACAAGGATGGGGCGAGGGTCACCACTTAGTGAACAAATGCGTGAGCTGATTGTCGAACAGTTTAAAAACAACATTCCTCAACGAGCTATTGCAAGAAATTTAGGGATTTCATCATCTATGGTCCGTAATATCGTCAAAAGGTTCAGAGAATCTGGAGAAATCACTGCACGTAAGCGTCAAGGCCGAAAACCAACATTGAATGCCCGTGACCTTCGATCCCTCAGGCGGTACTGCATCAAAAACCGACATCAGTATGTAAAGGACATCACCACATGGGCTCGGGAACACTTCAGAAAACCACTAACAGTAACTACAGTTCGTCGCTACATCTGCAAGTGCAATTTGAAACTCTACAATGCAAAGCGAAAGCCATTTATCAACAGCACCCAGAAACGCCGCCCGCTTTGCTGGGCCCAAGCTCATCTAAGATGGACTGATGCAAAATGGAAAAGTGTTCTGTGGTCTGACGAGTCCACACTTCAAATTGTTTTTGGAAACTGTGGACGTAGTGTCCTCCGGACCAAAGAGGAAAAGAACCATCCGGACTGTCATAGGCGCAAAGTTCAAAAGCCAGCATCTGTGAAGGTATGGGGGTGTATTAGTGCCCAAGGCATGGGCAACTTACACATTTGTGAAGGTACCATTAATGCTGAAAGGTACATACAGGTTTTGGAGCAACATATGTTGTCATCCAAGCAACGTCTTTCTCATGGATGCACCTGCTTATTTCAGCAAGACAATGCCAAGCCACATTCTGCACGTGCTACAACAGCATGGCTCCGTAGTAAAAGAGTGCGGGTACTAGACTGGCCTGCCTGTAGTCCAGACCTGTCTCCCATTGAAAATGTGTGGCGCATTATGAAGCGTAAAATATGACAACGGAGACCCCGGACTGTGGAACAACTTAAGCAGTACATCAAGCAAGAATGGGAAAGAGTTCCACCTGAAAAGCTTCAAAAATTGGTCTCCTCAGTTCCCAAACGTTTACTGAGTGTCGTTAAAAGGAAAGGCGATGTACCACAGTGGTAAAAAGGCCCCTGTGCCAACTTTTTTGCAATGTGTTGCTGCCTTTAAATTCTAAGTTAATGATTATTTGCAAAAAAAAAATAGTTTGTCTTTGCAGTGTATTCAATTGAATATAAGTTGAAAAAGATTAGCAAGTCATTGTTTTCTGTTTTTATCTATGATTTACATAACGTGCCAACTTCACTGGTTTTGGGTTTTGTACAAGCCAAGAACAATCCTTGACGCAAAGGCATGGTCCGGGCTTCACCAATTATCACTTCCAGAGATGCCTCTGCGCACGCAATTGTCTTCTAATTTCTGCATTTTCAGGAAAACGTTGCGTGTACTTGCAAATATATAAACGTTTACTGGTCTAAAGACGCGCTGTAAAAAATGTTAATGATTTTTGCTGATAGGATACTGAAGATATGAGCGAAGAAACCGAGACAGAGATTTTAGGGCTGCGCAAACGCCGGGGCGCCAGGCAGCATATTTTGATAAGTTTTAACTATTAACAGAAATATGGATCTTCTCATTTACGCACACGTGTCACATTTTCTGTTTCGTGCTTTCGCCATGTTTGGAAGGACGTTCACGTTTAAAGTGATTGGACACAGTAGATAATGCGCTGTAAACAGCAAGATTCGGGCCATTATCTTTACAATGAACACGATGCACTTCACCTTCTTATAACCTCAGCCATTCAAAATTTTGATGCAACTCTTTGCGAAAATAATCAACTGATTTCGCTGCCGCTTCATCCGAATCACCGACGTGATTTTCAGTTTCAGTAACTTTTTATACCGACTCGACTTTTTAGCTGCGACCAAGCAGCTCTATGAACGCTTCTGTCTGTCCGTCTGTGCCACCTTTTTGACCATGTTCCTGTCGTCTAATCATGAAATTTTCAGGAGTTATTGACCTTCACCAAAGTGATGTCCATGCACAAGGTCGAGGTCAAAGGTCAAGTTCACAGAGGTCATGACCTTGTTTGCGGGTTTTCGCGCTGTAACTCCAGTTAGAATTCATGGATCGCTATGAAATTTTGGAAATAGCTTCTAGGCATAGAGGAGGTGTTCCCTATTGTTTTTCAAGGTCATCCATCAAATCCCAAGGTCACAAAGGTCAAAAAACTGTCAATTTTGCCCGATTTGACGGTTTCGCACCGTAACTCAAGTTTCATTCAATGAATGGCTATGAAATCTTAGAACAAGCTTCTTGGTATAGAGGAGGGGTTCCCTATTGATTTTCAAGGTCATCTGTCGAATCCCAAGGTCACACCGGTCAAAAAAGTGTCGATTTTGCCCCGATTTCACAGTTTTCGCACCGTAACTCCACTTTAACTTCATGGATGGCTATTACATCTTAGAACAAGCTTCTTGGTACAGAGGAAGGGTCCCTTATTGATTTTCAAGGTCATTTGCCAATTTCGAGATCACACTTGTACAAGAAGCCACCAGTCATGGACACTAGGCCACGTGACGGATGCTATGCGAGGTCGCAGCTATTAGATCCTTCTGATCTACTTGTTTTAACGTTAACGGTACCAAAAAAAGTCTTCCATTGCTTTTTGTTTCATTTTCAGTCCAAATCTTGTGCATAGGTACAGTAGTAACTCTCATTCCCGCAAAATGAATTGTTTGACGGCTAATATTAACCATTCTAGAATCAGTACTGAGGTTTACAACCTCCCCTTTGATTGGTGAGAATGGTTACTGTCAGCTCGAGGGAACACACTGGCTGCGCTCGGCTGCGTATGTCCAGTAGATTCATGCACTGCTCCGAGACATACGCCCATCTTTATTTAAGCTGCAACGGCGGCTGGCTTGCCTTCTGACTACCAAATGTACCTGAAAAGAGGCGATTAATTGGGGGGAAAAGCGGTCGCACAGGTGCAACTATTTTAATTCGAAGGTCGCACAGTGTTAATTTTGGTTGCAATTTCGAGCCCTGTACATACACACACGACACAAAACGCATTTAACCTCACCTCGCTGTTCGCTGATTTAAGCTCCTACAAACACCATGGAACTGAATTGACAACATTGACATTACTTAATCCTTAAACCGGTGTTCGTTACATCTGTATATATTAGCCTACAACTACGTCAACAGCTCCCTAAATACAATGGTAAGCACTTTTAAAGACGAGGCATTCAGCAGCATTCCCGTTTGTCTGACCCACAAACTTAACTATGTTTGCAAACACGTGTACGAATTGGCAATTACTTGGCATTCATGTTTCCTATTTCAAAGTGCGTGGCAATATTTCAACTAAGTTTCACAGTGAGAGGCTAATTGAAATTTTAAAACCCTTTGTTCTGAAGCAGCCACTGCGTTAACCACTCTTCCAGTGGGGGAAGGGTAATGCATCTGCATGTGCTGCAAGGTCTTCCGGCAACACAGCTGCCCCTGGATGCCTGTCTGTAAATCATGCCGCGGAAAAATAAATCAGCGAACTCGTCCGCGAATCGGCCTGTGCCGATTCTTGTAAAAAATGCAAATATCGGCCTTATATATCAGCTGGCCCATGTATCGGTCGATCCTTAGTTATCAGTTTTCAGTTAAATAAAAAATTGTTCCGAGCCTTAGTACAATTGTTCTTACATTATTGTTTGTATTCCAGGACGCGAGAGGATTTTGAACTCTCTGCACCGTGTGCTCTGTGGCCTGTGGATCTGAAGCTCACGCACATTGACTGCAACCCTGACGAAACACTTGTGCATTTCCAGGGTCAATATTTGACCATTTGTGAGCTGGATTACAATATCCTGCAAGTGGAAATGCAAAATGCACCCAAAACAAAATTGGTGGATTCAGTGGCAATTGGTGAATTCTGTTTGGTGGAGGATGTCCTCTCTGGCCGGTGGTACAGAGGAAGAGTTCAAAACAAACACAGAGATCTGTTTGATGTGTTCCTCTTAGATCATGGCAACATTTTGACCGTGACTGCTAGAAATTTGGCCTGTGCCTCAGAGGACTTGTTTATGCTTCCCCCAAAAATCGTCTGTGGTTTCTTTGCAAATGTGCTTCCACTGCAAAACCAATGGCATTCACTGACGTTAAACTATTTCTCCTCTTTGATTGGGAGTGAAATTCAGGGGTACATCCACGGCCTTTTGCCCCACAAAGTCCTGATATTGGAAGCACCTGCCATTAACAAAGATCTCATGAAACTGAGCCTGGGGAAACTTGTGGATCGGGACACGTTTCTTCTGATCGTGGAAATGTGGACAGAAGTACCGCTTAAGCAAACCAGTGAGTCTGTTCCAGATCTGTTGATTGAGAAGCAAATTGGACAGGAATTCTCGTTCAGACATTCAAGTTTGCATGGCTTTGAGAATATTCTTTCATTTTGCAGCCCCCAACTTACTGTTGGAAAAAAGGAACGGGCGAAAATAACTGCCGCAGTAAAACCAGCCACATTTTACTGTCAGTTACTAAGTATGGGGAAAAATCTGAAAGAGATGTCGCACAAATTGTCACTTGCTTGTGAATCCAAGTCTAAAACATTTTCTGATAAGAACATTGGAAATCTGGGGCTACTCTGCGCTGTGAAAGGTAAAGATGAAAAGTGGCACAGAGGTTTTGTGCAATACCTGCCAGTCAACTCCCAAGTCAGAGTGTTGTTTGTTGACTATGGGTACTGTGAATCTGTACGAGTTGAAAATATCCTTCAGCTTCCCTTAGAATTTCTATCTATACCAATTTCAGCTTTTCCATGCACCTTATCTTGTTTAAGTGAAAAAGATGATGCCATTTTGAAAAAACAATTGAATATCTTGAAGAGAGCTCTGCTGGGTGATGAAGTGGAGATCCAGATGAATTCTTTTAATGCTGAACAGAATCTGTACTCCGTGACACTGCGTGCTGTCTGCGAAGATGTTAAGGAAACAAAGAAAACAGTATGTGATGCAACAAAAAGTGACACCCTCTATGATGAAAAAGATCACTCTCAAGATGGCCTTGTGCAAGGCACAAATCAAGCCAAGGAACACATGTCCATCAATGCTAAGTACCATCAGGAAATAAAGGATGACTCCATCTTTGAGGGTTTTGTGGAGCATGTGCTGAATCCAACAAATTTCTGGTTGAGAACAGAGGAACGCAATGCTGACTTCGAAGTTATGATGAAAGACCTGACTGAATACTTCATGGGGTTAAAACTGGATGAGGGTGTTCTTGAAAATCCGGTGCCTGGTGCCCTCTGTTGTGCAATGTATGAAAAGGACATGCATTATTATAGAGCATTGGTGATTGATGTGATTGAAAATGGAGCAGAGGTGTATTTCATAGATTTTGGGAATACTGAAAAAGTTCCACATATGCTGATCAAAGCTTTGCCCCCGAAGTTTGCACTTGAACCTGCATTTGCTCTTAAATGCTCCCTTAGTCATGTGGTTCCTGTGCAAGATGTGTGGACAGTTTCTGCAACAGATTACTTCAGGCAAATTGTGTCCGGTAAAGGACTCCTCATTCATGTTGTCCACAAGAGGAAGCACGAGTATGTGGTTGATTTGCACGACAGAGGGAATAAAGGGGAAAGCATTGCTTTGCTTCTGACAAAAGCCAAAATGGCTGAGTACTGGGAATTTACAAGTACAGCCACAGGACCAATTCAGTCTGACAAAGCCAGCAAGGGTGGTAAATTTGGACTGACTGCTGACAGGAATTCTAAGTCAAGGAGTGAGTCTCGATTAAAAACAAGTGTAACATTAGGAAACCATAAGAATATGAACCCAGTAAAATGCTCTGAAATGCCAGCACAACAAGTTGTGAAGCAGGTGTCAGCAGAAGAACAGCTACAGAAGAAAAACACAAATGCTGCAACTGGTTCCTTCAAAGTCTTGACATTTAAACCTGGAAATGAAATGGCAGTTCGTTGCTCTCAAGTCAATTCTCCCTCAGATTTTTGGTGCCAGCTTCAGAGCAAGTTGAGTGAACTTGAAAAACTAATGGGAGAAATACAGTACTATTATGAGACGCACGTTGTTCCCTGGCAGCCTACTGAACCATGCTGCATTGTGAAGTGTCCATACGATGGCAGATGGTACAGGGGATGTATACTCAGTGCTCAAGATGGTGAATTTGATGTGATCCTTGTTGACGCTGGCTTGATTGTGACAGAGAAGACTCACAACCTTCAAGCCATTAAGGCTGAGTTCTTGGAACTTGAGGGGCAAGCATTCCGATGCTGCCTCTATGACATCAAACCTCGGCATTCTAGTAGTGGTGTCTGGCATACAGATGCTTGCAAAGTCCTGATGAAATTCATTGAAGTTAATTCGCAGAATCTGAAGTGCACTGTGTACACACAGCTTGTGGTGAACCAGACAAATTTGTACAATGTTGTTGACCTCCACACACCTTATGGGACTGCAACAAAGCTGCTTATTACTGCTGGTCTTGCAAGGGAAGTACAGTCTCCCAAGCAGCTTACAACATCACTGTATCCCTATTCCTTCACCTATTCTTTATTCAATCTGAATGTTGGTTGCAAAGAGCAATTGTATGTCACTCATGTATGCAGTCCGTGGGAGATATATTGCCAGTTAGACAAAATTGGGCAACTGCTCGAAGATCTGATGGAAGAAGTCCAAAAAATTGCCAGTGAAATGCAGTCATTACCTGCAGCCCAAGGAAGGATTTGCTTGGCAAAATATTTTATGGATGGTCAATGGTATAGAGGTCTAGCCTATCCTGTTCAGTCAAGCTTGCATCTTAATGTTTTCTTTGTGGATTATGGAAACATGCAAGTTGTGGAAAAATGCAATGTTCTTCCCATTCCTAGACATGCCACTGACTTGCTATTTTCGCCAATGCTGGCACTGAAGTGCTGCCTTTCAGGTGTACCAAAAGGGGAAGTACTTGCAGATGTGAATGGCTGGCTGGAGAAGGCTGTTCTAAATAAATTGATGGAAGCAAAATTTGTTGGAAAGGATGATCAAGGCACCTTGTTCTTTGACCTGTTTGATGGCAGTCTTCATATTAATCAGAAAGTCAAAGACATGATTGCATTACATAGCCAAGCAGGAAAGGCAAGTGTGGAAAAGCAAAATGAAATTTTTTTGAAAACGGTTGTGAAAACAGGTCAGGGTGCAAAGGCACCGCAGTTTGTTGGTAAAAGTAATGGTGATAATTCTGTGAAGGCAAAGAACTTGGCTTTAGCTCATAGATGCCGTTTTACCACCCAACTTGCATCAGTCGCCTCAGTGAAGTCCTCTAAAATACTCAAGTTGAAATCTGCTAGTTCTCCGCGAGAAGGGGAATCGCATGCATGTCATTACAGGAAGCAAGGAGTTGTGCATGCGCATATGAAATCCAGAGAAAGGTCTGCAGTTCAGAATCACAAAAACAAAGAAGAATGCAGGCATTTGAAACCAATGAGATCAAGTACTTTGTTGCCAAATGGATCACATCTTCCCGAAACAAAGGTGAAACCTGGCTTTAAAGGGATTGGATTTGTTTCCCATGTCAATACTGCCACAAACTTCTATATTCAAATGGAAGATGATGAACCAGCCATTCTCAAGATGGGTGAAGACCTCAATGAGACGAGGCTCAAAGAAACCATGGAAAATGTTTCTGGAACTCTTCATGCTGGTGATGTGATTGCATGCGAATATGAAGATGATGGAGCCTTCTATCGTGCAGTTGCCATAGATGTCAGTGATGTGAAACTGAAGGTGGAGTTCATTGATTATGGTAATGAAGCTACTGTTGACATAAAAAGTGCCCGTATACTTCCTAGATTTTTTTTTGCACTGCCAAGACTAAGCATACCATGCTTTGTTGAAAAACCTCACACTTATTTGAGTGATGCTTCATTTGTACTTGCTGTAGATGGCAAACGGCTTGAAGTTGAGTTTATCAGACAGTGTGGCCAGCAATGGGCTGTGAGAATGGAGATTTGTGGAGTGAGCACATCAGTCCATCATACTGGGGAGTTTTCAAGGACTCAGGAGGATACTAATGCACTTGACACCGAAGGGGAACTAGTACCTAAGGACATGACCAAAGGTGAAAAGGAAGGACATAGATGGTGCTCTGATTCACTGGGCGTACAAATGAAAGAAATGCCTAGTACTGCCTCAGAGAGAAGTAAGCCATGCAAGGAAAGGGAGACAAGCCAGAATTTTTTACATAGAGAGACAGTGAAAGCATTCCCTGAAGTTACCTCACAATCTTCAGCAGCTGTGAAAAATGTGAGCTGTGCGCTTTTGCTAACAAAGCAGAAAAAATGCTGCCACCTAATGAAGTCAAACATGCATGCTACTGGCAAAAAGCAGCATGTCAGAAAATCCGCTGGACACAAGTGTGAAATTAATAGTGACAAACTGCTTTTGAGACCATTCCATCACCCTGGTGACGCAAAAAATCTAAGATCTGGAGACAGCCTGGAGCCATCGGTTTCATGTGCCAGTACTGTTCATACCCCACATGAGCACACACGTGAAAGTTCAGAAGGACAAACAAAGCATGTCAGCATTCCTCTTCAAAACATTACGGCTGGCCAAACAGAAGACGTTGAACTGCTGTCTTTTTCAGAAAATGGACATTTTTATTTCAGACTTAACAGAAATTCTGAAGAACTTGCATTGCTTGACACACTTATTGCAGAAAAAGCATTAAAAGCAACCACAATATCTAAGACAAATATTAAAGAAGGACTTGAATGCTTGGTAAAGTCTAGCAAAAATAAACAGTGGTACCGAGCAAAAGTGGAAAATGTAGCTGAAGGACAATGTTCAGTCGTCCTGTTAGATCATGGTACGGAGGAGGTGGTTCCACTTGAAGCCATCCTAGAGCTCAGCACAGAGCTGCGAGACATACCTAAACAGGCCGTTCTCTGTCAGTGGAAAGGCCCGGGATGCCCCATTGAAGGTGGTTTTGAGGTTTTAAAGGAGACGCTCAACCCTTCATCGGAGCAAAATATTAGACTCATTTTTTTACTATATTCTGAATTTTCCCAAATCTGGGATATTGAAATCTTGATAAATGGGATTCATCTCCTCCAGCGACTGAGAAACACTTCTAGTCTTAAACACAGTGAGAATAATGGAACATGCTCAGCCTGTCCTCACTGTCCAGTAGTGGACGCATGTCCTGATCCTGAGATTAGCTTTTCCCAGCGGCTGTCCTTAGCTCCTGTGGAATTGGACTTGGGACACACAGGTTTTGCTGCTGCAGTTACTGCTCCCTGCGAATTCAGTGTTGTGCTTGAAGGCATGCTTCTTATCATGAGTTCAGTCGCCACAATTCTTGAGTCTCCACTTGAGGACTTTGATTCACTGCCTGAGGCACTTATAGTCCCAGGGATGGGTTGTTTAGTCAAATGTGAAACGAAGAAGAAATGGTGCAGAGCTGAGATCGTTCATGTTGACAGCACTTCTGTGGTGATAAATCTGGTTGATTATGGACATTGTATGGGCTTGCCCTACCCATGTCATAGTCAATTAAAAAGGCTTCCTGAGGAGCTGGTCAGGTTTCCTAAAGTTACGTACCCTTGTATCCTGAGAGGGGTCAAACCTGCCAGTATGGAAATCTGGACCGATGAAGCTGTTGTGTTCTTTCAGGAGCACATCTGTCAAAAAAGCCTTGTTATCTACTTCAGGCAGTATGTTTCTGAGGCACAGTGGGAAGTTGACATTATGTCCGATGGTGTAAATATTGCCATGGCGTTAGTTGATGCTGGATACGCCACTTACATTGACAGCATGCTTGGACTTCGACTGCAAAAAGCGCTAAGCCCCCCGAGAGATTCCCAACTGATATTCATCCCAAGGAGTGTCAGGAAGGCCTTCAAGCTGAAGCCTCAGCCAAAACCTGTGGAGTCCAAAGAACCTTCTGGCTTTACAGAATTGGAGTATGATGGAAACAATAGTGGACAAGAAAATATGGACCGGCAGAATTGCCAAGCAACTGAAGATTCCAAGAATCAAATGTCTAGTGATGGAAGCATTCAAGATCCAAGGGGACGAAAAGGGGAAGACTCTTCTGCCAGTGAGCAGTTTGTTACTGAAGGAACCGTGCGCAAGAACCTTACTGAACAAGTGCCTGGAAAAAGGAAGTGTAAGTAGTTCATAAACTTCTTACTTTTAGCTTCTCCGGTTTCCTCTCGCAGTCCAAAGTCAGGCTAATTGAGGACTCTAAATTGCTCGTAGGTTTGATTATGAATGAATGGTGCGTGCGCCCTGTGGTGGGTTGGCAAGCTGTCCAGGGTGTGTCCCTGCCTTTTGCCTAGTCAGCTGGTATAGACTCCCATGCATAAATTGGTGCCTTTGCCAGGCATAAGAATCATAGCCAGAATGCTCTGGGTGGGGGGATGGAGGGATCTTGGGGTCGGCCCTAAGCCTGCCCCAGATGATGCAACTTTGCCTGAGGCGAGTGACATGCATGTATACTGCATCAGGCAATGTTGCACCACATGGGGATGGTTTATGCTGCGTAACTTCCTCACGTGACAGTGCAGCAGCGAATCTAGCATGCTCGAAATTTTTTCGCGTCACACGAGGAAGTTGCTCACTGTGTGGGGGCTACCTGCTGCAATGTTACACGTGCTCAACCAATCACAACGTGCAGACCAGTCATATGATGTGCAGACGAGCCACATGATACACATGACAAGTGGAGGCACCCTCTGAAACTGTAACAGACATCCTGGCAGTGGATAAATTGGTTGAATTGTGGCCATTTTTCTGTATCCTGTGACTCATCTGCACATCATATGAAGGGTCTGCACGTTGTGATTGGTCGAGTACATGTAACATTGCAGCAGGTAGCCTCCACGCGGGGAGTAACTTCCTCATGTTATGCAAAAATATCTAGCATGCTAGATACGCTACTGCACTGTCACACAAGGAAGTTACCCAGCAGAAATCATCCCCAGACAGTGCAACATTGCCTGATGCAGTATACACTCGTGTCACTTGCCTCAGGCAAAGTTGCACCGTCTGGGGCAGGCTTAAGGTCATTATTTGCATTCAGGACCATCTTTCTATGCTGAATGGACATCAATAAAAAGAGTTTGCTCAAAAAAAATTTTCTCAGTGGCAGCCATGAGAATGTGAACCTTCAAGGGTTCTGCATGTCTGGTTCTTAAATTACATTAGGAATTCAGTTGAACCATCTTTATATTGTAGTATGTATAGAAATGGAAAACTGAGTGCCAACTACACAGCAATGTCAGATTAACTGGTAATGTCAGTTGGCTGTTTACTTTCATTTGCAATATTTTGCTTTTCAAGCCGATGTTGAGGCAAATTTAAATTTCTTTGAATGTGTTTTCATACATTTGTACTCATATTTTAAGTTGAAAAATTTAAGCTGAACAGTTATTGTTAGATTTGAGTTCCCACTTGCGACTAAATAATTGATTCACCCCCCCATTCTGCAGGTGTGCAGATGTGAGTTTTAAGGTCACATCTATTAAGGTAAGTGTTACGAAGGAATTTAAAGTTCATTAACCTTTTTCTGCCAGATACCCAATTCAGTGGGTCCAAAAAATAAAGTTTTTCATTCACTGGACATTGAGTAGCCTTTTTTTAACAGAAGGATTGGACAGATGACTTATTTTGGAAGTTTGACCATCCAGTGTGCCTAAATGTAGCATAAATACTTATGACTACTTTAAACTTAACCCAAAAGTGTTATGCTTTGGGAAATGAATGACATGCATTTCTGATCGGCTCACTGATGTCTGAAAGGGGCAAATACTAGGGCTGGGTATTGTCAAGAGCCTTAAGGTTTACTCACCGTATTACACTTTATGTACGGTGTGAGTTCCATTTTGATTGACTTAACTGAAGTGGGTCTAGTGGGTGCAATGTGCTTTGACATTGGGTCTTATGGAGAATAGGCAAAATGGCCAGTGGAAGCTAAATGGTTTCAGATAGAGATTAAGCTTGTTTTATGGACCCATGGGAAGTCATATGACGTATGTTTTTGCAATGCTAAAGTTGATCTCAGTTGACCTTGAAAGGTCAAACTTGAGGTCAAGCAAAATTTTCAAAGGCTTATATGTTTGAAGATATTGAAGACATAAATTTATTGAACACTAATGGGAGGTCATATATGAACTTTCATATGGTGACCTTCAATTTGACCTGTGACATTTGAAGGTCAGACTTCACATAGTGAAATTTCAATGACTTATATCACCAAAACTACTACAGATGGAGCTTAGGTTTGTATTACAGGCATATTGGAAGTCATATATGAAGTTTCATTTGGGAAACTTGAACTTGACCCTTGGAGACCTTTAATGGGTTACCTAATTTAATGCTGTATAAATCAATATTAAAGCTTCATGAAGAGGAGAAATGTGTGACGCACAGCATTTAGAATTACATCGTATTTCAGTATATTTTCATGACTTTGGTAGAGTGGACTGCAAACATAAAAAATCTTCATCAGAATTCACCATTAAAATTGCAAAAAAAAAAATTATACTGAGAATGGAAAAACTGCTTAAATCTATACATATACCACAAGTAGAATTCATCTTCAACATTTCATTTTAGATTATTTACATGCTAGTAGCCAAATTACACAGCTATCCAAGTGTCTCCCCGAAGTCTGAGATGTTGTACTGTCAAATAATCATGTATTTAACACAAAGTTTTGAGGCATGATATTTTATATGAACTTAGAATTTTCTGGTTGAGTTTAGCATGAATTTATCAGTATTAGAGCAGCTGAACATCAGTGGTCACCAGTAACCTCTCCAAACACAAAAAATGTCTATTCTCCATAATAAAGTTTGAGTTTTGTCCTTTTTTCTTCTAAGTCCCCCAAGCCAGCACACACAGTCAATAAATAAACTGCTGATTAAACGGTCAGGACATTCACTCTGCAATGAAACCGGCAGTTCTGACGTCCGAGCTCACAAACTCATTTCAACACTTATAAGGAACAAGTACAACTCACTTACTCAGAGATATCTGAATTCTGAAATGTACCTTATTTTAACAGGATAGACATTCCACTTTCTGGGAAGATAAACTACACATTTCCTCCCTGGATTCAACAGAACCGTGCAATGAACGTACCAGGGGGTCCATCCAAATGCATGGGAAGTTCACGTTTTAAACAGGAAAAAAACCTTGGCATTCGACTTTGTAGAATACAGTATTCATTCAAAACCGAAAAGCAAAAGTAAAAAGCAAAAGAAGCCTATGCTTTTTCATGAATCCCTCCTCTGGAGACCGATGTATCCAGTAGAAGGAACCCTCTAGTCCTGTTCCATTCGAAATAATTCCCATTGACCATGTCAGTATCTAATTTAAATCCTGTAAATGTAACTGAACACTTCAAGGCCAGTTTTGCGAGCCTTTTTTTTTTTTTTTTCCTAAATCGCGTCTAATTTGGCCACGTAATGTGCACAACGTAGACAGGATGCAACCGAGCCTGCTGATACGCATAGCCTTGTATGCCCTGTGTTTGTCCAATCAATTTGTTTCGCTTACTGTAGAATGTTTAAACACTCGGGAATTGGATATGAAAGGAGCCAATCAATACATTGTTACCGGGGAAATTTCACGAGGGCGTGAAGTGTAATTGTGCAGTTACGAAGAAGAGCCTCAGTGTGTATTCTAGTGATTGGCTATCAACACCAGTACTCGGGAGGATATCAGGAAGTGCTGAATTTGTCGATGCAGGAATCTACATGTAAATCCACGGTAGGGAACAACGCATTTTTTGAAAGAGATGACTGTAATTGACAGTAGAATGTGAGAGAATCAATACCATGTAGAATTTTTTGCTTCAGAAAACTGATTTTTCTGAACCATTAATTGGAATACCGTTGGCTCACTGTAGCTAAAGTGGTTGCTACACAGGACAACGATTTTTTTTCTGTCGCAATAGATCATTTTTTTTAGACTGCTGGATCAATACTATGGGCAAGGATATTGACCAATCTGCACATCAGGCTTAGCTGAGGAGTTCAATTCATGCAACTCCTGAAAAACAGGGATTGGAGTGAACTTCTCCATACTCTCAATCGTGTTTCAGCTCTGCCTGCCTGAGAATATTCAATAACTGATTTTGGTCAAACTTTACAATGAAATTTGTCTCGAATTACCAAAATTGTTACAGATGGAGCCTTGGTTTGTATTGAAGACATATAGGAAGTCATATGTGAGCTTTCATGCGGTGACCTTCATACTTGCCTTCAGAGGTCAAATTTGGTCCAGTGAAAATTCAATGACTTGTATCACTAAAAAGGTCACGGAGCCAAAGTCTCTATTGCAGACCTACAGGAAGTCTCTCACAAACTTTCATTTGGTGACATTCAGCTAGATTGTCAGTGACCTTTGAAGGTCAAACTTGACACAATACAATTGCAATCACTTACATCATCAAAATGGTCACAGATGGAGCCTAGGTTTAGATTGGACATATCAAAGTCATATAGGAACTTTCATTTGGGTACTTTCATATTTACCTTTGAAGGTCAAATGTGACCCAGTGAAAATTCAATTACATGTATCACTAAAAGGGTAACAGAGGGAGCCTAGGGTGGGTTACAGATCTAGGACGTCATGTATGAACTTTCATTTAGTGACATTCAATTTGACTTTCGGTGACCTCCGAAGATCAAACTTGACATACTGAAATTACAATGACTTGTATCACCAGAATGGTTACAAATTTTCAATTTGTTGTATCACCAGAACTGCTTCAGAGCTTAGGATTGTATTAAAGACATACAGGATGTCTTACTAATGTGTGTGAACTTTCATTTAGTGACCTTGGCATTGACCTTTGATGATTTGAAGAACAAACGTCACATGAAATTTTCATAAGTTGGATGATCACTTTAAGATTGCTTGCCAATATGCTACAGGACCCTTTGTCCTGTTTTTTGGTTTTTGGCCGGGTTGGGCCCAACTGCGGAAATGCGTTACTTTTTCACTGCGATAAGAAAAAATGCATAGCATCACAGCCCTAGCTTTGATACATGATTGATGAGCACAACTGCAAACAGGATATAAGTAATGTTTGAGTGAGAAAAGTGAAACTTTTATCGACTTTTTTTGTTGCTTTTGTGTGGTCTTGTTTAAAAAGGCCCACAGCAAAGTGAATATATTTATTTAATATTAAAGTTATTAATCTAAAGCAGTGTTCTTGGCTTGCATCTTTCCCTCATTGTGTTTCGTTTCAATTGCCTCAGAGCCAAAATGACAGGCCTGTGGTTACACACAAGGGGAAGAGAGGGATAATGAACACAACTTTCCACAGTTTTTTTTTTTTTTTCCTCAGTTTTGTAGTGCCGGCCACATGGACAGAGGGGGTGACCGGGCAGTGTCTGCGGACTTCGGGTGGGTGTGGGACTATGAATGCGAGCATTTAAACTCTCTACCCAGCAATCTTACGGCTATACGAGGGCGCGTTTTCCATTAAAACCAGCAACACGCTATCACAAGCAATGTTGTGATGTTGCACTTGAGGAAGCTAATCAGAGCAACAATTTTCAAAATGAGACATTGGAGCCAGAGACCAAATTAATGTGGAATTTTAAAACACTTCGATAAACACTTTGATAACTGATTACTTAATATTATACGGAAGTTGCTCATGTTCCTGAGAGAGCGCACACCGTGCCAAAATATCTAGAAAAACTAAACAATCCATAAGATAAAATGCTTTGTTGTCATTTCACTTCACAACATGAGTCCGAGGACTTACGGGTGCTGGTTTAAACCACTCACTGCGCACTCCCGATTGCGCTTGGTGCTCATTCATTCATTCTTTCAGAGTTATGCAACTTTCATAAATATATCACGTAAATGGCTACAATACGGGCGCTGAAGTATATATGATTTTGTTTTTAGAGTTGTGTATGGTTGACATTGTGGTTGTCAACCACAACATTTAATTACACAACCCTCGAACAATTGTTGAATATTTCGATCGGGAGCCCTTGTAAAATGTCAGCAGTTGATTTGCCCATTAGATGTTTGCAATGGGACGTCAGTACATAGCCTGTAAGCCTATGTTTTACCGATATTCTGATGAGTGTGCTCGCACATCAATGATCAGAATATCATGTAGAACATACTGAGGTCCATTAAAGCTATTCTTACCTTTCTGGCATGCGGCACAGCACTTTGTAGAAATTTGAACATGAACAACTCCGCCTCCCTCCAAAGTCCCACCCTCTTCCCCCTGCCTGACCTCTGAGGCTCCCCTCCTCCCCTGACGCGTACGGTGAGAAAGTGAGCAGCGCGAATGAAGCTGCTTTCACACCGGACGCGAAACTAACTTTTCGCACGACAGATTACATTCAAAGTCAATGCAAAGACTCAAAACTTGCGCGTATTCTCATTTTTGCATTGACTGGAATGTAATCTGTCGTACGAAAAATTTGTTTCGTGTCCGGTGTGAAAGCATCTTGAGACGGGCAATGGAGTCAGATTCACAGGCACTGGTGAGTGAAAACTAACCAACAGTTATTACATAATATTCAATTCCATATGTGGTATAAAATAAAATGCCCTCGTAACGTCTGATGAACTACCATTAACCTTAGTAATTATAGCATTTCAGCGCATGTTTGTTTACAGTCACATGCTTCCTGTTTCGGCAGAATTCATACATATTTTCTTGCAAAACTGCTGTCATAACGTATTACTTCACCAGAATTGCCCAGGAAACGTTAGTCCATTAAAGCAGTTGCAGTTGCAGCTGCTTTGTTTGCAGGCTAACTTCGTTGAGTAGCTACCTGCTTTGTCTCTACCGCTCTGCCAGAGAGGCGCGCAACTCGCAAGCGGTGACAGCTGTAGGCGACTGGAGGGGGCACTGCAACGGATGACAGACAGGAAGCTCGCAAATCATTTTATTCGGACCGAAGAAAATGACGAGTCAGACTTTTATCAGGAAAATATGAAAATTGAATATCAATAGTTTCAACACCTAATGCTTATGAGGAGCATTTTAAGATTGCAAAAGAAAAGTGTAAAAATTCCAGAAAGGTAAGAATATCTTTAAATGGACAAAATGTAATGGTAACTTATGCCCCATTTCACACCGGCTCTACCTGCTTTTTTTCATGGTATGAGTTTCATAAAAGGGAGTAGGGAGAAGTCATTAATTTTGTGCATTACATGTAGGCCTGTATGTTATTACTGAAATTCTATTGAAATAAACAAATGTTCCTTGGTGTGAATGAATGCATGGTAATAATGAACAGTTGATGAATATATATCGTAATACAAATTTTCTTTATGAAAATGCCACCTACATAAATTATTTTCTCCTAGCTAATTATACACTTTTCGTCACTGATGATTTTTTTTTTCTCTCTTCGTAATGAACAGCAAAAGTTGTAAAACCTTTTCAAACAGTAACTGATATGTTGGGTACGTGGTTGGTGAAACTCAGCGCAAGCAAATGCATGATGATTACCATTAACGAAATGTCTGAAATCACCCCTTCACACAATGACTGTGATGGCTTGGCACGTTTGTCTAAGAGGTGAAAAATCAACCGCATCCAAAAAGGGGCATACAGATATTTTAAATAGTTTTGTGCTGCGCCACTATGATGACCAGCCACACTGAGGCAGTATTATCCTCTAATGGAAAATGATCCCCCAGAAAAGTACCCAAGGCGGGTGGAGTAGAGTAGAGCCAGTATCATGTAGTGGAAATGAGGCATTAAGGCCGAATTCGGCGAGGTTTTGGGCAAGGAGAGAACTTTTCGGGCAACCAGGAATTCACATGCGCTTGCCCGACGGGCTACCATTCATTTTAGAATTTTGCGAGCCCTGAACAACCATCTTCATGAAGATAGTGCCACAGCACTATCAGAGCCAGTTTGGGCAAATACGTTTGCATGCCATGTATGCATGGAGGATACAATTGATTACAATAATGAACTGGGAATGGACAATGAAGTGCTATGGGCGATAATGGATGTACTTTCAAAACTAGCGGAAAACTGGCAACATCTCCGTGGGACGTCAGCGTCTTTTCGTCCTTAACTTAATTCCAACTATCCCACTGATCCCGTACATAAATTGTGCTGACTAGGTGTAAAAAGTCTTGCGCAAGTTTAGCCCACTTTCTGGCCGATTTGCATGTGGCATCAGTTCTTATCCCACCGGAATGTAATACCTTGGGATATAGTCATCACCCTGTCCGTCCGTAATCTTTTTCATTTCTGGAGCAGAACTCAAAAACTACACCACTTAGAAACTTCAAATTTGCTATGGAACTTACTCTTATGGTGTATTTGTGCCTTTTGGGTTTCAGTTCCATGCTGCTCATGATTCTTGAAATTTTCACCAAAAACAGCCCTAAAATTGGACCCTGTCTCGTTTCCGGGAGAGAACTCAAAAACTATGCCACTTAGAAACTTCATGTATTTACGTCGTTTGCTCATTGGCCCTACGTTGTCGAGACATCAGCATTAGGTAAAATGCCTATGTCTCGGCGACGCAGGGCCAATGGGCAAACAACGTAAATACAACATCTGTATGGGAATGATCTTTCTGTGTTGGGTAATTCGATAGGTTCGTTACTTTCCGATAGCGAGTATTTAAGTGACAGTTTGGATATTAGTATTGGAAAGAATTCCGTTTTCAACCTGCATCAGTATCGACTAAGATCAGTACTTTTTTTGCTGGAATTTTGGGTACCCAGAGAAACGTTCGAGTGTGTAAAAACGTCCATCGTACATCCAGTCAAGAAAAATTGGAGTTAAATGTCTACTGCAGCTGTAACGGAGGGCAGCCTTATTACTGATGACATGCCAGGTGGCTAGGAAATGCGCAGTTTATGCATTCTTGATATTGAGTATTAATCGTAAATTCTGAACCCCCTTATCACGAATAAAACCCCCCAAAATACACTGCTCAAAAAAAATAAAAGGAACACTAAAATAACACATCCTACATCTGAATGAATGAAATATTCTTATTAAATACTTAGTTGAATGTGCTGGCAAAAAAATCACACAAAAATTATCAATGGAAATCAAATTTATTGATTTTGAGTCACACTCAAAATTAAAGTGGAAAAACGCACTACAGGCTGATCGAACTTTGATGTAAAGTCCTTAAAATAAGTCAAAATAAGGCTCAGTAGTGTGTGTGGCCTCCACGTGCCTGTATGACCTCCCTACAACGCCTGGGCATGCTCCTGATGAGGTGGCGGATTGTCTCCTGCGGGATCTCCTCTCAGACCTGGACTGAAGCATCCTCCAACTCCTGGAGAGTCTGTGGTGTAAAGTGGTGTTGGTGAATGGAGCGAGACATGATGTCCCAGATGTGCAAAATTGGATTCAGGTCTGGGGAACGGGCGGGCCAGTCCATAGCATCAATGCCTTCGTCTTGCAGGAAATGCTGACACACTGCAACCCCATGAGTACTAGCATTGTCTTGCATTAGGAGGAACCCAGAGCCAACTGCACCAGCATATGGTCTTACAAAGGGTTTGAGGATCTCATCTCGGTACCTAATGGCAGTCAGGCTACCTCTGGCGAGCACATGGAGGGCTGTGCAGCCCCCCAAAGAAATGCCACCCCACACCACACTGACCCACTGCCAAACCGGTCATGCTGGAGGATGTTGCAGGCAGCAGAACGTTCTCCGTGGCATCCCCAGACTCTGTCATGTCTGTCACATGCGCTCAGTGTGAACCTGCTTTCATCTGTGAAGAGCACAGGGCGCCAGCGGCGAATTTGCCAATCTTGGTGTTCTCTTGCAAATGCCAAATATCCTGCAAGGTGTTGGGCTGTAAGCACAACCCCCACCTGTGGACGTCGGGCCCTCATACCATCCTCATGGAGTCGGTTTTGACCGTTTGAGACACATGCACATTTGTGGCCTGCTGGAGGTCATTTTGCAGGGCTCTGGCTGCGCTCATCCTGTTCCTCCTTGCACAAAGGCAGAGGTAGCGGTCTTGCTACTGGGTTGTTGCCCTCCTATGGCCTCCTCCACGTCTCCTGATGTACTGGCCTGTCTCCTGGTAGCGCCTCCATGCTCTGGATACCACAGCAAACCTTCTTGCCACAGCTCACATTGATGTGCCATCCTGGATGAGCTGCATTACCTGAGCCATTTATTTGGGTTGTAGAGTCCGTCTTATGCTACCACTAGAGTGAAAGCACCGCCAGCATTCAAAAGTGACCAAAACATCAACCAGAAAGCACAGGAACTGAGAAGTGGTGAAATTGATTGTCAATCAGTGTTGCTTCCTAAGTGGACAGCTTGATTTCACAGAAGTGTGATTGACTTGGAGTTACATTGTGTTGTATAAGTCTTCCCTTTTATTTTTTTGAGCATTGTATATTGGCACCCCTTTTTAAAATCGTTCTGGTAAATGTACAACTTTGAATTACTTTCACTGATCAATGATGATCAACAAATATTGAATTTCTGTTCAATGTAGGAAAGTCGAGTGATGATCCAGCCGACCAAGACCCAAAGAAGGGTTGTTCCTCCAACCTTTCAGCTTGTATGGATCCGGAAGCCTACACAGGCCTTCGTTGTACTTAAGCTAAGAGAAATATCTTCCATTCGCGGTGCTGTCAAGGTTTCGTTCATATTCAGAGACCGCCGAATCGGTTCCACAACTGCAGGAGCCATACCTCCCATTTTGTATTGATTTACACTTGTTTTTGCCAACCACACTAGTGCGTATGGCTGAATATGACGTCAATGTTCGTTAAGAAATATCGCACACCGAAGGAGTCAGGAGGATCAAATTAATTAATGATTAACGCTGTGTTCTTATGCATCCGTGAGGTCACGGAAATAATTTCAGAGGCTGAAAGTTCATTCCGTTTTCCCTGTGAAGTTAATTTGGGTAAAATCATCGTGCTGTATTACCGGTTAATCTATTTCACCATCTCAGCAAAGCCATATAATTTTTTTTCCCAAATATACAATATATATACAAAACACTGGCAGCGACGGCAAAAATACAAAAATCACTGAGCACAGAGCCCTATAAATAACTTAACTTTTCATGATCATTTAATTTCCTTTTTTCACCCGCTCAGAGAGTCTAGTTTTCCCCTAGGACCCAATCCCAGCAATACAGATTTTCCTCTTTCATCCATGGGTATCCCGCATAATTGCTGGTGTTGAAATGCCTTTCTAAAGCATTGATTTTTTGCATCAAATTAAGGTCTGATGTAGGTTTTCCCATGATGATCAACTCATTCTCATTGAATATTAGTCTAGAAAACTTTCTTCATAAACTCGAAACAATATTCACATCTATCACGAACCAACAACTCAGGTTAACTTGCTAGGTTGTTTACTGCCGATTTTTAAAAAAAAAAAAATGTATTTTTTTAATTTTTAATTTTGCTAGTTTGTGACTCGCTTGGGGGACGGCGGGCGGAACTTCTCATAACATCAGCAATAACAAAGTCCTCCCATTCATAAGGGAAATATGATTGGAAAATTTTACTGTCATTTGAAATTACTATTGCTTGGAGCCGAGCCCTCTGTAAATGTGCAGTGGACCCGCAGCATTTCCTTCCCAGCAGTTGCAGACGGAGACCATTCAAAGTATTTAGGTGTTAGAGGCATGACTTACTTCTTCCATGCATAAAGATGAGCAAGAACTATTAGCGAATGGTATACCTACATTCCAAGTTCGCTAGCTATGTCATGGCAAGGTCGCTAAACACACATTAAAAAGGTCTGCACATACTGATTCGGCAGCAAGTTTAACTGGGAAATGTTAATTGATATTGGAAATATACCCATGGCTAAAATGACGAGCTAGCAACAGTATTATATTATGTTTTCATCTGTGTGTGACGTGCTTCCAGCTAGTCAATGTAAGTTTGGCAGTTGACATGAATTTACAACGTAGCCCTTCATAGGCGCTGCCACTGCCAGTAATCAAGCTACCGGACTGTTAAGTCACAATAAATGTCAATTCCAGTAACCAATCTAATTTTATAGTTAATGACAATGCAGGATTTTATATCTGATCGGAAGTGTTGTGCAGTAACAGCTGATGTTTCTTGTGAAGATATCTTAGTCCAATTACTTATGGCTAATTTGACACCAGCGAAATGATCAATTTGCAATATCAGTATCTCTGAAGTATAGGCTGTAGCTACCTAGTTTCCGTGATTTATTTTAAAGCGTGCCAATTGCGCACGTTAAACGGACGAGACTGCAAAGTGGCAGAAAAGATCAGAATCCATCAGAGTGGTTAGCACTACTGCCTCACAGCAAGAAGGTCGTGTGTTCGAATCTGGCCTGGGGCCTTTCTGTGTGGAGTTTGCATGTTCTCCCTCTGTTCGCGTGGGTTTCCTCTGGGTACTCCGGTTTCCCCCACCCACAAAAACATGCAATATAGGAACATTCCTGTATGACTGTGTGAATGTTTGATGGTGGTCGAAGGGGCCGTAGGCGCATACTGGCAGCCACGCTTCCGTCCGTCTGCCCCAGGGCAGCTGTGGCTACAAAAACGTAGTTTACCACCATCAAAGCATAAGTGTGTGAGTGAATGAATAATGTATCCATTGTGAAGCGTCTGAGTGCCCAGAAAAGCGCTATATAAAACTGACGCATTATTACCTTTGGATTTTTGGGTCGAATTTGATCAAGTGCATGTCTTCGACTGTTTCCAAGCAATAGCAGTTTGCAGTGGGATATCAATCAACACAATGACATCGACCTTTTCTCATACAAAACCCAAAACCAGTGAAGTTGGCACGTTGTGTACATCGTCAATAAAAACAGAATACAATGATTTGCAAATCCTTTGCAACCTATATTCAATTGAATACACTGCAATGTTCGAACAGGTAAACTGTGTAATTTTTTGCAAATATTAGCTCATTTGGAATTTGATGCCTGCAACATGTTTCAAAAACGCTGGCACAAGTGGCAAAAAAGACAGAGTTGAGCAATGCTCATCAAACACTTATTTGGAACATCCCACAGGTGAACGGGCTAATTGGGAACAGGTGGGTGCCATGATTGGGTATAAAAGCAGCTTCACTGAAATGCTCAGTCATTCACAAACAAGGATGGGGCGAGGGTCCCCACTTAGTGAACAAATGCGTGAGCTGATTGTCAAACAGTTTAAAAACAACATTCCTCAATGAGCTATTGCAAGAAATTTAGGGATTTCATCATCTAAGGTCCGTAATATTGTCAAAAGGTTCAGAGAATCTGGATAATCACTGCACGTAAGTGACAAAGCCGAAAACCAACATTGAATGCCCGTGACCCTCGATCCCTCAGGCGGTTCTGCATCAAAAACCGACATCAGTGTGTAAAGGACATCACCACATGGGCTCAGGAACACTTCAGAAAACCACTGTCAGTAACTACAGTTCGTCGCTACATCTGCAAGTGCAAGTTAAAACTCTTCAATGCAAAGCGAAAGCCATTTATCAACAGCACCCTGAAACGCTGCCGGCTTCACTGGGCCCAAGCTCATCTTTGATGGACTGATGCAGAGTGGAAAAGTGTTCTGTGGTCTGACGAGTCCACATTTCAAATTGTTTTTGAACAATTGAACTGAATTGTTTTTGAACAAGAGGAAAAGAACCATCCGGACTGTTATAGGCACAAAGTTCAAAAGCCAGCATCTGTGATGGTATGGGGGTGTATTAGTGCCCAAGGCATGGGCAACTTACACTTATGTGAAGGCACCAGTAATGCTGAAAGGTACATATAGGTTTTGGAGCAACATATGTTGCCATCCAAGCAACTTCTTTTTCATGGACGCCCCTGCTTATTTCAGCAAGACAATGCCAAGCCACATTCTACAAGTGTTACAACAGCATGGCTCCGTAGTAAAAGAGTGCGGGTACTAGACTGGCCTGCCTGTAGTCCAGACCTGTCTCCCATTGATAATGTGTGGCGCATTATGAAGCGTAAAATACGACAACGGAGACCCCGGACTGTTGAACAACTTAAGCTGTACATCAAGCAAGAATGGGAAAGAGTTCCACCTGAAAAGCTTCAAAAATTGGTCTCCTCAGTTCCAAAACGTTTACTAAGTGTCGTTAAAGGAAAGGCGATGTAACACAGTGGGAAAAAGGCTTCTGTGCCAACTTTTTTGCAATGTGTTGCTACCTTTAAATTCTAAGTTAATGATTATTTGCAAAAAAAAATAATAAACTTTCTCAGTTTGAACATTAAACATCTTGTCTTTGCAGTGTATTCAATTGAATATAAGTTGAAAAGAATTTGCAAATCATTGTATTCTGTTTTTATCTACAATTTACATAACGTGCCAACTTCACTGGTTTTGGGTTTTGTAGTTGAAACATCCAAACCTAATTAATTTTTACAGCAATGCAGTCAATTGCCCTTAGACTTCATTCATGTGAAACCCTGCACTGTGATACTGTACATGCCCTTTAAATGCATTGCAATAATTTCCTGTAACAGAATTTTAACAATGCAAATGGGTCATTCCATGCCAACTCACCTAGGGGTCCCCAGGTCACCACCTCAGATTTTGCTGGAAAAATGTAGATCCATATGGCTCTACCCACCATGCAAAAGATTAGCTTTCAATTCTCCATAGTTTAAAAAATATAGGCCTTTGAAATTTGGCCCTAAATTTGCAAATCATTGTATTCTGTTTTTATCTACAATTTACATAACGTGCCAACTTCACTGGTTTTGGGTTTTGTAGTTGAAACATCCAAACCTAATTAATTTTTACAGCAATGCAGTCAATTGCCCTTAGACTTCATTCATGTGAAACCCTGCACTGTGATACTGTACATGCCCTTTAAATGCATTGCAATAATTTCCTGTAACAGAATTTTAACAATGCAAATGGGTCATTCCATGTCAACTCACCTAGGGGTCCCCAGGTCACCACCTCAGATTTTGCTGGAAAAATGTAGATCCATATGGCTCTACCCACCATGCAAAAGATTAGCTTTCAATTCTCCATAGTTTAAAAAATATAGGCCTTTGAAATTTGGCCCTAAAAATGCCACATGTGAATAACGCATCTTTTTCCAACTTCAGGGGCTTAAAATTTTATAACAGACTCTTCTAGAAAGCTAATATTGCAAATATTTTGTCATTGGCATCGAGTTTTTTTTCCCCCCGTCATATAATGTGGGGGGATATAGCTATCGCTCTGTCCGTCTGTAAACATGAGTTTGTCCGGGTTAATCTCGGAAACTTTATGTGCTAGCTTCACCAAACTTGACACACATGTCAATCATGATGTGTAGATGTGCCTTTGAAAGGTTGTTACACAACCTACAGCCGGGGGGATCCGCCATTGCCAGTTGGCTCTTTTTCAATTATGGCTTCAGATAGCCTCTGACATGCATATTTCTCGCTCTATAGAAGGCTTTTTGACCAAAATGAGCTAAAAAAAAGGTTAAACTACTGTATAGGAGCCCTCCAGGAAATATGGAACAACTTATTTTGGCTAAAAAGCCATTTTCAGCTTCCTATGGAGTGAGAAATATGTATCCCAGAGGCTATCTGATGCCATAATTGAAAAATGTGGATGCCAATTAGAAAATATTTGCAATATTAGCTTTCTAAAAGAGTTCATTATAAAATTATAAGTTCCTGAAGTTGGAAGAAAATGTGTTTTTCACATGGCATTTTTAGGGCCAAATTTCAATGGCCTATATTTTTTAAACTATGAGGAATTGAAAGCTAATCTTTTGGATTGTGGGTAGAGTTAAATGTATATCTATATAAGAATTTTTCCAGCAAAATCTGAGGAGGTGACCTGGGGAGGTTTTTGAAATTTAGGTGAGTTGGCACGGAATGACCCAAATGTAGTTCTGTACAGATAGCTGAATTCTGTTGAAATGGTACATTGTAGGTCCTGAATGGTGGATTCATGATGTTCGCTGTTCCTGCAGAAAATGAGAAGAATGAAGATGTATGAAGGCATATCATCTGAACTTTATTTTATTGATTACTTTTAATGTGTTGGGATATAATTGAATGCCATTTGTATTGGAGGTGAATTTGTGTTTTTTTTTTTTTTTTCCTGTTGAAAAATGCCTTCTAGTATTCTGACAAGGGCATCTCCGAGTAAACTTGTGACTTGTGTTTGCTCAGATATGTCAATTGTGTTGGTCATGAAAACATCCCAGCACAAACCCTCTTTGTGAAATATTTTTTGTGAAGTATTTTTTGAGATACATTTAGAAATTCATGACAAAAGCTCTTCTAAAAATAGTTTTGCCGTACACTTAAGTTTTTGCTTACATGTAATGTATGGTGCCTTTTATGTTTGTTATGCTTCTTTTTTTTAAATGTCCTGTGAGAAGGCATCTCTGGGCGATTTCTGTATTTTAATGAAAATTTAAAGAAATTCTGTGCTTAATTTGAACTTAATGCGACTCGTTTTGTTTGTTTGTCTTGCTGTTTTGAATGCAATTTATGTGGGATATTTGCACACATGCTGAAAATATTTCAATAGAATTTAATCTTTTTAGCTCAGTTGGTCCAACGGACCAAAGGGGAACCTATGGGATCGTGTCTGTTAACTTCAATCTTTTTTTGCTAAACCACTGAAGGGATCAATTTGAAATTTGGTGGGAGGTACAAATGGACTGATAACATTTTTTTTTCATTTTTGAAAAATGAAACAACATCAAACATGGTCGCCAGTTGGCCATATTTAAAGGGGACCCATCATGCTGATCCTTCTTTTAATTCATATTAGTAATATTATAATGTTGGTTGTCCATGCTCATCCTCTGAAAAGTTTCTAAACATAAGATACAGGGATTTTGCCGTAATCCAATAACGTGATTTTGTGAGCGTGATTTCCTGTCTGAAAAAGCTCCCCCGAGATCTTCACGAGGTCTGGGCAAAACCTGACGTCAGGTTGTGCTGTCCAATTAGTACAGACCGAGCCAGAGCCAATCACTATGCTGGACCTGCCCACACCAGAAACTATTCTAGCAGGCACTAACAACGGCAGATCATACTATGCCTTAGTAGCGTCTACACTTTTGGAAATATAAAAGAAGAACTGCAGATCAATTGAGGTGCAGTTTTTTCAGCATTTCTTCCAAAGCTATTTGTCAGTTTACTTTTGGATGCCAAGAAAAACAAATATTTCTCTTCCAAAAGACGATGCCACCAGAAATCAGTGGGTAGCTTTTTTGTTTGCTGGCAGCAAACGGCCATGGCCAAAGGGAACGTTAGCTACTTGTGCTCAGCATTTCACCAAAGACAGCTTTGTCAGTAAAGGATAATTCAACTCGGGGATAAGCGTTTCAGCTGCTTCTCAAACCTGAAGGAGTTGCATCGATCAAGCGCTAGGAGCCACAAGCTGTAAGTAATCATATAATGGTAAATAATGTAAGTGAAGCTAACTTGTTACAGGTGGCTAGCAGGACCGCTAGCAATAGTTAGCACTAACAACTGGCCTCAAACACAGGCTTTGTAAAATATCTGAAGATAAAGCCTGTATCGGACGCGACTGTCCGTGACTCTCAGACACCGAAGCTGTAAGTTGCTTTTACTGCATAAGCCAACCTGACGTGATAGCCGGTTGATTGTGGCTGTAGCACAGCGGCTAACGTAGCCAAGTTACTGTTACTAATGTTTGTGTCCTAAATATGCAAGAGTGATATCAGGGGAAATTCTACAGAAGGTATGTGAACATATACCTCATTTGAAGCTAACTTTTAATACTTGTTTGTAATTTGGATGCTTGGTACAACTGTAAACAGTAAATAACTTGCTGTCTGTAAAACCTGTACTGCAAGGGTTTGTCTCTGTGGTTATGACAGCTCGATTTCCTACTACTGCATGTTAGTTTGCATGCAGTGCTAATTAAAAATGCTCCCGGTTAACTTATATGCAGGAATTCTGATCGGTATGCTTGTGTTACTTCGGTAACCATCAGTGTGGCAGTTTCATCATAACATTGCCCTGATTTTAGCCACTACAGTTAGTCATCGCTTCACTTATCCATAACCTGGATCAGCCGGATACTTCACAAATGTCTGGGCAAGCGCTCTGGTGCTACCATGAAAGCAATGCAAAATGCAGAAGCTCTACCAGTTTAGAAATGATTTTTCTGCACTACCTTCACATAATTTCATCCCCTTTTAGAAATTGTTGTGGGTAATAAAAAGGTGGAGATTAAATAGGTAATTCTTTCCTGCAGAAGTGATCAATTCGCTAGTTCTACATAAGCAACTTGCCTGTGCTAACAGAACTTACGGTCTGCAAAAACTGTATTATGTTCATAACACAACCGATCTCTTTCTAGCTGTCGCATACTATCAATAAAGCTGCTTTCACATCAGACCCGAAACAAATTTTTGGCGCGACAGATTAGTTACATTTAAAGTCAATGCAAAGATGCGAATACAGGCTATATGGGTGCATTAAGCAGCTTTCACACCGGACGCGAAACAAATTTTTCGCGCAACAGATTACATTCAATGTCTTGACCGCTTATCAGCTACTGCATGTAAGTTTGCGTGCTCTGCTAATTAAAAATGCTCCCAGTTAACTTATATGCAGCAATTCTGATCGGTATGCTTGTGTTACTTCGGTAAGCATCAATGTGGCAGTTTCATCATAACGTTGCCTGATTGTAGCCACTACAGTTGAAGCTAACCGGAGAGGTGCTGTATGTGTCTGCCGAGTTGGGCTGCAGTTAGACCAGGCGTAGATTTTGCAGAGCTTGGGGTGCGTTTTTGGGTGCTTATGAAACGATCACTTCACTTATCCATGACCGGGGTCAGCCTGATACTACCGGTGAAAGCAATAGAGAAGCGCACAGGCTATAACGTGTTCGGTATAACAAATGCTGCATTGCCATTGATTGAATATTACATTCTTTCCTGTAAAAGTGATTCATTCTCTAGCTCCTCATAACCAACGGTTCACGCAGACCGAACAGATCTGTAAAATCTGTATTATGTTCATGACAAAACCGGAGCTCTGTCTAGCTCTCGCACGCAATCCATATTGCACCCATTTTCCGCGAGAAAAGCTGGTCATTCCGAAGCATTAAGTAAACCATTACCATGGCCAATTTCCGAAAAGGTGGTTTAGCTTGGAGCTTTCGTCCCTAAGTCGTATACCAGTGCGGAAGCTGTTCGTTTCTCCACACTAACAACACACCACAGCTATGCACACGAACCAGCAGGTCCTAATACACACCGAAGCAGTTCATAAGCTGTTGGTCCACTTTTAGCTGCCCCTCACTGTCCATGTTTTCCTCTAAACTCAGACCCACCGGATTTCTACGGTCTCTGGTCTACACTTGGGCAAGTCGATCCGTTCTACAAATGTGTCTGTATGGGGTGGATTCTAGCTTCCCCTGCATCCTAGCTAGGAGTAGTGAAACCGCTGTACTCACCAACTGTTGTCGTAGCAAACTGTAGCCGAAAGCAAATTCGTACTTGAGCTGCCAGACATTCGCACTGCGTCCTCCACTTTTGCCGTTGCGTTTATTAGAAAAAGTTAATTTCATTAGATCTATACACACGTACAGCGTTTGATAGCAGAATTTCCCCACAGATTCCTTAGCTCAGATGGCAGACGTGGCTCTTATTTCACTGTGAAACCCGGAAGGGAAAACTGCATTCTGCTTCCTCGTCCGCCATCCACAGAAGTGGCTAGTCAGAAGAAAGTGTGCACATGGGGAGTGGGGGCCATAGTGGAAGATCCACCCCAATAAGGCGTTTCAGGCACAGACTACTATGGACTACAAGTGGGTTTTTTTTTTTAGGATGGCAGTAAGAGCAAAATAAGTACCTTTTTTTACTTTGCGCGATCAAGAGTACTCTTGTGGATTCAAAGACCAAAATATAAACTTGGAAAAATAGCATATTAGGTCCGCTTTAAAATTCCACTGTATCACACACAAAATCTGCTCAAACTTCATGCGTATGTTCACATTTATAACTGTGCTGTATTTGACACGACTTAATGTATAGAAGTAATATTTCCTCGGAGGGACCTGTCATATCAACAGTTATAACACGTCATCTTGCTAGCTATGTTATGAAAACCCTGTTATCTAACTACAATTGAATTGCAAATATTTCCCATCAAGGTGGCTTTTCGGTAATATTAGTTAGCGAGGCTATAAACGATGAGTTTCAGGGACAAAAAGTTGTAATCCTTGTCATACTTGCTCATTTATGTTTTCGTAGTTATCATTCTCTGTAAATGTATTCCACATTCAATTGCCTGTGCATGTTAATGAGCAAGCTACCTGAATCGGTACAGTATCAATGGTAAGAATAATAACGCAATCGTGATAAGGCCTCTCTAATCCTTTTATAACGTGGCAAGAGAAATGTGAAATAGGCTTAGCTAAAATAATAAAAATGTCAATATTAAACGCGTTTTATAAATAAAACCCCGGATTATTCCGACTGACTTGAGGTATTCTCTCAATATGGGCACTATTAGTGAAATGCAGAGTACGGGTCCCTTATTTTTTGAAATGATCCCACAGGGTTAGTTTTTTACCTATTGAACTATAGGGGTGTCTGCTTACTAATTGGAAATGGAGTATCTTTGGTTTATTTTCATTCTATTCATTTTTGGGGTCGAAAAAGTGGACATTGGGGCATTTTTGGAGTGTCCAAAATCTGGATGTCATTAATACTACAATGATTTCAGTTTCCTTTGGCTGGAAACTGTATGCATAAATTAAGACACTGTGAGATGAAATATCCTAAGCCAAAAAAACAAAGGTGGTGTAAATAAATATCGGATAACTTAAAAAAAAAAAAAAAAAGACATCCTAAAAGTCCCCAATATTGAGAAAAATACCCACTTATGTTTCACTGTTTCCTTTATTTTAAAGGGAGTCAAACTCTGAGCCATTTTGCTTCTATACTTAATATGAAATATTCAAGTTAATTAGCTTAGAATATAATCTGCTAGCTTTCTAATTCATGATTTTTTTCCGCCTGTCAGTATAATAATTGTTGATATTTATCAAAATGGAATTCAGGTTAGTTCAGTACAGGGCGTATCAGGAAAAGTACATTCAGAAAAACCACCATAAAACTAAAATGCAAAGATGTTCAGAAAATATGGTCATACGTGTTGATGGACCGTGTAATTCTCCCTTGATTGACAACAGTGTCATGATTCAGTTTTCACACTTCAATGAGCATGGCTAATTTGAATTCTGCAACAAAAAAAAATAGTTGCGCATGGAAGTGCAGGGGTTCATATGAGATTTGTGACCATGGAGAACAAGTTCCATGGGTGTTATAATTGAATGCATAAAAGAGGAAAAAATGATTGCATGTTAACCTCCTACCCTTGAAACGAAGATTGCACATTCATGACAGGTTTGAGTGTACCATGCCAAACACAAGGGGTTAACGCTGTTGAACTTTCTTTAAGCTTGTTTTGAGCTAACCTTTTGAAATTTAATTAGGTCAGTCAGTATAAATCATTGCATCATCTGGGTGTGCCCTCTAGGTAATTGGCTCAAAATTGCATGATGGGCATAAATTTGTGCAAATTCTGTGCATTGGCCTTCCTGTTCATCTGGATGCTCGTGTGGATTGATAGAAGATGGTCAGACTTTAGTACACACCCTAGCAGCAATCTTTCATGGTCACCGAATATCATCAATGTAAGAGTCCCTGTTGTCCTTGAGAGTTTCCGCTGAACATTCTTCAATTTTCACCTTCCATCACGTTCAACCATCTTTAAAAATGCACCTTGTGAGGGGAACCAGCCAAAAACTCAGCAAAGAGCGGTGCAGTCCACGACGTGTTGAACGAACAGCGGCTGACATCGAAGCAATGAGAAACTTCCTTGAGGAACATCACACTGGCGAAGAGAGAGAACAACCAGTTGTCAACGGAACAGTCTTGGGTTATCTTCTTCGACCTTTAATCACATTACCCACCTCGACTTGCACTTTAATCCATATCAGATGATAAAGCGACATCAAGTTCTTCCTGGACATATGCAGCGCTGCTTAAATTTCTGCGGGCGGCTGCTTGCACAGCAACAACACTTCCTGGAGGATTTCATCATTGGCAATGAATCAGGATTCGCCATGAATGCCTTTGAGAATTCTCTTAACACTGGGGAATACCAGCCCCAGGGAGAACACCCGCTTGATTTTGATTACTGAAAAGCCACTTCAGGAGGCAAGAGGTCTCCCCTCTGAACCCATGCCAGCAAGAGAAGAACATCAGCACCAACAGGCTTTGCAGAGACTGCCTTTCGTCTGCTCCCTTGTCCCATCATGCCAAAGGGGCCTGTAAAAAGGCAAGTGTTCGTCTCTCCCCCGACACCAGGACCTATTTTGACTCCTCAGATCACTGAATAACTGAACCCCACTTTATCGTGCGAGGAAGAGTCACTGGCTAGTACAATGGAGGTAACATACTGACACCCTATGTTGTCCTGTCTGCTCAGCATGAGGGGCGGCATTTTGTCTTTCAGGACAACAATGCACGTGCTCACCGTGCTCATGTAGCTGTAAGTCACGAGAATCCATTCTTTTCTACATTCTTAATTACTGAATGTAGAAGGAAATGTCCGGCGCATTTCACAGCTTGTTGCTTAGTGAGCCTTGCGGGCTGTCCTGCGCCTTTCGCGAGCCACTTGACCACAGAATTTCTGAAGACAAGCTGATATTTACGTCATCATTTATGTGCGAAAGAAAAGCCTCAATTTTGTGAAGCAATGTATGACGACACTTTAAAAATAAATTTTATTGTCGTTATACCAATTAGTCCGAGAAACTTTCTAATCAAGAAAAGTAAACTGCGTCAGGTTTAGGTCATTCAGCACTGAAGGGTGAGGATTGAGCATCCCTTTGCAGCAGCCGACCCACCGTCTCTGGTATCCAGTGCCCACTACTGTCAGTTATGCTCGAATGTCGTTTGTGAATATCAACTGGCGAGGAGTGGGACCGTTATCTCCATTAGTGGTAGGTCGATCACTTTCTCACACTCCAGTTAAATTTCAGTCGTACTCACTATATGGTGAGTGGAGGGTGAGTGTGAGTGTCGTTTCCGAATACAGGCCTTACAGTAGATTGGCAATAAAGGGTAGTAAAGTGCTGAGTTCTGAAAAAATCATGGGGTTAGCTTTATTACTTCCAGAGTTGAAGCCAGTTAAAAATGGGGAAAAAATGCTTATTTTGCCAACCTGCATGCCACACTCGCTTTCTTGACCCCCCCAAAAAATCCAAACTTGTGATTTGTGGCTGATTGGGCTAAAACAGCATTTTTTCATTTGGCACCCTAAGCAACATTCTATCAATGTTTGAAGAAAATCCATGACTATGCCCATGGAACTTATCTGAAAATTGGTTGGTTTCATATGGAATGACTCCACATAAACATAAACTCCAGCCACTGTTACCTGTGAGATTTGCGCTCTTTAGCTGCCTTCGCATCAATCTCTGAAATTATAAATTAGTAAAGCACTAAGAGTTGGTTCCTTTTCACCTATCCCCTTTGCTTGGGCCCTAGTCAGAGCAACATTGTAATGTGGTGGATATAACTGGTCAAAGAGTATGCAGGTCATCACCTAAGACAACAACATGTGACAGGTAATCTGCAACACTAACATTAAACAGCTAAGATACTTGCAGTAGGATATGGTTTCTCATCTCCATGGACACAGCATGCAAGTCTTGTCTCATTGGTGCAGATGGAATGAGGTGAAACATGCCTTTGTTAAACAAGGATCTATGTACTTCCAGAGTCTGTTATTGCTTTGAGAGTCTGATCATTCACCTCCACAAATGTCTCCTTTGAGGGCTTCACAACTCCATCCGGCTGAAACCTCTCTCTGGGTGTAAAACACATCTGAGAGCTTAGTTGGGTTCGATGCACAGGTTAAGCGCGGCCCTCTTGTCCACACAAATTAATGAGGATCTTACCAGAAGCTTTTGGACCGTTACAGGTGAAGGATTTCTCCCTTACCGGAGGCTTACCCACTCTGGCTGGTCTTGGACTATTTTTGGCGGGGGCAAAATATTGCATGTCCTTTTTCCAGCTTTTGCCTACCATTAGCAAGTTGAGAGACACAAATATATTAACCAGTGAGGCAGCATCAGATGCTGTCTTTGGGTCACTCTCCTTGATCCAAACCTGAGGTTTTAGAGACAACATTCAATGGTTTTGTTCAAGTAAAATGAAATAGTTTAACCATGTCACTTCAGGCTATACATGGAGAGGGCAAAACTGCTGACTGTTTCCTTTTTGATTATTACACTTCTGGATGATGGTAGCACTCATGATAATGATTCATTGATTTAGCAACATCCATATGCACGTAAGCATTTCAAGCTTTCCCAATTGAACAGAGAATAAAATGAATGGCCTAGTCTGATTTTTGGTCATCTGTGGTGAACTGCTATCCATTCAGATGTAATGAGGAAGTGTTCAGTATTATCTTTGCTCAGCTTTTGCAACTTTGGTTCGTTGCGCTCTCTACTTCAAACATGAAAGTCACCCAGATGGGCATGTCTGAAATGGGATGCTGCCTTCGAAGCAGAGCCACCCAAATCTCTGTAGTCCTGAGACAGCTCCTCAGTGCTCTCAGGTGATGCATGATCCAGTTTTGGAGAGGCATGGGACTGTCTCCTGGAACTACAGAGGTTGCAAAGACCTGCAATCTCTTTGTCCCACTGAGCCTCTTGAATGGTCTGCTGCCCTATATTTGCCTGAAGAAGGTTTTCCAATTCCAAGACTGTTTGCTTCCTCTCCTTTCCCCCTTCAAGGCCAACTACCCCACCAGTACCTCCAGACACCTCACCCTCATTATGTGGATGCCCGTCTGTCTGAGCTAGTTTTGGACCCTGCCTCCTTTTCCTCCCTGCATGGCTCACACTCCACTCCAAGAGTTAAAAAAAATACTCCAGTGTCCTTACTTGGAAGATCTCTTTGCTGCTGCCAGTTGTGAGTGACCAAGCAAAAGTAGAAGTAAATGGGTTCTAATATAACTCAACTAGAAAAAATAGCCCCGCGTTGCCCCTCAGCCCCCGGATTATTTGAAATGAATAAAAATAAATGAAGGCGTTTGGATGTTATCCTACGGAATACAAAATACAAGGAGGCTGTGGCGGCCATTCTGAACATCCAAGCACCATGAATATCAGTACGCTTCTGTAGGTATACAAGACCAAGCAACACAGCAAAAATGGCTTTGATTGACGGAAACATTATTGTGCAGAATGGAAATTTAAGATGGTGACCGTGGCAGGCATATTTGATTTCAAAATGCGGCCAAAATCGATAGCCTTGTGACGTAATTGTGCCTTGATGTCCTCACCAAAAATCGTGATGATTGGTTATGGCGTTTTTTTATTTATCGCACGGAATGGAAATTCAGGGTGGCAGCTGTGGCAGCCAAATTTGATTTTGGATCGTGCCTGAAATTGATAGACTGTAGTACCTGTACCCAGATGTCCTCACCAAAAATCCTGATGATTGGTAATGGCGTTTTTCAGTTATTGCACGGAATCAAATGTTGATGAACAGACAGACGGACACAATGCATGATGACAATACCCCAAACTCAAATGGGATCTACTAAACTAGTGAATCTCAACCTTTTTTGGACCAATGCCCCCCCTACAACATACTGAGCATTGTTACCACCGACACTCACCAAAAATGCATAAGCCATTGGGTTATTCCATGCCAGGTGACCATCTTGGATTTTGCTAAAAGTCTGTCAAATGAACCCTAGGGTGTATAATGAACACAGGCAGGGGGAGGGCCAGGGGCTCATACTGAGTACACTATTAAAACTAAACAAGTAATTTTCAATATATTTACCTGCTAGAGAAGGAGAAATATACCTTGCTTTAAAATTCCTTCATTTCAAAATGTGACATTGTATGATTCATGTACACTGAACAAAAATAGAAATGGAACACTTTTTATTGTGAGAAATATGACCATGTTCAGGAGCTCATTTTACTTTCACTGAGTGTAGACGGATTGTATGACCATATTGCAATACATTTCGATAAGTGATTGAAGCAGACAATCTCATGATGGCATGATGATAAAGGGGATGGGGTCAATTACCCAATATTGATTAGTGAAATTTGGACATGTCCACCTTTGGCCTGCTGCTCAGCTACACGTCTGCTGTATGGACTGTCATGAATGGCCAATGCTGACTTGTGGGACATGTTCCCACTTCTCTTCAAGGGCTGTGTGGAGTCAGTGGATATTGGCCAGAAATGTGATCCAGTGAACTCGTTTATTGAGGACAGCCGCAGTATCTCATTGTAATGTCACACTGCATTCAAGTTGGGTGCAATGTCCATGGGATATTCCCATTCAAACCAGCACTCCACCATCATGTGCCACCATGCGCACCTCACTGATGTCAGCATAACGATCCCTCTTCCATCCACTCTGTGAAGTTGGAAATGGACTCGGCTGTAAAGAAAACAGTCCTCCAACGTGTCTGCTCACCAAGTCAAGCTGATTATTTCATCTATCTGAGGTGAGGTCCAATCCACGAAGAGCAAAAAAATGCAGAAACTTGGTCTTCCTGGAGATGATTCTCAAGGTTTAGGCACAAATGCGGTGATTATTGGAACCAACTGGCAGTCACAGAGATAAGGAGTCCAGATATGGTAGTCTTGGGCGATGATCGTCAGACATGGTCGTCATGCATGTGGGAGGTCTGCTGTCATGTCTAATTCCTCGAAAAGGTGTTTTCTGCAACTTACTGTTGAAACATGGACATTACAAGCCCCTGCAACAGCCCTGAGAAACATTCCTGCATTGAGCATGCCAATGGCGCGCTCCCTGATTGCTGGAGTCATCTATGGCATTTTGAACAATGGCAGAACTGGGACTTCTGAGTTGGCCTTTTATTGACCAGAGTACAGGATGTGTCTTGGCTGACTGTACCTGATTTCAATAGCTCTGGATGAGGCCCCACCTGTCTGACAGGCCAATTTTGACAAAGGGCATGAATTTGACAATGATATGCAAAAGGTGACTGAAATGCACATAGACCAGGAACATACAACCTTAGTCACATAAGTAAACCCCACTTAGCTAACCTCAGAAATAATTCTGCATAATATTGGAAGGACTGAAGTGCTGCGTCTATAGTTTTGTTCAGTGCTCATTACATGTACATTGGACCATACCGTTTACCCCTTAGAACAGCAAACTTTGACCTGGAAAATAGAAGGGAAGGAGGAGAGAACTAAAGCTGAAAACTTGCAATAATGTACCTTATAAACGTGAAAAAGGGGTAAAAAGTTGGTAAGGCCTAGCGCTGTCTCTCATGGGTTTTCGGACCTGGTTTGGGGCCATTTTTGGAAATTTTCAATTGCGGACCCTTTTAAGACCCCCACCAATCCATGAAATACTATCAGGGATGGATCCTAAGTTTTTTACTCATAGATCTGTACCCATATTTAATACCCCTGCAAAGAAATTGATGTTATTGCCCTCAGGGTCCATCCAAACCACCAGGACTCTTAAGGTCAGTCTTGCAAAAGTTCCCTCTTTGGGAACCCACAACTGCTAAATGGTGTTTGTTAGTGCAAAATCAAGCTCATACCCTGAAGGAATGGGTCAATTGGCTTGACTACCAATTTTCAGCCTTCTGGGACACTACATTATGGAGATATTGACCTCCCAAAACCACTTCAGACAGTAGCGTTCTTAAAAGTGGACATGGCAGCCAAAATTTGAGGGGCCATAAAGTCTGAACTGGTGGGAGTTGGACCCTGAAATTTTCAGGTGTTCATTATGCACCCTAAGGTTCATTTAGGAAGACTTTTAAGCAAAATCTGAGATGGTCACCTGGGAGCCATTTGATCACTTGGCATGGAATGACCCCATTGCGTTTATTTTTCGACTGTTTTTTCCTTTTTTTAACACGTTGCACACATTAATCAATCATAATCTGAATGTGTGGTTGAAACAAATATGATATTTACTCACATTTGGTTCCATACTAATTAAAATGCTGTGACACCAGTTTCAATCTTTCCTAATGTTCTGCATGCAATCACAGAGAACACAAAGCTTCATGATGAAAATACACTGCCTGGCCAAAAAAAGTCACCGCCTGGATTTAACTAACCATTGGATAATTACTGTAATAATTAGTATGTTTCAGCCAGCAACAACTTTTAACCCTACATAATGCAGAGACAAGCTTCTCATTTCTTCAACAACCATGTTGGAAGACTTATCCTGTGAATGGGAAAAAGTTGGTACTCCGTTTCAGATGGGTCAAATTACTGGCCCGCAGCAGCAAAGAAAACAACTAAGGAGTTTGCTGAAACTTCTAAAATTTGGTAAGGAACTGTCCAACGCATCACTAAAATCTGGAAGGACAATAGTGAACCATCATCTTTGAAGAAGAAAAGTAGTTAGAAAATAATCTTGAATAATTGTGATCAGAGATAAATTAAACGTTTGGTGAAATCATACCAAAAAAAAATCAACAGTAGACCTCAAGGCTATGTTTAGTGTAGAAAGTAAGAGCATCTCCACACGCACAATCTGAAGAGAACTCAAGGGATTGGGAGTAAACAGCTGTTTAGCCTGAAGAAAACCAATTATTGAGGCTAATTGGGGAGAAAAAGGCTTCCATTTGTTTTGGAGAATGAACAATGGACTCAGGAGCAATGTTAAAAAAAAAAAAAACCGCCATGTGGTCTGATGAGTGTACTTTTATCCTGTTCTAGAGTAGTGGGTGGAACCGGAACACGTCTCACCCAACGATCAAGAAAATCCCAAATTGGTAACATATCGAGTGAATATGCTGGTCAATTGAGAACAGGGGCATCCTCCTCATCAATAAGATCCGGGCTGTGTGTGGTAGGGCATTATGGTGCTGAAATGTCACGCGATGGAGTTGCACAAACAGTATGACTATGGGTCGCAGGATCTCGTCACAGTACCGCTGGCCATTCAAATTGCCCTAAACAAAAAGCGGACGGGTAAGCTATCCATGGCATATGCCTGCCCATACCATTACACTTACACCACCATGTGAAGCCCAACGCACGATATTGACATCAGTGTATCACTCGCCCACATTTTGCCATACAAGTTGTCTGCCATCAGTGCGGTACAGTTGGAATCGCGATTCATCGCTGAATAACACCGTCCTCCACCATGCAAGCATCCAGCGGAGGTTACGGTTAGCTCAGACGAGTCTGTACCGATGACAGACGGCAGTCCAGTCGAGACCTCGGTATAGTTGGCGGGCTCAGAGGTCTGCCTCCCTCAGGCAGTTTCGGACAGTCTGAGCTGATATCCGCCTGTTGTGCAGTCCGACGGTCTTGTCGGCTGTCCTGGTCGCTGGTCGGAGCCGATTACGGAGGTGCTGGAGACGCACGTGGCCGTGGGGCATGTGGACGATTCACAGTGCTGCCAGACTCTCTGAATCAACTTCTCAACCGGCTGATGGTGGACTGACGCACATTCAAATATGTTGACACCGCTATCACAGATATCCCAGCATTCAGCACGCCAATGGCACGCTCCTTCATAACTTGTGACATCTGTGGCATTGTGACTTGTGACAAAAGTGCACATTTTGCTGTGGCCTTATATTGACCCTGGTGCAAGGAGTGCCTGTGTATTGGCCACGCTGACTGACCAACTCAATGTTATGCTCTATGCAGCTCAGGGTAGGAATAACTCAATGAGTGAGTAATCTCACAGGGACTGGTCAAGGAGAAGTGGGTCACCAGAATTGAGCAAAACAAATCATTCAGTACACCGATAAACACTATTTGTGGGCATATTTCATTATAGGTCAGTTTAACTCAGCATTTTTGGTTCGTGCGTTTGCAACGTAGACTGTATAAAAAGATGAACAAAGCAACCGTGACGTCACCCATTGGTTTTAGAATGCCATAAAGGAAGCCTCGATTTTGGCAATTTGAATTGCGCCATGTTGTCATTTTGAAACCAAATGTGATTTCTATTGGACGAGAGCAGGAATCAAGATCCGGGGAGGGACGTGAGAGGTGGATCTGACCGTATCGGACGAGGACCAGAGGATATCCATGCCTCTAAAGCAGTGTTTCTCAAACCTCTCCTGGAGGACCACCTGCCCTGCTTGTTTTAGATCTTTCCCTGCCTCAGCACAGGTGATTCAAATAATCAGGATGTTATCAATCAGCTTTAGAGGGTCAACAACGAGCTGATCATTTTAATCACCTGTGCTAAAACAGGGAAAGATCTAAAACATGCAGGACAGGTGGTCCTCCAGGAGAGGTTTGAGAAGCACTGCTCTAAAGCATAGTCTGGCTTTATCCTTTATTCTAGTCTACTTGGGACCATAATTTACAAAAATGAACATCATGATATATCGAAGGAGACTTGAAACTTGCAATAGCTACCATAAGAAAATGTGAAAACTTATTATTTATATGAAAACTCAGGTGGGAAAGCAGGGTCATTTTCTCTGAGACTTAGAAAGCACCGACGTCGCCATCTGCTGGCCATTAAATACAATCCCAATTTACGGTACTTCCGCATGGCTTCCTTTTTCATACCAGAGTGCTGCGTCCATCTTATACAGTCTATGGTTTACAACCCCAATTCCGAAATAGTTGGAACGAAGGGTCAATTGTGGATAAAATCTAAATGCAGTGACTATCAGATCACATGAGCCAATATGTTATTTACAATAGAACATACAACCCAAATTCTGAAATAGCTGGGACAAAATGTAAATTGTGAATAAAATCAAATCGCAAAGACTTACAAATCACACCAGCCAGTATTTTATTCACAATAGAACAGAGATAATATAGCAAATGTTGAAACAGATATTTTACAATTTTAACCACAAAATTAGCTCATTTCAAATTTGATGGCTGCTACAGCTCTCAAAAAAGTTGGGACAGGGGCTTGTTTACCATCGTGTTGCATCCCTTCTTTAACACAGAGTGGAAGTGCCTGGGCATTGAGGAAACAAGTTTCTTGAGTTTAGCCATTGGAATTTGACCCCACTCTTTTTTAATATAGCCATCCAGCTGCTGGAGATTTTAGGGACTCCTTTGACAGACTTTTCGTTCAATTATGCCCCAAATGTTCTCAATCAGTCAGAAGTCAGGACTGCAGGCAGCCCAGTTCAGCACACGGACTCTTCTACTATGAAGCCATGCTGTTGTAATATACTGAATCAAAAAAGAAACTTCACACTCATAAATTTGTAAATATTTTCTTGAAACTTTTATTAAAAGAGTTTTTATTATCACTAGGAGTAAATGCGTTGTCAAAGACATCATGACACACATCAACTCCAACGTGCACAGATACGTAGCACGTGCGAGCGTACTTTAAGCTAAAACCATGTTTTCTTGTGTTCCTAGTCACGTGACCATATGAGAGATGTGCATCTGAGCTCACGTTACCACGTTAGAGTGACATCTCGGAAAAACAAAAAAGTTTTTACAGTTAATTATTTGTTGATTTTCAATGCCATGGCTGTCAAACATTCAGCGTGAACGTGCCATTGGCATGCTGAATACGGAAACGACCGTCACTGAAGTTGCAAGGGTTATGGGATGCAGTCGATGGACTATCCATGATCTTCGGACACGTCTCCAACAAACTGGCACCATAGCTGACCGACCTCGTTCTGGTAGCCCACGTGTGACGTCAAAAGCAGAAGACTGACAAATTGTCTTACGTCATTTGCATAATCGATTTGTCACTGCAATGTCCACAAGGAATGAATTTTTTAGAGGTCGTGTGACTGCCCAAACCATACGTAATCGCCTGCGCACTGCTCTTATTCAAGTTGTAACTTACCATTTTTACTCTTGGACATTTCCATAGCATTTCCTGTGGAACTGGTTACATTATGGACATTATTTTTATGATATACCATCTTTAATGAGCACAGAATTAATTAAAATCATTATTTAAAACCTCATTTCTTGTATGTTCAACTTATCGACCTCCAAACGAGTGTGAAGTTTTTATTTTGGCTGAGTATAGCTGCAGTATGTGGTTTTGCATTGTCCTGCTGAAATATACAAGGGCTTCCCTGGAATAGATGTCATCTGAAGGGGAGCATATGTTGCTCTAAAACCTTTATATACCTTTCAACATTCACGGTGCTTCTTAAAACATGCATGTGTCCCACACCGTATACGCTAATGCATCCCCATACCATCAGAGATGCAGGCTTTTGAACTGAACGCTGATAACAGGAGGGGTGGTCTTTCTCCTCTTTAGCCTGGAGGACACGACTACCATGATTTCCAACAAGAATGTCAATTTTGGACTCGTCTGACCACAGGACTCTTTTCCATTTTGCTACAGTCCATTTTAAATGAGCCTTGGCCCACAGAGCACGGCGGCGCTTCTGGATCATGCTCAACGATTGCTTCTTTTTTGCATTATAGAGTTTTTGGTGGCATGGGATAGCACGGCAGACTGTGTTTACAGACAGTGGTTTCTTGAAGTATTCCTGGGCCCATTAAATAATGTCAACGACAGAATCATGCCGGTGAGTGAAGCAGTTGCGTCTGAGGGCCCGAAGATCACTGGCATCCAGTAAAGGTCTTCAGGCTTATCCCTTACGCACAGAGATTTGTCCAGGTTCTTTGAATCTTTTGATGATGTTATGCACTTTCGATGATGAAACCTTCAAATTCTTTGCAATTTGATGTTGAGGAACATTGTTTTTAAAGTATTCCACCATTTTTTTTAATGCAAGCCTTCACAGGTTGTAGAACCTCTGGCCATCTTTACTTCTGAGAGACTCAGAATTCTTAGCCTTTCTAAGACATCTCTTTTATAGCCGATCATGTTAAAAACCTGATGCCTGTTAACTTAATTACTTGCTAAATGTTCTTTCACCTGATTCTCTTATATAATAATTGCTTTTACAGCCCTTTTTTGCCTCTGTCCCAACTTTTCAGAGACCTGTTGCAGCCAGAAATTTTGAAATAAGCTCATTTTGTGGATAACAATGTTAAATGTCTCAGTTTCAACATTTGAAAAGTTATCTATGTTCTATTGTAAATAAGATTTTGGCTTATGTGATCTGGAAGTCATTGCATTTTGATTTTATTCACAATTTAAACTTCTTCCCAACTCTTTTGGACTTGGGGTTGTAGATAACATTTCAAATGTTGAAACTGAGACGTTTTACATTTTTATCCAGATCATGATCTTATTTCAAATTTTCTGGCTGCAACAGGTCTCAAAAAAGTTGGGACACAGGCACAAAAAGGGCTGCAAAAGCAATTAATATATAAGAGAATCAGCTGAAAGAAAATTTAGCAATTTAGTTAACTGGCATCAGGTGCGTAATATGATTGGCTATAAAAGGGATGTCTAAGAGAGGCAGAGTCTCTCAGAAGTAAAGATGGCCAGAGGCTCTCCAACCTGTGAAGGCTTGCGTTAAAAAAATTGCGAAATACTTTAAAAACCATGTTCCTCAATGTCAAATTGCAAAGGCTTTGAAGGTCTCATCATCGGCAGTGCATAACATCATCAAAAGATTCAGAGAAACTGGAAAAATCTCTGCCCGCAAGGGACAAGGCCGAAGACCTTTCCTGGATGCCCATGATCTTCGAGCCTTCAGACGCCACTCCCGGCATGATTCCGTCATTGACATTACTAAATCCAGAAGCGCTGCTGTGTTCTGTGGGCCATAGCTCATTTAAAATGGACTGTAGCAAAGTGTCCTGTAGTCAGACGAGACCAAATTTGACATTCTTGTTGGAAATCATGGGCGTGGTGTCCTCCAAGCTAAAGAGGAGAAAGACCACCCCTCCTGTTATCAGCGTTCAGTTCAAAAGCCAGCATCTCTGATGATATGGGGATGCATTAGTGCACGTGGTGTGTGACACTTGCATGTTTTAAAAGGCACCATGAATGCTGAAAGGTATATAAAGGTTTAAGAGAAACATATGCTCCCCGTTCAGATGACATCTATTCCAGGGAAGGCCTTGTGTATTTCAGCAGGACATTGCAAAACCACATACAGCAGCTATTACAACAGCATGGCTTCGTAATGGAAGAATCCGTGCGCTGAACTGACCTGCCTGCAGTCCTGATCTTTCACCGATTGAAAACATTTGTTGCATAATTAAAGGAAAAGTCCGTCAAAGGAGACCCAAAACTCTCCAGCAGCAGGAGGCCTATATTAAAAAAGAGTGAGATCAAATTTCAATGGCTAAACTCAGGAAAGTTGTCTCCTCAATGCCCAGACGCCTCCACACCGCGTTAAAAAGAAGAGGGGATCCTACACCATGGTAAACAGGCCCCTGTCCCAACTTTTTTGAGACCTGTAGCAGCCATCAAATTTGAAATGAGCTCATTTCATGGATAAAATTGTAAAATCTCTTAGTTTCAACATGTGCTACATTAACTCTGTTCTATTGTGAATAAAATACTGGCTGGTATGATTTGAAAGTCATTGCGTTTTGATTTTATTCACAATTTACACTTTGTCCCAACTATTTTGGAATTGGGGTTGCATATTTTTGTTCGGTGTATTTGGGTTACTGGGAAAATATACAACAAAAATCAATTTTGAACATCTTTGCAGCCATTCATTGTAGTAACTCAGCAAGATCCCAAGATACCATTCACTGAAAATGACAGTCTTGTTGTGAGTAAACACATAATAAAGAATTCTAGGTTGGTATATGTCTGGGATATTATTTTATTCCCATTCCCATTTTCAATTTTTACCCCACTCCACCCGAGGGGTGAGGGCAAGGGTTATTGTGGTTGGTTCGGTTTGTTTCTGTGTTTTTGCGTTTGTCTGTTAACACTCAAAACGAATGGGCACATTTACCCCTATTTCGGTTTAGGGATTGTCACTGACCCAGAATAGATCCCTATTGAGTTCCGTACAAGTAGGTGAAAGTATGTGCGAGGGGCAGGGTTTGTTGTGCCTAGCACCACTTGTTATTTCTGAAATAATTTCGGCTCAATAACAGCATTACCCAGCTTCGCCACCCCTGAAGCCATGATAGTTGATGTAAAATGTGGTGTCAGCAGCTTTTGGACGACAAAACTGAGCCACTTTAGTGGGGGCACTCCAACTTCTTCAAAAAGTGCCAGTTTCTCATGGAATGGCTCTTGCACCAGTACGTGTAGTGCGTGGAAATCTAGAAGATCTTCAGTTTAAGAAAACTGAAAACAGTCCATCTGATGGTAAAAACCGTGCGACGACTTGGGCATTACACATTTTGCACAAAAATGGCTCAAAATGTCTCGAAATACAGCTATAGTACGGTAAGACAAAAAACAGGTACATGTTTATAATTATAAATTTCAATGCATTCAATTGTCTCAATACCTTCAATTCCTTTATTGACAAGTTTTCCAATTATCGTAATTGGCAACTGAAGACACGGTTTCTCTCCATATGCGATCTAACACCCATGAAATCATGGGCTAAATTCAGTTCAAAAAATGAATTGGCTTATTAATAAGTCAATGCTTTGCTTTTATTGAACTGGTCTGCATTCCAATGAAATATTGCCTTTCACTCTCGGTATTGCGTGGGTTGATAAAAAAACAAGTGGCACTCGGCAGCTAAATAGGCTACAAAGCGCATGCGGCTCAAGCTATTTGCACAGGTATGCAATTTTGAATAAAATTGATTTAAATACAGCAAATACGCGTCCAGATGAATGACTGTCGTCTTACCTAATCAGGGAGAACAAGCAGGACCTGTTAAGTGCGGAGTGAACCTTTTGTTAATCATAAAAATGACAGAACAGGTCAGGACCACTGATCTATATAGATCAGTGGTCAGGACGAATAATTGTTTTAAACATGTATTTTGAGCACTCCAATTATCAGTTCTGGTTCCGCCACTGTACTGAATTTAGCCCATGATTTCATCGCTGTTAGACCGCATATGGAGAGAAACCGTGTCTTCAGATGCCAATTACGATAATCGGAAAACGCGTCAATAAAGGAAAATGATTGAGAACTAGCCAGGACTAATGAAGGGACGTGTTTGTGCCCACCCAATTCCCTGTTCTAGCGCCGGGCCTGATTAGAACTTATAAATAATTGCAATTCTATAAAAGTTATTGAATTTGTATAATAATCTTTTCACTATCAGTTTTGTGCGGTGAACTGGAAGCCACCATTGGAAGGCGATGGTAATGGAAGGGCCAGTTTCAGCAGCAGGTTACAGAAGTAAACCGTTAGGCTAATCGATGACACTCTCGCCAGTTAACGGGACGTTTGTAATGGTATTGCCAGCAGTAGGTGAACGTTGCCGCTGTACTGATCAAGGATATTTGCAGAGTAAATGCAATCATTTGGATCTGAATGCATTTATTTCACCAGCGGTAATCGAATCCTCCATCAAACAGGCTAGTGTACGTGAAGTGAACGAAACTAAGAACACGTTATCATTTCAAATTAAAAGTACTCTCAACACGGAAGTACCAAAACGTAATGGTTTTTAAAATTATAACTTTGATTTTGAAAATTTCAGACCGTCTCAAGATTCTTACGGGCGCTATCTTCATAATGAAATGAAGCAGCCTACTTATTCTTCGTGTTACAGTTAATCGTTAGCTCTAGATGGTTTTAGTAATATCACAATGACATTGCCTCCTCCATCTAATTTTTCCTGGATTGAGCAAGACAAACTGGCAGGATTAGCATTGCCGAGAATGACAGCACATTATAAATTCTTGGTTGAGAGTGGAATACAACACTTGGTTTGTCTTTGTGAGACGAAGCCTCCACAGTACGACACTAATCTTGGACTAGTACTGCACCACATACCCATTGGGGACTTCTGCCCACCCAGTCTGGATCAAATTAAACGGTTCTTGGCGATCGTCGAAGATGCTAACTGCAGGAATGAGGTGAGAATGATTATGCACTTATGACTGCTACCAGTACCGTTAGAGCAGATTCCTTTTTGAGACGGAGCGTTCTCTTCTCCGATTCCCCGTTATCAGGAGCCGTTGTAAAAATTGCGTATCCTCTGAATTATTGATTTTAGTTTCAGAAACACCAATCAGAAAACAAGAAACCAATGGGTATTAAATTTTCGTTTAATAAACACCAAGAAACGAAAATCAACTATTTCCTGTTTTTCTCATTTCAAGCAGAAAATTACCAAAATATTTTCCTGAGTTATGCATCAAAGTTTTTTAATGTATATATTTCAGAGCCATATGCTTTTCTGCGACATTTTGTAACTTCCGTGCACTGCGACAATCGGAGAAACGCGAGGTAATGAGAAAGCTATGTCAATGAGACTGAAGAGAAGGCGGGCAATACTTTTTCATGTGCAGACGATAGGGAAATCAACGAGGATGCTCTGCATGGAGCATTCTACGATTTTACTCCGACCATCGGTCTAGTTTTTGGGGAGCAAGCAACGAGAAACCGCTGCGAGCGAGGTGTAAGTGTTAGCTTATTTATGAAAATATCCATTAGTTATTATTAAGTAATACTACAGTATTTGCAGCATAATAGAATCTTTACAATCTTTAGAGATTTGATTTGATTATTTACCCAGATAGCAAAATTCTTCTGGTTCATATCTGGCCCACATCTGACGCGTTAATCCGGCCCACATGCCGCAAGGAATGATGGCACTTGGGCGCTCCGCTCCCACTTTCCAGAACTTAGCCACAACCAAGCCATCATGATGCTAGATGTCAGCCAAGAACATAGGATGCAGCAAATGTGGGCCGGTTTTGGTTCACTTACACACCGACCATTGTCACTCTGCCAAATATTTGCCAGTTGTGGGCCATATTTGTCTTGTGATATTCGGGCCAAATGGGCCACTTTAGGGTCACATCTATTTTGTCCGGGCCAAAACAATGCCAAATGTGCTGGATCGTTGCCTGATGTGGCCCACATCCGTATGCTATCTGGGTATTTATTCCAAACGTTAAATTAAATACAACAAAATATATATAAAAAAGAAAAAAACTTAAAGTAACTGCACTTACTTTACAGGATCTGTGAGGAAACAATGTCCACATCATATTCGGAAAGGGTGTAGGAAGAAGTAGAAAAACTTATTGAGATCCCCATAAACAAACATTTTCTTATTACGTATGTTCTCATACATCATCAATAACTTTCCCCAAACGTATCAAATTGACCACAGGGCACTTTGCTACAGTCCATTTTAAATGAGCCTTGGCCCACAGAACACGGCGGCGCTTCTGGATCATGCTCAACAATGGCTTCCTTTTTGCATGATAGAGTTTTTGGTGGCATCTGTGGATGGCACGGCGTACTGTGTTTATAGACAGAGGTGTCTTGAAGTATTCCTGGGCCCATTTAGTAATGTCAATGACAGAATCATGCAAGTGAGTGATGCAGTGGCGTCTGAGGGCCCAAAGATCACGGGCATCCAATAAAGGTCTTCAACCTTGTCCCTTACTCACAGAGATTTCCAGTTTCTTTGAATCTTTTGATGATGTTTATGCTTTGTCGATGATGAAACCTTCAAAGCCTTTGCAATTTGACATTGAGGAACATTATTTTTGAAGTATTCCACAATTTATTTTTACGCTAGCCTTCACGGGTTGGAGAGCCTCTGGCCATCTTTACTCCAGAGAGACTCAGCCTCTCTAAGACATCCCTTTTAAGCCAATCATGTTACACACCTGATACTAGTTAACTTCATTACTTGCTAAATGTTCTTTCAGCTGACTCATATATTAATTGCCTTTTCTGCCCTTTTTTGCCTGTGTCCCATCTTTTTGGAGACCTATTGCAGCCAGAAAATTTGAAATGAGCTCATTTAATGGGTAAAAATGTAAAATGTCTCATTTTAAACATTTGAAATGTTATCTATGTTCTATTGTAAACAACATATTGGCTCATGTGATATGAAAGTCATAGCATTTTGATTTTATTCACAATTTACATTTCGTCCCAACTATTTTAGAATTGTGGTTGTATATCTCGGTTTCAATAAGTTGCCCCTCCTTATTTCTTCTGCGTTGATGGACTAACCAATCATTTAGGAGCGTGTTCACAATGGTGGTCATCAATTCCAGTTTAGAACTTTTTGAAGCTTTAGCGAAGTTAAAATCCACTTCTTGTGACAGATTTCGCACCCAATGCCATCAAGCAGCAACAGACAATTTTAGGTATAGTGCATGTTCCGTGTACCTACAGCAACCATTTAATTGTCCAAAATATGACCATTTTCTGACAAAAAAAATGTAACATTTGAAAAAGAGCATCAGTTTACCTGTGTAAAAACCTTATCTACAAGTGAGGAATAGTGTTACTTTGGATACCAGTGGATCCGTAATAAACTCTACTTTCCAGTGATATATAACAAGTTACATCTATGTTGAGATTTCAAGTACTCAGGACGCTTGAATGACATTTCACTAATTTGAAAAAATTGCTAAATTTGACCCTACCTTGGGAACTGATCATTCAACTCAATTAAATCAAGCAAATTACCTGCTTAAAATTGCTTAGAATACCACTTTGTTCATCATAGATTTTTTAGAATTGTACATTTTCTCATCATCACATTTTTTTTTCTTTGTAACCAGCCTGAAGGTAACGGCTTAACTTTTCCGCCCCACAGTGTCCGTCCATAACAGTGCAAATTTTTCCTTATTGGAGAGAGCTGTTTTAAATATACCATAGTGGGAGAAATATCTACTAATAAGGAATGTGTACACAAGTTTTGCCCTTAAAACTCTGACTTGCCCCTGAACCACAGAAGTTTTACTCTTTCTGTCCCACAAAATGTGCGTGATGGACGGACATGCTGTGGGACACTTTCACTTGTGCTTATATGACTTATTTTTATGCAATATCTCTTGGTACTAATATGATTTCCTAATGGTTAAAAGAGGTTTTAGGATAAATTAATTAACGGTTGGAGTAAAATGAGCATTGCACGGACAATCATGTTCACCTCCGATTGCATCAGATGATCAGCAGTGATTCAAGCCCTAACTAATCCAACCTATTCCCCACTGATCAACTCAAGTCTGTCAAAGAATCAGATATTCTCCTCTTTAAAATGCCATGTAATTGCAAACAATCAGCTGCCAACTGAATTGATGGATCCAGGGAATGCACGGGTCCCACAATGTCCGTCCGTCGAAAACCCATCTACGTGTGCAATAATTGCAAAAATGAATACATTTAAACACTTACTTATTTCATTAATATAAATTGGCTGGGGCAGCACCCCGACGGCATGTTAAGCAATTTCTTAAAATGTGTTGACCCATAAAACAGCTGTGATTGATGAAATTCTGATGCCGAAAACAATTCTTTCAACAATTTTTATTGCATTTCAAGATTACATAATTGAGGTAGTTTTATAAGACCATTTGCTACTAAGATGAACTGACTCGTACTAACTGGTATCATAATTTTTCTCAGATTTTCAATCAGGATTGGATTTCAATTTGTCTTGTGACAAATTCCCAATGTGAGACTGTCTCACAATGTCAGTCCATCACAATAGTAGTATGAACAATGCTGGGTAATGTGTTAAGATGTACTTTGATCTACCTGAGCCCTTTCACCTGTTTGTAGTTAATGTGGTCATTGAAGTTAGCGGAGTTGTATTTTCTAAAGGTCCCCTACTACGCTGTATTTAGTCATTTAAAATATGTCCAATGGGTCTTTAAAATAATGTTAAGAATTCAGGTACGAAAAAACACACATCCAGGCCTAGTGAGACTTCTCTCACCCCATCTGTGCCAGCCTGAAACACAAACAGTTTTGAGTGGGCAGGGATGCTATGACATTGAGGCACTGCTCTGATTGGTTGCTTGGCTGCTTCAATTTCGGGGGAGGGTGCAGACCGAAAAAAAACAGGAAACCAAGATGGCAGATCAGGATAGCTCTCCGTGGCATGTTTTGCTGTGAGACCGTACTTGTTTCATCCCGAATCTGACCGCGAACGGGAGGAGGAAGCCATTGAAGTATTGTAACAACGTTTACAGCAGGATTTCAATGAGTGGCAAGTTGAAATTTCAGCGTTTTGCTCGTACTCCCTCGCCTTGCATGCATATGATTGTAGCTGTACTGTTATATAGTCATGTTATATACCCACTTGGCTGTCTGGAGGAAACTTTGCTAAAAGCTCCTGTTAACCAATTCCACCAAAAAACGAAACGCAATTCCTACACCAAGCTACCACATGAGTTAGGAACAAAAACACAAATGATGTAAGCGATGCTTCTCTGGGGCAAGTGACTCGAAGACTTCTACCGAAAAAAAAAAAAATCCGTGTCCGATCTCCATTTTTTTGGCTTTTTATTTGTCGGAACAATTTTCAAAGGTTAATGAAAGTCCGCAGTGGCAATGCAGAGAAATCGTTTGTTATACCAGACAGGTTATAGTGCATTTCACGATTGCATTCAATGCGGTAGCCTCATAGAACTAACCCACACAATGGCAAAGTACTCCACTGACCCTGGTCATGGATAAGTAAAACGTTCGTTTCACAGTGGCAGTAAACAAACCCGAACACATACCCCGAGCTCTGAAAACCTTTGTCTGGTCTAACTGCAGCCTTTTTAGCCCAATTTTGCAGACACATACACCTCTCCAGTTAGCTTCAACTGTAGTGGCTATAATCCGGCAACGTTGTGATGAAACTGCCACATTGATGCTTACCAAAGTAACACAAGCATACCAATCAGAATTACTGCATATAAGTTAACCAGGAGCATTTTTTAAGGCGCACGGCAAGCAAACTAATATGCAGTAGCTACTTACCGAGCATTTTTAACAACGACAGAGGCAAACGATACCCTGCAATACAGGTTTTACAGACAGTGAGTTCAGTTATCGTGAACAGTTGTACTAAGCATCCAAATTACAAACAAGTATAAAAAGTTAGCTTCATATGAGGTTTCTGTTCACACACCTTCTGTTGAATGCCTCCTAGATATTATTTACTCTTGGGTATTTAGGACACAAACATTCGCAAAAGTAACCTAACTATGTTAGCCGCTGTCCCACTGTGATATTCAACAGGCTATCAAATTAGGTAGGCTTGTGCAGTAAAGCAACTTAAAGCAACTTACTGCTTTTGTGTCTACGAGTCACGGATAGTTGCTGCCGATCCAGGCTTCATCAGGATGGGCAGGTCCAGCGCCGAGATTGGCTCTGGCTAGGTCTGTACTAATTGGACGCCACAACCTGACGTCAGTTTTTTCCCAGATCTCGTGAAGATCTCGGGACGAGCTGTTCAGAAAGGAAATCACATTCTCGGATTAAGGCAAAACCTCTGTATCTTATGTTTAGAAACTTTACAGAGGTTGAGTATGGACATCCAACATTATAACATTTCTTGTATGTATTAAAGAATGGTCAGCGTAATAGGTCTCCTTTCAGACCAGAAATGACTAATTCCCAATGTGGGAATGTCCCACAGTGTTTGTCCATCACAGTGCTATGAACAGTGCTGTATAATGTGCATGACATATTGATTGATGTAGTTAGATCCACCTGAGCCATCTCACCTGTTTGCTGTTAATATGTCCATTGAAATTAGCAGAGTAGTAGTTCTTATTTTCTCATTTGTATCTCAATGTTTATTCAAAATAATATGATCTTGTGTAACTATCTATGAACCTGAGGCCATATAGTCATGTTGATGGGTGCCAGATGTATGCACAGTGTTCAAGTTGTTGTTTTTCTGAATAAAATATCCATTGCACACAATAACATTTTTTGTTTGTTTGGATTTTACTGCTGATCATAAAACTGTCCCACAGCGTCTGTCCATCACATGTCCAATGTCCCACATATTTAATCCATTTTGCCTGCTTTAAGGTAGACTTCCTGGAAAAAAGGTTTTCCATGGGGCTTTAGCACTACTAAGTTATAGTGACCTGAATGAAGTGTCCTCTTTTTTCTGCACAGTAGTTAGTTGGAACATTAAATGAAATGATGCAGCTGCTTGCAAATGACAAAATGATGCAGTTGTCAATGCCGACTACCCAATATTGAGAAAAACCCCTTCATTTGACTATCTCCTATAGAATTGCCCATACCCTAAACTAACTTAAAAAGTTGGTCTTCTTCCTCTTTGTGAACATTCGGCTTTGTGGTTCAGTGATGACTATGTGGCAGAAATATCAATTTTAAGCCTATTTTCAATAAACATGAAGCTCAAATTGATTGTTTCAGTGAAAAGATTGTTTCCACACCTCTTGTTCTTAGTTGCATAGGTTATGTACTTCGAAAAAAATCAGCACTTTTTAAAAGATAGAAAGATTTATTTTTCTCTCCGGGTGTTTCATATATGATGACCAGCATTGTGAACACGCTCTTAGCCATTTCTGATTACCTCACCCGGCTATTGTCGATGATAATCCGAACTAGCCTACATATATTTGTGTTGTGATTCCTTGTATGCGAGTGACGCTGAAGCCTAGCTATACTCTATAGACTGTTCCGGAAACAAAGTAATGCAGACCCAAGGGGTTTAACAGCTACCCACTGGCTAATGTAATGATTTTCAAAAAAAGTGTTGTGTTTTGCTGCTGGTTGATTTCAGCTGAGTTTCATTTCATAAGAGGAGTTCTCCTAGCTTGAGTTCACTGCTGCAAACCTTATTTTAGCCCAGCAGGAACATCAGAGTAATATACTTATGTCCATATGCAAATTAGCTGAATATGGTTTTGATTAAATGGCCACGTTTTAGTAGGAATTGAAGTTGGGAAGAATCAACGGTGCAATTTACACCATGTGAGATGTTTTCTATTGGCATCAACTAGCTGGCAGTGTCAACTGTCACTATTAGCATATTTTTCCCTGGAGAAAGTCAGGCATAGATCAAAAAAAATAAATATTGTACATCACAGCAAATAAAAAAAGTTAAGTCACAAGATGAGTTATTGGTAATTTAGACTATGTACAGCAGATGTAAATCCAGTGTTAAGAAAAATAATTCCCTCTCTCTGAATTCCTTCATTGTTGCACCTTTGTGAAATTTCAGGTCTTTTCACAAAACATGATTTCAAACTTGTTTTGTGGCCTGCGGTTAATACAACTCCATGCATCTGAATCATTTGTTTTAGGGTGTTGGGGTTCATTGTCTTCATGGCCATGGAAGAACGGGGACTATGCTGGCCTGCTACTTGGTGAAGATGAGAGAAATCTCAGGGGATGAAGCCATCCAAGAGATCAGAAGACTGCGCAGTGGGTCAATTGAAACACGCTTGCAAGAAAAAGCGGTTTTGGATTTTTATCATTACAATAAACAAAGCCTTTAAAACTTCACTTTGGGCATCTGCGCCTGATTTTTTTTCCTGCCATTCTTCTAATCCTTTGACATACTACTACATCAAAATTAATGTGCAGTAGAAACAATTTATGGCTTGTTTATGAATTCATTCATCGAACCCGGAAATGACAGCATACCCATAGACACATAACATATTGGGTCTATCATGGCATGTAGCACAGTCAGGATGTTGGCTCTCCTTTGTCTGATTGACATATTGGTGAGGCAATGCCTTGTCATTAATTTGTATGCTGCTACGTTTGCATTTTTCCCAGCTTACGGTACTATTGTGCCAGTGTATGTGAAAGAATGAATTTTCAAAAATCTGCAAAAAATTAGGTCCATGACTTAAATTTAAATGCGTTAAAAAGAATACACTTTGTTTAGTGCAATAATAAACACATTTAGTGTCCATAAAATGCAAAAGTCGCAAACATTGATGTGCCATGAACAGTAATTGAACTTCAAGCATGCATGACATTTGAACGAGCCAATTATCGGAAATCAGAGGGTGATGTAGTTCCATATTACTTCAGCCTTAGCTTTTTGACAGCAACATTCACCTTTTAGGCTCTCTAATCCTTTCATTTTTGAAATATTTTGTAGTGCACAACCAAATTATCACAAATCTCTTAGTTTAATTTTTTTGAGAACACCATTCATTTTTTTTTTGCAGAGACACTTGACCGTTTGAACATACTAATATTATGCTAGCAAAGCCACGTAGAAATTTATGTCACGCTGTGACTTCTTTGGCAAATATAAGGTTCATGATGAATGTGTGTGATGCTTTATTGTTTTGTTTATTGTTGTATTGTGAACATTTCCTTCTCAAAAAATGAAAGGCTTTTAGACCTTTAATGCTTGATGTTACAACCATGCAAAGTCTGAAACAATATGGAACCAGATCACCCACTGTTCTCAGATCATCAGCTAGTTCAAACGTTGTGCAAGGTTTTAAGTTAAAATATTTTTCATGATGGCACATTAGCAACATGGTCTTTCATTTTCATGTGTTTGAGATGAAATGTGCATGTCACCACATAAAACGCATAGCATTTCAGGCAACCATTTTACTCATGGGCCTTATTGACATAGATTTTTCAAAAACCACATTTTCAGATTCTGGAAGGAAAGAATCAGACGTGGAGGAATGCTTAACAAAGCAGCATACAAAATGACAGGGCTGAAACTATAGTACAGATTTAGTCTACTCAGCCTCAGCTCAAAATGTAGCACTTGGTGATATTGAGTCTGTGCTTTCATAGTGAGTTGGTCTTTTTTTCAGTAGTTTTATATAGCATTTTATTGTATTTTACGGTTTATCATCATGGTAAATTATCATCCACTGCCACAATGAAGTTGGCGGGGGATATTGAAATAGTCTGCCTCTGTACTGATCAGTTATAGACTTCATTTCCGGAGCAGAACTCTGAAAGTCATTGACTTGAAACTTGGCTTGCATGTTCTCATGGGGATATAGTTGTGCCTTTTGATATTAGTTTGACCAATTTTAGTTTTAACAGTTATCATGGAAACATATTGGGAGTGTTCCGTGTAACATGGAAGGGGTAGGCTACATTTCCGGAGCAGAACTTGGAAAGTATCAACAACATTGACTTGAAACTTGGCATGCATGTTCTCCAGGGGATGCAGTTGTGCATTTTGATGCAAGGGAATTTGAAAATTTTTATTTTCTCCTCTGGTTACCATGGAAACAAGTGTTTGCCACTAACATGGCAATATCCCCGCCGCCTCAATTTTGTATGTCCATACGGACGGATGGACGAACGGACGGAGCCCAATACTATATCCCCCGCTTTGCGCTAATAGCGCGGCAGGGGATAATAATCTAAAAATGTATCACTGTTCTGTAATTAACTTTGACTTGACCAACGTATGTATTTGTAATGGCTGACTGCCACTCGATCACAGAGACATTTCATAAAAATAACAAACTCAGAAAGTCAACACATTAGGTCAACAACATTTAATATGCTTTATTATGACTTTCGCGGATCTTTTTCATTGTTATTTCTGCAATTAGAATATGCAATGTTTAAATTTCCAATTGAAAAGTGATGAAGTATAGACATGGCAATGTTTATTTTGACAAGCTGTCACCTCAATCACCTCCAGGAAACATCAGAATTTTGGGGGGTCGTCACAGGTATCCTACATGAAAAGAATCCAGTCAACAGTTACGGTATAACGGTATTCAAATTTATGATTTGTGACCTTGAAATAAAGGTGAAGGTCACCAAAATAGCATGGTACCTTCCCCACACTGGGATGAACCTAGGTACCAAATACGAGAAGAATCTAGTCAATAGTTCTTACGGTATTCAAATTTATGATTTGTGACCTTGAAATGAGGGTCAAGGTCACAAAAACAGCATGGTACCTTTCCCCCACTGGGATGAACCTAGGTACCAAATACGAGAAGAATCTAGTCAATATTTCTTAAGATTTTATGCTTTGTGACCTTGAAATAAAGGTCAAGGTCATCAAAACAGCATGGTACCTTTCCCCCACTGGGATAAACCTTGGTACCAAATACGAGAAGAATCTAGTCAAGGATTCTTAAGATATTCAAGTTTATGTGTTCGTACGGATGGGCCAAGATACTCAAATTTAAGCTTTGTGACCTTGAAATGAAGGTGAAGGTCACCAAAACTGCACGGTACCTTTCCCCCACTGAGATAAACCTAGATATCAAATATGAAAAGAATCTAGTGAACGGTTCTTAATGTATCCACATTTATGTGTTCCTATGGACAAACGTACGTACGTACGGAGCCCAATACTATATCCCCCGCTTTGCGCTAAGCGCGCAGCGGGGGATAACAAATTAGCTATTGAGTGGCAGGGGATGTCGTTTTTGTGCTAGTGGTGCAAATTCCAGCCTGTCAAGGCAGTGAGTCCACAATTTTTATTATAGGGAACTGTCAGCCACTTGGCTAAAATCAGTGGATAGAAAAATCCCTTTTCATAAGTCTTCTTGATCTTTCTTCAAGCAATTTCCTTGAGAAACAAATTTTACAATGATGATAAGATCCATCTGCTCTTAGATGCAGTGCTTCCTTCTGCAATGCTGTGGTGATAAAAATGGTAAATTGTTCAGAAGAATGTTTTATTCACTTTAAAAACAAGAAAAACAGCTCCTTGCTTCCATGTATGCTTTTATTACATCATAAATGCAGCCTGTACTTCATGATCGTTTAAACTGCAGATAAAACAGAGATTAGCTAGTAGATTAGAAGTATCCATAGCTCGATATGATTAACTTTGATTGAATTACAATTTCATGTTAAAATGTTCCCCTATTTTCAGCTCACCAGCCACTACTGACAGGAGAATGAATGGTCCTGGCTTTAGTGCCTGGGCACGTTTTGTGCAGGCGAAGAGACGGGACTTCACTGCTGCCTCTGCTATGACAATGTCGTGAGACGCTCATACTAGACCAGGAAATACTCCTCTCAGTGATATGATGAGTTCAGGAACTGGTTTCAAAGCCAGGACCCAGTGAGACTAAGCTGGTACAACTCCTAGCATGTATCGAGAGAACACTGACAAGAGTAATGGTCACGGGTGCGTCAGAGATTCAGCTCGATGAAAATGTGAACTGTGCACTGAAAATCTTGAGTTAAAAGGTTTGCCAACTTCCAAATTAGGCCGCAGAATGATTACAATCATTAGAAGCAAGGTGTGATATGCATTAATTGTTGAAAAGCAGTGTAGCAGTAGTCTAAAAACCACCAGCAGGTGGTTTCAAGGGGAAAGGAGGAGGAATATCTGGTTGGTTTATTTAATACCTGCCTCTAAATTCCTGCTCATAATGCATTTCTTCTGACCCCACCTTGATTCTAGGTGCACATTTTGCGAGCATGAAAATACCAAAAATGCTTTCGCCACGGCCCTTGCGCACTGTCAGGAGAGCTGTTCAGTGTGCTTTTAGTGCGGCGACCAGGCCAGCTTTCATGAAAATCAGGCCCCTCCCGTGCTTGCCACCTCTGATGATTTCGATTTTTTTTTTTCAATCATTTCGATTTTTCAGTCTAATGATGGCTTGCGTCACTGCCAGAGACAGCTTTTTGGACTTTAGTGTACACTGTGACAGATTCGATATTCTAGACCTTTCTGCCAACTCTTAGTGTTGGAATGATGTTAACCAGACCATGCTACAGCTGTGCAATGAATTACTTTAGGTCCCTCAATAAGCGGGGAGACATCTGAAATCCTTAATTATTAGATCAGTCACCTGATTTGGGTGTAAATATGCATTACTCCTTCCCATCTCCAATATCCTGTCGTAGACTGGTAAAACATCAACAACTCTATCAATGTCCAAATATTTATGGTCCTGAGTGCACATGGATAGTATGCAGCAATACATCTTGATACATTTCTCTGCATTTAAAATGTGTAAGGAATCAACACAGGCAAGGTTAAAGATTTTATTTAAAAATAGGTTGCAGGAGAAATACAGTAGAAATGAGCTACAGCAGTTTCAGTGCTCTCCAGAATAGTAATACACATCTTATTTAAAAAAAAAGTGCGAGAGAGCAAAATACTACAAGAACCCTGCCATTCTTTCAAAACCCCAGCCACACACTTCCAACTCCTTTCACATTAACAAGTTTTCGTCTCCGAAATAAAAAAGTAACCATTATATATAATTATTTTTGTATGTGGAAGTATTTGACAAGACAAGATCATGGCCAGGGAGTATGCTAAACACCACTCGTCTCCTTTATAGTGGCACTCCAAAACCGTCCACTGTGCGTCGCGCACGGCATCATCCACACAAATAATGTAAAATTCCACAGCCAAGGAGCATTAGACAAGCTGCCCCCCCCCCATAAATGATCATTCGGTTTGAAAGGAAAAGCAAAATATTAAAAATATATATTCATATATTTTACACTCCATTCTGAATACATACTCATTGTTCATACTAAATTATCCCACCCATCATTTGTTTCATCCTAAGGCAATGAATGACAGTCCTCTCCATGCTACAAATAGTGTAGTTGCCTATACAGTGCAAGTACTGACGTGTTGCCCTGCCATTAAATTGGCCCCTGCATTTTGTATTCGAAGGTCTGAGCCATTGAAGAGCCGCAAAGCAAGCCACGCATTTCCCCAACCATTGCTTGCATCACCTGGCCTTTGCACATTGTATACAAGAAATAAAATTGCAAACAGTTTACTGTACTGCAGAGAAAGAACAAAGGTATTTTTTTCAAACACTATTATTCACTTGGTCAAATTGGAGATCAAACCTATCTTATCTACCACAGACCAAATGGGGAAGATCATTGCCTTCTCTTCTTAGGTCACAAAGGTCAAGAATCCCATGACCTACAAAATGACCACCTTGTGCTAAACACTCATTTGCTATTAAGCAATCCTGCTTAAAGTGACTATTTTTCACATCTAAGTAAAATACAGCATCTTAAATACTTCTATACAAATTGTACAGACAATTCCAGCATTTTTGTAAAATCTGTATTTATTTATGATTTACAAAAGACTAACATAAAACAACCATTGAAGTGGATCAAATTTCTCCTACCTAAAGTTGAAACACATAGATGTCAATACATCGGTCGGATTATATCATTGGAGCAGAAAAGGGAGGACATGGACACCTTAAGCAAAAATTAACAATTTACATAGTAAAGTCCGGCCCTTTTTTCTGAAAAGTATTTACAAAGAATATTGACTGTTGAAGCCCATTTTGTGATTGAAAATATTCGCTAAAAACTGTAAAGCTACAAGGGGTACGTGGCATCTTTAAAGGAAAACGGATAAACAGGCAAGTTAGTGAAGGGACTCCACGATCATTGCTTGGCTTTAAAATAAAACAAAAACTAACCAGCTTGCTGTAAAATGCAGTACTCAGATCCATTTTCAACTCAACATCACACTTATTTAGTGGTGGAAAACAAGTTACATAACAAATAATGATCGATAAATGTCGGCTGTGCAGTAACTACATTTTTACACATTAGTGTGCGACCGCAATTAGTGTTCCATGTCATCGCCAACCACTTTCCTGCAACTGCTGAACGTCCTCACATACCTCAGCAAAATGTACAAATGGGTCTATAGAAAGAAAAAATGCCTCCTAAATATGAAATAAATATCCAGAATTTAAAAACACGCGAGTGCTCTGTTTGACTGTAGTTTAATGACTTTGATGAAGTGTTCCTAGAAAATATTTGAGATCCTTAAATTGTAAAAATATGGTCATTCGTTACCCAGCAACTACAAGAGATTCAGGATTCATCAGAGGTGGTGTTTCAATTCAAACGTCACCCTGTGGAATTTCGAGCAGTGTGAACTTCAGTGTAGATTGTAAAGTGGAACCCCTTGCAAATAGCGGTCGGTGATGACGTCAATTTTGAAAAGCAAAAAAATAAAAAAATAAAAAAATCCTGATGTGTGGAAAGGTGTAATGCAGCTAAAAAATGAATCATCAAAATTTTGCACTAGACTGAAAGCTATTAAAAATGCGTAATCCTTGGCCCAGTAACCATTTTAAAAACAGTAATACATCGCCCTTCATGTTATTTCAAGTTTGCCTTAAAAGATTAAAACAGGTTCAGAGAGCTTTATCTTCCCATTATATACATCATCTTTGACAGTTCCTATGAAAATTAATACGTCTTTCTTCTTCTGGGACAAATCTAGAAATTATCCTAGAACACCCCCATGTAAGCATGCACACATGCAGATGGGCGACAAACTAATGGAAAAATATAGTCAGCAAACACAGCTCCACAAGCTGCCAGATCAACTACACCACATGTTGGTGTAGTCTTCAGGTGTAAAACTTAGCAGGAGGGATTGAGTACCTTTCTTTCAAGAGCTATTCCTTCATACGCTGTTCAATAATCTCTCATATGATTTCAGTTTGTGTGAAATTTGGTGCCCAAATGTAGTGGCATATGCAAGGGACTATTTTAATACTTAGAACCATTCAGTGACCCCTTGAGACTCCTTTCACCTTAAGGAGACAACTGGACCCAAACCATGCCAGGAAAATTAACAGAAGCATAAGCATTTAAGTTTGTCCAGTTATACAGGAATTTTCCTTAAATTTGTCACCCATCTGTACATGCCTGATCCCACAACGTCAATGCAACAATAAACAAACTTCTCCAACGTCACTGCGGTCTTCAGTCTAACTGCAGTATTCACCCTGTCAACCATGCCAAAGTAATCTTGTTCAAATCAATTTTATCAGCTTGGTCGCAATCAAATGGAGGTCAGTGTCACCTCACTTTCCAGATCCCAGGTAGTTCTTTATTAATTTAAGTTTACTGAATGTTCTGTATCCCTTTGCAGCTGTGCTTAGCACTGAACTAAATTAACTGCTTTATCAGTGCCACTAGTAAATTGCTTTGAGTTGTGAGAATCAGGCCAAACTTGGGACACTTAGGATGCTTCAAAGATATAGGAAGCATCAGAACACCATTTGGGGACCCAAGTTTTTCCAGTTACCTGACCTGTGCTGGACCCGACCAGATTTGTGCTCAACTTAGACTGTCAAAGGAGCAAACTCATCAAAAATGGCTTTGACAGACTGAAACAACTAACCCCCAATTTTCACAACAAGCAATCCAGTCAATGGATTCACTCAAAATAAGGCTGAGGGTGTCTTGAGTCACTGTCTCTTCTAAATGGTCTTATGCAGCTACAAATTTTTGATGAAGAGAAATCACCATAGTACCATCAGCTATTTTACTAGCTGTCTAACAATAGATCCATAGATCTCACAACTTGCGAGCGTATTACCTGTATTAATTTATTTTGCTAGGAGAGAGAGACAGAAGGGATTGCGAACATCAGCCTTGATAATAAGGCATCTGAACAGGAAAAACAGGAACTCTGATTGGCTATTGTGCCTTGTGACAAGGAACGCAGCAAATTATTGCGATTAAGATACCAAAGCTGGCATGAAATGCCCTGTTCATGATCTGGCAACCTGGAGTTTCTGCCCTTTTACTGCAGACAGGCCAACTACTTAAGACAGCCTTTATACTTCAAAGTAGGCCGATTAGCATGGCTGCGCAAAAAAAAAAAAAAACAAAAAAAAAAACAAAATAAAGAATTCAGTTCAAGCACCTTCTGCTCTCGTGATTAACTTCTCAATAAAATTTCTCTCAACTGTTTCTGGAATGTGAATATTTTGAGAATGGGGTCATTTTGAAATAATTAAAAAACACCTGTGTCAGTATTTTTCTTTTTTTTTTTTTCCCTGATCCAAGTCTTGCTTCATTACTGCAGCCTGGGGCAAACCGCAGAAACTGTAATGGTGATAGTGGGGGGAATAATCGCATTGCTCCGAAATAGCAGGACTGAACTATGGCTCCTCTGCATCTTCCTTCATGCTAACAGCAGCATCCTCGCCACATTCTTTGCTGATGCTGACATTAGTATTAACATGTAGTTTCCACCTTCATTTATTTTTTTTTTGTGGGGGGAGACACTGTCAGGAAGCTGGTCTTAGGACCTGTGGCTCCTTATGGCCTCATTTGGCTTTTCATTTTGAAAGCACTGACACAGAGGGACAGAACCATACTGCACATTTAACAAATGTAATGTTGAGCGTACTTGACAGTTAGTTCAGGTAAAGCACCACACATCCACACACCCACAGAGCAAACTCTGCATAATAGGTCATTATATAGAAATAAAATGCCCAGTATATGAATTTCTTTTTGTCATTTTTATTTATATAAAAAAAATAAAATAAATCATCCCTCCTCAAGGGGCCCCCCTCACACAGACTGCAACCACCCAGGAAGGGTACCTCTGTAATGCCACTCATCTCTGCCCCTGATCCTACTGCCATTGCCTAATTGTCTACAGGTCCAGTTATTCATTAAAACATAAAACGACAAGAAACAAGAATGGGTGGGAAGTTTGAACTAGCTCTCACTTTTCCATGCTTGGCCAGGGCTTGGTTTTTCAAATTGCGTGATCTCAAGTGTGTACTATTTAGTGTTGAGTTCATTCTCCAGTTCCATGAGTTTTCTTGAGGCCTTGACCTTATTGGATACTTCCTTCCCCTGGGAGAAGAGCCGCTGGCGTTCCTTGAATGTGAGACTCTCTGGGGCTCCTCCATCATCCATTTCTTGACCACTGCAACAGAAAGTACAGTCCAGTCAAAGCAAAATCCAGCAAATATATTTTACAAACACAAACATGACCTCCAGGAGGTGCTTCATGGGACAGATGGGAAGAGCAAATATTTTATTTTGCTGCATGATGGTTGCCACGAAGGTGCCCACACTTCAGGGGAAATGGGTACCGCGTGCTTTACTGCGCTATATTTGAAAGCAGGCGGGGCTTTACTCCGTTTTGCTGCTCAGAGGCAACAGCTGCCGGCTTTACCAGAAGAATGGAATGCGAAGGAAGCCCTATGGCATCTATTAATAAAGTGAGATTCTGGGGGTGCACGCCTTTGTGAAGCTGACCCAGCACAGGCCCTCTCTGTGAGGAGTGGACAGGTTAGCGTGTGCTGTCAGTGGTTTCACTGCTCCGGAGCTGATCGTAGCCTCATTTTCCGTAAAAGCTAGCAGTGCCTTTCCGCTGTCGTTTACATTTCTAGAACGACTTACTTACAGGTCCGACTATCCCATTTCCCAATTCAGTATTTTTATTTTTGTGGCCAATTTAAAAATATTTGCATTATTTATTGCAAAAAAGCTCCTAGTTTCAGCTGTACGGGCTGTGCGTGCAGCATCTCAGGCTCACTCAGCCTGAAATGAGCCTTTTGGTTCTTGTCTCTCTCAGGCCTCCCTCCCCTTATGCCCTCTCTGTGATTGGACAATCACAGTTGTGGAAGCAGTGCTTGGTAAAATGAAGGGTGTGCAATAAAAGGTTGGTGTTTCACTGCAGAGGGATAAAAGGTAGAAAGTAATTTTAACCACTGATTCTTCACTTTGTCTTCATTTGGAAGTCCATTTAAAGAGAATTTATTCATACAGAAGAGAACAGTTCTCTCTCGACATGGCAGTATGCATTAGTCAAACTCTTCCCAGCCCTCGCTCCAACTATCTTTGTTCAAAGGCATGCCAAATCAGCCCCAAGTCATGTATTATGCAAATGCGTTAATTGTGATGAAGGCATTTTACAAAAGGAAAGGCTGGAATACAATCGAGGCAATGCAATAGTTGCATTTTCTGTCAGAGAATAACCCCCTCTGGCGTCCACTTAGGGCTTTGGATTTCTGCAGAGGGTTTACATGAACAAAAAACTACCAACTCTTCTCCAAAAAAGTTGGGATGCTGCTTCAAATGTAAATAAAACAGAATGCAGGGATTTGCAAATCACGTAGAGTAAATTTTATTGAAAATAGTACAAAGACAACATTTTAGATGTTTAAACGGATACATTTTATCGTTTTTCAAAACAAGTCTGCTCCTTTCGAATTTGATGTCAGCAACAAATCTCCTAAAAGTTAGGCAACAATATTTTGTGAAAGAAAAGCACCTGGTGGAACATGTCACAGCTAATATGGTTAACTGGCAACAGATCAGTATCATTACTGGGAATAAAAAGTCTTTCAGCGGTAATGATAGCGATGGCTTCACCCCTCAAAGACTGCATGGCAAATAGTTCAAAATTTAAAGAATAATGTTTCTTGATTTAAAATGGCAAAGAATTTGGGTATTTTTGTCTCTATGATACATAATATAAAGATTCAGAGAATCCAGAGAAATCTCTATATGCAAGGGAAATGGCAGGTTTCCGTCATGGAAATCACTGCATGGGCTCAGGAACATATTTGAAAACTACTGTTGGTGTTTGAGTTAGTCACTGCATCCACAAATGCAAGTTAAAACTTTGCCATGCAAACATTAAACCATATCAAACAAAGTCCATAATTGCTGCTGCCTTCTCTGGGCCCAAGCTCATTTAAGATGGACAGATGCAAAGCAGAAAACTGTCTTGTGGTCAGACCAATGAGATTGTGAAATTTTTCCTGGAATTTGTGAACAATCCATCATCCAGTTAAAGAGCAGAGCTGTGCTTGCACTAGCCAATCGCAACATCGCCATAGGCGCAGCCATATTCTGTATGACGATGGCTTTTTTAAGCCTGTTTAGCCACTGTGGCGAAGCTATAATCTACTTAAAATTTTTTTTGCAGCTTTTCTTTGAGCGATAAGCAAGGAAAAGCAAATGCGCCTCCTTTTTGGAAGGGTTCATCAAAGTAAACCCAACCTCAGCATTTCCAAACATTTTGTCCAATCAGAGGAGCGCGGTACTTTTGTCTCATTCGCTCCATCATCTCCATGGCGGGCAACAAGTCCACATGTGCAGATGAATGATCGAATATTTAGAGGTTATAACACAAAATAAGGTCATTTAATGCATACAAATTCTGCAAAACTTCAACTTTGATGTACAATGCCATGCCTGTAAACCAGGGACGTGCGGTCAGAGAAGGCAGTGACTTCTACTTTTTTAACGCTAGATTTTCTCAACCTGTTTCCACGTACTATGTTTGATTGTCAATCAATTAATTTTACCTTTTTTCTGTTCAGTTAAGCCTGTAATGATTGAGAGGTGATGGTGACAGAAAGATTAATTTCCCTTTATGCTTTATTTCGAGACTGCAAGGACGTAAATCTTAATCATGAAAAAATCTCAACTCTCTCGGCAATTCCGTACATTGTTTTGATCTTTTGTTTATTGGATTATGAAAAAAGACTGAAAAACTCTATTTTTTAATAATGGCATTAAAAAAATACGTATTTACTAGAAACTTTGTGTGCAAACATGGCATGTGAACTTTTACATGAATGTCATGATATTATTATTATTTTTTTTCAGACCACAGATGTGGACCCTACATATGGCATTTCTTCTTAACAAAATTTTATGCGCAGAGCACCATCATTGTAGCTACTTGTGGCTAAACAATTTTTTCTGACTTCAGCCACAGTGGCTACACATATTTTTTCCCTAGTGCAAGCACAGCAGAGGGACCATCCGGCTCATTATTAGTACATAGGTCAAAAGCCAGCATCCATAATTGAATGGGGGAGTATTAGTGCACATGGCATGATTAACTTGCACATTTGTGAAGACATCATTAATGCTGAACAATACAAGTCCTGGAGGAACATTTACTGCCATCCAGACATCTTTCTCAAGTATTGCCTTGCTTATTTCTGTAAGGCAATGCCAAACACCATACTCTGCACGTATTATAATGCCATAGCTCTGTAGTTAAAACCTCTGCGTGCTAAACATTATGAAACAAAGAATATGACGCAGGGCGCCACAAATTGTTGACAGCTGAAATCCTGCATCAAGAAAAAATTGGATATTTTGCTTTCAGAACTACAGCATTTGGTCTCCTCAGTTCCCAAATACTTATTCAGCGTTGTTTAAAGAGGAGGTGATGCGACGCAGTGATGAACAACCCCTTGACCCAACTTTTTTGAAACGTGTTGCCGACAAATTCAAAACAAGCACATATTTTTCACGATTAATAAAATTCCTCATTTTAAACACCTAATATGTTGTCTTTGTACCACTTTCAATAAAATTGAAGGTTTAAGTGATTTCGAAATCATTGCACATTTTATTTACATTTGACACAGTGTCCCAACTATTTTGGAAATGAGGTTGTATATAACACGCCAAAGGAAAGGGAAAGCCCAAAAACTATAATATGACCCCTTTAAACTGAGCAACAGAAGCGGACGCCTATCTGCTTAGTTTCAGAGAGGTCAATTGAGACCACAGGGGCACAAAGTCAAACTTGGGGCTCCCCAGTGTCAAATATAAGCATCGCCTGAGTGTAGCAACAACTGAGATCCATCTTGCATACATCCAGGACCGGGGACTTTCCAGAAGGATAGTTTGATTGGAAACTACGAACCCCATCAACCATATTAACCGAGGCGTAACAGGAGAGCATATGAGCTGTTTGAGAATACGCCGATGGGAGAATGTACAGAATGTGCTGACAGGATTCAAGGAAACTTTAAAGACATAAGGAAGCAATTAGCATTAAACCTTGCAACCCATCCCAATGTCTTGAATGTTTCTGTTAAGTGTCTGGGGAAAGCATTCCGGCAAGAGTGTCCAGCATGTGCGGTGGAGAAAACATGGATGGTTGAGAAAGCCTGACCCCTCAGGCACAGGACTCACCTTTTTGCCAATTTCTCTCGCGGGTCCTTGTAAATTTCGCTTGAACCTACAACTCCTGCTGTGTTTCCAGTGTACGTGTTAAATCCTGTTTTTTGAAACAGAAAATTGATGGGATAATAGAAAATGTTTAATGATCAGTCAATATTCCACAGTGCTGAAAATTGATTCTCCAGTGAATCTTTTGACGTGATGCAGTGAAAGTTGCTGGGTACCTGACAGCCGGTTTTAGGCTTTAGGATAGAAATAAGCATCTCTATAAAAAGACGCCTAGTTGTTAAGGACAGCTATGCAGTGTCCCTGTTTACCTTTACTTTAGTCACCAAGTGTGTGGCCAACAGATTTACGTCAGCACCCCATATAATGACCAAACAACTCGCTTTATGTTCAAAATTTGAGGGATTTCTGGAAGAAAAATAACCATAACTTACACACAAATAATGTACTTCAGAATTGATTTCATTCAAAAGAAAAAAAAAAAATCACTGATTTTTTTTTTTTTTAAAGCACCCAGCAACTTTTATATCACATTCAAATTCAACAACATATTCACAGGCCAGTACAAAGCTGTTGAGCTAGAATAGCTTGCTAGTTGAGCATTAGTCATTCCATGGCAAGTCTGAAGTGCAGTTCCAGTTGTAACTACCCAGGCATCAAAGGTTGTTGCCAAAGGCAAAGGGTGGCACAGCCTGTTTGAGAATTAGGATTAATCTAATTAGCCACGAATGCTGGCAGTGAGGACACAAAACGTCTGAGAAAGATCAGAAGTAAGCCAGCACTTTCTTCTCAATGGGCAGAGTAAGATGGACTGGTCCAAAAAGCCAGAATCAAATGCACCCAGAGCCAAAATGGCCGCACCTTTAAGCCGCAGAATTCACATAGATCCACGTGTCCATCAGGGCTCAAGCCACTGAATTGGACTCTCCGCAAGCAAAGATCATACCGTTTCATTCCACTGTGATCTCTTACTTGTTGAGGTACTATTGGGATTAAAAAGCCTTTTATAGTCATTAAATTATGTGGAATGAAAGTGTAACAAGAGAGCACAACAAAAAAGTCAACCTGACCAGAACTGGCAATCATTCCACTGGCAGTTATACATTAAAACCTCAAAGCAGGATCTGGTAAACCTAGTGCCAGATTAAGTCTGTGGATAGCAGACCACAGGTTAAGAAATCATGGTTGAAACCCTTTACTAAAGCCACAGTCATGGTTTTGCAATCACATTCTCAAAGCCAAATGTTCAGTTTACACACAGGCATCTGGCGCAATGCAAATTCTTTCAAAATTTTCAATGGAAGGGTTTTCTCTGTAAACAAGAGTTGTGAATAATATTTTCACTCTTTTTTTTTTTTTTTAAATTACAGTTTTTTTTGTAAATGTCGCCATTTTGATTCCTAGAAAAGCTACTGGTACAGTACAGGTAAATTTGGAATGCTACACAATAACACTGCCAGTAGAATGATCCAGATCCGTGTACTGAGGCTACCAGAGCTGCTCGGGGTTCAGGAGAACTGGAAACTCCTGAACCAGCGAACGGCTCTGGCATATGTGGACTGGAAGGGAAGGCGATCACATGACATCACAGCACTGACACACTGAAGGACAGAACATGGACAAATAAGACAGCCAAGACATGCAGTCACAGCAGACGGACACGAGACAGACGGACAACAGTAAAGCAGAAAACCGTTAAATCACAGCGTAGGCGGAGCTGGCCGGAGCCTCGAGACCTGTTCTGCACTCTCAGTCAATATGTCGCACATCTGCCAACTGAAATCATTTTGTTTCCTCTGTTTACTTGACCAGAAAGCCCCATTTAGAGGCCGACGTTGGTTGGAAATTTGCTAAAAAAATTTTGATGTTACATTATGTAATTAAAAAAATACACGTTATTCAAAAATATTAATGTTTAAGGCAACACGTGCTCGGGAGGTAAAGAGGGAACATTACAGATCTTAAACAGGAACTTCAATTCTTAGCTTAAAAGTACACAAACCAAAAATTCCAAAATGAGCATGGGAACAAAGGTTCAAATTAAAAGAAGGGAAATAAGGGGTGCACGAATGGTAGATGAATGAAAAAAATCTGAGTAAAATTAAACACAAAAATATGACGAGACCAAAGATTTCCAGGAAAAAAAAAAAAGCATATAAAGAAAATTGGAAAAACTTTTAATGCATCAGTTGGACAGACATCCTTGGTCGTTCTGCCTAATGCAGGGTAGGTCAGGTGACCTGGCGGGAGCTCCAACACCTGTAGCGCTGCAGAAAGATGTGTGAACACATGAATTTGAAAGGAGGAGAGCAAGGCAAAGCCAAGGCAGGATAGCGCAATGGAAACCAGGCTGATCAAAGTCAGATTCGTTCAGAAAAAAGGCTCGCGGGGTGGTTGGCGGTGGGGGTGGGGGAGGGATTGCGCTTTGAAGCGGATGCGGGGGAGCAGGGTTAGTGATTTGCCCCTCAATCGAACTAAAGAATGCAACAGCGATCACAACGGAACTAGGGATCCATATTACGGCACATATGGCGTCACGGTGCAGGGTGATCATGCAAGGTGAGATATGCTGGGTCTGTTAAATTGCTGTTCGTTGGATCGCGTTGCATACCAACCGTTCATTTTGCACTTGGCTGTTTAAAACTTTTACCCAGCCTACAAAAATGAGTGAAATGTATCATGATGATGTTGTTAACCATAAAAAAGGGGCTAAATATTTGCTTTTCTGCTGTAGAGTAGTTCACCTGTGTTACAGGCTCCACTCAGATAAAGCTGTAACTCCTGCATACCATTGAATGTGGAGAATTTATGTATCAATAGATACAGTTCTGACCTCAACCATTACCTTCTCTAGAACTAGACTGGGACACAACATTGTCACTGGAAGCGACTTTGTGCTGCTTATGTCCGTTTTTTATAAGAACACTCTGATGACGTAAATGTCTTCCCAACTACATGTTAAACAGACTCTGCGAATTATGTCCTAACACCCTTTTTCAGAAAGAGGGCGCTCAAGGACAGAAAAAGAGCAAAACTCCAAGAGCTGAAGTTCCCCCTCTATTTACACAACCTTCAAATCTCTCAGTCATTAGCGTGCCTAGCACTGAGTTTAAACAGCCTTGCGCAAAATAAATGGCAAATTCGACATATTTTTTCCCCTTTGCCAAGTGAGAGCAGGGTGATTTAAGGTGGGCTGCCTCTCTGGAGCCAGCAGTGATGAGCGACAAGAAGCCAGCGCCTCTCTCCCTGAAGCCGTAATGGCCGCCCAGCTGCAGAGGCAGATACTGTCCCCAAAGCAAAACCAAACAAACGCGGAGGAGAGTCAACACCAACAGTACTCTGATTGGATTTGGAGTGCCGGGCATGAGATTTTTGCTGATCGATCGATTTCATTCGCTAGGATGATTTGAGGAAGAGGAATCGGTGAGAACAGAGGAAATCTGTGGGAAAATGATTACCAAAAAAAGGGAAACTCAAACGAAATTTAAAAAAAAAAAGTGGTTGCAAGGGGAAATCGACTTTAAATTGATAGTACGGAAATTAAGAATAACACAAAAATAATTGGAAATGGAAGAAGTAAGGTGGGTGGAGGGGGATCACAGGCCAATTGACCGCAAATAAATACATCTACAGGATTTCAATAGAAAGAGGGTGGGAAGGGAGAGGGCTGATCAGAAGACCTCCCCTTGCCCGAAATAACAGAAAACAGGGAACACAAAAATGAGACAAAAAAACAGAAAACGTATGAACGGGGGGGGAGGGAATGGAGAGACGGAACATGCGGGGGCCTCTCGTCTCTCTCGGTCTCTCTACCTTTGGAGCCGCCTGATAGGCCGAAGGGTTTGGCGGGAGGGGGAGGGGGCTGGCCTGCCTTGGGCACAGTACTGTTGGCATTGGCTGCAGGCAGTTGGAAGGAGCTGGACAGAAAGATCCCATCGGACAGCGGGCGGGGCTTGCGCGAGGACGGCGGTGGGGGCGGAGCCTTGTGCGTGGGGGGTGGGAGGTCGCCATAGGACTTCCGGGTGGCCGAGAGCTTAACCTGACCTGCTAGGCCTGCGTCCTCATCCTCCTCCTCGTCATCATTGTACGAGACAAACTTGGCAGTGTACAGGGTGTCGGGGGAGACGACCTGGGTTTTGAGGTAGGAGGTGTTTCTCTGGGGCGGGGGTGGAGGAGCGTTAGTGGCGGGGGGTGCAGGAGGAGGAGGGGGAGGTGGCTGGTAGTCCCGCGGGAGGGGCGGTCTGTACAGACCGGGCTCGTCAGGTGTCAGCAGCCGGCGCTCGGCCTCCTCGTGCTGCCGGCGCCGCTCCGCCTCCAGGCGCGTGTAGTACTCCTCCTCCTGTCTCCTCTGGGGACGAATGGGAAGAGCCGGTTAGTGACACACGGGGCGCTGCGTCCGAGGGGGGCGTTAGAGGGTACTGCACCAAAGGGGGGAACTGTAGGTACTGTGTCTGAAGGGGGCACTCTGGGGTAATGCACCAGAGGGAGGCATCGAGGGGGCCTGCACTCCGAGTTGAAAAGGGAGACTGCTTGGGTCTTCCTGACTGAAGTGTGCATGTTCTGCTGTACGTGTGTGTGTGTGTGTGTGTGTGTGTGTGTGTGTTTGTGTGTATGTGTATTATCAGTGCATTGCATGCATGTCTGCGAGTATAGGGGAAACCACCAGAAAAGCAAAGGGGGCGGGGGTGAGGTGTTGAAGACAGCCTGTGGGGTTTGCGGATTTGGTTTAGCCAGGCTTTGCAAATGACTACAGCAGTGATGTGATGGGAATTAAGTGGCCTAACTGGGGATGGGGGCTGGGTGGGGGTTTTGCTCTGAAAAAACACCAGCTAACACAGAAACGGTTGGCCCACTCTGGTTTCGGTACACAAATCCCCCCTGTTAGTGTGTGTGTTTGGTGTTGGGGGAAGGGTACGCGGGTATGGCATTGATGGGAGGATGAATTCGGGGTAATGGGGCGTGGGAGGAGGCGGTGTGCCGTAACTGCACCATGGACTCCACAGACCACAGGGAGGGCAGAGCTTTCCCCAGCAGCGGCCAAAAAGCGAAGCCATGTGGAATGATAATGGTGTCCCAAAAAAAAAAACAAAAAAACAAAAAAAACAAATAAAAGTTAACACAGTTAAACCTTTTACGACATTGACAAGTGACGCCCATGCGTTACCACGGGACCACAACAGGATCAGGTGTCTGGGAAATAGTGAGAGCATGCAGTCCAACTGCAACGGGGCTCCAGCGGTCTGACGATGACTCACAACCAACCAAACACTCAACATTACACACCTCTAAAACATGGAGCAGAAACATTTTTTTTTTTTTTCCCCATCCACACCACAAAGCACATAGGGCAAATGACTTGATTTAATTCAATCACCAGGGAAACACCATCTGGGGAATACACAACAATGTAATATATATTGGACCTTAAATTAATACACCAGCATTGAAAGTCAAAATGACGCAAGATATCCTGTTGGTCTTCCCGTTTCAATTTTTCTTATCTCTTTTTGTCAGAAGAGAAGCGTAGGCACAGAATAACAAAAATTCAAAGCATATCTCTACAGGTTTTCAAGTCCTCTGCGTCGAGGCAAACATGGTGTTGGTCCTACTGTCGGCATGGAGACTGGCGTGTGATGGACTCTTCTCATGAACGCTACACCTACAGCTCCGGGAGGGTTTGGAGTGTGGTTATCAACCACAGAAAACCAGCTTTCGGGCTAACAAAACCCCCAGAACGGCAAAGTTATATTGAAGCAATTTACCACTTAGCTGAAAAATAGCAGCGCTCCTTTTGTTCTGAGGGAACTAGCATAACCCAAGTTTCTGCAGGTAAACTACAATTAGCTCAGCAGACAACTGATACTGGAGATGCCGCAGTAATTACAGCCCTGGACCTCATCCCGTAATAAGACCCATGATCCCGTTTGGGTAAGTCAGGGATTTGTCTGCGAGAACAAAGCCGATAGTCTCGCCCTCCTCCTCCTCGTCTTTGTGATACATCCACTTCAACTCCACGTCTCCGAGAAATACAATTCTGCTGCGTTTTATAAATATTTATCCACATTGGCATGCGCTGAGAAGAACAACTGAGACATCCTTGTTGATTGAAGACTTTTAACCCATAAGGCATAGTCAGAATGTATTTCCATTTCTAAGGTTGGGATTCCATATGTATACATAAAGGCTGACAATATTGAAAGCTTACTTTATTATAAATGTTACATGTTGACAGGTAGAGAAATGGACTATAATCTAAGATACGGGCTCCAAGACAGTGAGCCGCTTAGGCTCACAGCCAGATTCTCGCACTCGGCTTAATGTAAAGGCAGTATGCGAGTGTCGTCTCAGGAGCCTGTGCCGGATTTTGGGCAGTCTTAAACTGGCAGCACCTGTTCCATTTAAAAACAAGTCTGCATGAGTGAAGTTAATTACAAGAGAGGGCCAGCATCACCACCATAATTCTGAAGCCTCTACCTGAATGCAAAACAGTCACAGACTATCCATGTTATTAAAACAACTCTCTCCTCCTTTGGTCATTTGTCTTAAAATGCAGCACAATGTACAGCAATTTCATGACATTCATTGAGTATTGAGTATTTTAAGAAATCCGGATTGCTATGACGGAGTTTAATGTGTTTTTCCTTAAAATGCTACACATAAGACATGGTCTCGCCAATTCAGCTCAATCGGTGCAAGCAACCTTTAAAAATTTTTAAACAGACCTGTGCGCTGTGCAAGGGTGAGTACGTGTGTGTATGCATTTGTCAGCGCATGTGCGAGCGAGTATGTTCTCAAACAGCAGAACTGTGCTCTGTGTGAAAGTGTAAACGTGCGTGTGCCTGTATATGGCCACACGTACATCCTCCTCAAACTGCAGAAATGTGCGCTGCATGAGAGCATTGGTGTGGCCGTGTGCATGTGTGTACCTATACCTTAAACTGCAGAACTGAGCGCTGTGCGTACATAGGTCTATATACGCGTATGTGCGCGTACCATCTCCTAAAATTGCAGAACTGGGTGCTGCTCGAGAATGCGTACCACATGCGTCTTTATCTCAAACTGCAGTGCTGTGCGCTGCACGAGAGTGCGTGTGTTTGTGTGTGTGCGTGTGTATGTGTGTGTGTGTGTGTGTGTGTGTGTGTACACATGCGTACCTTCTCCTCAGCCTCCCATCGGGCCCTCTCCTCCTCTCGGCGCCGGCGCTCTTCCTCCTGCTTGGCGCGCTCCTCTGCCTCGCGCTTGCGAATCTCCTCCAGCTGCTGTTTGCGCCGTCGCTCCTCGTCCTGGAGCTGTGTGGGGGGAGGGGGGGTGGGCGCAGAGAGCGCGCTTCATTACCTGTCCAAAAACCCACCCCGCTACCGCCTCTCCCTATCTGTCAGGACTCACAGACAGGTCTTACAGGGTAAGACCAGAGCAGTCTCACCTCACCTCTTGAGGGGGGAGATGTAAACAGGATAAGGGCAAAAATAGAAATAGTCACAGAAGGCTAGGCTATGCTAAGCAGCTGGCAGGCCAGGGGCTGTTGAACCTGTATTGGCAGAAGCAGTTTTAGCACAAAATAACTCTGGGTGACGCGGCACAGATGAAAATGAGCGATGACGTGCAGTGGTGGTGTAATGGCCACTCCGAGGCAACTGGACTGTATGATCCCCCCGTAACACCACAGCAAAACACCATTCACAAACTGCACAAAACACAATACCCACCCGTAAATAAGCTGACCCAACAGTACCACTAGTGAGGAGGGCTGCACGGTTACTTGAATCGTGATCGTTTTCAGTGCAATCAGAACAACCGCCACTGTGGGGCCCACAGACGAGCGTTCTTATTTTGTTTTCGTGAATCATACCTGATAGGGTCTAGAATAAACATCTGCCGAGCGTCAGATGCCATGTGAAATGCTTCCGGAAAAGAACTTCGCCGACATCAGGAATTATTGGCAACGTGTTGAATACAGCCATGTTAAGGTCTGCATAATCTGCCTTTTGGACAACAATTACTCTCACCTCGTTCCCGATAACTTTTCTAAATTAGCAATCTAACATTTGATTTGCTGAATTGCTCAAGTAGACAGTTCAATTTATTGAGACAGAATTTTATTATGTTTCGTTTTCAAATTTAAATGGCCAGAAACAGCAGAGATTTGCATGAATGAGTATGCAGGACTTTTTGGAAGCTAACATTTGGCAATTTTTGCAAATGCAAAAATGGTTTTTCCAAGTTCGATACGCTTAACAAAATGTTTTCCATCTTCACTTGTATTTAAACGCTTGGAAGTAGCCAATGAGTTTAGTCATTTTTACTTTTACTTTACTTTTTACATAATCCGTGAAAAATGCTATAAGATTTGAGCCTGTGTGTTTGATAGGATTTTTAGTATGTTTGACCATTTTGTGCAAACGCAAAAATCATTTCACTCTCACGTTTACATTTGATGTACATAACAAAAATGTTTTCCACCTCAGGCATATTTTTAGATGGTTAAAATCTAGGCCCATCTTAGAATGAATCTCTTCATTTTGAACAAGGTCTCTTTATTTGAGATTTTCACAATCTACAAAATACAAACATAATACAAACAGTAACTAAACCCTAATTACCCCCCCAATCTGTTAAACAATCTGTTAAAAAATCCACAATGGGAGATTGAATACAGAGGAAGTTTTTGTGATTATTCAGAGTTTTGGAATTCTTTCAATGCAGCACAGCCTAGTTGAGTCTTTCTGCAACTCATTATCACTCAATCATTATAGGCTTCATACTGGTTTTGATTGGTTGGTTGGCTAAATAAATTGCTTGATTATTATTTGGGCAAATTACACAGGAACAGATTTATGCTGGGTTAATTATGCCTTATAAGGCGATGAATGCTATCCAACCACACTAGCAATAATATAATAATATGTTTATTTCGCACATATGTACATTACACATGGCAATTTAAAAGTGAGTAAATAAATACACGGAGAAGTAAAAAATGTATAAGTAATAATTAAGACGGGAATAAAAAGTACAATTATAAAAATTCAAATAAAAATGACATACATCTATTAAAAAGTAGGCTTACTTTTAGCATAAGTAGGCTTCAAAAACAATTTTCACTCTGGAAGCACTTCAAATGGCCTCTGAAATTTTAATTGCTGTATGGCTTAGACCTCATCAGGTAAGACGCATGAAAAAGAAAAAGAACAATTTTGCTTGTTTGCCCCATGGGGGTAGTTATTCTTATTTCACTTAAAGTAAATGCAATTCGATTCATTGTGCAGCCCTAGTGAGGGCAGTCACACTTACCATTACCCAAAATTCCAAAGCCAAAAGGGTAATAGGTTTATATGTGTGCATGTTAGTGAGCGTGTGTGAGCGTGTGCGCACGTACATCACGTTGCCAGAGTATAGCAAACACTTGAAAATACAAATAAAATTAAAATGTAGGCTTCACGTTTCAACCCAATAAAACAGCGCACAAAGGCAAATGAATAATGCCAATGGCACTGGTGAATTCATTTTTAACAATTTGAGAGAACAGCAAATGAGAAAAACTAGGCAGCCAACAGCCTATCCTGGAACAGAAACCAAAGGACATGCCCCCATCCCACATGTTCCGCCCTTCCGGAGCCCCCATGCGAGGGTGTGAATGAGGTGGAGGTCAGAGGTGATGGAGAGAGCGGGGCCGCAGGGCTGGGTGGATGAAGTGGAGGCCATGGCGTGGCTACTGGGGCATGCTAGCCACCGCTGCAGCATGAGAACACCTGCTGTCTGGCGCTCAGCGCCGAGCTAACGCTCTGCCGCACATGTAGCTGTTAACACCGTCTTAACCATCTTAACTCTTCACTTATTAATCACTTTTCAAATGGGAGAGTATACTTGAACTTTTCCAGTGGCAAAATTCCAGAGTACGTCAGGGGCTTTTAAAGATGGGCAAATTGAAGTCCTGTGCACCTGAAGGGGATTTATTGTGTTCCCACATTTCACTGGGTTAGTGTTTCAGAGCAGAAAAGGGCATTTTTGACCAGGGCAGTATTTTTATCGTAAAAAGGGACTAATTCAAATCAAGCAGTTTTTTCTGTGTAGAAAGGGGCATGTTAGACTGCAAAAGATTTCAGTGTGTAATGGGGCATCCTACAATCAGGAAGTTTTTCAAATGTAAAAAAGGACATGTTTGACGGGGCAAGTTGTTCAGTATAGAAAAGGGCATATTTGAAAGGGTACGTTTTTCAGTGCAGAGGGGCAATTTCAAACAGGGGAAGTTTTTCAGAGAAGAAAGGGGCATATTCCACTGGGGCAGTAATTCAGTGTAGAAGGAGCATATTCAATAGGGACAGGTTTTTAGCGTGATGCAGGTCATATGTGTTGGGGGCAGTTTTTCAGTGTGGAAAGGGGCATATCCAATAGGGACAGTTTTTCAGCGTGATTCGGGTCATAAGCGATAGGGACAGTTTCTCAGTGTGGACAGGAGCTTATTCCAACAGGTTAAGTTTCGGCTTTAGAAAAGGGCCGTGACTGCCCCACGAGACCTTCGGGCCCGATGGAGAGGAGGAGGAGGAGGATGAGCGGGACACACGGTGGCATTCGGGCAGCAGGAGGAAGAGTGAAGAGGATTAAAGAACGTACCAAGTCTAGAACAGAGATCGCGGGAACAGCGGTCTGCTGCTGGAGAGAGAGAAATTGGAACAGAAACGGCAAAAAAAAAAAAAAGAAAATGAATGAAAAGAGGAGCAGGAGGAAGAAAGAAGAGAACAGGGGAGATTAAAAGTGAAAACCTTGGCTCCAGCTGGACTCGTCGGTCACGCACTGATCCTGTGCCAGAACATTCCTCGCTGGCATGGGACTGATTAGCGTCGGTGGGCCGCCCCCCACCCTCCCATACAGACGTATATAACGTATGGAACTATAGTAATTCAAGGGGTTTTAGGAGGAATTTCATTCCACATCATTCCCATGTCCCCCCGACCCCCTCCAACCAGCTCTCAAACCCTCCACAGCTGGAGCAAAGGCAATATTTGCCCTTGAAACCACCGCGGCCTGTGAAGTTCTCTCCACCGCTTCCACCCCTCGCCACTTCAAAAGAAACAGACAGCACACATGGCAGCCTGAGCTTCCTGAGCGCCCTGAAGGTGTGCAGCCAAATACTTTCCTGCATGGATGCAACATTTCACAATGAATAAGCACCCGGCTATGGCTCACGGGGTTCACCTCGCCCACATCTCAGCGCAAACTGAGAACCCGGGGGCTGTAAGCTTGTGAACTCGAAATCCACAAGCTATCAGGCGCACATTTTCCCTCCATCTAAGCAATCGTTTAAAATTGCAGGCCGCTAGGGCAGCGCTTCCCACATAATCTCTTGGCCCACCTACCCCTACAGTAATCTGCGAACGCTGGGCTCATGCATGACTCTGTAGTTGGCCTACACTTCCAATCAGAACTTTAATTAAGTGATATGAGCTCCAGTGACTTTTTTTCAGCTTTTGCAGATGGAATTTGTATATCCAACTTTTCCATCACTTCAGCTTTTAGATTGTTTTAATTGAATGTCGTATGTCATACCTGACCCCCACATGATGGCACAGAAGTTTGGAAAGTATGGCCGCCAGCAAGCATCAATACAAATGTATTACTAAATGGCTTGAGTTATAATTAATGTTGAAGTAATGTCAGACAAACCCCATATCGGTCCAATCCTGTTTTAGAAAATTTGGTTTCAGACTGGTGCTCGGAGTAAATGTGTTTGTTTTCCCGAAAACACAAGTTACAGCTGATGTTGGGGCATAAGAGCCGTCCAGATGAACTGTAACCCTCTTCAGCAAAGTATGCAGTGTTTCTCCTTAAAACGAAAATATAATACAGGCATTTCCGACCTTTGAATAAAGTTCAACAATCACCCATCGTTTTGTGATATTTGCATTGAGCAAAGGGGCAAATAAGAGCTCATTCACTTACCCATTCCACGCGCCCGGGGCATCAAGGGAGATGCTGCTAATTCATCATTGGCATACCTGTTATGCTAATATTAGCATACTGGAGTCACCCTGACTAATACGCAAGAAGTGCCAACTCATTGTTAGGATTTCAGTCAGCCATTAGATTCACCCAGGGCAGTGAGTGAGACAGTGGCAATTAATCATTAGCATTAATGTCCAATCACATTCACACATAATTAGAGGTGTAGATTCATCATTAGCCATTCAGCTACCCATTACTTTCCCCCTGAGCAGTGCGCGTGAAGGCAAGCTCACCCGCGCCCTCTTCTCGGCCTCCAGCCGCTGCATGATCAGGACAGTGTCCACGTCTTCATCATCCTCCTCCTCCTCGTCCTCGTCGCTCTGCTTGGACTCCTGCAGCCTCTTCTGGAACTGCCACTCCAGCATCAGCTTGCGCAGGCGGTCGCTCTCCTCTGCCGTGCGCTCCGGCTTGGCCTGCAGCTCTTGAATCTCGCGGTCCAGCAGGTCCACGATGTGCAGCTGCTGCTGTTTCTCCAGCTTCTCCCGGGCGTCCCGCTTCCAGGGGTCCGGCGAGAGGCTGTCACCCGACGACAGCTCCTCCTTGCTGATGGTGATGTACTGGAGGTCGCGCCGCTCGATGGTGCGTGGCTGCTGCTGCGGGAGGAGCTCGCGGATCACCGTGTCCTGCGGGGGCTGGGCTGGCCGGGGCAGGCTGGCCAGCTTCTCGGGCCTGGGGGGTTGTGGCTGGACCAGAGGGGCCGCCTGCGGGGGCAGGTAGGGCTGGGGAGGACCCATCTGCTGGTGCTGGGGCGGCGGGGGGCCGTGCTGGTTGTTGTGCGGGACGGGCCCGGCCGGGTTGCGGATCTGTCCCATCTTCCTCTCTTGCTCCCTCCTCTTCCTCTCTCTCTCCTCCTCGAGCCGCGCCTTCTCCTTCTCGTACCAGCGCTGCTGCTCCTCGCGCTTCTTGCGGTCGGCGGCTTGTTGCTGGGAGACGGCAGCCGCGTGTTGCTGGGTGACGGCAGGAGGAGGAGGGAGCGGCAACTCCGGCTGGGCCTCGAAGTCTGCGGCGTAGTGCACAGGGGGCGGGGGAGGGGGCGGCGGCAGGTCATTGCGGGTGGGCTGGGGGGCCGGCACCGGGGCGGGGCCGGAGTGCGGGGACAGCGGCGTCTTCCAGCGGCCCGGCCCGCTCTTGTGGTTGCCCTTGGAGGAGGAGGATGAGGAGTAGTTGAGGTGCTCCTGGCTGGAGGTGCTGGACTCCACGGAGGAGGAGACCTGGTGGTTCCAGGGTTCGCGCTGATACTCGGCCTCTCGCTGCTGCAGGAGCACGAGGTCCTCCGGGCGGAGCCTGTCCGGGGGGTACCCCACACGCTCGTCCAAGAGCTCATCCTGTGTTTCCAAAACAGGAATTTAGGTCACCGGGGAACCACAAAACTGTACTTACAAAATTAACAAGAGTCAACGGGAGATGGCATATCCCCCGGCCCCACGTCATCAACTTCAAATTAGCAGAAGGCACCACGTCAGGTCATGATTCAGGTGCACACCAAGTTTTGTGAAAAAATATTGAAGTTTTCAAGTTATGTTCCGTGTTCACAGAGACAGACGGACGGACGGACGGACAACCGCAGCCATGACTATATCCCCCCCGCATTATATGCCGGAGGGATAAAAAATGATTCCGGAAACTGCTACGGTACTGAAAAGTATTCTGACAAGAGTTACCACCACAGGCAAGTTTGCCAGCCCTAAACAAGGGCAAAAGGGATGAAGGTCAACTACAAAACCTCACAACCAAAATAAAATCAATCCCCGAGGCCGTAGCCACAGCACAGACAGCTATATTGAGTACTGACCACAGAGCATTTTATCAGTACCACAGACAATTTAGGCAGAATATCTCAAATCATTGAAGCACTCCATTATGGATTTAAGCAAGTTCCAGATTTTTCTCAGAAAAATCCTACCACGTGACGCGCGCATATTGTTGACCAATGGGGTTCAACCATGTGCGAACCAAACAGAGAAAGCTGGCTTTACTTGCAACTGATTACAAAACCTATTCACCAATTTTTATCAAACTCTCAGCCGGAGAGTGCATTAATGAAAGAGACAGGACAGTACTGTGTTGGTTTAGATTGAAAACCTTTGCCCTCTAAGGCACATGCCAGGGAACCACAGCTCTAGATTTCAGGTTACAAGTCAGCTGACTGGCCTAAGTATGAAGAATTCTACCGATCTTCAGAATATAATGCGTAATTAATCACAGTCTTATTGAATTTGAACACAGCCATCCCCCCATTGAGTAAATGACTAGCAGTGGCTAAAATCTGGGGTCCTGGCAGCACCTGAAGAGCCATGTTGCCGGAGGAATGGTCATCCAGGGGCCCGTCCTCAGGGTCCTGCCAGGTCTGGCCGGGGCCCGGACCAGGGCCCATCCTGTCCTGAGATTTGGAGGCAGGGAAGGTGAAGTACTCCCTGGTGTAGGTCTGCGTGGGAATAGGGTACGCTTCCGGGCGCGGCGGGGACGGCTCATCCTGGGACCGAGGAGGAGAAGAGATCAGAAATTCAATTCAATTTAATTTGCAAAACGATTTCACAGAAAGACACCCACAAAGACACTTTACAAGGCACCAAAAGGGCAGCGCTTGGACTAAATCCCCAAAATGGCAACTAAAAGCACCAAGAGGAGAGAAAAACCTTCACAATAAAGTGGAAAAAAAAAATTCCACAAAAATATGGGGAGGGGACAGCACTAGTGGGATATGCGACCATATGTTGTTACATCTCAGCTGGGATGGTCTGCTAAAACCTCCGTACAATATACACTGCTCTCCCGATGTATAAATAAAGGCTGTTTTTTTTTTTTATAAGTGCTTTTATTGGCGATGGCTAACTGAGTATCAGCTAAGTATGTTGATGGCAGAAGTGTAGCACTGCAGTGCAGGAGCTAATTAGTCAGTCAGGCATGATGGCTTGAGAGCTCATGAGAATTCATTACAGCGCCAACATGGAGGACAGACGCTGATAAGCACTTTTAAATGTTAGTACATTATGTGCCCTCTAAACAGAAGACTGGCATGGAACAGTGCAGAAATTACATGGTGTTGAAAAAGCAATGGAAAATTCAAACAGGAAGAATCTGTTATTTAAAGCACTTAAAATAGCACTTATTTTGAAAGGGGAAAAAGGCTTTGGTATTTGTATCAGTCGGTGTTTTCTTTGGTTTACTGCATCACTGCAGTGATGGTCTGCACAGCAGTCTCTCATGAGGCAGAAAGGCCAACATCCGCTCCACACTCACATCGGCGCAGAGGTTGCCCGTAGAGACAGAGGTGATCTTGGTCCCGGGGCCTCCTGGGTAAATCGGCTTTCCTCCAGGACTCTGTGCCTGGTCTGAGGAACCAGAACGAGGGAGTCATGCCTCTAAAATATATCACTCAGTCCAACAGTCACAAATATGGAGTCGCACACATGCTATCAGAGACCAATATATTACAGTTGTTTCATGGGAGTCTAATGGGGACCTTAAGTTTAGCAGGGTAATGACAACACGCCCACACACACGCACACACAGACAGACAGACAGACAGACACAAAGAGATGGGTACTCTGATCTTCACGGGGGTGCTGTGGGGAGGTTTCGGGAGGTACTCACTCGCCACGTTGGGGCTGGAGCGGTGATCGGCTCTGTTCTTGAGCAGACGCTCCTCTCCGCTCATCTTCTTTGGTTCGGGGTAGGTGTCCCAAGCACCCTGAGGGCTCTCAGGGGAGCCGTTCTGCACAGAGTTATTGTACAGCTCGAAACCCTCGCTCTTTGGTCTGGCTTTGCCCTTGTCTCGTCCACGATCTGAAGCTAAGGACAGATAAGAAGTCTAAGCTCACCTTCTTTTTCAAAATAACGTGTCAGGTGCCGAAAATACCGGATACTGACGGATCGAGACAAATTCAGCCATGAAATGCACTAATCTGGATCACCATACTCTGGTTTGAAGGCCCCTACTAACTCGTCAAATTGTCCTGTCAAGTGCCCAGATAAACCTATTCAGATTACAGTAGCCTCAAGTGTAATATTAAGAGGTCATTGACAGTCTACAAGAAAATGGTGGGCATCTAAAACCTGATTCAAAGAGACATAGCAGATGAATACAGCTGAATGGCAACCACTGGCATTTGATGGCGCAGCCAGCTGGCACCTCCTCACTGGCTTCTTGGTCCAACCATGGCAAGATGTACCATCAAACAGCATTCCAGAAATTTCTACCATTTTCCGTATCGGGCCGAATTAACTGACTTCCCACGCACTGACCGTCACAGAAACAGAGAAGTATGTATGAGGCCTAACAGGTTCTTACCGCGCTGCATCATGGGGGACGGCTGGTTCAGAAGTGTAGCCAGACCATGGTAAATGGCTCCTTGCTTGGCTACCTCCAGTGTAACAACCGAGCCTGTCCTAGTCATCAACTCGGCAGCTCTGCGAGAGAAACCATTTACAAATGCAAACACACCACCCAGACAGCAAAATAAAATGCAGTTCATTTACTAACATGCAGGGGACAGGCCCAAGGATTTTATACTCCGTTTGAACGGCATGTTGACATACAGTACATTAAAAAAATAAAATAAAATCTTATCAAGCATTTCTACTTTTTACTTAAGCGCTTATTTCTAGGGACTTCACCATAAAACAAAAATTCTGCCACAGATGTGAGATAATGTGGACTCTTTTCTGTCCATGAGGCAAGAAAACTTCACTTGTCAAGAAAATGGTAGCATAAAATGCACCAATATTTTCTGCTTGCGAGAGGAAAAATAAGTCGTCTCATAATGAAATTAAATTACTTGTTAAGACAGACATTTTTTGCCGATTTTCAGTTGGTGTCAATTACCCTGGAATGGGAAGCTGAGGAAATTAAGTTAAAAGGTTTTGGTTTTGCTTTCCAAGAGCGGTTAACCACAGGCCTCAAGGAATTTAAGACTGGCCTTGACACAAAGCAGTCTTAATGAAACCAACCAACCCATTTCAGTAAATCAGTCTCTGGTCACATCCAGGATAAAGACACTCAGGAAACAAGTATGAAGTTCAAAGGCGAACAAGGTCTTAGTCCAAATAAATAAACAATTGGGCGGTTTACTTCGTAATGTTCATGTGAGGAGCATTTTCATCAGAAAAAGATTGTGTAATTAAGAGTATTTTTTGTTTAAAGGGACTACAAATCCCTTTTGGTCATTCAGCTGCTTACAACATAAGGTAATTAAATTAGCAATTTACCTAAAATCAAGATGAATTTTAATACTTTATATCGATAGAGCCATTTACAATGTCGCTGACCAGCTTGGTTCTAAAAGGGATTAGCATTATTCCTTGTCATGACAATGGATTGATAGCCTTCGATTATGCTTTCATTTTATATTGTAGATGAATGACTAAAGTATAAGAGGGACAATCCACTTGCTGGTGTGTGTTAAACAGTTTTAAGGCACTTCTGGGGGTCGGGCCACCTGAAGCAAAGCGCCGTGCCTTATCAGAATTTTACACACACAAACCTGCTGATTATCCCTTATGTATACGCTATGGACGCACTGGTTACATACAAGGACGTAACGTTACCTCTCTTGTGAGAGCCCTACGAGACTGCGGCCATCCACACTGAGCAGCTGGTCCCCAGCCGCGAGTCTTCCATCCTGTACATCCAGAACACACACACACACACACATGCATAACACACAGGGGAACCGAACACTGCGTCAGGACAAATTTCACTCATCAACAACTGGCACAGGAAAAATGCAATAGAGCCCGGGGGGGTCAAGTTCCAACACCCCTCAGAGAGGCAGGAAAATGGGAATATACTTTCTGAAAAAATTGGAATAAAATAGGAAGACCACAGAAAATGTGTCAAAAATAGGAATTTTATTGCCAAAAAATGCATAAACAAACAAGGCCTGTGGCCTTTAACAGTCACCTGAGCTGAATAAAAACTGATGTTATTGATGTGAATGAACCAAAAATACCCAAAAGTATCATTTTCCTACATAAAGCAGGGCTTGACTAACTTTTTGAGGCACCTAAATTTACCTTTCACTTGTCCAGGCTCAAAAGTCACTTGTCTGGGTATAACTGACAAAAATGTACTTTTCATGCTCTCAGAATCGTAGATTCGGAGGCATATTGCTTTTGGCCTGTCCGTCTGTCTGTTTGTTTGTTATTATCCCCCAGCATATAATACAGGGAGATAGTCATGGATGCGGTCGTCCGTCCGTCTGTCCACCCGCCTGTCATTTCCGGGACATAACTTGAAAACCCTTCAATATTTAACAAAACTTGGTGTGCACATTAATCGTGACCTGAAGTAGTGTCTTTTGCCAATCTGAATTTGATGACTATTGTAGTTTTTCTGGTTTCCAAGGAAATATTTTGAACTTTTAATTTTAGGGGGTATGGTCTGTTTCTGGAGTAGGTGACATTTTCATTCTTTCAATATGTGGGGCTGGGGGAATATGCCATGTCCTGATGACTCCTGTTTGCTGCCCTACAGGACAACAGTGTCATGTCTAAAGGCACTTGTCCCACTGACCAAGGAAGATGAGCTGGATGATATAGGTGACTATTGAGGCGGTTTAAAATTGTTACATAACCATTTTCCAACATTTAAAACTATGCTTAATGAAGTGTTTCAGTCAATATAACTCCAATCTCACAAATCAGCAGTTATTAAAATGTGGTAAACATTATCTGGGAAACATGTTTATTCACTTTAAATGGAACCAACATTGGTACTGAATTATATTAAATGTTTGCAAAATGAGTTAGGGTATGTTTATGAGTTGTAAAACAAAAATTATCTTGAAGGAGGAGTAGATATTTACCAGTAAGCTTGACTCCAGTAACTAAGCAATATGTCAACAGATAGCAGTTGTAGACTTTTCCGATGGTATTTAACTAAATTTAACCAATAAAAATGTTTATTATTAAATTGCATTTTGAATGCAGGACTTTTAATTAAGTTATTTCTCAAAGTTTATCAAAGTTCAAAAACTCGGGCCTCGTCCGAGGCATGGAGTACAACATAAATATACAAAGATTTTACATTAAACATGGTGGGGAGTCTTACGTGTTACAAATCAACTAAATCATAAACAGTGGTTTAAAAAAAAAAAAAAAAAAAGACGCTATTCACATCACAAAATTAAACACTTTTTCTAACCAATCATTAGAGCGCGGGTGACTGTAGGTCTAACTACATAGTAAAAACTGGCATGTTTGGGCTGCTTCCTCTGCATGACTAATTTAAAAATTAAATTAATTAACCTAATAATTCAACTACCAATTTGTAGACTGACAGACCTGGGCAGTGAGCTTCCAGAGGTGAAATCCCAATGACATTCAGGGACTAGGATTGCGATTATCAGATATAATGTTGTAAATGTCGAGGTCAGACTGACCATGATCTAGGAGACTGTAAAACAATGATATCTTCTCTCTTTTTTTTGGGGGGGGGGGAAGGGGGGAGTTTAATACTTGTTATGGAGAAGCACTACATTACACACAGTCCTACACAGTTACCTTGGAAACATTAACTAAACCTGCGAATGTCTTCGCCAACTAGTGAGTTAGGTCGGTAATGAAAAAAGCACTGGTGATGTCACTAAATACCAACAATACAAAACACTAAATATACTCATGGCACAAACTAAAATATATTATTACAATAAATTAAACAAGCAGCTTAACTATCAATGCTGCAGCGAGGTGGCATTTATTCTGGTCACGCTCACTCTGTCTCTCTCCGCACCGGTGCGAAAACAGTTCATTTTTCATTCATCGCACAGACCAAGTTTCATGTCTCTCAGGAACAGTTCTGTTTTTCTTTGGGCTTTTCCTGGAACTTGCCCAGATTGCGGAGCCTTGAGAAACATCGCTGCTCCTCTGATATAAGGGGTTCCTACTGTATATGTGTGCGCGCACGCGTGTCCCCGTGTCTGTGTATCTGAGAGGTCAATCAAAGCATTCGAGATGGACGCTGGTTAGACGTGTCGTGGGGAAAAATGTTTTTGTTTCAAACTGGTATTATGAATGTATTAATGTAGCTAATTGATTTCAGGGCACATGACGTGAAGACACCATTTTTTCTGCAACTTGTCTGGTGGGGCAAGTAAATTTCTCTTCCACTTGTCTGACAATAAAATTTACTTGTCCAGGACAAGTGGACAAGAGTCAATGTCCAGACCTGTAAAGTATAGTAAACTTCACCCCCTCACCAGGGACAAACATGGAGCCTGGAGGCCATGAAATTCGCAATTTTGATAAAGCACCTCAAGACTCTTCCATCTATGAAGAGTATTGGTTTCCAGCCTCTCTTGGTCTGGAGAAGATTATTGTTGATTTTTTTGAAAATATAACCGCACTTGGGGCCCACCCCTCAGCCCCTGGGAAGAGACAGGGTCAAAAATGTCATAGTATCAAACTGTCATCTCATGGTTATAATGCTAATCAAGTTTGAATGATTTCCAGTAGAAAATGTCCAAAATATACCCAAAATTATCATTTTCCCAGATAATGTAAAGAAAACTTCATCCCCTCCCTAGGGGCAAACAAGGGGCTCAAGGGTCATGAAACTCACCATTTTGATAAAGCACCTCAAGAGCCTTCCATCTATGAAGAGTATTGGTTTCTAGCATATCTAAAAACTTCAGCCAATTTGACCACTTTTAGCTTCTCTGAGCCCCTGGGGCAGGCAACATGTAATTCATAATTTTGGTGCATATTTGAGCAAGGAAGGTTCCTGCAATATTTTATTGAAATTGGATCAGCGGTTTCTGAGAAGTCGAAACTGTGAATTGTTTATGGACCCACGACGGACAAAAGGCGATCTAAATAGGTCACTTGAGACTCGTCTCAGGTGACCTAATAAAAGCATACAAACCGTGAAAATAGTAAACCCCCATGCTCAGGTAATCAAATACTTTTAGGATAGAAAAATGTTGATATTTGTGCTGTAAACATGCATGAAACCAAGGACCATTAACCTGGTTAGCTCAAGCAAACATAGCAGCAATGCCACGTTCAGAGCAAAGGGTCTTTTACCATTAATTTTTCTTGCTAGCTGTAGTGACCAATTACTGAATCTTACTAGCTAGCTAAAAACTGTTAACTAGCAAGCTAGCTAAGTAGCAAATTGAGATTTAGTAGGGTTATCCTTATAAGCTAGCTAGCAAAGTAGTTAGAAATTAACGTTGAAATGCATGATAGTGAGGAGATGTTTTACTCATAGACTGTATTTACCTCATTTTGAATGGTTCGTTCAAATTTTTTTTAAGTAAGGTTGCTAGCTACTGCTAGCTATCTGGCCAGCTAGCTGGCGAGCGAGTACCAGACTGGCATGGAAGCCAAGCAATGAACTGGCAAATGAACTGGAAGAGTTGGGGCAATGGCTACCTTTGCGTCAAATGTTATTCTTTGTTTATGGCAGATAGAGTTAATACGTCCTCGGTTATGGTTTTAAAAACATATGACCGTAAGGGGCGTCCAACTCACCATGTCAGCTGCGCCTCCCTTGACCACAGACTTGATGTAGATCCCAAGCTTATCTTGCCCAGCACCCTAAACAGAAACAAGAATGGGTGGGTTTAGCAAGAGACTGTAACAGACCAAACAATGCAATGGACAAGACACTGTCATCGCCTAACATGTAGGAGCTTTGTTTCTCTAAACATTGAAATCGAGTTCAGCCCCCAAACTATCCCTGGGTCTGCCACCGACCAGCTGGCCCTCTTCACTGCTGAGTGGCTACTGCCAAGCTTTGGGACTGTAAACACTGACCTTTGAGCTGGCAGGAGACATAGCATGGCTGAAACAGCCCTCATGATAACAGCTTTACCTCTGATTCAGAGGGCGATCACTCTAATTACTGTCGCAACGGTCTAACATCATACCGAGGTCATTCCAGAAAGGATTTACAGCTACTTTTCATGAATGCTTCCATAAATGGTCATTGAAAATTTCAAATTGCCCCCTCAAACCTAAAAATACAAGGGAGCGAAGGTGTTCCAATCCTTATATGGACAGCCACTCTTGTTGTGCACAAATTTTCTGGCCGAGGGACTGTCTTAAATAGACACAGATGGCAAAACATGGAAGAAAAGAAAATTTAAACAATAGCCTCAGGAGGTCTGCCTTTCTAATGTCAGAAAGTTCTGGAGGCGAGATCCCCACAGCCAATCTTAACAAGTGTGAACCTCGAAGAAGTTACTGTGAACCAGAAGTTCTTGTCAGAACAGCATGTTCAGAGTTAGATGCACAAACAAACAAGTGCCTAGGTACACACGCACGCAGACGCACACACGTACAATAACATAATCATTTGCCAGATTAACACCCCACCAGAGGAACAAAGCCTTGCCACCTGAAAACACAGTTGGGATTACACAAAATATAAAGCCCACAGACTTCAAGCGCTTCACAGTGCACTGCGAGTTCATGGGAGGTTCAGCTGAGCTCTCATCCAATTCATGGGATACTCAAACAAATGAAAAAACATTAAACCCCTATAATCTTTGGGTTTAAATGCTGTTTTTCTTTGCCCCAATCACTGAACACTCACGGAGGTTGAGTGAACTGATGAAAACACCTTGCATGAAGCCAGCAGCAATATTGCGAAAAACTCTGGCTCAAACATGGGCTGGACGCACAAAATCTGCCTTTGGTCAGTCTTAGTATTGCTAAACAATAACACAGCCTTGGCTAGCTCTGTGCACGCACACTGACCGTGGCTTTACCTGAGCAAACAGCTAGGATGGAAGTCCATGTAAACAATTACAAAATAGAAGATGCGAGGGGGATTTTATGCATTTTATCTCCAGCGAAGGCCAATCACCCAACTAAACGTATGACAAGTAAACACCCAAGACAATGCCCTTGTACTGCTCTACCCAATTCAAGAGTCAGTTCAAGTCCGCTCAGAAAATGTCAATATTTAACAGCCAAACGATGGTGGAGGAATGGAATTCATTTGGACAGATGTTATTTCGCCATCTCCCATGTTCACAGCTTTGAACAGGGTAAATCTGTCATCAGGGACGTTGAAGTTTTGTGGTATGTAGTATCAATTTTAACAGAAGCGGAAAGCTGCACCGTGAAACACAAACTTGTAGCTGCTGGACGCTGAGCCTCACATACAGGAGGAGCAGATGGAGTAGAAGGCAGGTTTAGGAGGAGGACAGGACTCCTCAGACAGGTGAGGAAGGGAGCAGGTGTGAAGATCCCCGTCCTCAGCTGGCTGCTGCGTGTGCAGAGATGGCGTGCCTGTATCAGCACTTTCATGCGCCTTGGGCTCAAAACACTGACAGAAACAGGCAGGAGACGCAGCCGTCAGTCAGTGCACGTGCAACCTACAGACAGACGCAACACTAGAAAACTACGACACGCCGGCTGTGCCGACGAGAACAGAGGTGCATGGCTGCTGTCATTACTTTCAACGAGTGCGGTGGCTAACAGTAGTCTATATGCTCGCTGATGGCAACTGCAGTCCCCATGCACACTGACACAAACTGGAGTCCAGATGTTCACTGACGCAAACCGCAATCTGCATAACCACTGATGCCAACAACAGCTTGTTTAACCGTTGATACTAACAGCAGTCAATGCGTTCACTGATTTCAACTGCAGACCTTAAGTTCTCTGACGCCAATGACAGTTTGTTTCCTCTGACGCAAAATGAAATCTGTTATCTTCACTGACTCCACTAAAAGCTAGACCCATATAGCCAAGCCAGAGCCCATGATAAACACACACCACCATCAAAGCCGTTAACTCTCCCTCTTCCTCTGACTGATCTGCAATAAGAATTAAACCCTGTAATGTAATGCACTAAAGTCTTTATGTATTTGAAATTCGAGCCAATTAAGTCCTGATTCTCACAACCAAAACAAAAAATGTGCCGTTTGCATCTCTGAAGACTAACGATGGCCTCAAGAGAGACTTTCTTCAGTGTGACAAAAGATAAAAATATTTTTGTTAGTTTTGCCCAGATGAAGTCCAGCTGGACTCTGAGATGATGAAACAAAGGGAGGCTGGGTTGGACGGATCCAACGCTGGGACTTCCAGACATTTCCTGGCTTGTGTTTTCAGGCCAAGACGACCTCAGGCACGACCTTTGTGCAGCAGTTTACCTCGGCCTGCTGAGAAAGATTCGGCCACAGCAGTGACGAGGGGGATGAATCCACCTCATTGAAGTAGTAGGCTTGGGTCATCGTCAGTAATAATAGAACATGATCACTTCTTGCACTCCGAGGATCACCGATTGACAATCATTGGGGGGTTGTTAATTCTATTATTATTAAGTAATATTAACAGTATTGGAATTACTTTACGACAGCATACTATAATGTTTTATAACAAAGCCTTACAAAGGGAAAGCGTTTATATTCCTACTAGGGGCTGCACAATTCTGGAAAAAATATGAATCACATTTTTTTGTTTCGAATTGAGATCACGATTCTTTGGCACGATTTTTTCCCCCAAAAACTGAAATGTTTATCGTCTTAAAAACAAAAAAACAAAAAAAACTGGCAAAAAAAAACTGGTAAAAAGACAAAATTAGTGCACCTTAAGTGCTGTTTGACTCCACATGGCCCTAAACTAGCGATGCAACAATGTACCAGAAACGCCCGCGTTTGAACACCCTCGGCCTGACGGTGCACACACGGACGGACGGACAGACAGACGGACAGACAGATGACGAACTGATGACAATACCCTTCGGCCTGAAGTCGGGACGAGGGTAAAAACTGCAACTAAGGAAATGATATTGCTCAATTATAATGTCATATCAAAAAAGGCAGGCAACGATGCAAGTCCATCCGAGGCACATTTGCACACAAACAAAAACGTGCACGGAGAGAGAGCAGCACGCCGACTGCATTCCAGCATAAACCAAGAATAGTTTTTGGGCAACCCTTTAAAGCCAAACCACATATCATCCACCTGCAGTCTTGGAAAAAAATGGCTATCAAACTTCAGTGGCCGTTTAAAATGCTTCTGGTGCTTTAAAGTCGGCTCCATCACCTTGACATAATTAGCATACCCTAAATCTATTCCTCAATAGCTACATTGCCGAACTAAAGCTGCTTTTTCACTGAACGTAAAACGATTTTTTTCGTACGACAGAACAATCAAAGTCAATTCAAAGATGAGAGTACATCGCGTGTATTCGCGTCTTCGCATTGATTTTGAGTGCACTAATCTGTCGTGCGAATAATTAGTTTCGCGTTCGGTGGAAAAGCAGCTTAAAAATCAAGCAATTTATTTAGCCAACAAGTACAACCGGTGTTCTGTCAAATTTTGCTCCCATGTCAAAAAATGCTACCGTAATGCAAAGCGATCGTAAAGTCTTGATATTGCTATAAGAATCAGGTTACAATAGTAACTTTGTTATTTGTGAGCTTTTTATTACAAAAGCAGATGTTATAATGAGTTGGATACGTTTGTTTGAAGACATGTGCCCGTATACGCCATTATCATCTAATTTCGGCATTTTCAGGAAAACCCAGCGTGTACATGCAAATATATGTACGCTTACAAGTGGAAATGCGCACAGAAAATAAATCTATTTTTATGATTTTTGAAGATACTTAAGATATGAGCGTGGAAACAGGCCTAGATTTCAGGTTAGCGCAAGCGCAGAACCGCGAGGTAGCATATTTTGATGGGTAGCAAAATTTGTCAGAACACCGGCATGTATCCTATAACTATTAAAAAGAAGAGGAATATCGAAGTGGATATACCAAACAAGGCCTCCGTGTAAGAGTGCCAATAACAATAAAACCATTCTAATACGGCAATATAGGCCGACGCAATGTGGAAAACATTTCATTAAGCGCATCCACCGCGAGGTGTGATTTGTTTCCGTATTCACATCAAATCGTCAAATGTAAGCCTATAAAAATAATCTGGCAAACGCACGAATGACTGTTTCCAGGTTATTTGAATCTCAAAATGCGACTGCCAAAAGAACAATATGGAAATAAATTGGACCATTTTCCAATTCAAATTTGTAATTGGGGGAATCAAGTGCTTGACTGGCAAGTGAACATGGGACCAAGGTGAAACTTTCCTGCACTCTGCCCTTCGACATTTCTAATGCCTCTCCCTCTCTGCTACTGAATGTACACTGTTCGATTCCATCGACCAGCGCCAGTTACTGTTCAGGTCCTCTGGCTTCTACGTGAACTCACGTGATGTAGAGCTGCTTTGCCATAGGATGAGCGCGAATGCAATGTCAGTGTTGCGTTTGGGGGCGGTCTCAAGCGCCCCCAAGAGACCGCCTGCTACTCATGACTCTGTCTTTAAAAACAACCAGTTTGTTTGCTTTGCGGCTCATGAAATAATGCTGGAAAAATCGTTAACATTTAGAAATTAGATCGCGCGTAGTGGTGAATCGGGATCACGACCTTCAGGCGATTTATCGTGCAGGCCTAATTCCTACTGCGTCGCAAGTCACTCTGCCAAATTCACTTTCTTACACAGACCATCAGGTGATACAAGGCAGCTAGTCTGGCAGGTAATCATCAGTTCCATAAAGACAGAGGCCAACATGGGGAACAAGAGCAGCACTACCCCGCCATTTGGTGATGTTTTAGTTTTAACCAAAATTCTCATGGAGAACCACAAGACATCCATCAACCAACCTGTCGCCTTGGTGATCAGATTGTCTGTGTTAAGGGGTTGAGGGCAACAAACCTCCATGATCATTAAGAGTGCACTGTTTGGCACAGTACGTGACAAAAGCCACCTTCGCAAGGAAATATCTCTATGTGAAAGAAGCACACCTGAGCGAGTTTTCATCGCTGCAGCCGTAGAGGTGCGGCCATAATGAAATCTGCTCAAACCTGAGATGGTGAACGTGCTTGTATTTCAGGCTAGAAACCTAAAGCCAGCACTGGTATTGCCATTTTATAAGTAGCAAAGTAATATATTCTATTGTTGTTCCTACTGTAAGAGACATGGATACCATGACAATAGAAGTATGAGATGACAGAAAAAGCTTGTTTTAGATTACAGTCAAGGCTTAGTAGTTGTTTTTGTCATTAACATCATTCAAAAGAAGTTTCTATTCTCAATTTCTTGGTGTTTTAATGTGAGCAACAGTGGTAACAAATTACGAGCCCAAACTTTAGCCCAAGTTCCATTCCAAAATATTATGAATCCATGTGAAGGCATGCCCAGGGATGGTTGCCGTTTTGAAAAATGTAATAATTATCTGCTGTCCATTTTTATTCACAATATAATTTGGCAGTTTCTTGATATCTTATTTAATCCATAAAAAATCGCAATGAGACATGATTTATGATTATTAAAGAGCGGTGGCGGGAGAGGGATGTGCAAGTGAGTGCTGCTCCCACATGACCTACGGCCATGATACTAACTGTACCCTCCTAGGCTGTAACCTAGCTAATACTGTTGCCAGTTACTATAGGGTCCACAAATTAAAAACAAAAACCTCTAGAGACACACTTAACTTCGCGAGCCAACATAAAACCCACCACAGTATTTTTTATATGATGGTTTAAAAAAGTAAATTAAAACAATTGGCAAGCATTAAGCATTCTGCGAATGATGGAATCCATCGCCCATTCCTAATGGCATTGGCAATCGGCCTGAGCCTGATAGGCATCTAGCTAAGCAGGTAGAAACAGGCGAGAGAAACTGAGGTCAAAATGAAAACTTACAGACAGTAGACCAGCATCAGAGCTGTTAGTGTTGAATGTGTTTGGTTTTCTCAACAGCTTTCTAACAGCTGTAGAGAAAACCAAACTGTATTCCCCCCAAAAACTGGGTGGAGTGCACATAGCTTAAGCTGTGTATGGTAGGCTGGCAGGTGGTATGTGCTAATGGGGATGCACAACCAGAAAACTAATAATTTACTCCTTTTCAAAACTTCAGTCACTCAGAGTGTTACAACTGCAAAAAGAGGTGGGTAATGTCACCTGCTGGAATGTCACTGGGAAGAAGGACTGGCCGCCTATGGAGCGCTTGGGGGCTACAGCGGTAACCAAAGTCGCCTGAGAAAGGGGCACTTATGTTCCCCTCCAATCCCCTTTCTGTAAACGCCACAATCGCCCCCCCTCCCCTCAAAGCTGCGAATATCAACTGCATTGTTGTCACCGGGATATTTCAGACTGTACTAGAAAGAAAAATTACCCAGGAACGCAAGTGTTGTGATAGATTTCATGAAGTTTTTTTGTGATACACTGTTTAAATGAATTCACTGATGTCCAGGGGTCTTGATAAGTGCAAAAACACGAAAGCTTGTGAGCATAGACATCAAAAATGACGCTGGCTAAGATGTAAATAATGACATCCTATCGATCAGTCACTCCCAACAGCTTGATATCACAACCAGCCGTAGTATACAAACAAGCACCGACAGATTTGGACAGATCAGAATCAAATTAAATATTTTCAGGACACTGGTAACCATGTTATCAATCAAGCAAACCGTCAAGTCAATCTTTCGAAAAAAATACAAAGCTTATATCCACAGCATAACCAACCAAGACGTGCCATTTCTTCCAAAACAAAAACAAATGCAGAAAAAAAAGCATAGATACGGCTAAGTCACATTTCAACTGCCATGGCACAACAAAAATGACAGAAGAGACAGGTAGTTTCAAATGCATCTGGATAAAAACACATTTCAAGCTGCATAATGCTGAAGGTGTGTATTCTTACTCAGATATACCAGACAGGAGGACGTACCGTGCTCAGAGTGCGCTGTGCGTCCCCGCGTGCAAAATCACCAATGGCGCGGGGAGAGCATGTCTTTGAGCGAGTGTACGTGTGAGTATAGAGGAGATGCTGTAAGTAATTTGAGAAGCCCCAATTTCCCCATGAACATTCCAGAAGCCTGATGTGGCCAGGTGCCCTGTTGGGAGCAAGTGGAGGGGCAGCAATAGAGCAATAATGGAGGGGCTGTTCAGCTTAGGTGACACGGGGGGGGCAGGGGGAAAGAAGGAGAGAAAGAGAGTAAGGGAGAAATGGCTGTTCTCCAGCTGAAACATGAGGAAAGAGGACTGCCGTAAACGAAGGGAACACATCATGCACTGACATAGGAACGAAAGAGCAGGCTTAAAAACTTCAGTGCTTGTGTGTGTGTGTGTGTGAGTGTGTGCGGGTGCGCACGCGTGTCTGTCTGTGTGTGCGCATGTGTGAGAGAGAGAGAATTAGCGCTCCTGTGTGCGGTTGCATATGCGGATGGGCATCCGTGTTAGGCACCAAACACATGCATCGGTACATCGTGAGCACAAACAGTGAGGCCCATGTTGTATACATCCCAGCCTTGAGAAAGGCTGGATTCGATATTTGATTTCAATGCCGCTGACTTTCCCACTGCAGACTCACCACAATAGCCAGCGGCTCTGGAAACAGGAGAACACAGTACCTGCCAAGAGCATCACAGTAAATAGGCAGCCTGTCCACAAGACCAGCACCACCTCGGGAAACTACCAGCGAAACCCAACGGTTAAACCCAAGGCTTTCTGGCACCAGTGCCATTCCTTTGGCGCCATGGCACCTGTGATGCATGGCGCTCTGCATTAGTAGGGATTCTGGGTGTTACAGCTGGGGGAGCACAGAAGGAATGGGCAGTGAAAGTCGTGTTCTCAGGCATAAGACATGAACAAAGTCAGGGCCTCGTAAAAGCTGCCAATAAAACTCCTATTCAAGCTAACAAGCGTGTTAATTGCTGCTTTCAGGGCCTGTGTGCAGGCGATTATCTCCACGTGTGGGTAGGGAGGGCGGATACTTAAGCGTGGCAGTGACTAAATGGCTTCTGGCTCAAATCGTGTTCCTAAAGCTCAGGGCATATACAGGTTTTTCCCGATCAACTATCCTGGGAAAATTAGTTACTAGCAAACAAGTGCTGAAATGTGGGCAAGACCACAACAATGCTTTACAAATGATAAGAATTCTTCAGCAGGATTTCTTGGGCAGGTCGATGCATTTTGCCGAAATGTAGGGCTGGGCAATATGTTGATGTTATGTTGATGTTACGAAAAAAGATAAGCCACTGTAGAGGATTTTAGATTCAGTGCTGTAATATCGTGATGTGAGGTAGGTGTCGTCTTTTATGATTCTAAAGGCTGTAACATACTCTGCACTTACTGGTGTACTAGCTGTTGCCTGTCCCTGGTTGGTCGTAATATCCACATTACAAAATGACTGTTTATCAACACTGCATTAAGTGAATATTTTCTGAAGGCCCCAATACGTAGTTAATTCTGCAATATCGCCACAATATGGATACCGAGGTATTCGGTAAGAAGTATCGAGATATTTGATTTTGTCCACGTTGCCCAGCCCAACTAAAATGTACGCGGACATAAATGATATGGCTAGTTGAAATAACATAAGCAGACGTTGTGAAAAGCAGGAACTAATACAAGACAGGATCATTTCCCATGATGCACTGCCTAAGCATGGTGCGCCATACAGAAGTCGCAGGTAAGGGTTGCGTATGCGCAAGTCTTTGTGTGAAGCGTGGTCGTTAATTATCGGGTTGTCAGAGGAGACGGGAGACGTGGCGCTTGGGGAGGGGGGGAAAGTGGCGTCAGACGCTGCAGGCGAGGGAGGGGGAGAGGGTGGGCGCGAAAAGCAGCGCCAGAGTGCCACATTTCACACCTGTGCGGGGATGTGGAAGGAGAAGGCGGGGGGCTCCTCGCACCCTCTACTCGACTGCTCAAGCTGGAGGGCGCGTGACGCGGCGACGCGTGACTGCGGGTACGAGCCGCAGCGAGGCAGTTATAGGTACCAAACTGCAGTTTAGAAGATCTAGCAAACGGGGGTCTTCAGAGGGCCAGAGCGTTTTGACCAGAAGTGACCACGCCCGAGTCTCACTGAAGGTTTCCCAGGAGCCTTGTCACTGACACCAGGGCCAGTACTGACCATTGTGTGGGTGCTTCTGTCCACAAGCAACTGAGTGAGCAAGCCAAAACTTCACCCAATTCTCCACCAGCTCCACCCACTGCACAACCGCAGAAAGGTGGAGTTGGGCCAGGTCTCGCAGCAGTGGTCCAGTACTGCCGAAGGTATTCGCGCTGCCCTCTTTGGGTCATGGGAACAGGGATACTACGGTATCACTGGTCATGTTCCTCTGCCGTGTCAAACATGCTAATCTAATCACAATCCATACGATCTTCAATGAATCTGCATTCTCATGGAGGTCCGCTATCTCTAAGAACACATGAAAACAAATGCACAAGGACCATCACACAACCTTTCTGCAAACTACCATAAAACGTTCTCGCAAAGGTACAGGAATGTTTTCTTGAGGCAGTGACATTGCCGATACAATGCAGAACCATAATGGGAACCCTTTCTGTCAAAGCTTGTGAAGCAGAGCCGGGAGGGGTAAGAGGAACTCTACACTGAAACTACGAGACTAAGCAGGGCAAAACGGGTACGACGAGACGTTACCCAGTGCCACAGCCTCGCAACCAAACCATTCTGAATCACCATTCTCAAGAAGTCATTACTTCCCCCTCCACTTTATAGAGTAGCCTTTTTTTTTCTGAGAAAGGCTACTGACCAAAGTAGTTAAAAAAACAAGAAGAAAGAAAAACACCCATGGCTTTTGGTTTGGATGTACCGCAGGCGCAGCAGTAGTGACGTTCAGGGCCTGGTCTTTTGGCTCAGGGCAGTGAAACAAACACCAGCCGCACCCCTGTGCTTCCTGACAGCGGAAGCGCTCGGTAACATTGCCCCCAAATACAGGAAATTGAAAGCAAAGGCTGAAGACCCTGCCGCTAAATCAGCGCCAACGCAGCCTGCTCTTCCTCGATTCTCTCTTGCAGGCACAAGGATTCTCCTTTGGGCCCTGGGGTTTTTATTCTCAGACAGCTGCTGCTGAGAGAATTCAGCAGAACATTCTGGAAGAACTTCGTTTTCTTGACTAGCAGCTCATTTACAGTTTTTGGGAACCTAAACACATTTTGAACCGTTATAATGGCCAGTAAAGCTGTTAAGATACACCACACAATTAAAATGCACCCCAATATTGACAACGTACCCAGAATACCAGAACGAAAAGCTAAGCTTGATATGATTCAAACTTTGCCGAGTGATTTGTTCCCTGGTTTTCTTTGTTACTTTGCCTTTTGCCTTGCGACAACAAACTATGAGGGTACTTTTTTCAATTATATCCAATTCTCCGTAGACTCATTTTCGCATTCATTGCCTCCTGTCGCTTAATGAATGGCTAGGCTCTAACATGTAAACCATAGTTTGCCTTACTAGCCTGAAATAGCAGAACCCAAACAAAGCCTCTTGTAGTCCCATGGTTGGGTCGTTGATGCAGCTTTCTATTAAAGCCATTGATGTCATTCCGAGCTCCCACAGGAATGCCAGCAAGAAAGAGGGAGGCAGTCTCTCCCTCTCTCAATTTCAATTAGTTTTATTGGCAATGCAACAAGTAAGACTTAATATTCAAAGAGAACATCAAAATAAATATATAGTCATTGACAAATTGAAAAAATGAGGTGCAAAGAATATACAAATGCTACTAAATTTATCTGTATCGTTCTCTTTCTCTGCATTATACAGGTCTTCTGCTGGAGCGCGTCGTTGCAGGGCGACAGTTGTGGACACACAACCTGCCTCAATCTAACGCACCAGCGCCACGTCCACCCTGTTGCACAGAAGCCAGCCAGGAACATCTCAACTAACAGGGCAATGATTATGGCACCTTTGGGGGCCAGTTATTCGACACAGATGTGTTGCAAGTTAAATAAGGCTTAAAAGCATGACAGCAAAGTCTCTCAGCTCAATGTGAAGGTGCGTCTATTTCAGAGCTATGAGAAAGAGAAGTCTTTGTCAGTCGGTTGGGTAGAGAAGAGAACAGAGGCACTGCAGTCCCTCTATGACGTCTCAATATGTTATACTCAAATAAGCCATTTCAGCTGGATTCCTGCTTTTTTACTAGTGAGATGAACTGGAATGCATGCAAGTGAAAAAAGTTTCATTCACGCATGAAACTTCTTGGATTTCTGCATATAGGGAGTCTGGAAATCCGGAATGCTGAACTAAAACTATTAACACAGCTGTGGCCAATGAATCCAAAGGAAAATAAATGTCCCAACTCCGGCAACCAGAGGAGCTGTCCAAGTCCATTTAGTGTTTGAGCTCAGCTGAAGTGTCGCATCGCGTGCATGGCTCTTCAACTTCTACCTGACTATATCACTTCAGAATTTAAATTACAACTAAATAAATATTAAGAATTTTACAATGTTTCACTATGGCAAGGTTTATAGAACATTGACAGTAAAGAATTTCTCAAATCTCGCTGCTGCCCACCGCGCTGCCCAGCTACGCGCAGAAATATGGCGGAATGCTCGGCTTAACAGGCCCCCCGGCCTCGTCTGGGCCTCTTCCCGTCAGGAAGAGTAAAAAGCCGAGCGAAATGTCTGGAGAGCGGGGCAGCTGCGGCGGGGTTTTGTTGAAACACACATTCCCTCGTTCCAGCACCGGTGAAGGCGCAGAGCCGAAGGTATTCCTGCAGATTTGCGTGCTCGCTGCCATTTGTGGTGCGGATGTGGCCTGCCCCCCTCCCCACTTCCCCCCCATTCCTGGCGAGTTTGCGGTCCAACCATGCTGAGCGGTCAGGAAGCCTCGCATACAGAAAGGGGAGCATATCCTTCTATTGTTACAACAATAAGAGGCACATGGAGGTAGTGTTCTCAGTCCAACAACCACCTTCACACTTAAAATTTGTAGGACCTCTACACATCCTCAATTCTCCACACACTGCAAAGAAGTATTCATGTTTCTGTGGGCACAATTTAAGCATGCATAGCTAAATAAATTCATTAAAAATTACATAACAATACAGAGAAACACTATGAAATTTTGCATCGTTTCACTGTGGTCTTTCCTCCGTTTCGTAGTCACACAAACCGAGCTATTCAAGCACCCACGAAACGCACATATACAAGTTTGCATTCCTGAGCCAATAATCCAGAAACGCTTTCAGTGGCAAAAAGTTCAGCATGTTTTTGCGAGTTCAAATCTCATATTTAGGCTATGAGGCGCAGGTGAGGACATCTGTTTTCGGTAATGAGGCATATTGATAAGCACAAGCTTCTGAAGCCAGACTTGTTTAGTCTGATTCTGCGTCAACGCTGAGCCTTTTATTATCCTTGCGCAGTCTCTGTGACCTCTCAGAGTTAGAAAAATGTAAACCCGCTGCCCGCCCTGTAATTCTGCTAGCGGTTACTGACTGGCAGAAGCGCAAGTAAAGTTGTTGGTGCATTGCGATCTTTAGAAATCAGTCAGTGTGTGTGTGAGTGTGTGTGTGTGTGTTTGTATTTGTGTGTGTGTGTGTGTGTGCACGAGCGCAGTGAGCGTGTGTGAATTTGCACTTATGCATGAGTATGCATGAGAGATTACAGTGGTGAACAGCATGTTCAGGCAGAGGGAGTCAAACGATATGGGTAAAATACAATGTAACCACAGTGGCCAGTGTCCCAGCGGCAGCACAAAGAAACTACAATTCTCCTGAAAAATGCTGCATGTGAAGACCAAAATACATTTATATCTAAATTAAGTTAGAGGGTGAAAGGTGAAATGTAGAGAATAAACACCACAGTTCGGCTGTGAGAATCAGAGCTGTAATAAAGGCCTGCAGGACAGCGGTGTGCAGACCACAGCTCTCAGGGGAAGTGCTGAACAATACAATCCCAGCTGCTCTGCTGCTCAGAGCGGAGGGGTCAGGATTTCCTCTACTCCTCCACCTGCAGCTCCGCCTGTTTAAACAGCATCCGTCAGCCAGCAAGCCCCCAGCATTACTGCCTCAAAACCCCTCTATGTACCATCTGCAAGCCAACTACTGTATTTACACTACACATAAGATAGTGACCTCGCACTGCTAATGCAGCTCCACCAGGTTCAGACCACCTGCAAACTGGCTAGCCTCCAGTATTACAGCCCCAAACCTTTAATAAACTACCCCTAATCCAGAGCTCCAGGACTCTCTGTCCCCAAATTTTTTCGTCCTTGGACTTCTCGTCCCCCCAGGAACTTTTGTCCCTGGACTCTTCCTCTCTGGACTTTTTGTTCCCATGAGCTTTTCGCCCCCAGACTCTTCGTCCCTGGATTATTTGCCCAAATAATGTTTTGCCCACTTCCTGCATTGTAACCAAATTCCTAACCCAAACCCCAACCCTAACCCCTGTATCATGGGGATCTGTCCATCATCCGTCCGTCCAGCTGTCTGTCAACAATGGCGGCACATTTCTTTATCATAAGGAGTTGATATCCTCGGGGATAAAGAGTCCCGGGACAAAGAGTCAGGGACGAAAAATTTGGGGATGAAAAGTCCTGTAACCGTAATCCGTAAACAAAACTACCAGAACTGACCTGACTACAGCACTGCAAACAGACTCAACCACACCAACACCGCAACAAAGCTGTCCACTCTACCATGTAATATTATCAAACGACGACCAGAGGTGAAGACATCCCAACTACGACGACCTCAACAGATCACTCCCCTGCGCCGCTGGCACAACATCTGATCACACAGGTATCCCCATCACCTTCCACTGCTGATGCCCTTAAGCACTGATTTCACAAAATTACCCTGGCAGTAAAGACCACACACACACACACACACACTTTATGACTGCACATCATCAAGTGAAAACTTAAAAACGCGTTACTAGAGTAGCAGTCACCATTAGTCCCTGAATATTATTCACCTGTAAACATGAAAGCATGCAGCTATGCTCCACATGCAGAGCAGTGAAGAGCAGTGAGCACCACAGACAGACGGTGGGCGTGTGACACAGGGGAAACACAAAGCTCACACAGACGCCGTCTGACCCCAGCGAACGAGGGACAAAGAACGAACCGTCTGCACTCTCGAGTGCCCTCATCCTGTCTGCCTTCAGCCTCAGCGACAGACCTGACGCTCCTGCACCCAGCAAGTCCCCTCAAACGACATCCCCCGACCAAACTCCCCCCACCCACCCAAAACCAAACAACCAAACAGCCTCACCGACTGGTCCTTCCGCCCAACCACCGAGAACCACATAGTGCCGCCGTAGGCTAGTGCAGTGACCGAGAACGCGGCAGGTCGAGGTGGCAGGCGATGGCCGGCAATCCACTGACTGGAGAAATGCTGACCGGCAGGCAGGGCTCAGGAGTAAGGGTGTAATCAAAGCAGGATGTCAAAAAAAAATAAAAATAAAACAAAATTAGAAAGGCAAAAGAGGCGGGCGGCTGGCCAGAGTCCACGGTCGCTGACGGAGGATGAGAGCAGGAGAGCTCTGCACAGCGGAGCTGGGCGATAGGCCGCTGTATGGCGCGGGGTGGAGGAGAGTGCAGGAAACCCTGTATCCAGATGGTTACGTAACAGGGCCCAGCCACTCCAGCGCCGGTCCCCTCCGAGTCAGGATAAACTTCACCAGCTCCTCACAGATATGCACGCCGCACCGGCCCGACCTGTCATTACAACCCTCTCTCTCTCTTTCTCTCTCTCTCTCTTTCCCTCCCTCATTATACCTCCTCCCTCTGCTTCCTTTCTGCACTCGTTCCCTCCTCCCAACAGCCCTTTTTCCCTCCCTCTACCTCCCCTGCTCCACCCAGGCCATTTTTATGCAGCTGTTTCCTTCTGAAAATAGAAGTTGTAAAATTGTGTGTGTGTGTGTGTGTGTGTGTGGGGGGGGGCTGTTATGGGCCCCCACCGACGTCAACCTGAGGATCTGCCTTCGAAATTGAACGGTTCGTGCGCTGCCTCAAGTCTCTGGATTTCGCAGGGTTCCTGGCGTCTCGCGCACCCGAGCGCGTAGATGAGCTCGGACATGTCCTGAACTCGGCTGGCTCGAGGAAGCCCACAACGTGTTTCCCCAGGGCCTGTAGCAACCTACCCACGTGCAAACTTGAGTGCACCCTCGTCCACCTACACGCGCACACACACACTCAAACCACATCCAACCACACAAGCCACATGAGCACATAACCACACAAGCCAGCATGCATACATTATTCCATTGAGAACACCAGGCCAGATTCAACAACATTGGACTCAACAGACATGAACATAAAGCAAAAATTCATTCATCACTGGGACTCTGACAGAGAAACACACATATAGCTACAATACTACGCAGCTAATTTCGCAGCACACGTCCCTGAGCCCTGTTTACGTGGCTATGAGGTGATTAATCACAGCATACCTGACAGGTGAGGCACGAGACACCCGACAAATACCACATACCTCAGGTATTACACTTTTATGAAGAATAGAACACTTTCGAACTGAAAACAAATGACTTCATAATTTTTCAGGGTGTGTAAACACTGCTTCTGTTGTGCTTTGACACAGGCTCACCCAGACATGGGGGGAGGGAGTTCGAGAAAAAGTGATTTTGCACACTCTCTCCACAACTGCGGCCTGTCTGAATTGGTCAAGACGCAAAACAAATTGCTGTCGAGGCGTAGGTAGTGACCACCGTCCAAGCGGTCGAAGAGCCAGGCTCCTGAGGAAAGGGGCGGGGCTGACCGCAACCGGTTTCTGAAACGCTCTAGTCGTTTCGCACGATGCGGTACAGCAGAGCGACTCGGGAAGTGAGATTGGAGCGGAATGTTAACAAGCCTGCTTGACTTCTCACCCTCCCGCTGAGCGAGACGGTGCGGCGTTAGAAACGCGATTTCACGCCACACACGCGAACTCGCAATGACACCAACTGTTGGAAACATATGGAGCATACAGAATCAGGTCCACTGATCCAGGACCATCCTAATTCAACCTCCATCCCCCACCACTTGCGAGGCTTTTTGCAACATCTGTATGGGGCCCATGCACTATTGCATCTCAGTTGATAGGTGTGCCGAAATAATTTTTCACCCGTGTACACAAATCAATTTTCAGGGGAAAATGAAGCACAATAAGAGTCCAACACAGTAAGACCACCAATTCGGGTATATCAGTTAAGTTGAATTAGGAGAGCACCATGCTTTCCCATAACACAAAATAACATGCTTGTGATGTCCTGGAATTACACAGGCAGTGCAGACATACAATAAACATGTACGTATTTACGGAAAAGAACATTGAAGTATTATTTTTACAAAGACAAAACAGGTCTGTCTTTCTGAAATCTTTCTGCTCCCCTTTCCCGCTTGCAATGTCCCACGGCAGGCGGTCCGGAAACGATAGCAGCACTTAAAAAAAAAAAATGATGCGTAGACAAAAGCCAATCTTACCTTGGCGGCCACGATGCTGAGACCCATGCCATTGTGCTTCTTCAGCGTGACCGTCACCACTTCCGGTTCCTTCCGCATCGGCTGAGGAGAGAGGAGGCGAGAGCCTTCAGGGAAAGTTCAGTGCTACAAGCGAGAGAGGGCTCTCAGCTACCAGGACTGCAGCTATGATACGAATGTGGGACTCCTCGGCACTCAACGTTTCCCCCCCACCGCCTCCCTCTCACTTTCTCGCTTTCACTTGCGCTCCCTTTCCGTCAGTGTCTCATTCCATCTGCCGATCCCTCCCTCTCGGGCTGGGGAGCGAGGCGGCGGAGGTGGAGGAGGTAGCGCAGACAGGAGCAGCGTGGGTTTGCTCGTTGAGCTCTGGAGCGAGCGCAGGGAATAGCCGATGCTGGAGGAACGTGGGGAATGAAAGCCACATGTTCTGGCTCCTGACCCGAATGCTCGGCCGGCCCGTTTAAAGAGGCCCTTAGCCCGTGATAGAGGAGGCGACCCGTTTACCACAAATCAGATGCAGCGCTCCACTTCACGACGGCACCAAGAAGTTCAAAAACAAACATTCTCCATTTCCCCAGCTATGCTGTTTCACCACATCTATCAGAAGATTCCGGGAGCTCATCTAGGGGGACGGTTTACGCTGTCGGACCTTAGAGTCCTCAACAGGGAGAAGGGTCCAGTTCTCATTGAGCAGAAAAACAAACTTTTTGGGTGTCATTGGTTATCATTATCTTCACTGATTATTATGGATAAATTTATGGGTGGAGAACTGAGTCTAACTTGGGAGATAATGGGATACCATAAGGAAAACACAACCAAGATGTGAAACCAGTCAATCTGACAAGCATTTGAGTGCCAAAAACAGGCTGTAAGAACACTTCTAAATTTGAGTTAAGCTGCGTTTAGAGATGATTAAAAAAAAATACACAAGATCACACAAATATTTCTCTAATGTACCTGCCCCACCCGCCGCCCAGAGGGGAGACGGGGAGGCCCGAGACTCTTGGGGGGGATTACAACTTTCCCTTTGATGGAGCTTTAAATAATACACTGGGTAGGAAAGATGGAGTGGTGTGTTTTGGGGGAAAACCCAAGCACGGTGACGCCCGTTCACAATGCCCAGCCCACCTCCCCCAGATCACAAAGCCCACCCTGTCAGCGGCCAGCCCGCGGCACTTTTCAAAAATAAACGTTGCAAGGAGACGATTAGCGTCGGCTCCAGGTTGGCAATTAGCGTCACGCCGCTACTGTGGATTTCAGGAACGCGCCAGGACAAGCCGGAACCATCCAAACCAGGCGTTCCACGCCTGCCAGACGGTGCTCCAGGTGCCCTTGCTACCCAAGCACCTCCAGCGCAGCCGACGCCCATTCCGTGTTGGGATTAAAGGAAACCAAAAACATGGGGGGAAAATGAGACAATTGCACGGGAAGCAGAACACATACAAGGCTCTCCCTGTGATTAGTGTGAGGGGAGGGGTATCATTTACAAGCAGCTCCTGGTACTAATCTCCTGCAGCAGTGTGACTGGCGCAGACTGACAACGCACAGGAGCTTTTTGTTGAGGAGGCAGGGAACTACATTTGCGCAGAAGAGTAATTACACACAATCTCTGGGGTAAGAGCAGCTGAAGGGTGGGTGTTCATGCTAACTGCTACAGCCTTTGAACTGCACTGGACAGTGCATCTTACCATCTCTGCGCTGTCCACAGGGAAGTGATTGTCGCAGTCTGCTCCTTCGAAGTAGACGGTCCAGGTGCCGGGAGAGCGAGGGTGTGGGATTAGCCTGCAGAAGTCTGCGTGCATGTGCGTGTGCGTAGGCAAAGACAACAGAAAAATGGAGGGTCAGAAACAGAGAGCGATCAACAAATCAAGCCCTTCCAACAAAAGCCTATCCTGGTTTTATTTTCCCAGGTAATAAACAGCACCATTGACTGGCCAACCCCCAACACACCAGACTCCCAGGTGCAGTAAAACACCAGCGGTTCTCTGCCTGTATAGACCTAACGTTGAAGATACTCGCTCTATGGTCTCTAGGCTGGATTACCCAAATATTACACCCCAATACTTGGGAAAAAATGTATTCTCTAGTCCTCCACAAGTCTCCTCCCATTCTTGAAAAGTAAGAGAGACAATGATGAGATGAGAGATGAGACAAGTATTGGGACACTTCCCAGTTGTAGCCCAGCCCCAATGTGTCAAACAACAATGAAAAGAGCCTTTATCAAGCATAAAAAAGACAGTATTCACATTCATAAAAACCACTGTTGAAGCGTGTGCATGGCGGCGGTACGGTGACGCACTTCTCTGGCAGAGGGGCTCCAGGAACTCCTGGAAGCCGTTGGGAATGTTGCGCACCACGTCGCAGGAGTAGCCGTCCTCGGGCAAAAGGAAGGGCAGCTGCAGGTCGGGGTCCTCCTCGAGCTGCACCTCCCGCCCGTCGCTCCGCGCCAGCTCGTCCGCCGTGTTCTCCGCCACCGCCACGACGTGGTTTATCAGCTCCTGAGGGGAGGGAGGGAGTGTCACAGGGAGAGAGACGGTTAGTCAGAGAGACAAAGTACATATGTGACAGGACGGGGGGGGGGGTGGGGAGAGACAGACATTTAGTGACAGAGACAGGGCGACCGTCCTTACTAGAGGGAGAGAGGGGAAAGATGGCAAGAGCCAGCAATCAGGAGAGAGAAAGTGAGAACTAGACAGTCCGGTCGCCCACGTCCGCATGGGTGTAGCCCTCGAGAGCCCACTTTTCCAGCCTGCACTGAGGTCCACAAAGACATCTCTGCGTTTCAGCACAAACGTGCGCCTTATTCAGCCAATACCGTCGCCAACCAAAATTGAATGGCGTCATAACTGAAGTGTAACTCAAGTCCATATGCAAGTAATTGGTCAAGAATTACAGCCTATACCGTGTCCGTGAGGAAGGGTCTACAGACGCTGGCGCGACAGCGGAGACAACAAGCATGAATCCATAGTAGCCGCCCAAATTCCTCTGGGGGCTACAATAAAGAAAGAGAGGACGAAAGAAAGAAGGAGAGAAGACGGTGGCAGGAGGAAGTAAGTCATGAAAAAAAGAGGGTGAGGAGCAAGGAGAGCAGGAGGAAGGGGAGAGAGGGGGAAGAGAGGGTGTAAACGGAGTGTGAAAGAGAGGGGAGGCAGGGGATGTGGTCAGACGGCCAGAGGGCACAGGCGGGGTCAGGCTCGCGGGCGGCAGAGGTGGTGACTGGGGCAGATGGAGACGGCCATCATTTTCAGTTCTGCCTCAGCCAGACTCCCGCCAACTGTTCCCCTCTCTGCTGAGTCTCAAGGCTGAAGCACAGCGAGAGTCTGGCCAAGCAGCCTTTTCACTCCTACAATTTACGGGCTTGAAGCGGGATGGGCCAGTCTCAGTGGACGGCTGTGGAATTACTGTAGGTCTCTGCTTTCTGACTGCTTATAGTGACAGGCAGTTCAGCGCTAGGTCACCACACCTTCCCCGCCCACTGCCGCCACAGGGTGTGTATCTCCATCCTGAGAACGGGGAGCAAACTGGTGAAGCCCAATTACACTACGCTGGACTACAGCGCTTGCTGGATGACTGCAGACTAAAACCAGGAACACTCAAATATGAGACTTGAACAAAGGTAAACCGAGCTGCTCCGTTTTACTCAGCATAGCGAACCAACTAATTCAAGTTGAAAGCTAGCTTCTTCTTATGCTGCCGGCTACAACAAGCTTCTCTCAAAAGGGTGCTGACCCACACGCCCAAACAACCATATTCTGGGAAAGCTGAAGATGGACCAACTTAAGCCAAATGCCACCTCTTCACCACAAAATAATTTAGGCTCGAGACAAACAGACAGCTTGAATAACTAGTTGCAAACGCTCAACATTTCATGCTTCAAATTAAACAGAAATTTTTTTGTGAAACAAGCTTGAAAAATAAGGGGAAAAATTCTTATTTCCTGAAAAGGTGGAAAGAGTACATATCTCACAATAATGCAATAGCCACTTGATGCTCTTGCCTCACACCGACTCAAAAAACAAACATAAAAAACACTGGAAATACAACTGGTGGTAAATAAGAAAAGAGACTCATGGGAAGTGTAGTGAAATGCACATGGGGTGAGGGGAATAGAGGAACCACAGACAGGGACTCACAGGGGGAATGTAGGGCTCATCCGGGGCACAGTGGTAGTTGGCCATCAGTGCATGGAGCTGCAGGGAGTTGAGTTTGAAGCAGGTGTTGTTGATGTTTGGGACGTCCTGCATTGAGTACTTGTCCATGGTCAACAGCGTCGTCGCCTGGGAGAGACCAATCGCAGAACTGGTAAATAATACTCAATCATGTGACATATTTAGCACCCCATAAAATCCGGAGCACAAGGCCAATAACTACAGACTTCCTGACTTTAGTTTGATTAGGAAACAGAAACACATTGAGCTTTTAAGAAATCTGAAAGCTCTGTAAAGCACATTGTACAAACACATTGTGTAAACAGCTCACAAAGACATCTATGTGCATGCCGACATACATCTTGACACACTGACTTTCAAAAACAGGCAAACACATACCAACACCCATACTACAACACACATATAAACGCATACACAAAAACGCACACATACACAGATATAGCCCTAAACACTCTTTCTCTCTCACTATATCACACACACACAAGCGCAGAAACAAGACCCCATTCACACAAGCATGCACTCACGCATACATGCTCACTGACACACAAACACGCAGGCGCACACACACACACACACACACACACACACACACACACACACACACACACACGAGACTCCATTCACACAAGCATGCACGCAAACACTCACTCAAGCGCGCGCGCACACACACACACACACACGCGCGCGCACACACACACACACACACACACACACACACACACAAAGGTGCGCGTGCCCGCAGACACACAGACAGGCAGACACACACGCACGCACGCAAGATGTCAACAGCAAAGGCAGTGCTTTCAGGGCAGACCTGCACAATGCGGCTCAGGTGGCAGTCTGCGGCCAGCTCCAAGCCCTGCTTCTCGGCCCAGGTCTCGATGTGGCTGAGCTGTTGACGCAGGATGGCTCCCCAGTAGTGCGAGCACAGGCCCGAGTCGGGCTCCGTCACCAGCTTGTTGAACAGCCACATGTTGATGAAGTGGAAGAGCTGAGAGAACAGCTGGATGGTGAGGGCTGCGTTCACCCGGCAGCGGCGCAGAAGGGACATGGCTCCAGTGAGCGTGTGCAGAACGTCGTCTGTGTGGGGCACAGGACTGTTACTCAGAGACAGCTGTGGGCAGTGTCCAATAACAGGCTCATAACTACTGCGTCCTCAAAGTTTTTATGGTTTTCTAACTGGGCTGTTAAACTACCCAATATATCCCCCACATTATCTTCCAAATGAGCAGCAGAGGGGTCACAAGACATCTGTCCCCATATCAAAAATCCACACACACCCCCCACTTCTTCTCAGATTAGCTGTAGAATGGACCAAAAGATGGCTCTGACCCATTAAAAAGTATGGTTTGCTTTCTGAACCCTGCAATCCCCCATACACTCAGCAAGACCCTAGAAATATGAACATCATCCAGGGATATACAATACAGTGCAGTTAGAAAAAACTTATTATTCATAAAATTATTCATTAGGCAAATCATTGTTTGGAGTCAAATTCAAAGGGATAAAATCACTGGGGACAATGTTTTAGTTGCACTCCCAGTCAGAGTCATGCAGATTTATGGTCCAAGTAGCTTTACTTCAATCTCTCATCAAGTTCAAGCATCCCTAATTCTAACCAAGGCAGCTTGCAGTATATACAAGCTCCCACAGGGGGGCTTCATAGATACCAACGATAAGCAAAAGGTATGAAGACATTGAGATTGGTTGTTCAGAGCACCTATTTTGGGCCGCTGGGGATTTTGCTCCTCTGGGTCCTCTAGGAAGGCAGGCATGTAGTTATTCAGGTCCGACTGCAGGCAGTGAACCAGGTACCTGCAGAGGGAGGGGTCCGGTGAGCCACAGCTGGATGCCGAGAGTGTCGTGATGCGACTGTGTACCACCATTCTTGAGCATTCACACACAGACTCGCATAGCAATACAATCCCAACAGACATACACTTTTATGAGCAAATGCAGGCACATTCCCCCACAGTATGTCTGGCCGGATTTCTCCTCCCACACTTGGCCCCTTCCCTCAGAACCCAACAATAAACACAGGGCACTGGAGCCCTCATACACCACACAAAGCAACGGTTGTTTCAGCTGGTCATTCCAATGGTTGGGAGGTGGGAGTGGATTAGGAGCCCCGCAGACATTAAAATAACTATTTTATACCCACAAACTCCCTCCTCCGTACTTCCAATAAACTGCAGGCACAGCAATAAACTACAATTCCAGAACATTCCATACACTGGAATTTATGATAGTTACAAATATGAACTGCTCATTTAGGAAAACGGATGAAAAGCGAAGAAAAGGGAAAGTTATTGCATTGGGTTTGATTTCTGCAGGAGTTTGACTATCTACTTAAAATACATAAGAGCAAATCTACAGCTTGTTCTTCATTCATTTTGTTTTAAAGAGACAATCCAGTGAAAATCCAACTTTTCCAGTTGAATTTCGATATCAAGAGTTGATTTGCAATGATTTTCTAAAAAATCCCAGCAATCAAAAAATACTAAATTTAAATGTCAGTGATGATTCGAGAAAATTTCTAAAGTGGGCCAACTCACAAAGGATTTGCGTCAAATCATAATGTAATGCGTAGTCGCTGGCGCTCTGAACTCTTCGTTTAGCTCCAAGTCTGTCAAACTGAAATGTTCTAAATCCAGAGTCAAAAACGGTGGAAATGGAGAACCTTGCCGAGTGAGCTGCATTATGAACTGCTGACGTTGTGGTGTTTCGCAGGCCTCACAGAATTTAAAACAATAAAAGATTTCCACTGCTTTTGATTTCAAAAGAGGTAGTGCCGGGAGCCTTTGTTCTAATTCTTTAGGTTGTGGGGGTACTGGATTGATCTGTGAAATATCATAAGAGTAACAATAAAGTAAATTTTGGATAATATTCAAACTACGACAACCCACCAATATAATGTCGCTTGTGCGGACTCTGTTTAGCTGCCCTGAATTGGTTGAATTGCCAGACCTAAAACCAATGATCTGCATTGTATAAATATTACACAGGGTGACACAATCTCCCTCAGCTTTTTCTGTGAACAAGACAACATCTGCTGTAGTCATAAATACAACTATCACAACAATAGTGAACGTATTTGTTTTTTTATACAATCCCAAAGTCATGTAAAGGACAAAAGATGGGTTTTCTTCTTAGAATGTAGGCATTGAGGATTGTGGTTGGGGTGGTGGCAACATTGGCTGATGAGCTTTGAGTGAATTATTTCAGAAATTCCAAGAGCATTATCTAGCTATCACTGTCATTTGTGGAGTATAAATCATTATCACACTTCTTAGCTAGCCCAGTCTTCATGCAACTTATGGCAGAGAAAACCAGCAGCTCTAATCTCTCGCAGTAGCTTCAGGTCTGGTATACCGCAGCAAAATTATGCTTGCAACCAAGCTCTGACTGCAACCACTCAAAAAAATTAAATACAATTAATAAAAAAAAATTAAAGTCACTAGAAAAATGGTCTCAAATTGCTCCCCTTTCCAAGTGTAGATCTACATAGCTCCTCATTGGTCCACTTCTAACCAATGCAACCCCATTACCGGACTATTCATAGTAGTGCGAGGAGGAAAATCCAGGGGCGTGTCTACTTTTGAAGTCCAACAATTTGAACTTAAAGAAAAGAATTTAAAGCAAGAAAAGAGGTCTGGATGGGCTCTTTACAGCAAAACTTTTTCTTAAAATTGAAACAAGCCATGATTTTTCAGGTCGTATTAATTATGCATATTGATAATCTTTATTTCTCTCAGGGACAGTTCTCTGTAACGCTCCGCGCTGCTGTCGGGGACTCACTTAAAGGCCAGCTGCACCAGGTGAGCCTGGACGTCCTGAGCGTCCAGCGTGATGCGGCTCAGGTCTCGGTCCTGCTTGATGAAGTTGAGCAGCTCGGAGGCGTTGGCCATCCAGAAGGCCAGAGCTCCGGCGATGTTCTTCTGCTTCTGTAATAGAGAGCAGGGACAGCGGAGAGCGGGTTAGGGAGGGAGGGAGAGAGAGAGGAGAGAAAGAGTGAGGGAGCGAGAGACAGAGAAGGACCAAGAGATGTGAAAAGAGGAGGAGGGAGAGAGAGAGAGAGAGGGGACAAAGGGGCAGGAGCCAGGAGAAAAGGAGAAAGGGAAAGAGATGAGGAGAGAGGATGGAAGGTAAGAGACAGAGGAGAGGAGAGAGAGAAAATAAAGAGGGGAAGGGAGTAAAAGTGAGAGACCGGGAGGGGACAGGTATGGAGAGAGAGGGTGGTACAGAGCCACAGAGGCTCACAGTTAGCAATAGCAGCACTCCAGGGATAGACTCAGGAGCCCCCGCTCACCCTATCGCATCCCCCCCAGCCCCCCCTCAAAAAAACCAGACACGGCTTCCCGAGCCTCGCCCCCTCCCAGCAGGCCGGCTTTCACGGCATGTTTGGGGGAGGGTCAGCAGGAGGGAGCGCAGAGTGGGCTAACTGTACGAGCTACGCAGCCGCTAAGACAAAGGATCAAGGCCGGCTATCAGACCACAAGGACTAGAGCATTAAAACCAGCTCTTCAGATTAGCACAGGTCACCAGCACCAGCCCCCTGATTCAGCGGCCAGGTCTGCACAAGCCACTCTCTGCTTTGTAAGCACTGACATGCAGGTCATTAGTAGGACATGCGCCGATCCAGTTCAGCCTGCTAGCCGGAATTCAACCCATTTTGATTCGACTAATTCAAGAGCCAGTTCCGTGAACCTGGCTGAGAAAAGCCCAATCGCGATGATGGTGCGGATGGGAGGGGGTCGGGAGGGGGCTTTTAAAAGGAGGCAGTGTCTGGTTGTTACTCTGTTAATATTCCCCAATGCAACAACACGAAGAACGGATTCACACGTTCCAGCCTTTTACGCCTCCAGGCTGAGCCGTGTGCAATCCGAGCCGGTCTATCCCAGCGAGGACAACACCCCCTTCGGCCACAGAACGCATCCAAAAAGAACGACATTAGACACAGACACAATTAAAAACCAAAACTGTAAATACAAAAAAAAAATGATTAAAAAAGCAAAATAACGCGGGGTTGTCTCATCCACACAAGTGCCGTAAGCATAAATCACATGGAATGCCACATATTGCGACAATTAGGTTTTTTTTTTTTTTTAACGGTTGTTTGGCCAGTTTGGCTTTGGTTTAGTATCACATGGTCCAAGTTGCTGAATGAGGGTTATGAACATTCTCTTCAAGTCCAGCTGTTTGAGAAGGAGTTGTGTGGTTTGGTTTTGGTTTGTTTTTGGTTATGGAAAGGAAGCATGGAAAAAACTGAGCAAAGCTGACTGAGCCGGGAGAAAGGGCTTTTTCCCAGCAGCACGTGGTCCTACCTGATCACCTTCCGCAGTCTCCTGCAGAGACGGGTCAGAGAAAACAATAACCGACAGGACAGAGAGAGAGACGGTCAACAGCCACAGCATGGACAGGGGTTCACAGGCATGAAAACGCACATCAGACACACAAACCGGGACCTGCCCGGCTCCTCGTCCTCCAGCTGAAGGACACATGACAGCTAGCGCTACCCACTGCTAGTGATGAAAGAGCAGCAACTCACAAACCGCTAAAGAGGGCGGAGCCAACCAGTGACAGACACAGACCATTACCAATCTGAGTTGTGGGGGGATGCGCAGACTCATGAAAGGTTCCCAGCGAACCGATTAGGTGATTGATACCTCCACCCATTTGGGATAAATAAGGACTCACTCCTCCGTTGCCGTCCAAACCTAGCTCAGCGTAACATTACAAAATACGACTGCTGGGAGTCCTAATAGGGACTTTCAGCTATTACGCTTTTAACGTGCAAAATGAAGGGAAGTGATAACGTTCAAAGGGGACAGCTAGGTAGCTCGTACATCTCATTGCTGCCACTTGCAACCCCAATTTCATGCAAAAAAAGAATGCACAATGGTAAAAGTTGAGGAATGTGACTCCTGCCAGCAGGGCAGCACTTCACCCAAAAGCAGTACTTAGTAAAACTGCAAGTGTAATAAATAACCAGAACGAGATTTCACCAATCTAAAATACACAGTCCAAAACTCGATGCAATAGATAGCAAGGGCTTAAGGAGGAGATTTTCAAATGAGTTTAGGGCCAAGTCCACTTTAAATGGATTATGACTTTAATCTGGATTTTGTGGGGAGATGTAGAGTGTAGGTTTTCATTAAAGACGGCGCGACACCACAAGGGGAATTTTCAGCCAATCTGGCACAGAGACTGTAATTTTTTCCCTCCACAAGTTGCAAACTGAATCTGAGGAGAAGATTCATCCAATGAGGCTGAATTCCTACACTGAATGCTAATCTTCACAAACAACACACGCATATTCTTTATATTTTGTGCCTTGCTTTTTGTGCCCTATATTGCCCAACAGTAAAACGAAATGAGGCGAGACCATCTGCCACATTTAAAACAGTGCATGGAAGGTGTCAATTTCTCGGAAGGTGAAAAACACACCAGCAGCACATTTAACACAGAATTTTGAATGATTTTGTTCAAAAGGATGATGACTGATAGAATGTATGACTGCATTCCATCTTTCACAGCTCAAACACAGGGGACACAGACACAGAACAGACTCACATTCGCGCTATAATGCTAAAATAAAAAGTAACGCTGCCATCTCGGCATTGGGGGCTGCCTGCAGCAGCATGTGTTAATTAACATACCTGCCAGTGTAAGGCTGAATTTAGCTCATTAAAATCCACAGGCAGTTAAGACAGACCTTTACCAAAGCTTTACAAACAAAAACAGTGTGCAGAGCTTGGAATGACAAAGTAGTTCTGAGAGTGGCAGCAGGCGTGGTGATGTACATAAATGAGCATATATCACTTTGGGATAATTCTATGGGATTTGTAATGGCTAGGTGTCTAAGCTGAAGGGAGACCGCTTCAGCTGAACATTCCAGACAGGTCATGCGGAGGTCAGTTATGACAGGAACCAAAAAAAAACAAACAATTGAGAAAGATATTGGATGCTGTGACAGATAAGAAAATGTAATACTTGCATAAAAACCAAAATTTTGCAACATAAGTGCTGACAAGAAAACATAATCAACTGAACTTGGAGGACAGCCTATTTCACAAATGGCCATCATTATAATCCATTTGTATGCTTTCATTGTAGCGTCTCAGGCAAGGGTCACAAAAAAGTTAAATGGAATTGCAGCCAAAACAGATTTAAAAAAAAAAGAGACAGCATAGTTATGGGAATGGCAGCACAGGTGGTATAGAAAATTGGAACAAATGTCCCTAGAACAGTTTAAAGGGACAAGTAAAATTATCTTCGGCTCAAACAGAAATTCCAAATAGTTCATGAGAAGGTCAGGCAGTGAGAAACAAATTATCGTGCTGGAGTTTGGATACTACCACAGGGAAGAAAGGGCAATTGCTCCATAAAAACTGACAAAATACACATTGGACTAGTGGCACAAGAAACACAGTCAACTCATAATTGGAGAACCGTCCATTTCATGCATAAAAGACCCATGTACTGGGTGAGAGTCACAAAGGCCTTTAACGGGATGGCTGCAAGAATAGTTCAAGAGAACAGCTAGACTGGTCTCTAAGTGTCAGAAAGTGCATTCATCTGTACGGGTGGGGTCAGGTCGCGATTTGGCCCGTGATGTGATTGATTCAGAATATGAAGCGAGTTCTGGACCCCCAGCCGACATGGGTGATGGCGGAAACACTCACCTGGATGACTCCTTCCATCATGCTCACCATCTTGTTGACGATGGCGATGACCTTGTGCGTGCGCTCCGACGGGCTCATGTCTGGGCGGTAGTGGCTGGACAGGACGTAGCGGCAGGTCATGTACAGGACGTAGGTGGGGGACAGCTTAAAGTGCACCGTAGAGCTGTTGGTGTAGTTGATGATGGCGGACAGAAAGGCATCTTCGGCTGTGGGGGAAGGGGCGGTATCACAAACAGGTGGGATCACAGTTTTGAATGGCAGAGGAGACTCACAAACACCTTGAAGGTTCATTGAGGTGTGAGAACTTTCGGTGCAGCACGAACAGGAGTCAGACGGACTGGGCGATAACATTGTCCTGTTCAGTTTCCTGGTCCTAGCTCCGTTTGTTTGAAGAAAACAGAGAGACAGAAGCCCCCTTTGGAAATCAAAGGTTTCTATTCACAAGCAAAATGCATGATCCCATTCCACTTCAAATACACAGTGCAGGAAGGAAAACACAAGAACAAGAAGAAATTTTTCTGAACTGAGCAGCTCCATTAAACGGCTTGAATCAACAAAAAACACTGCTGGGGTGGCTCACTCTATGCAGGAGTTTGTGGTGCAAGAGTGAGCACTGCAGTCTTGGATTAAATCCACCCGCGCCAGTGTCAACTGTGACCAACAGCGTCGTGCTGCTCAGGGATATTGGAGGGATACAGTCAGCTTGGGTAAGCAGCGGTCACAGCTCAAACGCCTGCTATTGCCCATCACGGCACCTGTCAGTTGATTTCTAAGCAAGCACACGTTCAGGTTTCCTCCACCCTCGTTCAGTTCATGCTTAAAATCAAGGGTCTATTTCAGAAGAGAAGAGCAAACGGTCTCCACTCTCCCTAGAGCATTAGTAGCATATGAGCCTGTACGCATGTAGTTCACTGATTGCACATTCTTAATTTGTGTGGGACTGGAGATGCCCAATTATTTAAAAAAAAAAAAAAAAAGGCTCATAGAAGTAGGAAATGGATCATCAAATGAGGACCTCAAACCTAAATCCAGCCCAGGTTCCCTTGTCACCCTTGTAATTAACTAATTAACTGAACAATTAGTGCTTCTGATTGGCCAGTGAGTCATTACACCTGACGCCCAGGTAAAGGGCAGTTGGACCTCAATTTGATGACCAATGAAATAGAATATGCAGTGTTGTGGCTCGCGCAGCATGAAGCAGGAATTGCCCTGAACTGGCGACCGGCATGACATTATGGGGAAGAAAGCTTCTGTTTCTTGAAAGCAGCTCTGTTTGCATCACACACACTGACACACAGACACCAACAAGAGGTGTGTCCAGGTAGCGAGCACAGGGCGAAGACAGAAGGACGTGCCGCCTGATTACGCGGTTCATCAAACGCCTGGAACAGCATCAATATGTTCCATCCACTGAACTCCCTCCTGTGGGAGGGACCTACAAACACTACGTGCAGAGTAAAAAAAAAAAATACAATACTGCTGCCCCGGTCTCTGATTCCACTTTCAGCAATTGATCCCTGGCCATGGATGCAAACAGGAACAGATAAATAGCAGGCAGAAAGAACAAAGCCACTAATCCATATTTAGCACCAACACACACAAACTAAAAAACGGCCTGGTGAAAATGTTGAATGGTGGCACTGAAACACATAACACAAAAACACAGTAGGTAATAGATCCAGTGAGGTCATAAATATCCCTGTAACGCAGACATGAGATGAAGCAGAAAAGCTCTTAAAAGCATAGACTAGCCCATCAAATAATACAGGAGCATTGAGCTGCAGAGGTAAGGAAAGCTCGGCTAACGCATGAAAGGGGGACAGGCAGGGCAAGACTTGGCTAACAGTTTAAAAAGAGATAAAAGCTATGCTAACTCTATGAGAGCAGACGCAAAAGAACTGAGTCAGGCCATGCAAACGCTTGAGAGCGGAGGCTCAAAGGATGATCTTGTACTCACAATTCTCCCTGAACTCGATGCTGGCCGGCAGCGTCAGTTCGGGGCTCAGGCTGTCCTGGGACCTGCAGGGAGAGAGGTGTTTCTTCGTGAACCAGTCCTGATAGGGGACATTTAACCCGCTGTCCACAGAGGCCCAGCGCTCCAGTGGCTGCAGAGGGGCCCCGCAGTACAGCATGGTGGCCCTCTGCCTGCAGCCCTGTCCGCTCGCGCACCCCATGGCCAGGCCTGGGCCCCTGAATAATTCATGAGGGGCTCTTTGTGCCCCTCGAAGCAGGAGCTCCGATTTCTCAGTGCACAGTCTCTCCGCCCTGCGATCAGGTGTCCGTCCAATGCACACGGGCACAGTATTGTTCATTAACTCTGTTCATTAACTCTGTGTAGCACTGACCTGGTCTATCAGCATGACATTTACAGGAGTAGCACAGCCATACAGAAGCTCAGGAACTGAGCGTGTAGTAAACCGCTCCAGGGTTTAATGCCCAATGACACTGCTGCTGTACCCCTAAGAAAGGTACTCAACTTGTGAATATATATCCAAGTATATTAACGGCTGCCATGTAATTTTTTATTTTTTTTGTAAAGTGGTACAAGTTGTACTCAAAATGAGGCGCATGCTCATCACACTCCTTTGCAAACAAATGCAGCTGCTGACCCATGGACTCCTCCGAGGAGAAATTTACTTCGCGCAAACATCTCTATCAAATAAACTAACATGGGAACAGGAGATGATGGTGCAAGTCAGCCTCCGTCGCTTCAGTGATCAGGCCTGGAGCAGCAGGGAGATACTGAAGATACTGAGGGTTTAAATGGTTTTGTTTTTTCCCCAAATAATTTTTAGGAGCATGATGACGGCAATACTTTTTAAATACATGTGCAAATGTCAGAATGTTAGACACAAAAGTATCGAAAGAATTTAAGCAGACGCTTATGCAAAGGCTATGGGTATAGAAAGTGGAAAAACCAGGTACCAAGTTTGGTAATTAATGTATAAAACTTGCTGCAAGGATTGAATTATTTCTATTAATCTTTGAAGGTGTAAGATCGGGGATATAAGATAAGAATTTTGCCAACTGAATACTACGATGCTGCAGTAACAATTGGTACTGGTACAGGGTGCCAGCCCTTTGCCAAAATAAAAATAAAACTACAAAATTGCTCTGATGCAATGGGAAGCCAGCTAGATATTAGTTAATGATTTTTGTTAGAAAATGTGCAACTTGTTTTTAGCGATGCCATGTCATCTTCCAACAAAATGCAGCAGCACTTTACCATACAGAACCATCTCTCAAGTGACCAAGATACAGGTTCGGTGTGTCACCGCTCTGCGGACACCATTATGCTCCGGTCCCCCAAACAGATCACTGTACGGAGAGCATAAGTGGCAGATGTTCTGGACTAGTGCTCATGTATTGTTAGACGATGGTCCAAATCGCTTATTATTAGGGTGCTTTTGACCAACTTAACAAACCTTCAATTTGATAGTTGTTGGAATGTTACCTGTTTTTTAACCACTGGTTAAAATACATTAATGAACCGAGTGATTTAGCAAGCGACTACTGCAAACCAAAAATATTAGGTTTGTTGAGATATGTGGGCTAGAGCTTCCGTGTTATGACCAGTGGTTCAAAAGTTTTAATTATTACACTGTTTAAAAAAAAAAAAAAATTGAAAATTCTTTTTCCTTGGTCATATACGGGTCATGTCCAACATACTGGTCTACTTTATGATATCTGCGTATGCACATTCATCATAAACTAGTGACGTAGCCAACTGTTCCGTTTTGTCAAAGTCATGTGATTGCAAACAAGCAACTAGAAAATTTGCCAAGATTAAAAGCTAACATCCAGGCAGGTACCACAACAAACACGAGAGGGCATACGTGAAATATTATCGTGTTTTAATGACATGTCACGCCACATTTCTCTGCTTATCAAGCCATTTAACTTTTCAATATTTTTTGCAAATTGTCAACTTCATGTATACACTGCCTGGCCAAAAAAAAAGAAGTCGCAGACTCAAATATTTAGTTGGAACTCCTGTAGCTTTGATTACAGTGCATATTCATCTTGCCATTGTTTTGACAACTATATGCAATGCCAGAACATTTATTTCCCATCAGAAATGCCATAATTTTTGGCTGAGATCTTGTCTTCTCGACATAGTGGTTGAACCACTCGGTAGTCTTTCTTGTGCACATCCCAGTAACTTTTAATGCGTTTAAGGTCAGGAATTTGTGGTGGCAAATTCCTCATACTTATTTTTGTCTTTCATGGTTTTCTTTGCTAAATACAGGCCAATAACTTGCCCGTTCTGAAATTATGTAACATCTTTTCCACCATCAAAGGATGTGTCTTCCGACATGATTTTTTAAGAAATAACTAGCGACGTGGTTCATCATTCAGGGTTAAAATGATTTTTGCCAACTGAAACATATTAATAACCGCAATAATTATCCAATTATAGAATTTTTTCAATAATTTCCAAACGGTGACTTTTTTTTTTGGCCGGGCAGTGTATATTACTATATGGTCAAGAATAGAAAGTTGACTCAAAAAAGTATGGCAACCAGCTGCACCGCACTTTTAGGCTAACTCAACTTAAAGTTCCAAATGTTTTCAAAAATTAGAGCATGCAAACTCAAAGACTCAGGATGAGCAAACACAGAAATGCTGTCCAGCTAGTTGGCTTACTTTCTAAGTTTTATTCCTCACATTAAATAAGCAGAGTTTATCAGCTTTTTCAAGACACTAACACAAGCACCGTGTCGTAACTGGTGATAATATGAGTCAAAAGCTCTAACTTTCATTTAAAAAAGTACTGAAATGAGAGCTAATAGCCAAGTCATAGTTCCATTCACCTTCCATCCTGATGTTCTGCTCGGATCATGGGCTTCACCAAGCCCCTCTCGCTGGGGTTACCTGAGCGCTCCATCTCCAGCTTCCCTGAGCTCTGAGGCAGGAGAGAGAGCAACGACACGGATAACCAACCGAGCAGGGTTCAGCCACTCAGATACAGGCCTGACACACACACACACACGCACACACACAAATGCACCTCTGTCACCATACTCACAAGCGCATGTGCACTGCGCATGGTCACTCATACACAGCCATACAGATGCATACACATGCACACACAAAACAATTTAAAGAGCTGTTAAGTCAAACACCAAGTTGCCAGGTAACACAGCCAGATAACACAGACAAACACGCAAAGCAAGCACTGACTAATCTTTTCACCGCACGATAATCAGGCGGCGAAGAACAGCATGCAAATCGAAGGGTATGGGAGCTACCTTGCTAGTGGGGAGAGCAGACCCACTGTGGATGTCACCGTGAAGGTCAAAGGTCGTCTCAGGAATGTTCCTGCGTGTCAAAAGAAAATGAGAGAATTAATCCTGCGCCTCCGAGAGAAAGAAAAGCAAAAATACGGAGCAGCTGAAACAAGCCACGCCGGCAGCTTAGTCTAGCAGAACCTGATCAAACTGCATCGTCACTCTCAAGCTCAACCTCCTCCCTTCAGCCATCTATGAACATATTTTCACCCGCCCCGCCTATAAATGAACTGAGTGTGCCGACATTTTCATCCATTCATTAAATGAATGTTAATAATGAAACAGAGCGACTTCATCATAGAAGTACAGTACAGCTCTATCCCTGAAACTCTGGCTGCCGCTTCAGGAGGCAAAGCTAATGTACTTTCCTCTGTGATAAGACGTTATATTCATCTCATTTACTCAAATGGGGCGTCTATACATTCAACACTCAACCCTGCCTTTCTGAAGTATAAACAGCTACAGTTCTGAAGCTCAGAAATCCCCAAAGGGCAACAGGCTCATCCCAGCTTTGATCTTAAAAACACATTCAAGCTAAAATGTTTTTTCAAAACAAACAAAAAAAGAAAGACCTTAATGCATCCCCGCGAGCAGATTCTGTGTGTCTTAATCCAGAAAAGAAGGGAAGAGGTTCAGAGAGAGTACACAGGGTCACAGCTGGAGAGGTGAGAAGATAGTTGGATTTAAATTCTCAATTAACTGGCGTATAAACAAAGGGATGTCTGATCCCTGGTGAGTCAGTTTTCTGCTCGAACTGAGAAACAGCTGAACTGCGTAGATGCTAGTCTTTCAATAGATGCAGACGCATAAAGTGGCTGCCCGTACAGGAAGCGGCATTTCATTTGAGAAGAGCACTGGCTTTCAAAACCAGTCCTGGAGACCAATGCACTTCCCAGCTTTTGTTCCAATAGTTTCTTGAAGCAGTCGCTTCATTTTAATTAGTCCTAGACATTACCTATTTGGAGGAATCAGTTCCCATCTTCAGGCATGTTAAATCAGAGATGATTGCATGTCATGAGGAACAGAAGTCTATCTACAATGAGTTGGATGGCAACTAATTCCGTAAGGAGAGTTCCTCGAATTGATCACATTGAAGAGTGAGGTCTACCAACTGGCTCCAACATGCTTTAAAAACAAGAACAAGCCAAAATGGTTTGATATGCCATCATTTTCATTGTCCTTCCGGTCTTCATTCAGTTGTGGCCACATGCCCAAACTTTCAAAGATTAGGAGCCCACAGATGCCTTCCAAATTCTGAAATTTGATTCAAATCTTCCCTTTCTCCAAACAAACATTTGCAATATGTGAATAGCAGCATTTAGCACACAAAGATTTTCAAGATCCTAGACAATATGGAAATTGTAATCAAGACAAATGATTAGCTACTGCAGTTGGAACAAAAACCCATATACACTGAAGTCCCAAGAATCGGATTGGACAGAAAAACGACTGGACCAGACAGCTGGTTGGATACAGACGACCCTAAAAAGGAAGTGAGGACCCAGGCAGCAGCAGAAGCTGCAAGACCTGACCTCAAACCCGAATGAATAACCCCTGAGAACTGCAACGTAAATCACTGCCACTCCATTCAATCATCCAGCGAGATGCATTTCAGTCTCATTGTAGCCAACAAATCTCACTGCAAAGCCTCAATCCGAGTGGTTTGCTTCCAGGGAATTAAGGATCTTCAGCAGAATCCAACGTGCATGAATTCCCCAGCATCTCAGATTGAGTGCTTTCTCGACCCAACAGTTTCCTCAGTCACACATCCCATGAGGAGGCATCTGCACGAAGCACCGCTGTAATCCCAGCCCCCTCAAGGAGGGGAATTTAGGATGGATTAGGGATTTCCTCCAAGCACAGAACAGTAATTTAACCATTCCTCAGTCAAATCAACGTCGACATTAAAGTGACCAGGACTAAGCCAACCGGTTTCAACTAAAGACCCAACCATCCGCTACTGCAGTAAATATGAAGCAAATTACGGTGCGGGAGAACTCATTTGATAACACACTCATGCAGCTCCTACATATGCTACCTTCCCATCAAGTAGTACCTAGCTATTCTGAAAATTCCAATCCTGCGTAGCCACATCCGACAGACTCCTAGCAGAGCTTAAATTGAATATCACGGCATGTTCGGACACCAGCGCAAGGTACTGCTGCATACGACCCTCTCCTAAACACACTTACCCTGCACTTCCACGCCGTAATAAAAGAGGCAACTTCAGTGGATTTTTCATGAAGAGGCAGAGCCTACATATATCCGATGCGGAGGGAGAGCATGGTAAGTCATCGACCGCCTGCGCCACTCGTGGCTGTTGTCTGAGCTCAGGCACAGCGGCGACGGCAGCATCTGTAGAATCTGACACTCCAGCATGCGCTCGGTCCGCGCAGCGACACACTGCATGTCAAAGCTCGCCGATCAGATTATGCAACAGCCCTCCCCTTGCATGCCACCCCTGTCCCCGAACCCACGCCCCAGACCCGCACAGGCCAACGCCCAGCCTGGTAAATCACAGTCTTTACCAGGATGTCCTGATTTGCTCTACCGAGCAAAATGCACACGGGTCGGCTATTACGTGTGATGTACAGGAGTATACAGGACCCAGGAAGTGCATAAAGGGCACACAACCACATAAACTGCTAGATGTCCTTGATGTTGAAGCGGTTTTTGCGAGTGGAGGCGGAGAGAACCAGAGATGCACACGGGTCGGCTATTACGTGTGATGTACAGGAGTATACAGGACCCAGGAAGTGCATAAAGGGCACACAACCACATAAACTGCTAGATGTCCTTGATGTTGAAGCGGTTTTTGCGAGTGGAGGCGGAGAGAACCAGAGTATAGTGTGCTTGGAGCACAGTCACAGCACTTGCTCATTCTAACACTTCTCAAAGCTACACCTGCCGAAGCGAAATAAACCATTTAAGCACTAATCCACAGTCAACAATACCCTGATCACGACAGCGTGCCTCAATATCAGGACGCTCAGCGAATAACACAATGTCCTGCTGACCACTGACACCCATTGAAACCACAATGTCCTGAAGCCCAGTATCACACAGAAAACTTAACGATCACAGCAGCTACCTGCCCTCAGAGGTTTAGAAGGCCTTCAGCAACCTCACCTTTCAACACGATTGCTCTCAAACTGTTCCCATTTAAGTTTGCCTCATTAACAATCAAGACCAACACATGGTCTATTGGTCTAGAAAAGATCATGACAAAGTGATTAACTATTGCCCACATTTACATACTGGAAGTAGCATTGTGGGCATGGCAGTAACACAAATGAAAGCAAAAAAGATTCAAAACATTCTCAGACTTCCATCTCTTGCGATAACATTTTTAGTGGGGTAATTAACCATAAATTTAGGCTTGTTTCTTCATGATGATATAAGTATTCAAAAGAATGTAACTCAAGAGCAAAGAATCCTAGACGTATTGGACCATACCAAACTTACAGGTGAAAGGCTTAAATTATGATAAGCCTCACAAACTAACTTATGCAAATCTGAACTATTTCATAAGCTACATGACTACAGAATCTCTGCGAGACATTGACATGGCACATCATTTATTTCTGAAGGGAAATGCCACCTAAATTCTTGATGCAATGTACAAAAATGCAATCAAAAATAACCTGGACAGTTATTCTACCAATTAGTTAAAGCAACTGCTAATCAATCAAAATAAACCGTGACCAGTTTAGGTAATCAAGCATTGAAAGGTGATGTTATCGAAGGCTCGCCACTGATTCACAGTCACTGCTCGAATCCACTCAAAGGACTAAGGGAACCAGTGCGTAACACAAAGGTGCAGTCAATGCACTTGTCTCCCAGAGAACTGTACTCATGCAGACACACTTCCCTATAGCCAGTTTACAGACTGCACAGAAACAAGAGCTTTAGCTTGTGAATCCTGCACAAGAAAAGAACTAAAGTAAATACTAAAGTATTAAATTGTCATGGTTCAGTCCACTTCTCCCAAACAAAACTTAGGAACAAAGCCAAGGTCTGCTGCAGCATCGCCATGGTGAATCTTCAAAGCAGGAAACACCTGGGAAACCCTTCCTGGTGCGGCGCACAACCAGCCATACCGAAAGCTGGCTACTGTAGCCTTATTGCTTTTATTCACCATGCACTTACGCACTGCAGCCGAGATGAGAGAAACATCCTGCGGTTAATGACATGGGGTATCAGTACCCCGATAACAACAAATTTCTGTTTCCTGAGTCTCCTTTTACCTTTTCCCACAATGACAGGGCGCTGGATAGACACCACTGCATTTCACTGCTCAAGAGCCACCTGCTGGCAGAACAAGGAACTACAGGTGCAAGATCAGCTCTTCCTCAACTAGAGGCATAATGCTTCGATTACAAGAGAGGGTTTCACAAATGGTTTAACGATGAGGTAAAATTCTTCCCCAGTATTTATTTCTAATCACCTGGATTCACTAATCTGCACAGGCAGGAGATGTGGACTAACCACTGAAATCAGTGGGCAAAGTTAATGACCAAAGGAAATGCATAGAAGGTTTTTCAATTTTCAATAACAAGACTTTCCACATCAACCTTATGAAAACAGAATCTTCTCACAAAATAACGAATTTTCTGTCAATATTGTATTATTGGCACAACGTTTTGGATAAGCCAAGACGTTTTTGCCGAAATATAAACTACTGAACCTCGAAGCCACCACTAGATGGCAGCCACAGAACTGCAGTTCCATGGTAGAGAAACACCCAGCACACAGGAGTGTTACTCACCCGGATTTGTTCCTGCTCTTCATCATGGGGGCTCCGTCCATGCCCCTCTTGGTCATGCCATGGTCGTAGCTGGGGTCTACAAACTTAAAGACGTGGGAGGCCCCAAACTTGACCGTGGCACCGCTGCGCAGGACGGCTGTGTCTGAGACGCGCTGGCCGTCCACAAAAGTCTCGGCGTCATAGCTGGCTGGCGTCACAGTCACCAGCCCGTCAGCCTGCATCAGGTCGCAGTGGTGCGGCATAATGCCCGGCCCAATGAGCTGAAAAAGTACAGGTGAGAGGATTTTTACATTTGTTAGTACAATGTTTGTGAGGCTGCAGAATTTTTTATATTCAAATTGCAACATATTAATTTTGTCAGTCCCCAACTGTAAGTAACCAAGAGCCCCTGATGAATAATGTCATTGAAAGCTCTGACCTTGTAATTTCCAAATGCCACTTTCAATACTTCGGACAAATTTCCAAACAGGTGAATCCCAGTTTACGCAAGTGCCTCAAAGAATTTTTCCAACTATAAGCCCATATCCATATTGAGAGCCTGGCAGTAATTACTCAAACACTGCAGTGCCAACACGCATTTTGCTGTTTTTCTACGGAGCTGAACTTGCATTAATCTCACAGTTTTTCTGTGCCCAGCCAAAATTCCCAACAATAAAACTAAAAATATAGTTTGGGAAGCCTAGATGCCATGTGTGTTTTGGAAAGCTCAGCTTCAATTTTAAAAGATATAATTTTTCCAGGGACAAGAATTTCACAGCTCACCATCATAAACAGTTCCTTATGGTCTTCAGCAATAACAAGGATATCAAGGGCACTGGCACCAATTTTAGAAAACATATTAATATAATCACAGAATTTTTAGAAACTGGGCTCAACGTGTGAACAATTGTAAATTGCATAGGCCAACATATAGAAGTGATTTCTGATCTCTGGCAGATCATGCAACCACAGTCATGAGGAAACCTCAGTTATCCCAAGATTCATGGAGTCAAACACGCACACGCACATCATTGTACTTGTACCCTTGTGAGGACATTACATTGACTTCCATTAATTTTTACGCGTCTATACAGCCTTTCCTGAATCTTAACAATAAGCAACACATGCCTAAACCAAATCTTTCCCCTAAACTCAACTTAATTCCTAGAGTTCACGCACCTATCATTATTAGAACAATGTATTGACTTCTATTTATTATGGACAATGTAACCCTAACCATAACCAAATCATGCCTAACCCAAACCTCAATCTAAACTAAATTCACACCTGACCCCAAACCTTAACCAGGACCTCAGAGATGACGTTTTGCCATATTAAGATGAGGCTTTGGTCCCCGTAAGTACTACTGGTCCTGACAAGGTCAGTGTTTATCCCAGAGAAGGACCTGAATAGGTAACAAAAACGCGCAAACACACACACAAACACATAAACAAGCACACACACACACACACACACAGGTTTAGACAGGCAGAAACACTGCTCACCTGGATGGATCCCTCATCTGTCGTGTCCGAGCCCACCTCTGTGATGCTGTGCTGAAGCCGGTACAGCTTTGGTTTATCCCTGGAGTCCGAACCGTCTGAGGAACACCAGGAAATGGTGACATCAGATCAAAAAGCTGAGTTCCACCACAGCTACCAAATCACAGCCACAAGTTAAGCATCAACGTTAACCTGATTTAGTCAGGCACATTTGATCATCTGCAACAGTCCACTACGTTCCCAAAAGAAGGCATCGAAGCTGGCAGTTTCTGACTTTAGAACTGACTAATGCCACTTTTCCACTGCACGGTACGGCTCTACTTGACTCGACTCTATGCTCAGTATGTGGATTTCCACTGTGGATGGTACCTAGCACCAGGTACTTTTTTTATAATACCACCTCAGCTGAGGTTTCAGGCGAGCCAAGTCAATACTAAGACATGAGGTCAATGCGCTGCTGACTAATGACTGGTCCACAGTCACAATCAGAGGACACGTTGACACAATGAATAACACAATCAACATCACAGTCGATTAGGATGACTTCCAAAGCAAAGCATTTTAAAGTGTAAATATTAAAATGGAGCTGAAATATGTAAATACATGTCCAAACACACAAGCTAGCCCTCTTGTAAGCTAATTCAACACGAAATAGAGATTTTGGGGTCACAGAACAAGCTTGCAACTTCCAGGCAGAAGAATGGTGCACCCCTAACAAATAAATGGAGTACCGAATGCTTAGCTATCCAATGCAGGGCAACTCGCCAATAATTAGCAGCCCCAAATGTAAGCAAACTGGGGATCAGCCAGGAACAGAGAATATGACCGCTTACAGCTCTTACACAATCAGGCTAAAAAGGATACCCAGCCAGACAAAGCCACCCGACGTTGTTACAGGGAACCAACAACACCAGCCCTTCAATATCCTCCATTGTTCCTGAGTTTGTGTCATGCGAGGCGATGTTGTGTTTTGGGTCACTTTGAAGATGACGAGTCGAGAACAGCCGGTACCATCGAGTGGAAAAGCAACATTAAATTTCTTACTAAAGGACATGGAGGTGCAGCTAGCTGTCAAAGTACTAAGGCCCCGATAAAACTAAATTACCAAGGGCAAACAAAGCTAAAACTACTGTTAACTGGTACTAAACCTGGTATTGGACAGCAAAGTCCAGCCAGAGAGTGATTAAGGACAGTCGTTTCCTTAAGCGACAGCAGGGAATCATAGCTTGATTGTTAAGCAATTCAGGAAAATGTGCAATTTATTAAATAAGGATTATTTACAGTAGGAAGCTTGCCTACACTATAAAGCACAGACAGACGTAGTAGAATGTTTTAAAGTAAATGGGTGGGGAAAAACATCAGGGTGATACTATTGCTTAGAATGCCCAATTGTATTGATTAATGTGTGCCCAATTTAACGAGGCTTTAAGGTCCCCTATTACGTCACCAGGTGCACAGCCAATTAGTTATTACAAGCCATTTCAAAATCTTTCCTCTCCTGACATCACACAGGGAAGTAACCAACCAGAGGAAAGAACTGATCACCTACAGAAAAGCAGTCAATCAGATTTCATTATTCCGAGTGGTCACTCCCTATTGTGATGTCAGCAAGGGGAGATTTTGAACTGAGTCATAATGGCTAATTAGCTGTGCACCTGGTGGCACAATAGGGGACCTTTAATGGAAAACCATCTTCCAGGTAAACTTGGGGCAGGGAGACACCAGGTACCAAAGCTACATGATTATTAGCAGAAGAAGAGATCAGAGGCAGGTAAAGGGTGGTGCTGAAGGGCTTAGCGGAACAGCGTGGGGGAGGTGCGGTTACCTTCATGGGGTCGATAGGCGTAGTAGGCATAGTGATTCCCCCTCCCTGCACGGGGAGACACATGCAGGGGGAGCCGGGAGCGGACAGACCAGCGGGACAGAGACAGCACGCACACCATGCCAGAGGAGCAGGAGCGCAGGAGAGAAGAGATGGCAGAGGGTGAAAAATTACGCAGCGGGAGATGCGGTGCTCCCCCCCAAGCTGTAGGGTGCACACCACTACCTCTGCAGGGGGAACCCAAATATCTCACGGCCTTCAGCAGAGAGACCGATACGGCAGTGTTTCCCCAACGCACCGACAGCAGCGGTACAGCTCCACCATCGCACTTTAGCCGCCAGGCTCTTTTCTTAATTTTCACATCTATGCTCATCTATGCTTTTGGCTCGGAATACCCTGCTGCCTAAAGCTTAAGAGTCGGCAATTATCAGGACATAAATATTAATCTGCACATGCAGAACTGACTTGGAGCCATGAGAGCCCTTGCAAAAATAGGACTGTGCAGCGCTGCTGAGGGAAAATCCAAGGGGAACCACTGGCCACACCAGAATAGATCGGGGAATCCCAAAGCAGGTCAAGTCAACGTTTAGTCTAAACATCACTTGTGAACGAGTCGACATGAATTGCCAAAATACCACAAAGGACTGAATACAGCAAAAAGGTGTCAATGGTGGATTGACAACTACAGAAATGGAGCACCTTTTCAAAGATGACACCACTTGGGAGCAGAATATCCTCTCATTGACTGCTCCTGAGCTGTAGCCAGCCTTTCCTAGGAAACCATGCCAGCCCTCCTAATCCATGCCTCACTGAAGCCAATCAGTTTTGCCCTCTCGCTAGAACAGAGCCGCTAAACTCCTCAAACCAGTCCTCAGGTGCTCCCAAGATTCAGGCATTTAATGCCTTACACCGCAAGCACGCCTGATAAAACTTATCACACAACAGGGTTCTGCCCAGGATGCTCGGAGTGCTGGACGGAGAATTGTTCGTATGTAAGCGCGCTTACAATTCGAAAGCAGATATTGCCTCTGAGTCACCAGAGATTACTGTGATTCTTTGATGTGCTCCTCGGTGCGTAGAGAGATGCCTATGATTTTCATAGATGGATGCCATATTCATTAACTTGTTTTTCTATTTTTGTATCCAAATACTTTTGATTACATTTCTGAATACGACTTAACAACTGTCATTTATGTTTCAAACATTTCTTCAGCTGTGCCCGTTGGATAGAGCACAAGGAGGCCAATAGACGTCTTTAAACTGCTTATTAGTCTTGATCGGTTTCTGTCCTTTTCTATGATAAAAGATACTTTAACTCTCCCTTCTTAGGTGTAGCTAATTGTTTTTGTTAAAACGAGAGATGAAACGCATCAACTGAAGGGTAAAAAGTGCGCATTTCTTGCTTTGTAAGATGTGGCAAAAGTTAACACGGAAAATCCACAGGTTTTTTTTTCCATGATGGGTTACCTATTAAGGCATGTGAATTAAACATCTTCATTGAATTTATTATTCACTCGCCTTACCATTTCATTAAAAGGAAAACTGTATACTTAACTGCAAATGGATTATTCATATTGTTGGAAAACGTGTTAACCATGGACTATGATTAAAAACGGGTCAATAATCTCATCCGTTTCAAGGTAGTTTTCCGCCCCCTCGATTTCCGTCCACCGACCGCCACTGTTATTAAACACTGATAGATTAACATGAAAAGAATGTTACTGTCCTCGACAGAGATTTATCTAGTTTTGCTGTTGTTTATATAACAAGAAAACTTCTCTCTCAACATGCAAAGCAGAGCGCTACAGAAATCAATCACCCTGCCCAATTATAATTGCCTGTCTTTCATTAAATTGAGACAACTGCACCGATCATTTCCCCACAGCCTCAGATTCAATTCGCCATAAATACTCAGTACATGTGGGCTCGGATGGCACTCGGTGTTTCCATCACTGTTGGGCAGATTTTTCAGTATCAATGAAGACCAGCGCAGACGGGGCGTGGGTCGAAAACTAATGCTCGCTATTCTGACAACGACAAGAAAGGGGGAGCAGAATGCCTCACAGTTCTTGACAGGGTCCTATCAGCTCTTCATTGCAGTAGGACAGTAAACATATTACAGAAGTGAGGTTAGTACAAGTGCATTAGACAGAGCAGCACACCAGCAGGGGAGAGGAGTTAAGTGGCAAGCGGCAGTTAGAACTTGACCTGTCACCGCAGCAACGACCCAGCATTCAAGCAAAAGAATGGCTGCTGGAATATTCTTCCGCCTCCTAAAGGCTATAAACAGTAGAAACTGTGGACAAGACGTTCTGTGCTTGCATACGGTGTTCAGTTAAAAGCTTTTTTTTTTTTTTTTTAAATTAGGCTCTCCTATGGGAAGGGTGCAATGAGACATAGTGGAACAGGGTTTGCAGAGACATTTTTGGGTCACTCACCTTTAAAGCGGGACACTCAAAAAGCTATTAAGAAGTTCCAGAAGTCTACCTCATTTAGCACTCCGCCAGTCTAGACAGAAGCGTGAATGTCAGTGCACAATTACAGCACAGCTGACACAGTCTCATCTCTGACACAGCACATCCAGGGCATGGCCTGATGTGAGGTCACAGGCCTGATGTGAACACACTGCCACCGAGTGCAGATTCCAGCGAAGTTCCAATAATATGGCAGCAGCTTGGCTATCCAATATCTGACACCACACAAGTCAAGGTATGCGTGTGTGTGTGTGTATGGGGGGGTGTTTTTATATAAAGATTCGGATTTACTTTTTCATCCACCATCTTTTTTTACACTTATTGTATACCTGCATTAGCATATGCTTATATGTGCACACTTTCATTTGGGCTTACTTTTTTTGTCCATGTTTTTTGAATCTGGAAACACTCACCTGGGCTCAGCTCCACCAGGTAGGGCATCTTCTCTGGGGGCAGGATACCATCCATGGACTTCCCTCTGGAGACCCTGTCGTCGGGCTTGCGGCCTTTCTTTGGGACATAGTCTGGGGGCCGTTTCTTCAGCTGAAACACTAGGGCTCCTGGAAAATTAACAATCCAACAGTCAGAAGAACAAAGATCTACCAGCAGATGGCAGAGTCGACAAGGATCACACTTTAAAAACAGCATGAGCAAATACACTGCCCGGCCAAAAAAAAAGTCGCACACTGAAATATTTAGTTGGAACCCCTGTAGCTTTGATTGCAGTGCATACTCGTCTTGTCATTGTTTTGACAACCGTATGTTATGCCAGAACATTTATTTTAGATCAGAAATGCCATAATTTTTGGCCGAGATCTTGTCTTCTCGACATAATGGTTGAAGCACTCGGGGGTCTTTCTTGAGCACATCCCAATAACTTTTAATGTGTTTAATGTCAGGACTTTGTGGTGGCAAATTTGTTTGTGAAAATGATTCCTCATACTTGTTTTTGTCATTCATGGTTTTCTTTGCTAAATACAGGCCAATAACCTGCCTGTTCTGAAATACTGAAACATCTTTTCCACCATCAGGGGATGTGTCTTCCAACATGATTTTTAAAGAAATGAGTTGCGACGCGTTTCATCAGTCAGGGTAAAAATGATTATTGCCAGCTGAAGCATTTTAATAACCGCAATAATGATCCAATTATAAAATTTGTTCAATAATTTCCAAACGGTGACTTTTTTTTTGGCCGGGCAGTGTAGTACACCAATTCAAAACCAAGTCAGACCTTCTTAAGTCTGAAGCAACAACACACAGCTCAAATATATAATCACAATACTGGAATCTTTACATTTCTGATTCTGGAATAACCAGCCTCATACCAGTTACCTGACCAACCAGGAGAGATTGTGTTAATACAATGCACCATTTAATCAAAAGCTGGGTAAAAATGGACAAAAGAACACCATAAGTCTGACCAGAAACAGTTCAGTACTCAGAAATACGATTTCATGGCTGTGGCAATGTTAAGAGGCCTTAAAACCATACTGCACCTTTATCACTGGGCCAGTCTCTGAAGATTTGCAGCGGGCAGTCGGTGTCATCCAGGATGGTCTCCTTCCCCGCCTTGTCATCTGGCTGCTGGGAGCCTGGAGGCAGCACTACCTGGGGGGTGAAAGCAAGGACTCATCAGCTTTAACAAACAGCATCCAGGGCAAATCAGCCTCAGCTGAAAAAACCCAGTCTTCGCTGAAAACATCCAGCACAAATCGGTCTCCGTCCAGCATGCCCACCTTCGTGTTGCAGATCGAGAGCGCTGCCTCGTACGATTTTGCACCGACTGAGCGGTGAATAGGACAGGTTTTCACCACTGGCTTTACCCTTGAGAGACGCGGAAAAACAAAAAAAAAAAAAAACTCGAGCAACAGCTGGTGCCACAGTTCCCACAGGTCTGCATCGGCTCATAATGACATCACAGCGTCCTCATTACCGACCCCGAGGCGGGGTTCTGTGCTTTGGCAGCATCATTCAGAAGGATTTGCATAAAAAAAAAGTACGTGTACTGAAAGTAAGCCTAATTTAGGAGCTCACATGAATTAACCCAAATTTTTAGACAAGTACGCAAGTCCCGTGGGGAAAAAAAAAGTTGACGTACAGCCTTGGGTTCAACACAGTTCTTCACTGATCAGCTGCATAAGCAAAAACTGCTTATGCAGACTGGAACTGCATCAGTAGCCGTGAAAATGACAGATGGAATTGGAATACTGGAGTGATATGTGCGTCCGCGGCTGCAGGTCACCCGGTGGGACCAGTTTAAAGAGCTTACATAACGTGTCCTCATACTGCTCGGCTACAACCAGTCCCGGCTGTGGCCTACATAGAAAACCAGAAATCTTCAGCGAAAGAGCCAAGCCATTCTACCGCCAGACCACTCAAGCGTTCAGCATGACATTTTCCAGTCCAGAGAGTAAAGACCGAGGAAAGAGGTTGAATGCTTCGCGCATTTGGGTGGCTGCTTCCAGAGTTTCAGCAGACGCATTTAAATCGGCCTTTATTAATGACCCAGATGTGTAAACGGGGCAGAACGAAAGGTCTCCAAGACGGAGAGGAGGGCAAACGAGGAGCCGGCTCCACTCAAGAGAGGCTCTTAACGGGATTGGCACCGGCTGGGGCTGTCAGGCAAGAGCAATATGCGTCGTCGTCCTGCCGAAGGTCGACACTTTAGCGGGGAGATGTTTGTCAGGCGGAGACTGAGGGAGATTAACGAAGCCACTCCACCCCCGCCTTTTTTGTGTCACACTGCATCTGCTGGCACGGCACTTCGGAGAATCGCAATTCAATCACTCCCCAACAAAGACGACCTCCACCAAATGTCAAACTCCCACTTTAATCTGCAGGGCGGTTCCAAGTGTGCCATGGGCCATCGGCTCCACCGTGACCCAAAAGCCTGCCGGGGCCATTTGGGTGAAGGGGAGCGGAAAACTAGGAGCTGGATGATGCAGAAACTTTAAATCAAGTTAAGAAGCGCCGAGCAAACCGACGCCCTCAGAGTTGAAAACAGCTTGTTGGAAAGACGCGACAGCAAGTACTACCCTGGGAATGTTGTGCCCAATGAAAAGTGACCTGTTTTCCCCAATGATTCTCACTGGCGTTAAGGCACTGGGGCGCGTTTCCCAAAAGCGTAGTTGCTAACTAAGTTAGCAACTTACATAGTTTGTCCATTCAGTCAATGGGTCCAACTATGAAAGTTAGCATCTTTGATTTTGGGAAATGCACCCCTGGTCGGTTGCTGGCTAACCTAGTTACTGGTGGAGGCATTGCCCAGGGTTTGGAGGGGTCAGTCACTTTGTTTTGTGACCCAAGCTAGTCTTTAATGTACCCATGGGTTGCTATCTAAGGTTACACGTGAAGTGATTTCAAGCAGCCGGAGTGTGTGCACACTAAGCTACAACCCTCACCCTGGCTATGCAGTAATCCCGAGGGTTCTCCTTCTCCAGACCGTACTTCTCCAGGGCCTCTCCCACAGCAAACTCCGCCATGTCGGTGGTGGAGAGCAGGATGGTTTTATAGGGGATGTTGGGTTTCAGACTGTCGGCATAGATCCGCAGTGTCCCTCCTGAGACGAATACATACAGACGTAGAGAAAGACAGAGAGCGAGTATTAGCATTTTGGCAAAGAGAAATTGGCTTCATAGCACATTGCCTTTGGCAGTACAAGCACACAGTATTGCGCCGCCCCACTGGGATGCCCACACTCTCTCCAACACCAACGGTGCAAACATGCTTTCTCACGCAAGTTAAGACATTGCTACACTTACCCAGCACATAGAAGTGTACCTCCAAAGGATCGCTGTGCAGTGTACTTGTTACTTTTACAGTTATATTCCAATATAATGAAACACTGAATTGAAATCCAACAGAACTGTTTATAAATTTGGAGTGTAACATGACCACTTTTTGCAGAACTTGAGGTCATGTATTCCTCTGTGTAAGTGAAGGAATTCATCTTGGCCAGCTCAAGTAAAGCCTATATTTAACCTTTAAAGTGCTTCATTGTAATCAGCCCTATCCCTCCAAAAGTTAATCATTCATTATTTAGTTGACAAATGACCTTCTGAAAGGCTCGCAGGTACCTATGAACCCTTCTGAAGGCCACTGTTAACTAATTTGCCAACTGAAAATTGACAAAATTGTTGACCTTTTGAAGGCTGAAATCTGAAATTTTGCTTCATATATTTTGTGCTTTGCTTGACTATAGCAGTGATTATCACTTTATGGGGTAATATTATTAACATCTCTGCTCTAAACAGGTTTGTCAAAGGAAGTAGCAATTCTCAGAACAGACAACACTGTTGGCAGGATCAAGCAGGTTCAAAGCAGAAATGAAAATTCTCACAATTTATCAGTTGGTCTGTATTCAGCAGCCAAACAGGCCAATGAAGATGAGGCAAATGTTCAAACTGAAGAGCCATTGAATGAATGTTATAGTGGGATATACAGCGCCCTCCATAATTATTGTCACCCCTGATTAAGATGTGTTAAAAGCCTTAAAATAAATTCAATTTTTATTGCAGAAGCATACTCTCACACTGAAAATTGTAGAAAAATGTAACCTTCAACTCAAGTGAATTTTAAGGGGAAAAAAAATCCCTGACTAAGATATAATTATTTTTCATAAAATCACCTGTTCCACAATTATTGGCACCCCTAACAATTCCTAGGAATTAAATGTAACTGAAGTAATTTTGTCATTTCTACTGTAGTTTACAAAGTTGATCAGAGTATCTAGGAACATTTAAATTGTAATTCATCACTACCCGTTTCCTTGGGGTATAAATATGACGTGACACAGAGGCTATTTCTCTTATCCACTCTTCAACATGGGAAAGACTAAGGAACACACCATTCAAATAAGGCAGATGTGTGTTGACCTTCACAAGTCAGGCAATGGCTACAAGAAAATAGCCACTCGCCTGCACCTGCCCATATCTACTGTCAGAGGAATCATTAAGAAGTGTAAAACAACAGGAACAGTGGTAAACAAGCCTGGATGAGGACGCAAGGTCATTTTGCCACCACGCACAGTGAGGAGGATGGTAAGAGAAATAAAAAGTTCCTCAAAGCTCACTGTTATGGAACTGCAACAAATGGTACCATCTTATGGTCACAAAGTCTCCAGAACAACCATCAGGCGCCATCTACATGCCAACACGCTGTTTGGGGGGCATGCACGGAAAAAACCTTTTCTCACTCACAATCATAAACGCAAACGTCTGGAGTTTGCCAAGCAGTACTGGGACTTCAACTGGGACAGTGTGCTTTGGTCAGATGAGACCAAAATAGAGTTTTGGCAAGAAACAATAAGTGGGTCTAGCGGAACACAAAAGATGAGTATCAAGAAAAGCACCTCATGCCCACTGTGAAGTATGGGGGAAGATCGGTGATGCTGTGAGCCTGTTTCTCTTCCAGAGGCCCTGGGAACCTTGTTAGGGTTCATGGCATCATGAACGCTTTGAAATACCAGGACATTTTAAATCAAAATCTGGTGGCCTCTGCCCGAAAGCTGAAGATGGGTCGTCACTGGGTCTTTCAGAAAGATAATGACCCTGAACATCTGGCCAAATCTACACAGAAATGGTTCACCAGACACAGAATCAAGCTCCTCCCAAGGCCATCTCAGTCCCCAGACCTCAACCCCATTGAAAACCTGTGGAGTGAGCTGAAGAGGAGAGTGCAGAGGAGAGGACCCAGGTCGCTGGATGATTTAGAGAGATTGTGCAAAGAGGAATGGCTGAAGATCCCTCTTTCTGTATTCTCCCATCATGTGAAACATTAAAGGAGAAGTTTAGGAGCTGTTTTGTTGGCAAAAAGGGGTTGTAAGTATTAACAACAGGGGTGCTTCCCATTGAATAAATGCACTTGGATATATGGTTGGATTTTCCTCTTTTTTTCATTGCGGTCGTATATTATTTAGAAAAAAAAAACTGAATTTATTAGAAGCTAAATAACACATCTTAACAAGGGGTGCCAATAATTGTGGAGGGTGCTGTAAAGCCTGCAGTTTCCTTCCCATAGCAACTGGGCTTTGGCCCCAGAGAAAAGAAAAAAAAAAAGAAAAAACTGATGTCAGATACTACTGGAGACTTGGACCTCTGCAACGCCAAATCCAGAATCAATGTTACAAGACTGCACACGGCGACACAACACAATCTGAGCACAATACACACATGTCTCTGCAACTACGCTACTCTTAAAAGAGGAGTAACCTAAAATACCAGAAAAAGACTGCAGCTCACACATATCCTAAGCCAGTGGAGAGTGAAGAGGCTAGCCACAGAGACGGTTTGGTAAATGCCACACGCAGTGACTCACAATGGCTGAAGTGTGTCTGATTGAAGCCACCGTTGAAGCTGTTCTAAATTTAACTGTGGTTTCACATGCCATTTCATTCATGCGAGAGAGGAAATTTTGATGAGCAACGCTGAGAGGGCATCCTTGGCAAAGTGGGATATGGAATACTTCCATTAGCGATAGAAGCAGACATGCCCTATGGGTATCACGCTGACCGAGAGCCGTAATGGCTTCAAGCCACAATGGCAGAGAGCCATAATGGCTGCTGTAACCTCTGTGGTCTGCACTTCTTTTCATTCTGTGCAGCCAGACAAGAGCATGAGAGGGAGAAGACTGTTCCAACATCCCTTTGAGGGATAAAAAACTCTGGAAAAAGACCCTTTTGGGAACTGTTTATGGCCTAGAGCAAAGCATATTTGACGGAGAGTCAGAAGTTTGGTTGTTCGAGCCTCAGTATAGCCACAATCAATCTGGGGACAGTCAATGGTGGGCCTGGCCAAGCCCTAACGGCTTTGCTGCCAGTACCACTGCCCAATAGGCCTCATCTGGCAACAGAATCAAAATCGTTGCTGCCCGCAAAAGCACAGCCAAGAGACACTCGCCCACCAACCAGGTCACTAAGAACCTTCGATCCACATGCACGGTGACTTCTGTAAACCATCCAAAACTGGCACAGAGCTGCCATTAATTTTAATAAACTGTTTTCAGGTGTGTTTCTTTTATTAACTGACCAGATAATCTCGGCATAAACCAATGAAAATTAATTCCAGAAGAGCAGCTAATATTACTAAGAGAAAAATATATATATTTCAGACACCGCTGCAGCACCGAACTAGTGGATAAATAAATGCAATTATCTGGACCAGAGGGCTGACATAACACCTACTTCTGGACAGACTTAACCTTTTAGCTTAGGATTGGCATTCACTACACTTCTATCCACTCAACTGTCCGCCTGTAACACAAGCGTTACTGGAGTCCTCATTAGAGAATGTTACATTCTTCGTTTACTTTAATGGTGCATGCTCCTTCTGAGCATGAAGAGCTTTGAAAAAGTCGACGACCTCACCAGATAACAAAGAAAACCATCCCCATTGTGAGGGGTGATTTTAAAAGAGCTTTTCTAACGAGCGGAGAACACGCCCACGAGGCTCACCCGAGTCGGGCCGCCCATCGTTGCTGCGGAACTCCTGCATCCTCTTCTCCAGCTTCTGCTGCCGCCGCCTCTTCATCACCACCTCCGGGTTGGAGATTGTGCGCGTGAAGCTGGTCTCCGGCATGTCCTTGTACACCTCTGCCGCCAGCCGCGAGTTCTCCCTGCGGAGGAGGGGGGGGGGGGATGAGACAGGGGACTGGTGATGAGCATTGCTCCTGATTCCAGGACAAGTCTTTGAGGAGCACAACTACCCCCAGTACTCACCCCAGAACGCTGAGCAGCCATTATTAAGAGCAGAGGTCCTCAGTCTTATCCACAAGGGCTGGGCTTGGGCAGGCTTCAATCCTACCGTACAGGCTAACAGGTACTGCCCAATTCCCACGAAACGTCTTGTGTATCTCTCGTGGCTTTCTCGCGATAATAGCATGCGACATAATGAGGGGATTATCGACCTCGCATTCTGCTGAGACAAGCTTCGCAGTAGGCCGGCTGCCGAACCTACATACGTATGCCTAAAGCCTGCCAAATGTGCGACGTAATGTAGTCCGAATTAGGCCTAAGAACAGTTGTTACTGAGAATTACTTTTTATATGTGGATTAAATAGATATACTACATTGTTGCGTTGTTGTTGGTTATCGCTAATCCGTGAAAATCGAGGGTGGGCTGAAGAAGAGTTGCCTATACAATATTCGGCAGCAGTTGAAGAATCTTTGAAAATCTCAGTATACATGTACTGCTGGTCTGAATAAAACATACTGTGCTACATACATGTAGATTATAATTTTGCATTTATTTCAGCCTGTTTACGGTTTCATCATTTCATTAGTTCATGTGGTATAGGGAGATAACTCATGTTATGTTTGCTGCTTTATAGCCTTCTGTTTGATGATATTGGTTTATTCTTAAACAATTATGCTGTAAATGCACCGTAGAATGTTTTCTGTGCACGTCTCATTGCGTCATAAATAAAGCAACAAATCTATCGATTCACATATAGAATTATATTTAAAGCGACGCCTTGTTGCAGTATCCTGAAAACGACAGAGCTCACATTCCATTTCTTTTTTCCTACAATTGGAAGTGGTCAAGTGTACAGTAATTCTCAGTTTGATATTTGTTTGGCGTATGGATTTCGCCTCTGTATGTACAGTTTGATGGATTTCGTTTGAATGGATATCCCTTCCTCTGCAATCAGACAGTCTCTTAAGTCTCTTAATTGGGTCGGCACAGTTTTTGCTAGTTGGGAAGGGATGATCGTGAATTGTTTTTTTTTTTTTTTTTAAATATGGCCTAATCAACCAGTAGTGTCTTTCCTCAATTGACATGGATTCATAGAATCAGGTATAACGGCTGGGTCGAAGTGGAAGTCCCTCACAAACACCGGCCTTTACCGACTAACACTGAGGACCCCTGATTTTGAGATTTCCTGCCTTAACCAATCTCACAAAGCGTCCCACTGTCCCAGTAGAAAAAAACCCCACACTTCAACAGCTTTCGCTTTCAATCACGAGCCGAGCACATAAACGAGAGCGCAGAAAGAGCAGCGAAACAAACACCACATATGGAAAGAGGTGTTGATTTTTAATGACGTGTCAGAGACGTATAGGGAGCGCGGCTCGGCAGTATGTAAATAATCGTGGATAACAGAAGGCAGAAAATGAAGCCTGTGCCACTGGGAAGAGGAGACTGTAAAGTGAGTGAAATGATGACACAGTTTGCTAGTGGAGATATTGCTGCTTCCTGCAGAGGAAGCTGAGCCGAGCGTAAGGTCCGTACCCGTCCTCTCTGTGGAGACTCTGCTCGTCGCCGTCTGGGATCCGAACGAAAGCCTCCTTCTCGCGCCTCTTCTCCTTCTTCTTCTCCTTCTTTGACAGGGTTCTCTTGAAGTTCTGGATCACGCCCTCCTTCTCCTGCTTCTCTGGCCCGTTGCTCTGTATCTTCTGCGGAGGCGAGAGAAGGAGTAAAATCCACTGTCGTGCGTGAGAGCGACACACGCCCCCCTCTCCCCGGTGAAAAAGTGACCGATGGGTCATTTCTCCGTCTTGGAAAATGGAGCCCAAACACATGAAATGCGTACATCTACTCGTTCAAAACCAACAGAGACTTTCACGCCATTAGCAATTGTGCAAAATTAAAAAAAAAAAAACTTGCATTATAGGAACACTCCAACCAGGACCCAAAACAAAGGAACTGGCTTTGGAACTGGAGTTGGTCCCTGAGCGCTGCTCTGCGGCTGCCCACTGCTCATAAATATAGGATGGGTTAAATGCACGGGACAAGTTACCCCGTGGGGTTCAATAAAAGTGCATCTTATTAAACAAAAACGATGTGACAACCTACAGGTAGTTTCTCATTACCATAGAAAACTGACTGACCCCACAGCCTTAGGCAAATATGCAGGTTAGTCATCAGTTGAGGGGGGCAGGAGGGGGGCGCTGTTCTATAACAGGAGAAATGACCCAGGGGGTCATCCTCTACCATAGAAATGATGGCTCAAGGGTTGCGCATTCAGATTTCTACCCTGTCGTGTTTTTTTTTCCCCCCTAATTGAGCCATGTGCACATCTTGCGCCCTCTAAATGAAGAGGACGGAGACATGCAGCTGCTGGTTACAGGTCCGGTGACAGGGCAGCTACAGAGCTAAAGGTGAAGAGGCATCAGTGCTCAGTGTCGCAGTATCAGGTGACCGAGAGGGTAACGGAAGGGTCAGAGAGCACGAACACCAAATACCCTAAACACAAACACATGGAGCGTTCCTGTCAATTTCCCATCAAACCTCCTGCCACCACTCAACTGCATTAACCCAAGTTACTTAATTTGACCCACTAAAAAGTAGGGAAAATGCAATCTGACCAAAAACATGGAGGGCCATTTTCGCCATGAACAAACACATTGTTGCCAGAACATTCCAGAAATTTGTGTTTCAATGTGCCAGTTTACCCAATATGTAATTAAATGTAAGTATCAGCACATATTTGAATTCTCACATCGTAATGAGTAACAGATAAGCCCCAGCTGCTGAGATAGTGTAGCTGGACTCCACGGCTCTATAAAAGAAATCCCTCCCAAAGCCAGAGGCTCGCATTCCTGCGGTTTCTCAGCAAACCAGCGATACCGCAGGGGGTTCGGAGCTTGGGCATGCTGGGGACCCCTCAAGTGTGCTAAACGCTTTCGCAGTGCTCCTCTTCCAAGGGGGTCTAGCTACAAAAATAAGCATGGAGGTGTTTTCAGAGTCAATAAAGCATGAGATGAGGCCTGCAGGTCATACAGGGGGGAGATGAAACCCACCCCACCATCACACATCCACACAGGGAGGAAATGGGCTGGAGCACAAAGGCCCAACAGACCAGCTAAAAACTAGCGAGGAGCTTTCGCACCCCAAGGAGAGGAGAGAGTTGTGTGTCTCACAAACTGCTGGGTTAAAACCAAGGGTCAAGCGCGAGTCATATGGTCTTATGCAAGATACAGTGCTCTAAAGGAGTGTCAACATTAAAAATGGACCACGCGAGTGCTCATGTTGGAACTCAATACTTGTAGAGGTTAGTCAAACTAGCAGCAAAAGTGAGTTCACGGATCGCAATATCAAACCAGAAACTAACATCGTAGCCAATAACCTGCCACTGAAATCAGTTGAAGACTTCAAATACTTTGGGTCATGTGTTGCCATCAGTGAAGATGACTTCTTGGTAAGTAATGGAAAGTTGTTGGCAGCTTTCTGGAACTTTGAAAACATTTGGAAGTCAAAGGTTCCCATTAAGAGCAAGGTTAACCTCTTTGAGGCGTCCTGTCTCAGTATTTTGTATGGGAGCTAGACCTGGCTTCTCCGGGACAAGTTTCTTCAGCAAACAACACCCTCAGTACCTCCTGCCCAACATTAAAATGGACGACCACGCTACCAACGAGGCTGTATACGACACAGAAAAACAGCCACAACTCAATACATTCCATCTTTGCCAGCTGAGGTTCTCTGGACATTGAAAGGTCCTTCAGAACTCAATCAGCCCTATATAATCCTACACATGGAAAGCCCAATAGAAAGAGACGGCGCAAGTTCTGCCACCAATACATAGCCAAGATCAAAGATCCATCATTTTTAGGTGCAAGAGGTTCAGACTTTGGGAACAAAAGTAAGTTTGTGTTTGGTTTCATGGGGAACACAGGGGCGAGGCGCACCTTGGGAACAATGTCGTTTTCGTTCTTCAGGACGAAGCGGCCCTCCCGGTCGTCCTTATTCCAGTTCAGCTGCACCACCAGAGGCTTCTCATCAAGGTCCAGCTTCCGTTCTTCTGCCAGAGAGGGGAAGCACACCAGTTAACCAACAGCATTAAAAAAGCGTGTTTTTTTCCTGGTGCCCTTCAGAATTTTCTCCAATGTGAGAGAGCAGCTTTTTTGACAGCGAGTAGGAGCAAAAATTTATTCATTGTAAAAAATTTGGCTTTTCCGCAGCATGTAGGAGCGGACAGAGGGAGTTTGAGAGCAGCCTTTTCTACAAAGTACAAACCTGGCTTTCCCCAAGTGTGTAGAAGAGCAGATTTTTAAAAGTGTGTGAGAGAACATTTTTTTTTTCAACAATGCATAGGAATCATCTTTTTCTACAGAGCATGGGAACTGGCTTTCCAACACAGTTCAGGAACCAGCTTTTTCTAGCGTATAATAGCAACTTTTCCTGTGTGGGGGAACTGGCCTTTTCTGAAATGTGTAGAAACCATTCTTTACACAGTGTTTAGAAGCACCCTTTCCTGCAGTGTCTAAGATTCACACCCCAACTCATGGTTCACATATTAATACAAACAACTAGGGAGGGTCCGTGTGCTTAGAGTGACTGTAAATTTGTGACATGAAGGGTGGGGTGAGTGAGTGTGCTTAATATTAGTGTAAATAAGCCAAGGGGTAAAAGTGGGGGGTTGGGGGGGTTGAGGGCTTTTTTTGGAGAAAAAAAAAAAATAGGCCTGTTCACCAGAGGCTTTGAAGCGAAGGGGCTTAGCGCTCTGACTGATGCAGGCTGACACAAATTAGCGCGAGCACAGCACTGGTGGAGTGAATCTCATAAAGCCTGCGTTCCAGCCAAGAAGAAGAAAGGAACAGGCCTGATCTGTGGGCCCCAGATCAAAGAGGGGACAGTGGAGCCCACTGATCTGCAGCCGGATTCTGCTGAGCGTAAGCACTGTGGGAGAGAGCTGCCTTTAGCGCCGCTAAACTCGGACAGCTGACTGCTGTAGAGAGTCGTTACACGGTACTGCGGGGCAGTGAGAGCCTTACGGTGTAAAAGCATTCTGAACTCAATCATGTACTCAAATAGAGCACAGGTACTAAGTATTTGGACAATGGTACTTAGCAAAAAAGGCATTTCCTATACATTCAGCGCATAACAGTGTTGAAAAAAACTGAAAACTGAAGCCAGGGCTGTCATTGCCCTCAAATCTGAGGCAGACAGACAAAAAGTAAAAATCATGTCACTGACAAAATACTAATATTAGACTTCCCTGCATATCCAAGTCCAAGGCTGTCTGGGCTCGTACGTCTACCATCCTGCAGGGATTACGCTCCAACTTCATCAAAGCTCACCTCATCCAAAAGCTAGAGCGCTCTCACTGAGCTGCTAATTATGACAATCAGGTGAGCCAAATTGGGGTTGAAATGTGAAAGCAGCGTGGTGCAGATAAGGCAATTTAACCCTGCAGCGTAAAGACATTCTCAGTTGACAAATGTGCACTCAAATCATATCCTCTGCTCAACGCTGGTCCTGTAGCTCTACCAATCCAGGGCTTCCTTTCAATCCCCATTTGGCACCCCTAATTCAACAACCTAAATCTGCACTGAAATGAACACCAACAGGGCTGTTGATCTCCAGAAGGACGGGGGAGCGTGGAGACTGAACTACATTAGCACTCCGGCAGCATGTCTTCTATAGCTGCGGTTACCAACTCCATCCATCTAGTGCTCCATCTGGGGCACTTTCAACAGGCCTAATGCTTGGTTACATTATTGAACAGACAATATTGAACGAATTGTCAGCAGAGAACATTAGGCTAAAGAAGCTAATGCTCCAAAAAGGTAGTGCGAAGTGAAAATTCAACATGGCGGCGCACAGGAACCATTTCCAGCAAAGCTTATGCCAAGGCATTTTTGTTGACTTAAGCTCAATTCACCCACCATGTTCTCCCTCAACTGCAAACAAAAATGGTGGCTACGTTCAATATAGCATAAGGTTAACTAAGTCCTAACATTACCGTGTTGCTGAACGCACCTCAGGATCTGCAATCCTGTGGGTTTTCATTTTTTATGGAACAAGAAACAAGAAAAAACTGTTTTTAAAAATGCACATGGACATGTGGACTAGGTCTTCAGGTTGTAGTGATAACCTACAGGATGGTGGACATCCAGGAAGTCATGTCGAGTTATTGACTGCCATCTCAAAGAGTGCTGGTCAAAGCGAAAGCCCGTTAGTGTGGCTTGTATTTAAGAAGTGACCCAAGGCCGTCCAGACTCACCTCCGCTGACGTGCACCTCGTAGAGCGAGTACTTCGGGGAGGACAGCATCCTCATGTCTGGCCGGAACTTTTCGGCCAGTGTCTCGATGACGTCCTGCGTGGTGGCCGTGCTGGACACGCGGATGCACTTAGTGGCGAAGTTTCCCGCCATGCGATCTTGGAAGTAGAAGCGCATGACTCCGTGGAACTCCAGGTCCTACACAAAAGAGGAGCCAAAATGGAGGAGTTTAAGCTCTTCATCAGTTCCTCACGACTTTGTTGGGGCTACACTCGGCCTATTCCCTTGGCATAGAGAATACAGATACACCAGTCCTGACAATATCTTAAACACGTATAAAATGGAGGACCTCAACCAAACCAGAGTATGTAGCCAGCAACCTAAAGAACAGGAATTACATATCCCACACGAGGAAGACATTGTAGTGCTTTTAGAGTTAAATGACCTAATGGCCCCCCAAAATTCAACCCTGACCACTAACTATCTTAATGTAGTCACACAATAGTGTCACGTGTGGTTGGAGGTGGAAGAAAAAAATGTGCATTTTAAAGAGAGTTAGAAATTGATCAGAGCATTACAGAAGTTGTTAAAAAAAATCTATTCTCAGTTTTTCAGTGGTCTTTACCTTGACCTAATTGGGTCCAAATTTTTAAGTGATCCTTGAATCACTGCACACCAGCCCTGAATATTTTGTGCAACTTAAAACATTCATTTAGGATAAAAGCCACAAAAACCAGTATTGCTCAACTTTCCTGTAACAAACAGATTAAAGTGGAAAAACCTAAGAGAACTCATCAAAATAAAATTTACATGAAGGCTTTCAGATTGATCCAAGTGCTCTCTGGATAAGGGTATCAGTAAATGTACCCAAAGAGATAAATTACATCACTGAAGGCCAGTAAAAAACATTTTTCCATGTCATAAAAACACATTATCAAGTTCAAGCTACTTTAAATACAAATTTAAAATGACTTTATTGTAATGGCATACCAAACATGAAGTATAAATCCCAGTGGCAAAATGGAGCTGTTAATACACATTACCGCATATTAATGCAACAGAACACAGTTACTTTAAGTCCACACTTCAGCCATGATTAACACAATTTTTGCACTGTTCTGAAATTAGGTCCTCAAGTACATCTTCACACAGGACAAACTGTGCCACCACTTTGAATATACAAATACCGTGACTAAAATAAGCATCCGTGACCTCAACACAGGGAAAGAAGGCTTGATGCATCAGGCTGGCCATGTGACTGATCTGAGATCAGCATATAAGGCCTGGAAGAACCTACTGTGTACTCATTTCAGGAAATCAACAAAAAAGGGGGAGCCCTCAGCAGTGCTTAACATCAGCACTATCCACGCTTACAGCCACAGTCATCGCCACTTTAGGACTGTGACATCACCGTCATATGACTGGCTCCAGAGCCAGCTGGGAGGGTGTGGCCATAGATATATATCTATGGGTGTGGCAAAGTCACAGCCAGTAGGAGGAACGAGCAACACAAAGCCAAGCAAAACAATGAGTGTCAGGGGTCACCGTGTGTTTCCTCAGCACACTGGGAGCCACTTCCTGTAAATGGCCGAACAACTAATGCACAGTTAGAGAATGAGTGAGAGGGTATATTTATCTGTCAATTTAACTGTCAGTGTTTCCATGTCAGTGTATTCAAACAAGGTGTGTGTGCGTGTGTGTGTGCGTGTGCGTGTGCGTGTGTGTGTGTGTGTGTGCGCGCGTGTTCGTGTGAGGGAGAGAGTGAAAGAGAGCATTTGTGTGCATGTGTCTACGCCTATGTGTCTATGTTCCTGTGTCTGTGAGTGAGTGAGTGAGTGTGTGTGTGTGTGTGTGTGTGTGTGTGTGTGTGTGTGTGTTTGGGTGAGGGAGAGAGTGAAAGAGAGCATTTGTGTGCATGTGTCTACGCCTATGTGTCTATGTTCCTGTGTCTGTGAGTGAGTGAGTGAGTGAGTGAGTGTGTGTGTGTGTGTGTGTGTGTGAGCGTGCGTGTGTGTGTCTGCTGTGTGTCTGTGTGTGTTTGTCTAGATGTTCGTGATTGTGAGTGTGTGCTCATGAGTACGTGTGGGTGCATGAATTCTTTCTTGCTTTTGCACGCACACTGCTGTAATCATTAATTCCTGCTCTGATATACTGCTGGGTAAAAGTCCAACCCGTAATGTTGATGAACGTCTCTCAATAATGAGAGCTGAAGTGAGGTGAGCCACGACCATTATCCTGAGAAAAACGCCAAAAACGTTACACCAGATAAATGCACTCAAACAGACACACGCGCGCAAACATACATACACAAAATCCCCACTTTAACGTGGATACAGTAATGTGTTTGAAACATTCCTAGTACGCTTGGCAGGATCTAGCCCAGGGGTGTCAAACTGACCCGTAAACGGGCCAAGAGGCTGCAGGTTTTCACTCCAACAATGCAGAAGCGCACCTGATGCAACTAATCAGTTGTGCAGACCTAGATCAGTTGATTAAATCAGTGCTTTCAGGAGAGCTTCTGCTTGGTAGGATTGAAGACCTGCAGCCTCTCGGCCCTTTTACGGGTCAGTTTGACACCCCAGATCTAGTCATTGTCCGTACCAGACAATTCCTGCAGTTATGAACTCTGACCCCTGAACCCTGACCTACACGCTGACACACAATGCAAATCTGTTCAATGACCTCCCCTCATTCTCCGTCAAAGGCACAGCTCCTCTTCACTTTCGATACCAGTAACAATGGATGAATCGACCCCTACAAACTCACAATCAGTTAGAGTTATAAGGCCTTTCACCTCGCACTGGTTCAAAATGGAAAAGGCCAGCCTGTCCCACAGTGTTTGCTCTCAACCCTTTTCCTTCTGACTAATATACTGCAAACTCCTCCACCGAGGAGCGTAAATGTGTCAGCAGTCATAGACTTTTTTTTTGGGGGGGGGGGGGGGGGACCATGTGGTATTTGACAGCGAGAGCACAAAGAGCGCAGAGGGAGAAATAAAAAAAGCGGGCTGCGGAAAAAGCGTGAAACCGTTCGGGCATTATGGCTGCGTTGTTCCTTCCCACAAGGGTCCCATTCGTATTGTAGCCATGTGCTCAAACTGTAACAACATGCCAAATTCCGCACCATATTTTACCTGCCCAGGAAGCCATAAACCTATTTATACCTTCTGTGGAGTGGGCCTTTTAACGCCATAAGACACTAGGGAATGATTCATACTGAAAATGACTTTAGCAATTAACCCGGAGTTTTCAAAACAAAAAAAAAAAGTTCTAAAAAAAGGACCACGTTCCTTTTTCTCAAATCGTAGGACAAGGAAATACTGAGGTAGTGAATGGAAAGCTCACATTAATCGCTTAACACAGTGCGGTACCATGGCTTACCACCGGGGGGCACCGATAGCTCACGGCCGATCGCAGAATACACGTCTATTGTTTGTTCATCGTTTCAGAAACATTAACTGGAGTGTAAATAATCCTGTCGGGAATGCAGAACACCCCCAGATGCAGAACTTGGCCATCTAGTGTAGAATGCTGACCGACTACACACACTGCCAGAATACACAGTGTAGTCTCGTCATATAAAATGGCTGCATATCCTCAAAAGAGCAATTATCTCCCCAAATGGGAGCAAATGCCTTAAAGTAAAAGCTTCTGCATATTCATAGTTCAATTGCCATTTACTAGGTACAGAGTCAAATTTTCAAAAAACTGTGTCAATGCCTATTAGATACCAACGGCAAGAGGTTCCCAAACTCGGTCCTGGGGGCCCCCTTATGTATGCTTATGTATGCTGGCTTCATGGAGAATGCCATGGAGAATAAAAATTCCACATGACATAATGGAAGCAAACGGCATAAAAAGTGGGGAAAAATGGAACCGATTAAATCAAAAAATTAGTAGATTCCAAAATTGGTGAAACCATGGATACGAGATCTCGTTACATAATCATGTTTGAGTTTCTGATTTTCTAAGCACTGCATTGGCATTTCTGTCAATAGGTGACTTATGAGGTTATAGAACGGTTCTCATTAGGAAATGCACCAAATTAAGACAACACCTTGCCAAAATCATTAGATGGCAAATGTGGACATGCAGCATATGCATACACATATGTAGGTGGGCCCAAGGTTTTAGGAACCACTGACTAAAGGACCAGCAAGGGACCATGCAGGTATAAAAGCCTGTAGCTCCCCGTGTAGGAGACAAACAAAACAAATAGGTAGCACACTTAAGACCACAGCAGTCATAACTTGATTCACAAACCCAGCGGGAGTCCCTACAGTTAAATTTGTCAAAAATTAAAGTACATATTAGAACGTAAAAATCTTTCTGGCTGACCATCCCCACATAAGTCACCCAATATGGAATCCTCCAAAAAAGTAATGGGATTTTCATTTTCACTGCTTTATTTAGAGTTTTAGCCAAAACAACAAAACTACAATATGTCCCAATATATCTGCATGAATTCAGTGTAGTCTGCACTTTTGGCTGCGCAATACAAAAAAAAAAAAATCGATTTAAGAACAATCTGAGGATAAAATAGAGATTTCCAGCTTTATGTAGCAGGATTTTACTTCCATTTCCCAAAACCCAGTTAAAAAATGCCGCAGTTTAAATGACTTTGGAAGACAGATGCCAAATGTCCAGCATCAGTAAAACACTATTAGCATAGATTATAATGCAGGTGGATGCCACACAGATGAAAGACCATTTAAAGACCAGCATGCATCTCTGCCCCCAACAATGTCCCGCCTTTCCCTGCTGTAAAGCGCTGTGGAGGAAGACCGAACGCGCACGCCCGTCACATCTCCCCTGCTGTGAGGACGACATTATTACTACGATTCGCTGAACAAAAGGAAATGGCACTTTGGGTTTTATGCGTCCGACACGGGACATTAAGGAGCCTCGTCTTTGTAGCACCGCGTAGGTCATATTGAGAACTGAAGTCGGTCACAACAGGCGAAATTGCACGTCCACACAAGGAAAGCCTCATCCCACAGGATCTAATCAGCATTAGGATACAGCGGTACAAATCACTCCACCTGAAAAAGCTCACAAGGCAACGGGCCAAAGTTTAACTGGTCTCCTTGTTTAACATGCGTACTGCCAATTTTGAGAGACAGAATGAGGGAGAGGGGGAGTGAGATGACATGAATTAAAGGGAGACTGTTGGACAACAGCAGTTTTCCACAGTCCTCTCCTCCAATCAGAACACTGAGGGCAGCAGCCTCTCCCGGTGAGCAGCTGCACGGGTCAGCCCAAGCCAAGCCGCGAACAGGAAACAGGAAACGCCCCAGCCGTTAGCTGCTGCGCGTTTCCCCAGCCACGGAAAACACCGGAGCTGCAGGGGGGCGTTTCCACAGAGCAGAGTTTGAAAGTCATCTCGGGGAATTACAGTCCAATTACATGAAACTGCTGAACAATTTGATTAAAAAATAAACTTAAAATTCAAACATTTATCAAACAGCAATGGGCTTCAAACCTAGAACACAAAACTCAGAGTACAACACCCAGACTTTCAGATGCTCGACGACTAGTGAAAGTAGCGCTTTACACATGGTAAAAATGAAGAATCAGCCAGGCATGCTATGCGACTTAGCAAATTAGCTCTGTATTAAACTAATGACTGCTACATTTCCCACAACCATCATTACGGTTCAAAACAAGGGTGCAAAACAGGTTTATAGCCAGCTGACTACTTGCAAGTGCATTACTCAGCAGTACCTTGGTCAGCAAATGTTTAAGTAAATGTTAAGTTAAACATGCTTATTTTCAATGGAGCGTCAGATGCCAGATCCACATTGACACCAGTCAGACTTGCCACTTCACTGACCGGCAAGGTGAGTCAGGCTGAGCACAAGGTCAGGCTGGAAGCCCCCGGCTCCAGACTCCGTGTGAACAGAAACTGCCCCTCCCCTCCCCTCCCTCTGCCCCCTGAATCATGCCTTCATGGTGATACTGCTCCTGCGCTCTGTCCTCGTGCTGACAGGAGCAGGGCCTGGGTTACGAGGGGACGGCCCCTCCCACGGTGGCAGGCTGCAGCCAGGGCAGTGTGGGGGAGGGGCTGGGAATGTGAGGCCGCTCTCATTTGCATGAGCAGGAAGTAGTGAGCATGACATCATCGCCTCCATCACAGGTGTAGATTAGTCACCCTCAGCAAGAGGTACGCAAGTGTTCGGACACTTTTACGTACGTGTGCACCCAGACCCACAAACACACCTGCACAACAACAAACGGCCTCACTAACAGCCAGACAAACACAATCAAAGACACACACACTCACACATTTGTTCTTCCATTCTCGGGACAAAGAAATCATTTGTGCATCAAAAGCCTAATCTAAACCCAGTGCCTAAATGTCATCTTAAATCTAACCTCCAAGCTCACCCAAATAATCCAATTTTTACCCTCAATTTAACACCTGCCTTAACCTAATGCATGATTATAAAACCTAATCTTAAAATTAGACCTGGCCCTAATCATGGACCTAATTGTAACTGCAGGTCTAAACCTAGCCCTTGGCCCAGAATAAACCTTTCTCCTTGTGGGGACCCAAAACATGTCTCCACAGTGCTATTTTTTTCAGAACTCCTTCGTGGGGACTTTCAGTCCCAACATTGCATTTTCTGGACCAGAGAAGTACAGATAAAGATTCATAAAAAATAGACTGAGAGCCACACACTGACAAATGCACAGACACACACAACCCAGTAAGCAAAGTGAAGGATGCAATTAAGCGATGAGATCACAATGATATCCAAAGATGTTAAATCTCCTGCATGAATATGAATTACTGCTTTCGGGCTCTTGTGAATATGACCTAATGGCTGCATCCTGGATATGACGCTGCCAGAAGAGCAGTTCTTGGCGCGGATCTAACGGCGTGTCCTGTGTCCCAGACAGCTGCACTCCACCTTAGCCTCGCCTAAACCGAACCTCTCAGGGGTCGTCTGACCCCGTTCAAATAGATCTGAAAAAGCTGCACAACCAAAACCACATCATTGAGTTTATCCAGTAAAGGGCCAGCGACAGTCACTGTCTAAATAGGATACTTAAGTGCTGTAAACACAGACGGAGTTTCACAAACGGCGGGACTCACGCTGCCCGGGGATGGCCTCCAGTCGCCCCATCCCCATCCCCACCCCCACCCCCACCCACACCCTTCCAGCGTCTTCCTCCCCAGATCTCCGACTGCCACTCCACTGAGAAGCCATCTGCTGGGACCGGAATGTTCCTCAACCTCCATTCGGCACAGCCACCAGGCCTCCTCTCCAGTACGCTCCACTGAACTAGTCCCTTCCATCCAATCAGAACTCTGGTTTCTTGTAAAGACAAGTCCCTCTGAATCATATCGTCCATTCAACCCAGAATTAAAATGATACTGGTAATACCTTTTGTAAGACAGCCCAATCACTGAGTCAGCCTGTAGGCTGAGGGTTTTCCGTCCAACCATAGCCAATTTGATTGTAATAAGCAGCTCACTGAGGTCTCCTGCTGTTAAATAAGGTGCATGTTATGAAGGAGTGAAAGACTACTAAGGTTTACTTTAAGCGAGAAGGGGAACTCCACAGCAGCTTAGGCTAAAAATCTAAGACAGAAGACTGGTCAAACACAGACTGTGACAAACTGGTTCTTTTATCAAATATACATAACAAAAAAAAAAAAAGAGAAGTAGTAATTTCAATATGCAAAAGATTAGCCACACATAGGAGAAATTTACAAAACTAAGACCAAAATTTCTGTACAGCAAACAGCCTTCACTTTAAGGCCAATCAACATTAGTGTCAGTAAGCCTTTGACGTGGGATGCATTCGGGACAGGGGAGAGGAGTGGTTGTATCCTTGCTCAGAGGGCCGGTGTTTCCCTCTATCTGGAGCGCTAGCTGTTTACCCCATGCTAAGGTCACTGATTTAAGACCAGGTACCATTTTATCTGGAAAATGCAAGAGCCTCTAATCTCCTCATCAGGTCTGAGTTGACACAGCCCAGTGCTCAGGGAAATGGACTCTCCCAAAACATGGAAACCTCGGCCACATGGTCAGGAAGAGTACTATTTTAGAGCCTGAGCTCAGAGTTTTGTTCGAGCAGAAGGCTGCGAGTTTAAGAGGCAATAGCAGGGATTGAAAAGGTAGTCAGGACCACCAATTCAGCACTGAAAATAGCTTTTCCCCTCAGTGTAGCACTAGGCCATTCAAAGTTGACAGATCTTGGTACTGTATTTTCCTTACTGTCCATGCTGTGCCACAGCATCTAATGGTAATCGCCCTAAGCAATTCATTAGCCTTTCTATCTGTGCCATAAAAGAGATCTAATACTAATGCAGTTATCCAACGAGTCAAGTTTTCCTCAGTGCTGTAACAGAATCATGAATGCACCAGAGCAAAAGCACATCATTCACCTCACTCTCCCTTCTGTACCAGGGCATCCAAATTAAACGCAGTACTAGTCCTCCCACAGTCTGAGAAGCAGGAGAATTGGAGATTACCTCTGATTAATGCTAAACTCTGCATGAACTCATTTCTCCCAGGAATAAAATAGCCTATTTTTCCTCTCCATTGAGCCAATGGCAGGAAAAGAAAAAAAAAAAAAGAAAAAAAAAAAAATCTCATTTCCGAGTTACTCAGGCCGTTCCGGGGTTTGCTTTACTGATCAGCAGCATGTCGAAGCCGCCGCTCGCAGCCAACCATCAGCAGGCAAGGCACCTTTCCCCAGAGCCCGTTTCACAGATTTCACAGATCATTACGTTGATTAACGCATTTCACTCGGAGGTAACCCAGCTCTGAGGACTAATTAATCCAATTCAATTAAATGTGAACGCGATGACATGACTTGGTTGATTAGAAAATTGTTTGGTGGAACAGACACATCTGCAGAAGTCTCCCCGGGATCGGCAAGTCACAGCTCTAGCGGTCGAACACTGCCTCTTTAGTGCAGAGCCACTCGGTTCACACGATGCCCCAGGGAACTCAAGCCAGATTTTCTGCATCCCAGAGGGCACAAAGGTAGGTTTAAAACCACCATGAAGGTTAGCTTTAACACCAATATCTTCGCCTGCACTCTCTCACCCCCACCCCCCCCCCCCCCCCCGCCAGCCTACACACACACACACACACACACACACACACATACACACATACACACACACACACACACACGTACGTGCGCGCAAACACAAAACTATTCAGCAATTTTGCTGAGGCAGCAGCAACAATTACATCATTCTAAACGCCCATTGTAACCCCATCCCCCCTCAACATAGTGGGGGAAGGAATTATGGTTTTGTTCAACAGCTTTTGTGCTGCATAATACCTTTCCTTTTGAAGAACTAACATATTCCAGTACTTTCCAAGGACTTGTCAACAGTGCCATTCCTACATGGCCTTTCTGAATTACCCATGGCTCATGGATTCAAGTGAATCTGAAACCCAGAAGGACAAGAGGCAAAAGCTTCTCCGTCAATTATCTCCCCAAAATAAAGGGCAGTATCCCTACACCAACTATCAACACAGCAGGGGCTGGCTATGTAGACACATTAGCCTAGGATCAACCAGACACATGCACACAAACACTCATGCATGCCTGGTCCCCTATTCCAACCTGAACAAATTTTCAGTTCATACCACAAGCAGAAACTTGGGCAGACAAGCCACTTACACACTGAGCCCATCAGGGATACGGACAGGGAGATGGGGAGAGAAACAAAAGGAAAGTAGGGAAGAGAGCAAGATAAAGAGGGAGAGAGATTTGGAGATACAAAGAGAGATGTGGAAAGAGTACAGGACTGTGAGAGAAAGAAAGAGATGGGGATAAAAGGGTAAGATAGAGATGAACAGAAAAAAAAATCAATGGGTAGAGACTGATTAAGAGAGATAGGAAGTGAGACTAGAAGAGAGGGAGAGATGGGGAGAAAGCTATAAAAAGGGAGAGCAATGAAGAGAGGAGGGAGAGATGGGTAGAGAGGGACATAGAAAGTGAAGTAAAAGGAGAGGGGAATGAGAGGGAATGAGAGATGAAGAAAGAAGTAGGGAAAGATGTGCAGAGACAGAGATGGAGAGAGCAGCAAGAAGAGATGGAGAGAGAGGGGGAGTGAAAGTGAAGGGGAGAGGAAGAGGGAAGATTGCGTGGAAGAGAAATGGACTGCTGCACAGGCCTGCGGTACAGCAGGAGGACTGGCTCCAGACGGCCCTGCTGTAGAGCGGCAAGTGAAGCTAATCTCCAGTCTGAACTGCAGCCTGCACAGCCCTGCGGGTCCCTGAGCACACACCTGTGCTGCTTACGCTACACTGCGCCGAGTCACGAGGAGGAGGGGGAGCTGGAGAGCCGCTGACAGGAGCTACAGAGCCCCCCCGCTCAGCCGCTAACGCTCCCAGAGAGGAAACAATTCACATTTCACTAATGCGAGGACAGAGCAGAGAGTCGTACCGGCTGGGTCTACAGCAATAACTGCAGCCACATTCTCTTTCAAACAGTGTTGTTTATAACAGATTTTAAATATTCCCAGAGATAGGGGAACAAACATGACTTACATAATACGATATTGACATTATTTAGCAGATATTCTGGTGTGAAGTGACTCCCTCTTGATCAGACTAAGCAGGGGCCAATGGCCACCGACATCAATGTGGGGTAAAGGGCCTCACTGAAGGGTTCAGCAGCTGTAATCATATGGTGATCCAATCATATGGTGGCTGCACGAGAGCTTCAACAATCAACACTCTGACTAGTCAAACCCTTTACCATACAAAAGGTGCTGTTCACATTTCTACAGATGGTTAATTTGCTCAGTCACTAAAATGTGAGGGCAATGGGTTCACAGACTAATTCAACACAATAAATCACAGTAATATCTGCTTAGATCATTAAATCATCCCCACTGAATCACCGGCCAATTGTTTAGTTAAAGTCCTCATTGGAAGGGGGGGGGTCCGGGACTGATTCGGATTCCAGAGCCACATTTCAGGATCCCTGCCATATGCCATCGCCCCGCAGCAACACAACAACCGGGGGACCCACAGCTGTGGACAACAAGCCCTCTCCCTGGTGATTTAACAGGGCTCAATCGCTGAATAGGTCTGTGACCATCATCTACATCCATTCCGACCGCCAGGCCGGAGGGGAAAGAAAGCAAGCGCCTGCCAGGGTCGTCACTGCCCCACCCGACTGGAGTAAGGCATTAAATCTTATTAAGTGTGTTTGTGCATGTGGAGGATTAGAGTCTGGTGTACTTTCTGATGCAGCCTCAGGCGTTCAGATGTGTGGCCGAGGCGCTCCTTCAGAATTACTGTGAGGACACAGGCTCCCCACCCTTATCTCATGCTCCCTTTTCCAGAATTTTCCCAGAAGTTAATGTTCTGTAACACTTCCTTTTAAAGTATCAGCAGCAATTTTATCATCAATTAAAAACATCTTTCATCACATAATTGTGATCTTACACCTAAGTGGGTGTTGAGAGACCATCGACATTCAGTTGGATACAGGCGGTTGGCACAAGATCATAACTGACTACATTCTAGCAGCACGAATCACATTTTAGTCTTTCCCACTTGCAGAAAAAACATGAACTCATGAAAGCGATGCGTTACGTCAAACGTCTGGAGTCCACATGGGACTAAAACTGCAAAGCGAATTCATTATCTGCAGCTTGATAGAGAGCTCTTCCTCCCAGTATCGATTCGCGGTCGAGTAAACTCCATTCCTCGGCCCTCGGCAGGAATCCAATGATTTTTGCGGCGGCTCTGTGCTCAATTTGGGCGGAGATCGTGCACAGTGTTTACCGAGGGGGCGGGAGGGGGGGGGACAGGCCCAATAGCTGGCTCTAGTTAGGTTAAGGGGGCCCAGAGGGAAAGGAGGGAGGATGGGACAGGAGAGGACCGAAAAGGCTAGTCGAGAGCTGACAGCAGCCGGCTATTACAGCCACGCATTCAGGAGCTAATGGGCAGCGTTGGCTTATCAGCAGTCCCTATTAGCGCTGCCTGAGATGAACCCGCGATGCGGCGGCCGCAGAGACAGTGATGAAGCGGGCCCTGGGGACCGCTGAAGGAGAAATCGCTCACGGAGACTAATCCTCTCTTGGGTATGACCTTGCCATTGCGTGGGTGGGATGAGGTCTCCCCCATTAAAGCCTCGCTCGCTCGCTTCGCTATACGTGCACCCTTGCCGGCCCAGCTGCTTTCCTCCCAGTGAATTTTTGCAAGGAAATGTTAGACAGCTGGGGACCGACATCACTGACAGCCGGGTCGTACACAGACCCCGCAGATGAGGATTCTCTCTCTCTCAATCCAACAGTCTCTCACCGCCTCCCTCTTCCACTGTATTATTTATAGCCGAGTGCTGTCATTTTCATGGTGTAAAATTATTCACACTGTAAACAGGGAAGTGTATATGGCACGCATGCAGTTATCCAAATGCGTATGCTCAGTAAACGCCAATGCATCCCTGGTGACAGTTTATCAGTAGGGCCAAAAGAGGCATTCTCAGTGCGTTGACATGCACAGTAAAGTCGAGCTATGGTAATACTTACTGTCCTTGCCCCAGTATACATGCGCAGGAGGAAATTCAATTTATTGACCAAAGCATATTCGTCTCCGCTACGATAGGTGGCGATATGCCCCCTTTCAGCTTGTTCGTGTTGCATCTTTTTCTGGTTGACCCATTATATCACAGATCAAACATATGTCAAACAAGTTATTTGGCAGCTAAATAGTAGCATGCTGCATGGGCATTGACTGTATAAGGTTGGGTGGCAAGAACATGGACAGCTTCACAGCTCTGTGCGTGTAATATCGGCTGTACGCTACGCTTTTAGCACAGTTGAGATGCACGCTATCCCTGGTGCGTATGGAGTTAGCCGAAGCTAGGCTAAAATGCCGCTATGCTCTACTTTGTGCCTTTCTACTACCCTAGAGTGCGTTTCTCAGAAGCGTAGCTGCTAGCAACTAACATAGTTTGTCCATTCATAATCTGTGGTTCCAACTTTCAACAACAAAACCCAAAACCAGTGAAGTTGGCAAGTTATGTAAGTCGTAGATAAAAACAGAATACAATGATTTGCAAATCCTTTTCAACTTATATTCAATTGAATACACAGCGAAGACAAGATGTTTCATGTTCAAACTGAGAAACTTTATAAATTTTTTTTGCAAACAATCATAAACTTAGAATTTAAAGGCAGCAACACATTGCAAAAAAGTTGGCACAGGGGCCTTTTTACCACTGTGTTACATCGTCTTTCCTTTTAACGACACTCAGGAAACGTTTGGGAACTGAGGAGACCAATTTTTGAAGCTTTTCAGGTGGAACTCTTTCCCATTCATGCTTGATGTACAGCTTTAGTTGTTCAACAGTCCGGGGTCTCCGTTGTCACATTTTACGCTTCATAATGCACCACACATTTTTAATGGGAGACAGGTCTGGACTACAGGCAGGCCAGTCTAGTACCCGCACTCTTTTACTACAGAGCCATGCTGTTGTAACACGTGCAGAATGTGGCTTGGCATTGCCTTGCTGAAATAAGCAGGGGCGTCCATGAAAAAGACGTTGCTTGGATGGCAACATATGTTGCTCTAAAACCTGTATGTACCATTCAGCATTAATGGTGCCTTTACATATGTGTAAGTTGCCCATGCCTTGGGCACTATTACACCCCCATATCATCACAGATGCTGGCTTTTGAACTTTGCGCCTATAACAGTCCGGATGGTTCTTCTTCTCTTTGGTCCGGAGGACACAACGTCCACAGTTTCCAAAAACAATTTGAAATGTGGACTCGTCAGACCTCAGAACACTTTTCCACTTTGCATCAGTCCATCTTAGATGAGCTTGGGCCCAGCGAAGCCGGCGGCGTTTCTGGGTGCTGTTGATAAATGGCTTAGTGGTTAGTGGTTTTCTGAAGTGTTCCTGAGCCCATGTGGTGATGTCCTTTACACACTGATGTCGGTTTTTGATGCAGTACCGCCTGAGGGATCGAAGGTCACGGGCATTCAATGTTGGTTTTCGGCCTTGTCGCTTACGTGCAGTGATTTCTCCAGATTCTCTGAACCTTTTGACGATATTACGGACCATAGATTATGAAATCCCTACATTTCTTGCAATAGCTCTTTGAAGAATGTTGTTTTTAAACTGTTCGACAATCAGCTCACGCATATGTTCAGTAAGTGGTGACCCTCGCCCCATCCTTGTTTGTGAATGACTGAGCATTTCAGGGAAGCTGCTTTTATACCCAATCATGGCACTCACCTGCTCCCAATTAGCCCGTTCACCTGTGGGATGTTCCAAATAAGTGTTTGATGAGCATTCCTCAACTCTCTCAGTCTTTTTTGCCACTTGTGCCAGCTTTTTTGAAACATGCTGCAGGCATCAAATGAGCTAATATTTGCAAAAAATTACAAAGTTTACCTGTTCGAACATTAAGTAACTTGTCTTTGCAGTGTATTCAATTGAATATAGGTTGAAAATGATTTGCAAGTCATTGTATTCTGTTTTTATTTACGATTTATACAACGTGCCAACTTCACTGGTTTTGGGTTTTATATGCAAGTTAGCATCTGTGCTTTCGGGAAATGCACTCCTGGGCTTCCTGTGCATGTTGGATGCGGGTCAGGAATAATGACTAGTGGGAGAGAGTAATTTTCCCAATGGCAATGGTAAGGAAAATTTCTAGATGAGGAGCAAGTCATTCAATGAATCATGCAGATTAATGGTAGAAGTTATGAGACCCTTGCAGACGAGGATTGCTACTGCTCAGTACAAGCTAGTAAGTCAGAGCTCAGAGTTGTTGCTAAGCAGTTTGGCGTTTACATATCCACAAGTCTTCCGGGTCAAAGCCCTATACAAAGAATGTGGAGCATGCTCAAAGCACAGAGTCTAGTTCGGTTCAATTGAAGTGCATACATGGAGGAATAATGCGACTACTAACCGCATTATCTAGGTGTGTTAGTCGGACTATGAGAAATTTGACTTAGCACAATTCCAGTCAGACTAACATGTTTACATGCATTTTAGAGGTCCGGTTATAGTCGAACTAATCCAATAATTCGATTTTTTTCTAACGTCATGTAAACGCATTGACTGTCAGTCCCCACTTTTCTATTAGGTTTAGGAGCAAGGCCTTTGCAAGCACAAAGATTATGAAAAGGGTTAAACAAGCAGATGACTGGAGGGATCAGGACCACATAAAAACATCATAATGTAGCCTAATGTTCCCTAGCTGGGCCACTTAAGTTACCTTTTTCCTTATTATATGATACAATATGTCCAATGTCATCCATTTTTACATGTAATCGAAGTGCCAAATCCTTTGAACTGAAGGCAACCTCTGCACATATGCAGAAGAAATGTTCTCTCTGTTACAAATGAACTACCAAAATCAAGGTCCACTGTGGACACTATTAAGGTTTCCAAGAGGCAAAACAAATGGGCTTCATAAGTCAAGTGACTGAAATAGTGTGGAAACCAATGATTTGTCATGTAGTCTTTCAGACTGCCAGAGGTCGCATGTACCATTCCGGGCCAACACATCAGCTGCCAGGATCAGTATTGGAGGGAACATGTCCTGCTGCACAAAAAAGCCAAGTGTTTTTTTTTCCCCCCCCCAAAGAGACCTTATGGTAGCTGCAGCCGAAACCAAGAGTACACACATTACCCTACACGACACACGGGGAGCCAGCTGGGAACTCAGCAGGCCAAACAATGAGTTCTTTAAGAGGGGAACACTTGCTGGCCACTGCCTGCCCCTCCAACCCTCCCTACTCGTCAGGGACGGGTTGTGCAGTTTCGGTGGGGGGTTGGGGGGTGGGGTGTGGGCTGGAGCGTGCATTCCGACACACAAAGCAGCCAGGCGGAGGGTTTAAAGAGTAATAACCGGCAGGTTCCCAAGGCTCATTTTTCTTTCAAGAGTGAGAGTAAGAGGAGCGGCCGAAGGAATGCGGGTCACAGTGGAGAGCCTCGCAGCGGACGCGTCGCCACTCTACGAGCAAGCTGCCGTTTCCACGGAGACACAAGCACAGCAACCCTTAAACACACAGCGTGGTGGGAGCAACTGACGGGCATTAAAGCAAGGAAATGACCAACCTGAGACAAAGTTGACCGATAAACACGGAGCAGGACAAGTTTCTTAGGAGGACAGCTTTCCAGCTAATGTGAAAACCCTCACAAATGCAGCTGCCACTTAAAGCCAATCTCATCACATTGACTAAACATTCCAGTAATGTATGAAGGTCATTTTGTGTGAGCTGGAATGCAAAGGGAGATCGATATTGATACTCCATACAGTGTGAAATTAGAAGGCACTCAGGCCCACAAATACCCTGCTGAGCAACGGTTATGAAATGTAATTCCACTTGAGTCGCAAAGACATAACGTTATCATCACAGCCCCTGGTGACCTTGAGCCAGAAATCATTATCAAGCCCCCGCTAAATTACTGTACACTCACTGCCCGCTCATTAGTCAGGAGACCGTGAGACAGCTGCTCTCATTCATCGATGGCGGGCCTTCTCTGACACAGCCGAAGCCTCACACCGGGTGGTCTATACAGCAGCTAAACCACCATTATATGATAAAAACAGCCATTTTTCGGGAGGGAACTTTCATTGTCCTGCTGGAAAAATGAGCCATTCCTTCCATTGGAAAACGGAGCTCGGTGCAGTATACCAACAGTCCAGTCCTGCCCACCTGCCACAGCCAATAGAACGAGGAGCTGCCACAGTCTCACTGAATAACCATGTAACCATTAACGAACCTTTATCCGATATTCAAAAGGCCACACTGTATTGGAGTTGCCAGTTTCCCCCTTTTTTTCAACCAGTCTATTTTCAAGATCCAAGCGCCCAGATTGCTTTGGCAAAGCCACACCACATCTGCCATACAAGTGAAGATTTTTGAATATGAATGGAGCTCGGGGAGCACATAAGCGTGTGAGGAGGCCACAAGTGGAAAGCTTCACAACCTCCCCCTCCCCTACCGCAACATCCTCCGCCTCCCCAATACTCCCCAAAGCAGTTCGCTCATATTAATGAGGGAGCATGCTCATCTCTTCTTGCACAGGGGCAAAGCAAAGGGCTTTTCCTCAGTGTGCCATAAATATGCTCATTGAAACAGGCACCAATGCATGTACATGTCCGTGCACACACACAAGTGCTGAGAGTGAATGCTTGTGTGTGATTCGAGCATGTGCGCACACCCAAACACACAAGCAAAAGCACACACAGACAGCAAAATGTGAGATTCGTGCATGCACTTTCGCACACACCTACAAAATGAGTAACAATCAGAGCTTGCAGGTCACAGTGTAATTCTAGAGATCACCACTTACCAAACCTGCACAGTGTGATTAAAGGAACTATATTTAAACTCCTTAAATGTTTATAAAAGATTCAGAGACCCCACCCACACCTCTACTTCCCATCTGTCTGCACTGCTTTTAAAGACTGTGTAAACACTCTCCAGGAGCCTCACCAGAGCAGAGGAATTACAGGAGAACAGGGATATGGCTGGACACCGTGTGTGGCACCTCGAGCCTGATGCACGGCAGAATGTCACACACATCACACACATCGATTCTGGCTTGGGGCCTTTCTGTGTGGAGTTTGCATGTTCTCCCCATATTCGCGTGGGTTTCCTCCGGGTAGTCCGGTTTCCCCCACCCACAAAAACACGCATCATAGGAACACTCCTACTGATACCTCTGAACAAGGAACTGGCTTTAGAACTGGAGTTGGTCCCCGGGCGCTGCTCTATGGCTGCCCACTGCTCCCAACAATAGGATGGGTTAAATGCAGAGGACAAATTACCCCACGGGGTTCAATAAAAATGTATCTGTATCCATCTACTTATACGGCATTTTAAGGACTCCTCTGAATGAGCAGTGTAGATTACCATGAGGCCAGGCCCAATACATACCTGGCTGTCCACTGGTACAGCTGCGGATGTGAGCAGCTACCTGGCGGCAGTGATCCTGATGGATGTTCACCCCCTACATTCTGCCAGTGCCCTTCGCTGTGCACAGTGCGCGTTCCAGCTCCAAGGTAGGTTTGTGTCTGTGTGCGCGCGCGCGCGCGCGCATGTGCGCGTGTGTGTGCGCGTAAATGAGAGACAGGCTGGGACAAGACTGATGCTAAATGCGTTATCAACGGGTAACAGCCTCTCCCAGAAATGGTCTGTGGCCACCTACTCTGATGACTAGCAGTCTCTCAAAAAGAAATTCGATTTCTAAGGTTTTTCCATTTCAAACTGATCTCATTCAAATGGGAAAAAAGCTTTCCCAGCCAAACTCAGACAAGCAGCCTTCGGAAAACAGCAGGCGCGAGATGGCGATACTCGCTTGTAAAGTATGGAGTCAGCATTTCACCAGGGGCTCGGACCGGAGGGACCCCTGCGGAGGACAGGCTGTCAGATAGGCCATTATTAAAGAGTGGCAGCTCACTCCAGTCCAGACCCTGATCCATCGAAGAGGCATGTCAGTAGGGATGGGAGAAGTCTCCGAGGGCCCAGTCGTTATTAAAACTCAGTGAGGGGCGTGGGCTGCCGTCAGCATTATCCACTCTCCCGGACGAGCCCCCAGTGTGAACCCTTGCTAAACCCTCTCGGCCACAGGAGGACGTTGTGCCCCTAACTCTCCTCAGGCCTCTGTTCTTCCACGCTGAAGGGGAATTGCAATCAATCAGGTCCTCATTTTGCGACGACCAGCCCCGCCTTACCTCACCACGACCAGTCAGGGAAGTACGACTTCCTCAAAGCTCAAGCCAGAGGCAAAAAAATGTTCAAAATATTCCCATAATGATAATTATATTTTTTATTTTAACACTGCTGCAACGTTGCATTGTGTTTCTTGGCAATGGTTAAAATCTAATGCAGAAACACACAGTAGCTTGAGCTGATTTGGGTCTCACAAGAAGCAGGTGAGAATAATGGATGGAAGGTTCCAACATACGGTTTCAATTCGTGGCCTGCTGGAATTCAGGGCTGATCGTATGATGACAGATGGCCAGTTCTGCCTTGATTTCAGTAGTGTGTAACCATGTACACTAAGCAAGCCACTGATCTCAGCTAGCATTTCACTGGGCTTCCGATCCTGTAGTCGGTAGTTTATTTGGGAGTGGGGTAATTGGGCGAGTGAGCAGGTGGCGAGCTTGAAGGGAGTTGGGGAGGAGAAGGGGGCGGGAAGGTAAGGGCCCAGAGTCTGGAAGCAGTTTGGCAAAATGGGAGGAAATTTCACCTGACCTTCTAATCGCTTGCAGGAAACCTCAATTTCCACTCAGGCCCATTGAACAATGTAGTACAGGAAGGACAGCAACCCACTCCTCTCTGCCCACACTACTGTGCCCACCCTCCTGAGGCTATTCCCCTGCAGAGGTCATGAAAATATATACATTACTCACGACCGCTAAACCTGAATTGGGTTATACGCAACTCCGCAACTCACTGGCCAAGATGGACACACAGTAAGCACTTAGAAAAATAAACTATAATGCATTCATAAACACTCCAATTCGCAGACCTCCACAGGCATCTCAAGACCACCAAGGCACCCGAAATTGGGACGCCAAACACGGTGTGTCCAAGAAAAATATGGTTTCAGCTGTAAAGGCCGAGAAACCAGGCAGGAACACCAATACCCCACCTATCTTCTTGGTGAATAATAACCATTCCAGGATGTACCGCATTATCAGATATAGATCACTCGACATCGCACACCATACAAACAACTGCTAGTCAGAGTTCTCGGAGGGTTCATGTTCTGGTCAACGACCAAGAGGGTATTTCTAGGCGATGGAAGGCAGTAAAACTTACCAGTGTCCAAATAGAATTTGGCAGCCACCATAAATCTAGTTTAAACAACGAGGGGGATAAAATACGCAAAAATGAGGGTTCGTATTTTTTGATGCACAACTGCTTTCATTGTGATTAATTATTCAAGAATTTACAACCCTAGATACTTTACAGTAATAAATTCTTGTGAAATACAGTACATTTAATGAGTGTTCATTTTGAAAAATTAATGAAATCAATGTGTTGATACATCAAATAATGTGTTACTGTATTTTTTCCCTCCAAACGTAACACGTGAAAGATACTTCACGCATCACTGAATTTAGTTTGAATTTAACATACTGTCCCAATTTTTCTGATTCGGTGTTGTCATTTCCAGACAGACTACCTCACCAGCTTGCGCATACCCACACAGTTGAGCAGTATTGCAACTGATTTTGTACGATTGCAAGTAATGCATGAAAATGACGGTGAAAGACATCGTCCGGTTGGGTCTAGGCAAATTCTGACCATACTTTAGCCCACAGCAACAAAGCATTGTGCCCCGTCGTGGAAGATTTTGCGTAAAAGTGCCATCTGTCGCGTAAGGACCGGCTGTTCCACGTTTCCCAGCCCCGAGAAAATAACAGAAATTGCGATCGTGCCTCAGACTCAGTTACAGGAATGAACAATAAGGCCCTCAAACACTGCATCACCTGAGCAGGAAGAGAGGAGTCAAATTACCACAGGTGACCATTTACACCCATGAGCCAATAGCCAACAAGACCTCCACCCAGACCGAGCAGTACACACTCAGCCATGAAACCCAACACTGGGCAAGAAACAAGACCCCAGAACGAATTTGCAGAACCTCTCATCCTCCGTTACCACGAGAGCCACTGTACTCGCACATGGCACATAAATGTCCATCCATCAGCTTCTCGACCTGACCTGGCTTGAGAGCAGTTTGTTTTTGACTCTGGCTGGATCAGATCTTCTCATTCCCAGAGCTTGCAGCAGCGAAGAGATGCTGCCCTCATTTAGTGCACCACTCAGATCGAGCAAGAGCTGTGCCACTGCCCCGAGGAAACTCTGCATTTCCAACCACAGACTCTCACGGCAAATCCGGTCCGACTCGTTTGTCTTTCCGACGAAAAGGACTGTGGGGGCTGGGATTTTTCGCACTGATTTTTTCGGCGAGGAAGACACTGAATGACTGTTGCGTCGCAGGGGGGCGGGGCTTCAGGTTGACAGCCGCCAGAGGTGATGATGAGGGATGACTATGCTGCGGAAGTTCCGCTTTTTTTTGAACCCTTTGAACTGCTGGAAGCTTCGTACGCACTGCAAGGTGATCGCTCTAGTCTAATCTGCAGCCAGCAGACAATCATATTCACAACGTACCTGCCAAATTGCACTGCACAACAATGATTTCGTTGTAGGAGAACTTGCACCCAAAATCTGACGATTGTCAAACGGAAAAACAATTCAAGAGCATTTCCACCAATTGGGACCCGAGAAGGCACACCAAAATCTTTCACATTTAAAGTACACAGCATGTACTCTATGAGGAAAATAATGCTGGTGAGGAGCCATAAATAGGCGCCTACTGTTTCGGAGCACAAGAAAACACTGACAATGTAATTATACTAAGATTCATCATTGCATAGTTCCAGCAAATAAACTGAATTAAGTTTCATTTATGCCCAGATAGCTGGGAGGCGCGCACCAGTATCATGAACTAGACACTCACTGCGTAGGATTTTCTCGCAAGATAAAGGATGAAGAGATTGGGTGAGTCTGAGAAAGTGTTCCATCGATCCAGCCAGCAGAGGTGTTGTGCTGGAAGACAAACTAGGAACATCTGGTAAAATTCATGTCGACAAGGAGAGGCCAGGGAAGACCAATTTGCAAAAAAAAATGTATATAAAAATCTAAAGCTAAAGTCCGGTTGCACGCAACTGCATAGCCCCCCCCGAATGCCCCCTTGTTACCTGAACGTTCACAAGTGATACACTGAAACAGGCACATTTTCAGCATCATATTGTCCTTTATTTGACCAATTCGGTTGTCATGGCGACCAAAATCGATAGCTTTTATGACCTGACTGTAACCTATACCCACACTAAATGTCATTGGAATCGGTTGAAATTTGTGGCCTGTACAGCATCTACAAGAAAATCTCTATGGACGCGTCAGCGGCAAAGACGACGAAGACCACGAATCCATAGTAGCCGTCCGACTTCATCCGGGAGCTGCAATAAATGGCAGTATGGTCCACGCAGCATAAGAATAATACACGGACAGAGGAGGAGAGAGAGAGCACGTGATCTAGAGCTTGGTCAAATTGATTGGTGTCTGCATCATTCATGAAAAATGGCAACTTATCAACGGTCTCAGAGGGCCTCCATCCCAGAGCAGCGCATCATTCACATAGTGTGGGACAGAGAAGAGGATCATTAAGTTTCAGAAAGTCAATATCTCTTAGCAGCCCTGGGCCAGAGAAACCCACAGCGCGGGGATGCGCCTTCGTACGCCCCTGTGCGTGAGTGGATCTGCAGCAATGTGCGTCTTCGTCCGCCAATGTTGCGTCGAGGAAGGGGGGGGGGGGGTCGAGTGGAAACTACCGGATTATTCCACCACTCCAGTCCAAGCTCTCGAGTCATAACTCCACTACAACTGCTCACCGAAGAGGGTTCTCATTACAGAAAACATGCCTGGACAAAATACACCTGTGGCTTATTCCATCAGCTCTGGCCTTGCTGACCGCTCTCAGGTGCTCGTACGCAGCAGACGCACAGCTTATTGTGCAGGAGCAATCGCAGGAGAGCATGAAACCTTGAGCCTGCTCACTTAATTATTCATCCTGACGCTGGCCCCCATCCTGCTCTCAAACCGCACAGTGTCCCAACTGCTACATGCAGCCACTTACACTCCCACCATGAAGACCAAGACTATTTTTCCTCATTGTTCTTCTCCCCCCCCCATAGTAGTACATAGTAGCCAACACTTATAAATGGTTCTCCAAAATAATGTTTTATATGTAAGAATATTTATATGATACAAATCAAGAAAAAAAAATGTTCATATTCCCTTGCATAAAAAGGCACAACTACATCCCCCAGAGATCATGCATACCAAGTTTCAAGACAATATTTTGGATTTTTTCCAAGTTCTACTCCAGAAAAAACCTTCCCCTTACCAGTTGCGTGTGAGTCCAAGTCCTAATCTGTTTCCATGATAACTCCATGATATTAAAAAGCACAATTACATCCCCAGGGGAACACACACGCCAAGTTAACATAATATTGTTGATACTTCCTGAGTTCTGCTCCGGAAATATAGCCTACCCCTTTCACATTACATGAGACACTCAGTCCCAATTTGTTTCCAAGGTAACCAGAGGGAGAAAAACAGAAAAAAAATAAATAAATAATAAAAAAAATAAACCGTCAAACTCTCTCGTAGGCCTACCAAAAGGCATAACTACATCCCCTCGAGAGCATTCATGCCAAGTTTCACAGCAATAACTTTCATACTTTCAAAGTTCGGCTCCGGAAACAAAGTCGACTACAGATCCGTATGCGCGCATGCAAGCACAGACGGATGAAGCCCGTTTCAATATCCCCGCCAACTGCGTTGTGGCAGGGATTTAAAAAAAAAAAAAAAAAACCCATCATAGGCAAAGCAATGCATGCATAACACGGGTTTGAAATGTAATGTGTACGTATGTACGTGCATGCACGCGCATGTTTGTGTGTGCGTGCCCATGCGTGCGTTTTTTTACACTTTAAACTGGTTCAATAACTTCGCTGCAGCAGTTCAGAGAACATAAGGCTTGTTTCAATTTCCTATTGTTTGGGGGACGCCTCACACGAAGGGATTTATTTGGCAGCCAGTTAGATTGATGCTGCTGTCCATTAAAGGCAGTAAAGATGTTAAGCGGCGCGCCGAGGAATGCGCCGTGGCTGCCTGTCTGTTGACCTCAGGCTGGATCACTCGTGGGGGGGACGGCTCCTAATCCAAGAGTGACTAAGCAGTAATAATATATGCCATGCCTGGTGCTCATATAACACTGACAGGACGCAGACAGCACGGCTGGCCTCAGAGAGCAGGAAGAGACGGAGAGAACAGGCTGCAACACTCAGAAATGCGCTGGCAGAGAAACAGGCAGGATACTGAGAGATGGCTCCATTTGCTCGGGAGAAAGTGCCAGACTGGTAAAAAGCACAGCTTTCTCTGCCCACTGGCCAGAGCAGACATGCAACAATGTTGCGCGAGGTCAGTCGCTACATCGTAAGGATGAAATAGCTCAGCATGACTTTCCACAATCTGAGGCAAAAAAAAAGAAAGAATTCATGCGCACACACGTACTCATGCGCACACACTCACAATCACGAACATCTTCACTCACTCACTCACTCACTCACTCACTCGAACATAGACACATAGGCGTAGACACATGCACACAAATGCTCTCTTTCACTCTCTCCCTCACACAAACACACACACCTACCCACACATACACACACACCTACCCACACACAAACACAAACTCACGCACAGACGCTCAATTCCTCCCGCTGCAAGGTTCGCAGAGCTGCATGAACAGCATTCTTCAGTGACTCTGAACATAATAAATACTACAGCCTGGCTCTGACCTTTGTCAGGGGGAACATATAACTTGAGTGCTGCATGCAGGAGGGTCAATACGTTGAGCCTGAACTATGCGACCCTAGGGCGCAGCAGGGCAGGAATTCGATAGCTGGCAGACTCGTTTTTCCTGACTGAGAGCTCCCCTGCTGGCTACTCGTCCGTTAGCCACAGGTACCGGCCCTCCAATCCACCAAAGTTTCTTAAGGGAGTCAGTTCCTCTCCTGTAGTTTAGACAACAGACAGGAACATTTACCATGTAAGCTAGACTTGATGGCTAGGAATAGCTCATGCTTAATGCAAATTGCATCTCATTTGGCTTACGTTCAGCAGTTGCTCCAAATCTTCAGTACACAGGTATTGCACATAACTTTGAGTAAGAGCTTAAACCAAATAAATACAACATAATGGGTTACTCACTAAAACTGGGTGAGCGCTACCCGCTCGCCACGTCGCCATTGGCGAGGTGGTGTGGCATGTGGCGACCGAAAATTGCCCTCATAGCGCCACGTTGGCGAAAGCCTAATGGAGAGAGTGGCGAAGTAATAACCTCATGTTTTACTGCAGGGCTGCCCGATGCTTACATCAAGTCCAATCGGACACTCGCCACCAGCACTCGCTATCATATTTGGTTTATACTTGGTTCATACTTAATTATCATACATCAGCCATAAATTATCTTTATACCATTCATTCCGATCGCACTGATTGGCTGACGATTCATCATTCCATTCGGGACTTTTCACTATATTAAAAGATTGATCACCTCAATGTTTTTTGAAACTGTGGACGTCGTGTCCTCCGGACCAAAGAGGAAAAGAACCATCCGGACTGTTATAGGCACAAAGTTCAAAAGCCAGCATCTGTGATGGTATGGGGGTGTATCAGTGCCCAAAGCCATGGGCAACTTATACATATGTGAAGGCACCATTAATGCTGAAAGGAACATACAGGTTTTGGAGCAACATATGTGCCATCCAAGCAACGTCTTTTTCCATGGACGCCCCTGCTTATTTCAGCAAGACAATGCCAAGCCACATTCTGCACGTGTTACAACAGCATGGCTCCGTAGTAAAAGAGTGCGGGTACTAGACTGGCCTGCCTGTAGTCCAGACCTGTCTCCCATTGAAAATGTGTGGCGCATTATGAAGCGTAAAATACGACAACGGAGACCCCGGACTGTTGAACAACTTAAGCTGTACATCAAGCAAGAATGGGAAAGAGTTCCACCTGAAAAGCTTCAAAAATTGGTCTCCTCAGTTCCCAAACGTTTACTGAGTGTCGTTAAAAGGAAAGGCGATGTAACACAGTGGTAAAAAGGCGCCTGTGCCAACTTTTTTGCAATGTGTTGCTGCCTTTAAATTCTAAGTTAATGATTATTTGCAAAAATAAATAAAGTTTCTCAGTTTGAACATTAAACATCTTGTCTTTGCAGTGTATTCAATTGAATATAAGTTGAAAAGGATTTGCAAATCATTGTATTCTGTTTTTATCTATGATTTACATAACGTGCCAACTTCACTGGTTTTGGGTTTTGTATTTCAATTACAAATTAAAAATTTTACACATAAGTAAGATTTTGGACAATTCACTATTTATAGATAGGCCACCAGGGGTCAAAAACTAAAAAAAAAAAAAAAAAAAAAAAAAAAAATCATTGTTCCACAATAACTTCAATAATATTTCAATTACAAATTTCAAGTTTTGCACGTAAGTAAGTATCATAAAGAGGAAGAACTGATTCGATTTTGGATGATTTCCAATTTCTAGATTGGCCACCAGGGGCCAAAAACTGAAAAAATAACTGTTTTTATCATATCTCTGGAAATATTTGTCCGTTTGACTTCAAATCAAGTGCAAATGAAAGGATATGACCTGAGAATGTGTCCCACGTTGACATTATACCCGTTTGGTTCAAAATTTTGACACAAGGTGGAGCTTTGTCACATAAAATTCACCATTTATGCTATATCTTTGGAACCATTTCTCCAATTGACATGAAACTATGTGCAACTGCAAGGTCATGACCTCACAACGTGTCACATGATGACATCATACCTGTATGGTTCAACATTTTGCCACTAGGTGGCGCTTTGTGATGGAAAATTACCATTTTGGCCATATCTTCAGAACCATTTGTCCGATTGACCTGAAATAAAGTTCAAATGCAAGTCTATTCAAGGTCTATTCAAGGATTGGGGAATTGGAGGATTGGGGGCGTTCGGGGATATACCCCCAGCCGTCGCCTCCGACGGCATAAGCCTAGTTTTAATCTCTAGTAGCATGCAAACCACATTACAGCTGCACGAAAGCAAACACCGACAGAGGTCAGGATACTAGTACAGTGTTCTCTCGCCACAAAATTTGAAGAGGGTCTTCCCTACCTGTTCAAAAATGTGTAATGGATTTCTGTCCATGTTTGAATTTTAATCACAGTTTAAAAATGTGATTTTTAATGCCTTAAGCAGCCAGTACAAATTTCCTTGCTACTCTGAAAATTTCTTGGAACTGCCGGTAACCCACCCTGATGGGAAGAGAACCTGGCCAGAACACTATCGTACAGGTGTCACAGACAAGGTGATGCAGACCTACTGTAGTCTCTGGATGTCTGTGCTCTCATTCTATGACTGTGTACGCACACTGTATGACTGAATCAAAGTTCTCTAAGGTTTCTAACTAAAATTTAAGGCAAAATGCGTGGCTATATGGTTCTCTCTGTGGCAAATGAACTTCAGGGTGATTAGCCACTGTGGCTAAGTGAAATTTTTGGCCAGCACACACCCTGCTAAAAGGTACAGGCAAGGGAATGACCGGCAGGGAACGGTAGTTCCTCTCGCCACATTTCCAAAGCCCCTGACCTGACGCAGTTTTCCTTAAGTGAAATGCAAGGTCATTTAAAAAAAAACGGCGCGAGCAAACATGCACTTTGCGAGCAACTGGATTGGCAACGGCGAGCGACAGAAACTTACACCAGCTACCGCTTTACCCTGACCTCACTTTCACCCCGGAGATATGAGGAACGCCACAGCAAGCTGCCAGCTTTACGAATGACAAGGGCCTGTAATCCGCATTAATAGTAACCAGAAGGCTCGGCGGGCCAGCTCCATTAGAGCCAAAATGGCCGCAGTGGGGAAATCAATCTAATACAATTACAGGTTTACAGATAAGGATGACTGCTTTAGAGCGCTGCTTTCTGAGAGCTCCCATCGATCACAGGCCATATCAGCTCGACGTCCAACAGTGAAGGTATGACAGGAATGTGTGGACATCCACAGCAGAGTCTTTATAATCTACAGGCAGGTGCCCAGCATTACAGAGCAGAACAACCAGGGCTACTGGCCCAGTTCACCTTTAATGCAGAACAAACACTTACTTCAGCAATTCCCTAATCAAAACACAAGTGAACTGCAGCACATTAACAAATAAAGTGATCATAAAATAGTAATTACACAATTCTAGGGGGGTCCCAACCCAAACCTTCCAACGTTAAATGAAGTACATAACCACATCGTCTGACAACTAAGAGGTGCAGTTTTACCATTGCTTATGCCAATATAAAGGCTATTACCCAACTGCATTGTGCTGACGACTGTCATATTACACTAAACATTAGTTAATGATTTTCATTCAAAGCAACTCGCAGTTGTTAAGGTAAGGTAAGGGCAATACCTTCCCCCAGAAAAGCACTGGGTTCAGGGCCCCACAGTGGCACTATTTTTCAACTGTGTTGTGTGCAACTACGCCGATGCATGAACAGCTAACCTTGCAGAGAGGTGTTCTACAAGTACGCAAGTACAATATTAGTCAGGCTTTTTTTTGGGTGGGTTTGCTTGACAAACGCTAAATTCCCAATCAGAGATGGCATAAGTCACAATGGCCAAGTTAAAAGAAAGCCACCTTCGTGACATTGAAAAACTTGCCTTTCAGCTCAACATATCTCGCTAACCCAACAATCTCACTTCATGGTACACTCTGGTCCCAGCCAAACAGTTTTGTTGCTATGCTATGGGCCATCCCACTCTTGGGTGCATGATGCGGACCTCTCATTTAAAAACAGAAACTGAATAAAAACCACAAACCGAAGCATTTAAAAATTGGGGGAAGAAAAAAAAAAAAAAAAAAAAACACAAGAAATGTACCCTATATTTTAAGTACTTCAATCGAAAACAGTACTAGAATCGTGCCGCAATGGTTTCTCTCTTAAATAATTCCATTAACCAAACATCTACTTTTACAATGACATCACCTTCTCTCAATAAAAAAGGTGCGCGCACATTAAGATGGCATGAGGGAATCAACGGTTCATTCTGCATTTCTATTTTTAAGAGTATAATTAACTTCATAAAATGGTTCCCATAGAGACGCATTGAAGATAAAATGTGCAGGTTAACTGTTTGATGGTTTCTTTCTTCAGAAACGTGCTGAATGAATATTGAGACATTTCCCTTAAGCTGCAGTAAATGCTGCTGTTCTTGAAGGGCATTTGCACTTTCTGCTAATGATTAAACAGCCCTGACCACGAGTACCTGCAAACCATCTCTGCAGCAGCCCTCAGTTATAAGTCACACACACACACACACACACACACACACACACACACACACACACACACACACAAAATACCAAGAATACAAATGCACCCAATCACACACACACAAATCCTTGACATCTGCAGTGGTCAAATGCTCTGCAAATTTCTAGGAGTGGCAAGAGTTATTCATCGAGGTTGTGGTGACATCACACTGAGGCCACACAAGCATGCACTCTGTTCATCTAAGAATACCTTGGCCCAGCTGTGTTCCTGATTAAATTCATGCAATGCTCACGCAAGGGTATTGAAGACTTCAGAAAGGACAAATCAGCAGGGAGGGAAGAATGTACCGGCCCCACTTCCTCTACAAATGTTGAAGGGCCAGTGAGTATTTATGAAGCCTAAACACATCAAATTACAGTTAAATTTTGAGAGCAAACAGAATTGAACATAAAGCATTTAGTGAAGCTGGAATTTCCTTTAACAGAATAAGGGGAACCAGGAGCTTGATCTACAGAGCTTTAGCCCTCCAAAATAATAAAAGCAGCAGTGCTGGCTGTCAGAGAGGCCGTGCTGACAACGCACTCCTTTTCAATGAAGTGACGGGCCGCATAATCTGCCACCAAAATCCCTCTGGCGCCATCCCTCCTCTCTCCCCCAAACTCATAAATGAAGTCAGTGATGGGAGGGGCCACACATACTGACTGACCATAACAGATTTATGGGGGACACTCAAATTATGGTATTAAAATAAATATTAAAAAAAAAAACAAATACCAGCATGATTCAGAAGATTAGCATTTGTTAAAGAGGCAATAGAGCCATTTTCTGCAGCTGTAATCTGGAATTGGGCAGGTTATTGTTGACGGACATCAAGAATGGCTGTGCAAATTTACCACTGGGTAAAAGGGACAGGTTGTTAATTCTACCCAGTCGTTTCCATGAGGGAAGTGCATACAGACAGACGCATGGCCAGGAGAGAGACAGGGGAGGGACAAACGGACACAGCAGATCTATGCACAGGCTCAGCCCCTGATGTCTGCATCTCCTCAAAAGCCAGCGGTATGCGGTATCGCAAGACGACGTAACCTCCTCCCCCTTTCAGTTACCTCTCCTCTCTCCCCGTGCCAGGCCGGGACGGGAGCACAGCTGGAATGTTCTGGAGAGGACCGGAGGAAATCCCAGCCCGTAATTACTTTTTCAGAGGAGCCCACGCGCTGCCGCGGTCAGACACTGCAGCTAGAAACCTTCAGTTTTAAAGGAGGGGGCAGGAGGGAACAAAAATAGGAAAAAGATGACCCTGCTTACATCTTCATCCGTGCTGCGCCAACCCCAGATACTGCTTTTACTAAAGCAAAACAGACCTGAGCACTGAGGGCAGCAGCTGCCAAAAGACACAGGCTTCCAAAAACAAATGGACAGGCTTTCATCCAGGATAGAGAAATACAGAACTTGTGCCCAGGCCCGGGACCCTTTGAGGTGGGGCTCTGGAGCGGGGCAGCGAGGTCACGCGAGTGAAATTTAAAATTTCTGCGAAGAGAGATCAGAAAATGCCCAGATAGTAACACATACCACCTGCTCCTTTTCTGAATGTGGCCTTTCCCTCGGTTCTCTTCTGAAGTGGGGCAATATTGAGGCAGAAGCTTCCCCCCGACTGTCAGTGCAAAGAGCGAAGCTTTTACCTCAACGCAAGTCCTACAATAGGAAAGGCTGTCAAACCACAGTGTTCGCCGACATTGACCTCTCCCCTCCCTCCGCTGAGATAGCTTTAATCTTCTATAGATAGTGTGCCTCTCATTCCAAGCAAGTCTCAGACAGATAAATCACTCAAAAGCAGAGAACTGACAGCGAGGACATAAAACCCATCTCTCATAATGCCATCCTATCCAATCCCATAGATCAGTGTTAGTCAGACTTGATCCTATTGATGCTGGCTTTTATTCAAACTACAAAAGCAATCCTCAAATTTTAACAATCTATTATTTTTTTCTTAGTTGGCGGCCAGTGATGTTGAGGGATCATCTGAAAACACATTATGACAGCATTGTAATGCCTAATCTACATATTCTGCTTATCACTTTCCAAAAAACAACAAAAACCTTTCCTTTTTTTAATGATCAAATTTAAGAAAGATGTGAATCAATATGCTGTTACTGGAAACAGGTCTTTCCAAAAATGTTTCCCCAGAATCTTATATGAAATAACACCATAATTTACTCCGTCTTTGAATACTATAGTGATAACATATTAAGGATCTTACATGAGAGGGCGCGTCACATGGCAGTAATGAAACAAGTTGAATAAATTGTGTTTGTTTCAAGCTTTGGTTGGCAAAAAAGTCAAAATTTACTCAACCAGTTTCATAACTTTTCTACGACACGACACAACAGGTGTAATTTCCATTATGGCCTTGATGGCAATTTCCATTTTGTCAAGATTGAGCCAACTCAATCACTCTGCTGACTTATTCACCGAATCACAGACATTCGCTTTCAAACTAGCAATGATTCGTGAATTCAGCAAACTGAGTAGCCAGCAAACATTAGCTCACTATCCAACACAGCAATGTCACATAATGGTTATGGAAAGGAAAAGCATGCATGCTAGCTTCCTAGCTAAGTAACGTAAACTTTGTAAGTCGACTGGCACTTAACTTGCTTGGTGTAGCGCTGAGCCATATCAATTTAACCAACGTTACACTTTGTATTCAGTTTGGCTAAATTTTAACAGCGTGACGTAATATGGAGCAACTTTTTTCTTACGCTCTCAGCCTATGAAATTTTTGCAGAAGTGAATATGTACAGAGGGTAATATCAAAAATATGTCACAAGCCGAGTTATGGGAAAAGTACTAGTTATATCATAAAGTCCAATCTGAGAATGGAACTAGAAATGGTTTTTACACGTAAAAACAGATGTCTCCCCCTTCCCCCATTTCACATTTTAGAGTTATGGTCCAGAAACAAGTCCCACCCTTCAATATGCCCAAGTCCAAATTGTTGCCATGGAAACCGAAAAAATATTAAAGCTGCAAGCAGCATTGGACGGGTCCTCGCCCTCCCGCGCATGTCGAAACGGGGGCGAGACGCGTTCGAGCGCCGATGAGCATTGTCGTACGTAAAAATTTTTATTTCAAAAAGTCTCATATGGATTTTCACGAAATTAGATCACAGGACTGGCATGGTACAGCAATGCAACAGGCTGTGGTGGACGCGAAAGTCCCATTTTGGCGTATTTAGGTGGTGCTAGAGAGTCATTTTGTCTCTTTGGTGGAGAATTTTTAGATTGTAAAAATATTCATCCCATGTAGAAATTAATGCAAAATTTGGTTTGTTTTCGAGCATGCTTAAGGGGTCAAATGAAGGTTGGAAATTGCCGACGCATCGAGAAAAGGCAGTCAAAGTGGCTGGGGACCCCATATTTGACGCCTCATGAATCCAAACCGTTCAACTTTTGAAGAAGTTGTAGAGTAGTTTTAATCGGCAGAGTGTGCTTCGTCATCTATTAGCATTTGGGGTTGATACGATGAAACCCCTTAAAGGAGTTTGCGTTTGTTCGAGGGCAAACTTTGGCCAAATCCGCTAATGCCCAATGGTGCCACTGCTTTTGTACTTTGCAGAAATGCCTTTATTTTTTAAGGGTACTGTACGAACTTTTTTTGTATTAAGTAGCACTTAATAGGTTTACAAAAATGCCTGCAGAAAGGCATCTAAGTTTACAATAGTGCCACTGCATTTGTACTTTGCAGAAAATATCCTGATTTTCAAAAAACCTTTTTTGGAAAATGTTATTTTGAATACGGTGCTATAAACTTGTTTTATATTTTTATGTACCTTAATGTTTGCATTTTTTAGTTGAGAAAAATACCCTGCAAAATCATCATTATTCTCTGCACTCTCCTCGATAACAAAAGAAGTAGGCTCAAGATATCTTTTAAAAAAAAAAAAAAAAAACATATCGTGATCGCAATCGCAAATCGCAATTTGGTCCACTATAATCGCAATCGCACATTTTTACCAAATCGTGCAGCACTAGTCTGAACCACATGCACGACGCATCCCGGGCCAAAACATTACCAGCATGCCATGCCACAGAGCAGCACAGGTAACGTGAAAGTCAAAATCAACATGCTAGCAAGTCTTTCCGTTAGACATTAAAAAAAAAAAAAAGAGAGAGAGAATTGTGCGTCATTCATCTTTCCTAAGAATTATATTGAGAAACACAACAGTGGTATTTTCAGTGGCCAATAGAAACCTTGTCTGCTCTGTGATTGGACTGCCTCAGAATGCCCTTCCTGCTCTGTTCAAGCCTACTGGACAGTAGTCGCTAGGTTTACCTTCAACCAAAAGGTTAGCTCCTTCAAACAAGCAAGCAAGGAACACAATAATAAGCCCTTCACTTCTCAGACAGGGTTGCAACCCCCCCTTCCCCTCCCCCTCCCCAACTTCTAAATTCATGATATGGCGAATTCTGTGGAAAAATTTTGTTCGGCATAAATCACGGAGGAGAAATTATAACCTGAAGACTGGTGTTTACAACCATGACATAAATGCCTTCTGGTCATGAGGGCTGCAGGAGTTTTTGGCCATTTTGATCATCCCTATCAGTTCTAACACCCTGTCAGGGCTAATCATTTTAATGAGAGGGACTGCAGCACCAACTCCTGCCACCACCCACAGAGCCCCAAAATCCCCCACTCCGTGTGTGCCAGCTCCCCCCCGCAGGCACCACAACCAGGCACGCTGCGACTTTTCCGTGGCCTCCAATGGGGGGGGGTCAGACTCTGCTCCCGCGCGCTCTGGATCAAACCACATCAAAGCGTCGTCATGAAACCGATGGCATTCACAAATGTTTACAACTGGATGGCAGATCTTTAATTATGATACTAGAAGCTCATGCGTCTTGTATGCCTCTATCCAGTACACCTTTGATGAAAGAACAGATATCAAAAACTGGAACAAACGTGCGCAGGACGTGGTGGAGCCAAAATAACAGCAGGAGTCGATGGCCCAAAGCTCCAGCCTGGCGGCCAGGCCTCTTATAAATCGTGTCACTGTCGCAGTCTCTCGCTCTTAGCCTGCAGCGTGAGGTGCAGGCCGCAAGAGGACAAGCCTGAAGCGCAGGGGACTGTGGGCATTCTGGTAGGTTGGAGGCAGAAGTAGCAACGAGTCTCGCGCCATGGCGACAGTCCGCTGCTTATCACAGCGCTGTCGCTGCCCAAGACTCCGGAGACTCACAGGGGAACACATGCTAGAAGTCCCCACCCCACTGCTCAGAGTATTAATAGAGCAGTGTGTATGTCTGTTTGCCAGACAGTGATTCAGCACAGGGCATTATGCATGTGTGTGCTCATTTGAGTGCGTTACATATGACAGAAAGCCTTAACAACCCCGTCTCTTTCATTCTGGGACAAGGACCTGAAGCAGATAAACATGCTGTCAATTTATCAGGATTCAACAAAAAAAAAATGCACCAAGATAAAGGGGCGAAGTCTGATTGGCTGATTGCAGCCTCCAATCACAGACAACTAGCTACAGGGCCCTCATGTAACAGGTCAAATTCCCCATTCCTTTCGCTCCAGACCTGCATATTCAAACTTTTCCCAGGGTCTGTTGAATGTGCCACCATTTCTATCCAATACCAATGGCACTGCAGAGCAGGAGGTGTAAACATTTACCCACAGATAAGCCCTGCAGCCCCACAGGAATCCAAGGTTAGCCTAAATCCAACGGTCACCCACTCACCATTACGGTTCCACCCGCCTAGGTGAACACAGCCTTATTAGGGCATGGTGCATTTATGTGCATTACTACGTACACTAAACCGGTGACTGGCTTTGACCCACTTCACAGAGAACAATGCAGGGCTGTGTGTGACACACATCCTTCCCCATCCCAATGTTGAGATTGTGCCTTGGTCGGCACATTCCCAGCTCAAAGTGCAACTCAAACAATACTTTTGTAACGTACAAATAGTGAAGTGCAGGTCAATCCCTCACAAATGTTTACGCATTTCTGCATCAGACAAGCAAATAAGCAAGGCTGAACAAAATGCATAAAACAAAGCTTTTGATTTGAAATTGAATAGTAATTTGAAAAAAGTCATTACTTTTATTGCCTCAACAGAGCTACAACCCCTATTTGCATTTGTATGGAGTTCCCGACTTCTTAAGGTAAATTGGCTATATAAACACTTTTTTTTTTTTTTTGAGAAGCTACATATAAAAGACCTCCCAAAAACTACATTTATAGACTCTAATTACAAGGATGGAAGCACAAGCTTTGCAACTGCAGCGAATTTGTAATTGAAAGCTAGTGCGATGATAGCTTAGGAGTTGATTATCATTATGCGCGTTTTGTTGCAGATCTGTTTCAAGATAGGCCTCTCATTCTCAGCACAGGAACACACTTGTTCAAGCGAATGAAAAGACGACTGTGGCACACATGCGTAGGGAATCTCCAAAGCCGGGCAGGGATTCATATGTGAAAGACGTTATCCGCTGAACGGGTCACTGCCATTTTAAAATCTGCACCATTTCAGGGGGAGAAATGAACTCGGCCGTATGAAAGAGATGACATCATTCATTTCCATCCGTTCCTCCTCCCGGCTACGCTGCGCTGATCAGCTTAATCTCACAAACAGGGAGTCTGGGATTGTAAAGTGCATCCAATGGAAAAGAACAGGAAAGAAACGCTCGAAGGGGCCCCCCAAAGTCACTGACCCCCACAAACTCACAGCAGGTTACGGTGATTGGAGGGCGGGGGAGGGCGATCAGCAGTTAATCAGCGGTGGAGTCCGAGGGGTCTGATTCATCAGAGCTGTGAGGAGGTGATGTCAGCTCTCGCCCCGCTTGCACTGCTCTTCTCCCCCCTCTCTCCCAAACCCCCTCAGCCCACTCCATCTTTCCTTCTGTCTCGCTTATGCCATCTCTCACAATATGGAGAATTAAATTAACAATTAACCAGAAGTTCAGGTGAACTTCAAATTCACCTGCTCTGCCATTCTGTGACACCAACTATGGAGTGGGGTACAAAGCTGAAAATGAACGCCGCGCTAGTTTATATCATACAGATGTGGTATGAAAAATTGCAACCCCTAGAGGTTGTAAGTCATTCAAATAAGTGTCTGTAAGCGAAGGACTGTTGAAAGGTCACAAAATTTTTCAGAGATCGTCAAAGCCTGTCATTTAAATATTGAGGCCTGTGCGAAAAAAATCAAGTTTCAGCTCTTTAACTGAACAAGAAAGGTCAAAACTGCACAACACCAGTTTTTCAACTAGAGCACTCGGCAACTGAGCACATGTATCCCCCGAAGGCCCCCCAGTTGGGCCCAGATGGTCCCAGAGTACCCAAAATCAATAGGTGTCGTGAACTTACCATAATGCATGTCCCTGCAAAATTTGAAAAGAATCTGTGCACTTATGTGGGCTGTAGAGCGTTCAAAAGAAAATCTCTGCGGACGCGGACGCGTGACGAGGCCTAATCCGTAGTCTCCTCCGACCTTCGTTCGGGGGATACAATGAGGCTACCCTGCCACACCCACTAATCCCACTAATGCAATCCCAAAGTCTTTTATATGTGAAGGTATTTTAGGTTGCATGTCAAGTTTTATTAAATTTTATTAATATTTGTGACCACTACAGTTACTCAAATTGTTTGTAGATGACAGGCAACAGACAAAGTTTACTACATCTCAATAACAACTGGTCAATGACCAGTTGAGTCAAAACTGAATATTCAATACTCTCTAATCGTCATGTTTTGAGACACTGAGGAACATTCTCTAGGAGGCGCCCCAGACAGATTCCTGATATCAACACACACACGCTGCCAAAAGAGTATTCAAATTCGTCTCTCAACCCAATGAGCAAAGTCCCATCTGCACCCCAGTCGGACAGCTGTAGTGCCGTACAGAGAGAGAGTACAAACGCATAAAAATAATCAAATGGTCATACTGTGCAATTATAGTGCTCGACTGTAGCAGCAGTTTCTGCGTCACATGGTGAGCTCATTGCCTCTCACCTCCACAATTAGCCCAGGGCAGAGCTCTAATTATTCATCAGGCAGAAGCTGAAAGGAGAGGCAACGGCAGACTCAAATATTCTCTGACACTGTCATTTTACAGTCCTTCAGAGACTAGAGACTCTCTGCTCTTCAGTCATAATAAATAAGCTTTGAGGCTAAAGTTAGCCGTTTTAGCGTTTCCTTCCAACACACTTGGTTTCAAAGCAGAACCTGTCCAATACAATGTGCAGCAGGGACCTCCTAAATCGCACTTTAGCTTGAAATCATCCAAATCTACAGATAAAAAAGGCACTCGTATATGCAGTAGCATGCAAAAGAACTGGCTTTTCAGCAAGCAGGAGGGAGACCGAATTGAGAAGAAAAACAGACGTTTCATCAGTTCTCTTCAGCAGTTAGCACAGTTTTTGGATTCGGTCATGTGTTCAGCTTTGCAAATTGTTGAAATATCAGGCGAGTATGGTTTATTTCAGCGTGTTCCGTACAGTAGGGACGAGAGCACTATAATGGACGCTGGGCTCTTAAACACACTTCTCTGAAGGTTAGAGGGCCCCTCCCATGCGGCCTCCAGTATTCTGCAGACACTTAATCAATCACACGCGGGTCAGCGCCACTGGAGGAGGCCTCTGGGACCCGTTCATTCCGCCACGCCACCAGCATGAGTCCTCTAACGGCTTTCCGCACGCCGGGGGGGGGCATGTGTTCCACAAGTGAGCAAGCGGAGCGACCCCAAAATCTGCAAAAACCATCAGCAAGAACCAACTTCAGAGGAGGCCTGACAGGAATGCAAAAGGGCACTTTGCGGACTCATTTGGACGGGTCCTCGTGCTGCACTTGCACAGTTGCCTCGGAGCATCATCCTCTGCCCCCATTTAAAATGCTGTAATGTTGCTTCTCAATTCAGGCCTACCAAAGAAAACGGTCAAGCTGTAACAAAAGTTTGGCAGACGTCTACCCTTTTCAAATAACTAGCAACACACAATTGAAAACGGTTTGTTCGTCGCTGGGTTTGTCACAGGCCGTGTGATTTTTTTGAGTTTGGTACTGGTGAAAACGTGTCGACTTAGTGTTGTGGTGTGAAGTTTTGCTGGAATGTGGCATGTTTTCCATTTTGTCTTGCTGGCTATTTGAAAAAGGTAGACATCTGACAAACTTTTGTTACGGCTTGGCCGTTTTCTTTGGTAGGCCTGTCCATTGTCAGGAACCATTTTTCAACTCCATAAATCGCACAATATAATTAAGCAAAGTAGGGCCTCAGGTGAGGCCAGAGAAACAGGCTTGTGGAAAAACTGGTTGAAACCAGTCACACGCGAGAGAGACCGCAGAACTGCCGCCAACGTGACCACAGAGAACAAAAGCATTTTAAGATGGACCATCCAAGCATACATTACCCAACACTATCCCAGCTCTGAACGATAATCTGTCTTTTCGGAGAGCTCCATTGGGAAAACGCAGCCCTGACCGACTGGCGGCTCCAAAACAGTAGCTTAATTACATGTAGGGCCCACATCATTTGGAACACATCCCATATCCATTAACTGGAAGTGAATTTAATTGATATGGGGAGTTAAATACAAATTAGACGATGTAACCTAATAAGGCGCACATAGCTGCCCTTGATCTGGGTCCCAGAGCAGGTATTCCGAAGCCCGTGGTCACGACCCAGAGGACAGCGGTAATCAGCGCGAGATTAGCCTGCCGCGCAACACCTTCCACACAAGCATCGGTTATCAGCAGTGACATATAGAAAACAGGCCTACTAAGGAAAGCGGTCGATTCACTGAAAACCTTAAAGACAGGTACCAGGGATATAACCACCGGGCTGTCGTATGAAATATAAGGGGCCTTCTTTTTTGAAAGGTTTCACATCAAGTGTCTTTTTGCCAAATAAGTGGTAGTGGGGCACCCTGGATGTTTGGAACATTGTCAAAATGGTTCACATTTGAACTTTGATCACAACTGTTTGGAAAATTCATCTTTTAAAATTTCACCCCCAACACCCCTGTATTTTTTTGTTCACCATCATTCTCAGTTCACCAATAAGTTTAGATAAAGTGACCACAATTTCTAAAGACCAATTAGACCACATGACAGATTAATGTGTAATGGCTTCTACAATCAAAACATACATTGCTAGTACCCCTCAGTAATTTGTTTGTAAATGCACTATTTTAACATTGTGACATTTTAGACACACAGTGCATCATTTGACATAATTTGTTGTGTAAAAAATTTTGCTTTTTAAGCAAAAATATTTTATTTTCTCATGATATTCTTGACACCTGCCTTTATAATGGAACGCCGTTTGTGCCCTCAAAACTTCAAATTTTAAATCAACCGATACCATCCACCCAGAGGATTAGAGGTCCAACTTCAGGGGCCTGCAGTGCAGGGTGAGCCTACAGGATAAATACACTCCCTGCAGTTCAACGGCAGACAACCCCACAAAACCCCAAAACCTTCAGAGTCGCGACCCACCGAAACCCATTTCCTGTCATTGTGTGCAAAGGAGGTGCGCACAGCGTTCCGTCAGAGAACGGGAAATCCCCAAATGAGAACATGTTGCCGGGAGCAACCAGAGACAAAACATCCAACTCTTGGTTCGCTGCACGCTCCGGCCGCAGAAGAGCAGGTACGGGAGGTGGAAGAGTACACATGAAAAGTGAGGGGGGAGGCCTCCACAGATGTAGCCATAGAGCAATAATGTTGATTCTCTGTGTTCAAGAATAAATATTCAACCTCTATGGAACGATATTAAGTCAACAAATAGACCATGGTAATCATGGGAAATAAATTGAGGTGGCTAGGTGTGTACTTATAGAAATACATATGGCATAAGGCACATTTCTGAATGAACAGCTTCAGAAACAGGAGTGGAGAGGAGCCTGCTGGTACATGCAGGCCAGACGTCCCAAGGCGGTAGGAAGGTTCCCAAGTCAGATTACCTGACTCTCGCTCCACGACAGGAGTAACAGCCAGTAAGAAAAAATGGACACGGGACTAATCCATCCCGACACTTCAAGGGTGTGGACATTCCACTGTAAATCAAAGAAGACTGTGTGCTATAATGCTCATGCTTCTCCCACTACCCTATCGACATGGAATTCAAAGAGCAATACAGGGCCGGTTTACTATAGAAAAGCACAGCAAGGTTTGAACTTGCAGAACAGGTCTCCTGCATTTTGATCAGGATTCAGATTTGGAAAATAAATCAACCGTTTGAATTTTGTAACGGCATTTTCTGATTGATTGGAACATCGGTGGCAAGATTGTGAAATTTCAAATGCTGGTAATGTGTCAATCACCCCTAACACATGCTGCACCCAAGATGCACGAGGCCACACGACACTGTTGAGCCGGTTGCAGGGTTTGCATCGTGGTAAAGGCCAAAAATAGGCACAAAAATATACAGGAATGGACCGTCCGGAAGGAAAAGCGAAAGACCTCCTCAACATCATGCACCCTACAGTTTAACACCCTGGGGCAGGCTCCTCTGCTCAGCGAACCGCCAAATTCCTGCCGATAGCTACAAATGCAGTTATTCATTAACGTTGGAGGCTCGAGGCATTTTGAGAGGTGTTCTGGGGCCGATGATTGATGATCTGATAAAGCATAGCTCCCATGTTCTCCCCGGCAAATGGATTCCAGACTCCCTCAGTCATCTGCAGTGAGCTGGTGTAACTAACGTGACCTCTCGTACGGAGCGCATTTTAGGCGTGACTGTTCCGGAGTAAGGCGCAGTCCAGGGAGGGAGTCTCTTTTCAAAGTAAATATTTTCAGAGTCGAACGTAGAGGTGACTTCACAGGAAAAGCAGGCAGACGAGAAATGCTCTCAGCGAGTTTCAATTCACTGGGCTCCATTACCCCCCCCCCTACAAACCAATCAGAGGAAGGGAATTACCGAGGTCTCGCCAATATCACAATCGGGGCTGCAGCAATATGCCTGGTCATTCCAGCTGAACCCCTTGCGCCGAATTCGGCATGTATGGGCCACATCCACTGTGGAGCACATCTTGCTTTGAAGATGTGCAACCATGCACCTTCTCTCCATGCAAAAGCTTGTCCTGGCAGTGGGCAGGCGCAGAGCAACACCTGGGGACCAACTCCAGTTCTAAAGCCAGTTCCTTAGTCGGGGGGCACTGGTCGAAGGTTTCCTATAATGCATGCTTGTCCGGGTGGGGGAAACCAGAGTATGCACAAGAAACCCACACAAACACGGGGTGGAACATGCAAACTCCAAGCAGGGAGGCCCTGGCCGGCTGAGGCTTGAACCCGGAACCTCCTTATTGCGAGGCAGCAGTGCTAACCACTGTGCTATCATCAATTTTCAGCATTTTAAAATCTACTTGCCGCACTGACCAGAGGGTGAGGAAACTCATTTCATGCTGTGGAGCGGAGCCTTGGGGACAAACAACCAGTCGCGCAGCAATAGACAAATTTGGTAGATAGTTGGGGGGGGGGGGGGGGGCAAGGGACGAAAAAGCGCACTTCAACACCGTGACAGGCCTTAATAAAGTGCTGGACCAAGGCTTGCCATTAGCAGAGTACATCGTTTCCTGGGGTCTGGAAGACAGAGAGCACCATCAGAAGCTCTGGCTGGCGGAGGAGTGATTTATCCAGAGGCCTGAAGCCTCTGTACAGGGCCACCAGGTCTAATGAGAAGGGGCCTCTCTCGCACAGACAGGCCGTAAATCCACAGCCGAGAGAGGATGGTGGCCCTGCCGCTCCAGCAGAGCCGACCGTTTAACTGCTCAGATTTTAACTGCCTGTGAATCGCCCAGGAACAACTTCCTGGTTTGACACCCGAGACGCCTCGGATAGTGCCATGACAATCTGATCCAGAATGGGGTCTGGCTGGAGGAGAGAGCCCTTCCCCTACAGACCATAATGGCTGCAGCTGAGCCATACTGCCTGAGGGCAGGAGGAGGAACAGCATGACTCTGCATTTCTCCATGTACACTAAGGCCACCCAAGCCCTGTTCCAGCAGACCTGGGCCAACTGACCAGTGAGCATTCACTCCAAGCCAAACACAGTATCTCTCACTTGACAGCAAGAGATCCTGCAGAGCGGCCGATACGTGCAATTTTGTATGCCAAATAGGCCCGAAATGAAAACCTATAACTAGCATGTTCGATATTCAGGAATAGGACTGAGCAGAGCTGATGTATATGGCATTTACAATAATCAAGTAAGATTCTGGAAATGGCTTGAATGGTGATCCACTTTTGAGATGTGGATTTCTGGAAACAAGCCACAAAAATCACCCAAATTCAGGAACTCCTCTTTAAAAGTCCTAGTTATTTCCCCCAACTGAAGAGCACATCTCTCTGGGGGGAAAATGTTCGCATTCAGTCCTGAGAAGGTAGATCAAGTAAAAGAATAGCTTCCTGTAGTCTCTACTGCAAATACCTCTACTGCAGTCCCTACTGTCATTTCATTTGCCAAAAAAAAAAAAAACCTCCACCCTCTTCCCAACCTTGTTTGCTGATATTTCACTCAAGGCCATGTAAAGTTCCCACAAATCAAGTGTTTATTACATGAAAGGGGCAGATGGGATCCCTTCAAACTCCATTTTTTATCATAGGCCCCACAATGAATTTGTAATGCAATAAAACATGACAGCAGCCCCAAGACAGCCAGATGAGAACCATCTCTCCTGTCCTTGTGCATCACACTACAGGCAGCAGGCAGCCTGTTCTACACAAGCAGCACTGCGACTGGACTATGGGCACTCATCTTTCATCACCCCAAAGCATTCCACAAAACCGCTCATATTTACATTGTTACGACCACATCAGGTGCGATTCAAGATGCAAAATCACGGTTGACTCTATTGCAACAGTGACAAGCAGAACAGATAAAAAGCTGTTTCCATTATTCATTTTCATCATAAGTTCTCTCAACATATTTTTGGAACTAATCTACATCTGTACACAATCTGATTAACACCATTCAAACAATCAAAGATTAAACATTTGTTACAATTCAGATTTTGAGATTTTATTATTAAAATTCTGAGGAAAATTTCTACTTTTTTCACAATTACTTCACAATTTTAAGCAAACTGGCATAATATTTACTGTCCCTAAATATTAATGAGAGGTTATGAATTTTGAAGGTTTGTCTCAAGAAACTTTTGGTACAGTCTAAAACTGTACTTAAACCCTGTAAATGTTGTGCAACCATTAAGACTTGTTTAAATACACTCTTCCAACTTCAAATAAATGTATTTATTTGAACATTTTTAAAAGGCTTATTTGTCATTGACCCATATTCCAAAATGTACCACAGTTTTTGACTTAAAAAAAATTTCATAACAAAAACTGCTGTCGCGTAGTATTCCACTGATTTTTTTTGCCCACATTCATTAAATTTTGCAAAAAATAGAGACGGTAAATCTGGGCGATTATCAAAAATATTGACACTTACAAACAATATGGTGCAACGCATCAATAAACTATTGTCAGCATGGCATGCTTTATATATACAGCTGTAGCCGAACCTATAAAACACTTTCATGCAGTATTTTAGGCCTGATTCAGTGCTGGGAATCAAAATGTAGTGCTATTAAGTCCACAGTCCGTGCTACAAAAGTAATACTGTAAAAATGCCTGCATTCCTTCGATCACATGTAATGTTCCAGATTTGCACAAGGTAAAGTTGTGAAAGCATTTAATTACGCGTCTAGTCCATATGGCGCCAGCTTTGGGCCGAAGCACGTGCCCACAACTTCTATTAGTGAGATGGCACACCTTGGCCATGGTAGTGCCCTGTAACCGTGAAAACCACAGGCCAACAGTTCTGTTCAAGATTAAATGCTCTCAAACAGCAAGGGTTGTTAAACTACCCCAAAAATGAGCTAAGAAGCTTAGAATTGACCAATCAACATGAAACGAGGCATGTTGAGATATTCCTCATTTTGAACCAAGCAAAATTTAAAGCGAGTCTGCCGAAAGGGAGCACTATAGGAAATACGCATGTTTAAATTACCGTCCCATGGGTCTGCTCAACAAAAACAGCATCATCCCATCATGCCGCTTTTTAAGGTGATCAAAAACCAACACAGTTTCTCCAGAAAATTTAGCCTTTTTTAGTTATTATTCTCCATGTTTTCTGACACCCACATTGCCATTTTACAGTATTTTTCAGCAAGAAACTTTGTGCAAACTTTAAAACGGTCAGCATTTTGAAGTCATTCATGTCTGCATTCAACTTCAATATCTATTACAGTTTTAGGATATTCAACCTTTAATGGCTTTTTTCATAATGGTAGTCCAAGGGTGGAAGGTTACAGGATATACATGACAGCTTTTAACTAACCAATTTAGTTTCACAAATAACCATCTTTTCTAGGTCTTATTACTTTAACAATCACAATTTAATTAATTGTACAGCTCTACTGCATATCCAAACTGCAGCTGAGGGCTGTAAGAGTTCATGAGGAGCCAAGCCACAACAGGCCAAATGTAGCAGCTACACGAATTTGTGTATAATTAAAACCTGGCCAGGCCAGCACCAATTCTGCCAAGCACTCAGACATATGCCCCAACTGGCCACTAAAGAAAACAGAGGCAGCCGATTTTGCTATCGTCCTCAAAACACCCAGCGTGACTGTCTGAGCCATTAAACATAGACCCAAGATTGTTCTGCCAGGACAATGTTGTGCCTTCTTTAAATGTGATGACTAGTGACAACAATCAATCAGAGACACAGATACTTTTAATCATGCTGTACTGCCCAGCTAGCCAGGGTTCTCACCAGAAATTTTTGACAGGGTAGTGGGGTGGGACATCACCCAAACCGGCCGGGGGTTAGGGGGCCGCTGAGGCCCCCAGCGGGGTCCAGGGGAAAAGCCCTGGTCGGGGGCCTGGGGGGGCAAAGCCCCCCTGAAGCGCTGGCAATTTATGGTTTTCTGAGGCCTATTACACAGTCTAGATGGCCCCATTTAGAATACAAATCTTGCATGTAAAATCTTTTGAAATAATACCAGGGACCACTGTAGCTGAAGGTAAACTTAAAAGGCTTTGGTTCTGATGTGATCTCAGGAAAACAAACACAAACTGAAAAATAAAACAAACATTTATTTACACAACTACATAAAAAGGAAATCATTTACAGACATCAAGCATCCTGTTGGCCATCTTTGCCCATCTGTCACAGGCAGAAACAAAGTCAAAGGACAAACGAAAACATTTTCCAACAGTAGGCATATGCAGCACCGCTATAACTGCGGAAACCGGCAGGAATCAAACACGTCTCCCATTGAGTTCTCAGTGGCAGCCTGCCAGCCAATCAAAAAAAGGAAAGAAGCTATACAATAGCCAATAAGATAATAGCACCATCGTATCTGGGTAAGATTTAGATCAACAATCAACAAGAGCCATCTGGCAATGGCGGATCCCCATGGCTGTAGGTTGTGTAACCTACGGGTTGTGTGGACAGACGGACGGACCGAAACCCCCAACAGGCACAACTAGACCATAAGGAGAAGCTCCATACCAAATTTGGCATTTGTAAGGGGTATAGTTTGAGTTCTGGTCCGGAAACGATTTTATTACGGATGGACGGACGCACTGACACAGCTATATCCCCCGCATTATATGCCGGGGGGATAATGAAAAAAAAAAAAAAAAAAAAGGACGTTATCCTGGAATTATTTACGTGATCCTGCTACAACAACGTTCTGAAAGCTGCATTATTCACTCACCCATGGTGAGAAATGAGAAATGGGAGTATCATGCCCCCCCCCGGAGAAAATCTTATTTCGTTCAAAACTTGAAAGCCCTGCTAATGACAGAATCTCTGATGTCGACTGACATGGTAGCACCAGTCTGGAGAAATAAATTAGCCTACATATGACCCCCCCGTTCTTTCCTAAACAATCTCATACCACAATGTGCACATGGTCGTTTCTGTCAAAACAAACCATACGCTATTCATCTGCAGCAAAGACGATGGTAGAGAAACAAGTTTTTTTTGGAAAATTTGCACATATTTTACTGCAAAATGTGTCAGATTTTGCAATCATGCAGCATGAAAGACAGCGTAGCGGGCAAAGACACGGCATATTTTTTCAGGAAATACGCTTGTGAGAAGGATGCTAGCTCAGCCCACTGCTTCAGAAAAAGTCAAGACTGCATTAAAGTTATTATAGAGGAATACTTCCTTTTATCAAATTTAGTTTCTACTGATTTCTTTAGGCAGGAAGCACTGGAAGTGACAGCGAAAACCCCGGTCACATAAAGGGCCCCATTTTGACAACCAAAACACAGTTGGTAATTGCAAGAGATAACGAAGTTGCATGCAGAAACTGAGCTTGTCCAACTGTGTCGTTCAAATGTTTATACGTCAATGACAATTGCGTGGTTAAAATCTTGTCTCATTCACCAACTGTCAAACTTGTCATTTTCAAACTCGCAAAATATGCAAATTTTGCATATTTGCTTGTGGGACGTATCTCAGACTTTAATTTTTGGATAAACTGCGTTGACCTAAGGGTAGCAATGCATATTGGCATTTATCACGTGTCCATACAATATAACTACAGCAACTGTTTTGGAATACTGCATCTATTAGATGAGAAGAGTGCATTGCAAAGTCCTTAAAAAAAATTTAGTACAAATTTATCTCCCATTTTCAACAATTTTTAAAATGAATATGAAATATTCCTCAGTGCATCTGATGGTGTTGCCACTATTTTGTTGACATTACTTGCAGGTACACAAAATACATGATATGGGATCAGAACTAAATGTGTTTATCCACAAACAGCTCTGCTGGCTGCAATTCATTCCCATCAACCCAGCATCATGCGACCAATGTTGGGAACCATTGATGTAAAATCATCCCGCACAATTGCTAATCTGCATTTTAGCAGTCCTCTTCATCTTCAGCTTGATGCACATTCAAAGCTGCTACGTAACATCAAAGTGCATGTTCTAGAAGGCGGAAACACACCCCATCAATGCAATTTATAGAAAAAGTCCATCTCATGTCCAACAACCTCTCCAGCTGACATCACATATTGCCTCAAAAGGTTCAGCTGTCTGGGTGACTGTGGATGCTCCTCTGCATTAGGCAGCTGTGCTTAGTTGACATTAACCTTAAAAAAACTTTGGTGAGGCTCGGGCAGAAAATACATCAACACACACCATTTGATTATCAATGATGGAAAAGCTGGGCTGATCTGAATTTTCGACCTCAAAAGCGTCAATGAACTTGTGTCAATGAGAGCCGAGTTGAGTGGCCATGGCTTCACAGATACTAGAGACGACAAACTGAGCATATGAGCTTGAAGAGTTTAGTTCATGGCATACTTGCATGACTACCAAGTGTCAGTATAGAACTCATTTACCAGGAGCACAATAACTTGAATAGACAGGAGTTTTGTTGAAAGTATTCAACAGTAGAGCCCCGGCCAAAACTAAAACCGTTTTACATTGACAGCTTCGGTTTCATTTGAAGAAACAAAATATTAGTGGTGTGCGCGAGAAAGAAAATGCACCTTCAGATGTTGAAAAGATCCAATTTTGACAGTGCATCCCAAACTTCAATTTCTGAACAGCAACAGAAGTCAATATAACTGCTGCAATTTCTTTCCCTCAAACAAGATCATAAAAAAAGAAATGTAAACACAAATGGAAAGGAGGAGTCTCCCTCGAGCACAAGCGAATGCTTCCCTCCCACATTTTTTTGCTGGCGGCTTGTTGCACAAAACAGCGTCCCACCCTGGCCCTGCTTTTACGAGAGCTGGGGTGCGAAGCTTCATATGGAACTCATTTCTTCCGAATAAGCGCATGTGCCGTGGTTCAGTCAGGCCCGCGCCAGGCTCACAGCTACCCACCAGAACCAGACAAAGCAGCCAAACTTCTGACAACTTTGTGGAGACATTTTGGGTCCCCGCCACATCCGAGCTTCCAGATTCGGTCCTACCCAAGACAGCCCCTGGCCACAGAGCTCCAAACAAGCGAATCAGCTCCTGCTCCGCACCGGACCCTGCAGGAATACCATCCCCAATACCTTCAGTCGATCCCGACAGCAAAACAACATCTGGAGCGAGGAACGGCCGGCCTTAGCGCCTACAGGCGGTTTTGGGCTGGGTGCACAAACAAGCAGATGGCTGTGTTGTGCTTGGAATGGAAGGGGTCTTCAGGATGCAAGCAGTCAGCCCGATGGGTGGCTTTGGCGGTCAACGAACACAGTTTAGGAGCTTAGCGTAGGCTGTCTATCCAAAAGCCTGCAAAAGGTCTTGGAGCCTTCGTGCTTTAACAGGTGGGCTGAGGGTCAACGGCTTGCGTGGGAAAGGAGTCGGAAAAGATTGAAAAGAGAAACAAAATGAACTGAGGACGTTCCACAGAGGGCTACTCACGACTGGAAAAAAGGCTGGGCTGGAGTCAATAACTGCATGTTCCACTGCCAAATCAAACAAAAGTGAACATCCAACACCCAACACAGACTAACCAATAAAACACCTCTCCTCTCCTCAGTCATGGTCGAGCCAGTGAGCTCCACGCACTCTTCCTTACCATGGAGCAGGCCATGAGCTTGATCTTCTCTCATCAAATCCTCGCCTGAGAGATACAGAAAGTTTACTAGTCACAGTGGGGCTGAGAGTCATCCTGCTGCAACCCCATTCTTCCCTCATTCCTACGTTATCTGACCCCAGGCTCCCTTCCCCCTCCCCATCCCCCACCCACAGGATGGGTCTGCTTATCTTCACTGTCCAACACAAACACAGGTCCCCCTCCACACGTACACACTCACACACAAAGCAGAGCTTTTCCTGCAGCACAGACTGCGGCTGGGCCGACGTTAAGGGCGTTTGCTGACCTGAAGGTATTCCTTAGCATGTATCATTGGACATCAGCTAATAGTGAATCCAGGGAGGACATTTCTTATTGGTTGATCCCCACCCCACTCCACAGTGCTGTACTAAGTGCAACATTTTACATCACAATCATTCCACTGAACTGTTGCACTTATTGAGAGAAGCATGCATAACATATCCACATGCAAATCCATGTATATGAAATTAATTCCTCTCAAGTACTTTTAACAGGGACAGACTGGCAGAACCCAACCCGTAAAGTCGAACCAGCAACCTCTGAGTCAAATAATGGGAACCGAACTCTAATGAGTCATTCTGAAGCTCTGACAAAACAAACAACACAAATTAAAATCCAGTTTGTAAAATTAACTGCATAATGACCCAGGTGCACAGTTAAAACTAAATATGTTCATAATAAGCCAAAAAGAAGAAGAAGAAAAAAAAAAATAGAATTACTGCCTCACGTTTGTATACCTCCCAGGGTTTCCTCCAGGATATATATATATATATTTTTTTTTTTTTCTTAACTGTGGCGGAGGGCTTCAACGTCGTGTCAAAACTCGGCATCATCAGGTGTGGCCAGTTTTCATGAATCAGCACGTAGGAAATGTAATAATTGAAGTCTATGTGCACGGAGGTTTGAGTTTCACATGCATGACGGAGGATTTCACATGTAATACGAAAACCAATTATGATTACGGACTCCAGAATTGGAATTAAATAATCATGAAAATACAATCAGGTAGAGCAGGATGTGCTCACAGAGAACACAGAAGTTAACATCGTATTTTATCGTTTTGCAAAGTGAACAAAATATTTTTTCTCCAATCCTTGCACACATTGCATTAAGAAGAAAGCGCACAGGTTACTGCCGATGGCTAATTTTTATTCATTGGAAAAGATGTTCAAACAAAATGATTGATAACAGGTCAAGAATTATTAGCGCTCATTTTAACTTAACAAGGAGAACTGGTGACACCTGACTGTCCTTCAGGAGTTTATGTAACGTCAATTTACATAGGCGCGGCGGCTTTTATTTCGCCGTGGCGGTGCGCCACGATCAATTACATGTAGCGGAAACCCTGCCTCTGTCAACCACTCAAGTTGCTGTTCGCAACCATGTCTGTCCAGACTCACATGGCAAATGTAGTGAAGACTAACAGAATCCAACAAAAGAGAAAATTATATATAATGTGCATTTTTTTGGAAAAATAGCAGCTATCACCATCTTGACATCCATGATTCCAGAGAATAATTTCCGGTGACAAACACTCTGTCTTCACCCAGAAACTATTTTTGCACAGGATTACAGAGGACTGATAGACAGCTTCATCACATGGTGCGACAACCGTCAACTGAAGTTCAATCTCAGCAAAACCAAATGGAATGTTAAGTTTGGGGACAGGGCCTTTTCAATTAACATCTGATCCTACTCTGAGTCCAACGACCCAATCCCCAACTCTCAATGACAAATGGTTCAACTGTAGTAAAGGATAATAGCGGAGCCAAAATGGCGGGGCTTTGATAATTAACATCAGACTCTCCAGATTAAAGCTGCACAGAACGTTTGAAGGCTCACACCAAACTGTCGGAGCAGGAGGGCATTTGAAAATGAAAGTCAGTCTGCTGAGCTGAAACGGGTGGTGAAAAAGGAGTGATGGAAATGGGGGATCATCTCGAAAATTTTTGAAAAATGACAAATCTGACCCAAGATGAAGCTGCACTGCAAGTTTGAGTTTAATGGCTGTGGAAATGCACACGTATGCACAAGCAGTTTTCACAAATGGCCCATTTTAAGTTCACGGGGACTAAGGATGGGACAGGTGTGAGGTCACCTTGACTTTAGACCACAAAAATCTAATTAGTACATCCTTCAGCCCAAGTAGACATTTGTGTCAAATTTCAAAAACCACCTTCCAGGTGTTCAGAAGCAATAACTTTCACAACTTTGAAATGGGCTTAAGGTCACAATAACCTTGACCTTTGACCTCCAAAATGTTATCAGTTCATCCGCGACTCCAGGTGGATAATATTGTATTCCTGTGTATTCCTCACAAGATTGAGATGGACGGACAGCCAGCCTGACGACAACCAAAACAACATCATGCCTCTGGCCATAACTGCCACCATCAGGCAAAAAAAAAAAAAACTGCCAAGTGTACAAAAAATGCACTAATCAATCACTTTTGCCCTCCAAACATCCACGGCCTGAAATGCAACATTCACAGATGAAACATATGAAGGGAGAAGAAGGGGGGGGATTTGCCAAACAAGAGAGTCTTAAGCTGAGCAAAACAAGGAAAAAAACATCCACACAAAAACAAGCATATGAGAGTCATGAAAGTAGGGTGGTGGAGAAAACAAAAGGAGGTTTAGTGGAGATAAAAGCAGTGGGGAAACGAGGCCGTGAAGGTCAGTGCCAGTGCGTGGGATGCTAGGCTAATGAGCTGGCCCGTACACACACTACTGCGCACTGGCTATGCCAGGAATCCATAATGTGGCCGCAACACAAAAGAAAGCAGAGATGGTGGGTGGGGGTGGATAATATGGCCACGAAAGGGTGGAGCTCAAGCCCCCATCCAAAATATTTCTGCATTCCATTGTACTCTGAACATCTTTTTGTAGGCCCATGAGTGACATAAATTAATAAAATTTATAGTTCTGGGATTTGTGTGTGCCCTCTATCAAGGGAAATAAGTCCAAAGTGCCTGTTCAGACTGGTGGAGAGATGCCTAATGCTTTTGAACTTAATTCTGGATAATGTGTGCACAGTGCTGAAGTTAAGGCTACATACCCCAGGGAGCAAATACAGCCATTAGTGCATAGGTCCTCCGGGGTGGTGTGAGCTACTGTACATTCAGATGGGCAGTACTTTTTCCATGCAAGGCAAGAAAGAAACAAACGGAATAAAGAAACTGAGGTCCAGAGCTCAGAAGGACTCCAGTTGAATCCAAAATACAGAACCAAAAGGAATCTACCTGAAACTGAAGCACAGAGCCCAGCTGAAGCTGGAACAGAGAGCCCAGAGGATGCCAGCTGAAGCTGAAGCACAGAGCCCAGCTGAAGCTGGAACAGAGAGCCCAGAGGATGCCAGCTGAAGCTGAAGCACAGAGTCCAGCTGAAGCTGAAACTGAGCACAGAAAATTTCTGCTGAAGCACAGAGTCCAGCTGACCTGAAGCACAGAACCCAGAGGACTCCAGCTGAAACATGGAGCCCAGAGGAAAGCCAATGAAGCTGAAAAACACAGCCCATACATCGCACGTCAGCTAACAAACAAAAGCTAAGCTCTGGGTGGGGAAACCTCACCATGCCCAGAGAACAGACTCCTAAGCTATAGAGTAAACATGTGGGGAACCAAAGACTGACCAAATACATTCCACACGCCACTAACTGCTGCCTGGCCGCTGATTAGCGGAAAACAAAAATAGGACCAACGGCCAAATGAAGGCTGACTGTTTAGGGGAAGAAAAGTTTTGAAATGTTCCATGAAGTAACCTTGGGTTCCACCCACAAGGTTAAAGGTGAAAATTCCTAATGAAAGCCCTTTTATAACTTCCCATCTGTTGTCAATAGTATTTATATCAATATCTCCAAACATTTCAATGTTATAGTCCATTGAAATATGCACAATACTGGGTATATGGGAGAATTCAAAATGTTAAAAAAACAAAAAAATTCATAAAAAATTCAAAAATCAGTATTTTCAAATTCTTTGAACAAACATGGAAGACCCTGTCACACAGATGCTCCATAGCAAATATATTCTGACTGACAATTTCAGAGAAGAATCTGGGTCATTCCATCCCAAATCAACCAGAATGTGAGAAGTGCCTCAGGTCACTGTCTCAGAAAATTCTGGAAGAAGGAAAAAAATAAAAAATAAAAAAAATAAAAAAATCACAGATGAAGCACTACCCAATTAATGAATGTTTGCAAAATTTCAGGTCTGTAAGTGCAGTAGTTGCTGAGATACGACCATTTACATTTTAAGGCTATTTTTTTTTATTTTTGCAAAATGCATTTTTGACCAAACTTGAATGCCAATTTTCTGTAATGATGCTGCAGGGTTGTAATCTTGTACATGGGGATAATTTTTCCTGAATTTTTCATTTTTGATTTTATAAAAGGTGCATTCCATTCTCCCTCATTCCATACCAAGTTGCAGCCATGAGAAAACATGCCGCCATTTTTGACAATCGGTTGACCTGGCGCCATTTGACCTAGAAAACGGTCAAAAGACAGTCAAATGAAAAACCTGTGTAATATGCGATGAAGGGTCATCCCATACACCGCCCATAGAAATTTTAGCAACCTAGCTCAATGCATAAGGAACTTAAGGCCATTTTTCTTTTTTTTACAAAAAGCCCCCAGTGGCGAAAACATGAATCCCAGGAATGCAATTTTTGGCTCACAATTTTGTATCACCAAGACACATACTCATACCAAGTTACAGATCTCTAGGTTGAATAATAAGACAACGTGCCGTCTTTTTCAACGATAGGCAGACCTGATGCCATTTGACCTAGAAAACGGACAAAAGTAGGTCAAATCAAAAATCCGTTTGATATGTGATGAAGGGTCATCCCACGCACCTCCCATAAAAATGTGAGCATTCTTGCTCAATGCATAAGGAACTTACAGCTATTTTTCAGAAAAAGCCCCCTGGTGGCCAAATTATGAATCGAATCATGCAGGATTTCGAAAGGAAACACTCTACCCACATTTGCAAAAAGAAATCTCAAGTCGTTCAAGTAATCGATCGGAAACCGTCCAACCAACCACTACCCCGACGGCCCGACACTGCGACACCCCGCCGTCCGCCTTCAGTATTTTAATAACCAGGTTTTTTTTTTTTTCTTTCGAAAACCTGGTTAACAACAACAACGTGCACCGCCTATAGGCGAATGTCGTATTGCTGCGCAATACTAGTCCCTTACCGGTGTATGCATATTATATTTCCTAAAAAGTAGGTCAAAGTGACCTGAATAGGGTACATGACACACCATCTCCCCAAGATGCATCCACACACCAACTTTGATGTTCCAAGGTCATACAGTATTGAAGTTATGGAGCGGACACGAATGCGGGCGGACGGATGGACGGACGGAGTGCAATCCTCTAGTCCCCTCCGTTTCCGGTAGGGGACTAATAATAACAGTAATAACTAAGCTTATGCAGTCGGAGGCAACAGCTTGGGGTATATCCCCGAACGCCCCCAATCCTCCAATTCCCCAATACTATATAAAGCCCCTCAGGTCATGACCTTCATTTGAACTTAATTTCAGGTCAATCGGACAAATGGTTTAAGATATGGCCAAAATGGTACTTTTCCATCACAAAGCTACCCTTAGTGTCAAAATACTGAACCATACAGGTATGATGTCATCACGTGACACGTTGTGAGGTCATGACCTTGCAGTTGCACATAGTTTCATGTCAATTGGACAAATGGTTCCAAGGATATGGCAAAAATGGTGAATTTTGTATGACAAAGCTCCACAGTGTGTCATAATTTTGAACCAAACAGGTATAATGTCATCGAGGGACACATCCTCAGGTCATGACCTTTCATTTGCACTTGATTTGAGGTCAATCGGACAAATATTTCCAGAGATATGATAGAAACAGTGATTTTTCAGTTTTTAGCACCTGGTGGCCAATCTAGAAATTGTAAATTGTCCAAAATCGAATCAGCTCTTCCTCTTTATGATACTTACTTATATGCAAAACATGAAATTTCTAATTGAAATACTACAGAAGTTCTCGTTAACACGTAGGGCGGCGGCGGTGGCAGTCGGACCAAAAACATAATATCCCTGTAACGCTGTTTGGGGATATAATAATGGCCAAAGGAATCTGAAAAAAAATTCTGAGATTTGAGGGCAAGAGTGCAAGCCTAAGCTGAATGCATGCGGTCCCCAATCACTCAAGAGGGCACTGCATCAAATATCGTCATTAATCCATGAGAGATATAACTTCACATAAGCTTGTGATTACTTTGGCTAATACTAGGCTGCAATATTTAGTCACAACTACCAATGAAAGCCAAAACTTTCCTGTGCCAAAAGCAAGTCTAGTGTTCAGTGTCCAGTGATGCCGTTCACCTCTCTGAGCTCTGGGGTATCTGCTTCAAACCATTACACAGTCGAAACATGCATTCTGGTCAAAAGTACATGGAGTTTTTCACACTACCGCCTGCAAGACAAAACATTTTCCAACAAGACCATCCAAAACAGCATTCTGCACGCATGGCTATGCATGAAGCCTAGGTGTAGGTGCTGGATAGGCCTGCCGGCAGTCCTGATTAGTCCCAAATGGATAATGATGCATTTAGAAAAATGCAACAACAAAGACCCCTTACTGGAGCACAGACTTGTTTGCTTGAAGAGTGGAACAAAAGTATGTCTGAAACACTTAATTACTTGATGTCGTCAGTCCCTAAACATGTTAAGAAAAGGAATGGCAACACTATAGAGTGATAAGTGCTTTACTGCCCCTACAGTTTTTGAAATATGTAGCAAGAATCAAAACTGAAATGTGTTTTTGAAAAAAAACCCATAAATTTTGCTGCTTTCAGTTTTTGTTTTAGTTCGACATACCTTCCCAACTTTTTCCGATTTGGGGTTGTAGCATGGAACACGACATCAACATGACTACTGGTTACCTGTCTAACTGTCAAGTAGAGTAGACAAACAGAGTCTCAGATAAAACAAAAATTTGTCCGGGGACTGGTGTACATTCCACACTCAGTCAAGAAAGAATGAGAGGCTCCATGAATGGCTGTGGTGTTTGGGTGTCCCCATCCCTGAGTGACCGCCTAGGCCTCCCTGGAGATTAATGGGCTCTGACAGGGGAAGGCCATGGACGAGCACTGGCCTCCTAAAATTCAAAGGGACCCAATGACTGCCTCCTCCCATTCTGCTCTATAAAAACAAAGGAGTACTTGTGTACTTTTGGGGCTGGTCAAAGTGCAGTTCCACCCAAAACAACTGGACCACAGGGGCAGGAAAGGCAAAAGGATGCCTTAATCCAAGAGTGTGGCAAAACATGAAATAAAATGCATGAAAACCTAACAGAATGAGGAGTTTTTTTTATTTTATTTCTTGTTCAAAAACACCGTCAGCACTTAACAGCTGTTGTACCATCTATTATACCCTATAAAACAGCAGTTTTTAAGTTTCCTGCTCAGAACATCAGTACAGATTCAGTCAGACTTCGACTTCTCCACTTCAGCAGAATGTGAAATGTGTATAAGCTATGTTGCATTGAACATTCAGGGAGAGCGATAGCAGAAAAGCTGGAGTAGTTCCCATGTCAAATTATGGGCACAGAACACCTGGCACAAACAATGTCATAAGCTGTGCCCCCCCCCCAACCAACATTTCTGCATTTACCAATTTACTTAAGATGCCACACCAGATTACAACAGTGAAAAATAGGACCAAGGGTCCTGTAGCTTACTGGCAAGCAGTCTTATAGCGATGATACAAGTTATGAAAATTTCAAGCGAAGTTTGACATTCGAATCAATGAAAATCAATGTCAAGGTCACTAAATAAAAGTTCACATACATTTATAAGACCTTCTGTAATACAATCTTAAGCTCTGAAGCAGTTTTGGTGATGCAAGTCATTAAAAGATTTCAATATGTATTCAATGTCAATTGTGAATTTTAAAATTTTACAGAACGTCAAGTTGTGGTCAGCAATATGACTTTCAACATGTCTCTATACAAACCTTGGCTTAATCTGCAACCACTTTGGAGAGACAAGTCATTGTAATTTCACTGTGGAGTTTGACCCTCAAAGGTCACTGACAAGTCAAGTTGAAGGTCACCAAATGAAAGTTCATATGTGACTTCCTATGTCAGTAACACAAACCTAGGCTCCATCTGTGACCTTTTCAGTGACAGAAGTCATTGAATTTTCTCTAGGTAAAGTTAGACCTTAGAACAGAGGTGGGCAGCGAGGGCCGTATCTGTCCCTGGTTTTCACACCAACGTCTGGCCTTTAATTAGTTGATTGTCTCAATTAGCCAAACCATTTATGAAATCTGACGTTTCATGTGCACTTCTTTAAATTATCATGAAACTACAAAGACTAGTCTTGTCTACCTTCATAAAACATTTTTCTTTGATCGTATCATTGCGAAAATCTATTTGAGCATGCAATCAATTAACTCAGTTAGTTAGGGAAATTGATGGGAATAAAAACCTGCATACACACCGGCCCTCCAGGACCGTGATTGCCCACCCCTGCCTTAGAAGGTCAAATGAAAGTTCATATATGACTTCCAATACATCTCCAATACAAACCTACACTCAATCTGTAACGATTTTGCTGATATAAGTCGTTTAAATTTCACTGTATAGTTTGGCCGTTCAAGATCACTGAAAGTCAAGTTCAAGGTCACCCAATGCAAGTCCACACATGATTTCCTATATGGCAACAATAAAAACCTCAGCTCCATCTGTAATAGTTTTGGTGGTAGAAGTCATTGAAATTTCACTAAGTGAAGTCTGACCTTCAAAGGTCACCGAAGGTCAAGTTCAAGGCCATCAAATGAAAGTTCATGTATGACTTTCAATACATCTCCAATGCAAACCGAAACTATCTGTAACCATTTTGCTGATATAAGTCATTGAAATTTCGCTGTGAAGTTTAGGCATTCAAGGTCACTGAAGGTCAAGTTCAATGTCACCAATGAAACGTCATTCATGACTCTGTATATGCCCGCAATACAAACATAAGCTCTAGCTGTAATAGTTTTGGTGATAGAAGTCATTGAACTTTCACCAAGTGAAGTTTCACCTTCGAAGGTCGCCAAAGGTCAAGTTCAAGGCCACCGAATGAAAATTCATACATGATTTCCTTTATGTGTTCAATGCACATATCCCCCAAATCTTCAATATTTTCAAGCCTAGAAACCTTAAAAAATTGTAACATTTTGCTTGACCTCAAGTTTGACCTTACAAGGTCATCTGAAGTCCACTTTAACACAGCCAAAATATAGGTCATATATTACTTCCTATATGACAGTGATACAAACTTAATCTCTATCTGCAACCATGTGGCCTCCACGGGCTATCTTGCATACTCGAAGTACAGCGCCCTCAATAGACCCACTTCTGTCGATTCAATCAAAATGGCGCTCGCACTGTACATTGACAGTACCAAGGTAAGTTTATTGCCTGATTCAAAAAAAATTTATCACGCAATTTTTAAGAAATGATTTTTGATTCTCAGTCCCATCTTTAACATTGGAGCCAAAACTTCAAGGGCCTATAAAACGGACAAAAATGATTCAATCAAAAATCTGAGAAAATGTCTGGAGATATGCTCTAGTAATATGTTGTTGCAAATTTACATGAAAATTCATCAGGCTAAAAAAAAAAAAAAAAAATGTTCGACGACGGACATCGGACGCCATGCCGCGACAATAGCTTATTAGCCCATAGGGCCGGTAAGCTAAAAACACAGAACACCATCAGGTGATTTCAAATGCATGGCTCCAGTCAAACAACTGTCAAATTCAGTGTCTGGAACTTACCACAGGCAGGCTCTGTGAAACAGTAACCCACACTAAAGTCAAGAGTGTATGGAATGCGCGGCCAGCAATGCAGAGAGACCGGATGTTCACCGCACCACCATCTTTGAGCGAATTGGCAAACAGATGCCCATGTGCAGCACCAACTGGGAGGTGAGGAGAGAATTAAATCCTCCCAAAAAATCCCAGCAGCCAAAGGGAAACTCTCACATTTTTCTCTATATACAGGGAGCCAAGCCTGATACAAAATTAAGTTTAAAACGGTCACATTAAAATCCACAACCCAATGAACTAGAGTGCGTTTTTACTGTTAAAAACAAATCTCTCTCCCACAAACCCCAAAATGGCAAAAGGCCCCAGTTAAGTAGCCAATCAATGCACCTGCAAAATTTGGTAAGGATGTATTGAGCAGTTTCAGAGTAGGGAAACACGATGGGAACGCCGACACCAATTATGTCATTATTATGTCTCCGGGAGGCCAGACACAGTCAGCAAGTGCTCATTACAAGACTTGTCATTTCATGAGCGCGCACCGTTATAATACCAGTTTAGTTTCTCGGAGAGAGGGAACATAAAAGAGAACCTCTGCCCTATTGTGGGTCAATTTAAAGGGTGTCATAACTCAAAATTTAGTTCCACCCATTTCCTGGCACCACTGTACCTCCTTTTCCCTTCCTCAAAAAATCAGAGGGCATCTCCCCTAAACCCTCCAAAGAAAAGCAGTCAACAACACAGGAACCCAAAGGCAAGCCACCTGGATATTTGCAGGCGGGGTGGAAAATTAACTTTTTTGTCCACCAGCCAAATTGCCTGTGAATATTCAAATTTTACCAGCCGCTTAATAGGTTACCATTATTTTTCTGGCTGGTGAGTGAAGCAAATCTACCAGCCACCAGCATATTTTACCAGCATTTGGCTGGAGACTGGTGCCAATTTTGGCCCCTGTCTGCAGGACGGTACTGCGAGCTCCAGGCCATTCTAACGAACAGGAGTTTAAAAATTAAGGCCATTACTGAAAGACAGCTTTCAGAGACAGCAGCCTCGCAGTTTGCAGATAGTACCTTTCGAAAATGAAGGGCGCTCAACTGAGCCAATCTTGTGAAGAGGGCTCAGGGTAGGAAGGGCAGAGAGCAAGAGTCAAGCATCTCTGACCACAGCTAAAGGAAGAGTTTGTACATTCGCTTACTGGGCCAATTTTGAGGAAGAAAATGGGAAGAAAAAAGGGTGGAGGGGAGAGAAAGGACATGATAACACAGCAAAATCAAATAATTTGCCTTCTTCACATTCACTGCGCTCCAGAAGCAACCCACTGTTGTTCAGGTGCCGAGGACCAGGTTTCTCCGTCTATGAGCTCACATATAAGAGGCCTCGGACAGCATTTTGCGATGGTAGGGTGACAAGAGCTGTGTGATTTCGAGTTTGGAACAGATGATGAAATTTTGCTGGAGGTGATGGCGCCCAAAATGTAAATATCATAGAAGCATTATCTCTAGAGTTAGCAAAGGCCATCCGGCCATGGGGAAAAAATGAAATGTGCACATTACTGGCTTTGTTTTTGCACAGTGAATTGGTTTACTTGTATCCAACTGGGGTACAGCGGCTGTTTTGAAGTAGTCATTTTGCGTCACGAAATCTGCAGTGCCAGCTCTGTTTTGAGGCAGTGTTCTTGAGATTTTGGGCCATAGAAAAATGGTACCATTTGTAATGTGGAAAAAAAGAGCCACTAGATGGCAGTGTTAACCTTTTTTGTTTTTTTGTTAAGCCCAGTCTGGAGCTAGGTTTTGGGCATGTCCTGGGCATGCCTCAGAGCAGAGAGTCCCAGAGAATTGGAAAAAAGTCTGGAAGGTGGGAGGGGGCTGGAAGAGTATATAAGGAGAAAAACTGAGAGATGTAGTAGTAGGAGAGATTGCAAGGAGAAGGATACATTTGACCAGACCTGTCACTCTTTTCAAGACCTGTGAAGTTTTTTTGGGGATTTTTGCCTGTGTTGGAGCATTTTCCTGTCCCAAAACATTGCAAAGCAACCCCATCTCAAGGGACTGTAAATATCTCTTTTTTGTTTGTTTGTTAATATTTCAATCTTGGTCAGTGGTTTGTTCAATTAAATCCGTTTTTGTCTGTCATCCCTTGCTGTCCGGTATGTCATAACAAATTGGGGACATGACACATTTTAAATAGAAAATGGTACAATTTTATTATTTAATATACATATTAAATGCTAGTCAGTCAGTCATGATGTTTATCAATATTGGCCACTCCAGTGAAAAACAGGAGAAAAAAAATGGAACTTAGGACTGGGCATTACACATTAACTGTACTAGAACCCACCTGACCCAGGGTTGGTTCAGTCAGACCCATCTTTGTAATCTTTGTCCTGTTTGTTGGAGAAGAATCACAAAACATTCTTCAGAACATTCTGGGTAGCGCACCTTGGCCGTCCTCTGTCAGCCAGCAGCTACGCAGTTGAAGAGGAGCACTCCTGCATAGTGCATTACAAAACTTTCCCATCCTTAGATCTGAGGCTTACATTTTCCTCAAAATCACATTTTGGTTAGGTTGCACACAAAAGGTTTTGTTCAGCTCAGGCTGAAGCAAATTGCCTTGTGAGGCATGGCAAACAAGTGTGCCACCCACCATACTCTTATTACAGCAGTTTTAATGGCATGGCTATGGTCCTCTTGCAAAAAACAAACTTACCCCACACAGGAGTCCAAGTTTTCAACAACCAGAAAACATTCCACAAAATACCACCACAAAAAAGCCATTGGTAATAATGACAGCCTCTCCGAATTCCAGCAAGACTCAAGGTGAGCCCACCACCATTTTTAAATTATGCCCTATTCTTAAATCTTTGAACACATAGCCCAACAAAGACCGGCAATGCCACACCAAAGAAGTGCATTAATATCACCAACATGGTTTAACAAAAAAAAAAAAAAGAAAAAAAAAAAGCAAAACTGGATTCAGCGCATTAACAAGTGCTTGTTTACCAAGTCTTTATTTTGCAAGGTGCCAGCTGGCACGGCTCAAACTTTAACAAAAATAAACATGTTGCTGCTCTAGTCCTTTGGCTCGAGCAACATTTTTAAAGAGAGGGAACGGTTCAGCCAATAATCAACACCGACACCTAAACATACTCCGTCACGTCTGCTGCAACAGCAAACAGCGTGACTCATTCTACATGTTTACAGTGCCCACATGCTTCAGTGTAAACCTTGCACTTTATCATTCTTTTCACAGACCACACCTTTAAAAAAAAAAAAAAAAAAAAACACCTTTGGGAGACGGGCAAGGCTTACATATGCACCTGCATCTTTTAAGACCATTTTTTGTTGCTTGTTAAATTCTTCCCTGACCTGTTAGCAGCCAATATACCCTGAAGAAAATAACGAGGGATGAATCATGAGAGAAAGCGTTTGACTGGTGAAGGCATAATGGCAATCACAGCACGAGTAGGACGTCCAAAGCTGAACCTCTACATTTGGTGCGGTCGAATGTGTTCCCTCAACCACTCTAGTTCCTTAATGACCGACTACCTGGAACTAAATTAGGCCTGCCTATGCTGTAAGTGTTACCCACCAAGAGAAGAAAATAAGATGAATTTCAATGACAATATGCTATGGCTATGGAGAAATGGATGGTACAACCCTCAAGTGAATTTATTGGAAGGGCTTTCTTATAGAATAAGGTTCAACCAGGTACGCAATACATATCAATTCTACAAAGGAAAGCAGCTCCGGATATCGTAGTCTGGTAAAGTTCACGATAACCAACAGATTACATCATGTTTTGGCTATCAGCAAACACTCACTTCCATGGCAACCTACCTTCTCCTCCCCGCCTCCCCCCCACATAGCATGAGATCACAAAGCTGCAATTAAGTTACCTGGCTCAAAGACACAAGCAGCAAAGGCCGAACTGAAAATCAACCTGCAACCCCTGACTCACAAGTATATGGTTGCCGGCGTAAACTGGTTTTACAGTATATTGCGGTATGAAAATTGGTGGTCACCATGCAGTATGCATTTCCTTCCTTATATGATTAAAATCGATGGTATTAAAAGGCGCTGTGTCACCATTCCTGCACATTCTCGGCTTGACGAATGCAAATGAGTAAACAAGGTAATGACTGCAAATGAAAACCGCCTGTTTGCATTGATCAGTTTTACTAGAGACTTCCCTAAAAATTTACACTGGAAAACTGCAGAAATGAGCACTTCAGCAGAACAAACCACCTCTTTAGCAGTTAGTGTTTGTGCTTTAATTTTGGCTACAGTGTTTTAACAGCCATTGTAAGTCAAATTTCAACTGCATTTTGATTTTAGATGCATAACCTACATCTTTGGGCAACATGAAGGCCAGATTATTGGCTTCCAGTTTGCACAGGAGGATTCCTCAAACTCTTCCTAGAGTACTAGCACTGGCTCAACAAAACCTGGAAGAAAATGAGCTGGATGCCCTTGCAAAACAGCCGATCATTTTGCTTTGTTTCTATATCCTTTGGCTAAAGCGCTAAAATAGCCATTTGAATCCTCAAATTTCCATAGAAAACTTCTTAAGGGCAATTCTACTGTGACAGACGTGACATCAGAAGGAATTTTCAGCCATTCCAACTACCCTCACAGCTGAAGTTCTTCTCCAAGGAATTCAACCTTCAACCTAATAAGTATTACTAGTTTAAGTATTTTGCATGAACCACAATTATGAATGTGATGGATGTTACATGAATAAGACATGGAAAAAAATTCAGCCATGTTGATTTCAAAATTCTCTGTCTCTCAACAATGGTATACATGAATGTTTGTCCCAGAGTTGTACGACAACTAGGCCACGTAATACACAAATCATAACACAGCTCCAAATGAGAGTCTTTTAGCAGGCAGCTATAAAATTGCAAAAAATCCTCTTTGACGGACGTTACCTGATGAATATTACATTTTGTCCACTGAAGTAAAACAAAACTTTGTGCTGAAAGAAGTCAATATCGTCCAGTGGAATGATGAAATAACCAAATTTATGCATGACTAGGTTATAAGATCATTGTGACTTTGTTTTGGTAGAGTGCATCCATTACATAGTATCTTGAAGTTCACATTATTTTGAAATAGTTTTATTCAGGTTTCTTTTTAAATCAATCAAACTCAATAGCTGTCCATTTCAGGTGCGGAGCAATCAATGCACTACACCTACGAAAGCGTTTACATCCTTACTCTGTTGAAACAATCCTGTTTATTTTACGGTAAACAGAAGACAGCAGACTCAATCCACTTGCTTAATACATTACTCACTCAAAACGAAAACTGTAGAAACAATTCTGAGCGATAATCACCAACTCAACTCTGGACTGTAAGATTAGAAGTCACAGAACTAGCATTAAAACTTGTAGCAAATGACAAATCACACAGGTTAAATTCTGTATTCTGATTTTGACTAGCAGAAGTCTGGGGATGAAAATAAACTAACAGGACAGATCATGCATTTTTTTTTTTTTTTAAATAATTTTTTTGCAGACAGCAGCAATATTGCTTTCCGTGTCAAAGTATTGTCGTACTCGAACAATACTCAACATTGCAGCCTTTTATTTTCCGAAATGCCGATTCCCTTTCCCCGTATGAGCCATTAATCGATCAAAAATATGCCGCCCAAATAGCACGTCAATCCATTCTGGATCAGAACAAGCTCCCGCTGACTCAGGCCAATTGCGGCGCATATCCTACACAGTCGGCTACTGTCCAGGGATTAGCAAGTTCAGCATTCTTATATACAGTTACCCCTTCAGTTACCCACATATTCATCTATCCAGTAGAAGAACCCTAAGTTTAAAGGTCAATGATGAAATACGCCACAAACTATTTACCACACCGTTAAACATACCTGCCCTGGCTGTCTGCCTGAAAGCTAGCGTCAAGCATGTATGCACAGGCGCACGTCAGCCCCACAAGCCCCCCCACATGCCTTTCAAGAGGACGTCCAATACAAGCACACACACTCTCAACAGTTAAGACTGAGCCCCAAAAATCTTGCTATGCTCACACTTCATCAACATGACCTAAAAATAAATCAAGAAATATACAAATCTCAGGAAAATATTAACAAAAAGTTTCTGCATTCTACCCTGTTTTTGTTCAGGAGGATATTCTGTTTGATTTAATAATGTCTAAAAGATTTTTTTTTTTCCATAAAGGCACTGCACCGTGTTTGAATCGGAAATATAAAGCCTTTTTTGTTTTATTTATTTCACGCAATTTAAATGTAACGAAAAGTTGGTTTTATGCTGATGTTTCTACCGGACATTTTGAATGTAAAGCTCATGTTTAAAAAAAAAAAAAAAAAAACTCTGTTTTCATTCCTTAAAATGTTGTTGTTAATAAAATTGTACATTTTAGTACCTGAACGATATACCATGAAGCTGTGAAACTGTAGAATTTTCTGAGACTATTTTAAAAAAATCATATACCACTGCATCCCATATGAGTCATGTCCTCTGACCATTTTATCATGGATGACACTTGCCCTCCAAAGGAAAACTCACAGTAATGACGTGGACAATTTATGGCTATGAATTACATTACCAAAAAGTATCAAATAAGCACTACAAGAATTATCCACATTTCCCATCAGCATAGCCTCTGATTTGGAGAAGCCCTCTCCATTTTATCAACATGCATGGCGACAACACGACAGTTTTATTTTATCTCAGCTTTATCACCCCTCAACCTCACCTGGATTCATGGGATCACAAAAAAAAAGAGTCATAGGATGTGACAGAGTCCTACCAGTGGTGTTCAAGAGACTGTCACTCTGTCATGACGGTAATTCCCATCACAGCAGATCAAGCTGTAGGGAACTGATAGACTGGGGTGGCTTGTGGGAGGGGCCCAGCCTCCAAACACTGCTGAGACCGGAACAATAATGCACACCTGCTGGAGCCGATAACCTTTTTACTGCAGTCGGCCGCAAGTGGGGAGGAGGTTCGGTAGGAACTGGGGAACCGCAGGTTCGCTGACTCTGCGTTTCAATTAATCTGCAAGGTTTAACACCCAACCAAGCTTAAAATTAACTTCAGGGGAGTGGGGTTACTGGAGGGCTCCAGATTTTGTTTTCTTATGGTGTCAGTAAGAGATAAAAATAACCTAAGCATGACTTAAGGATGATTTCGGAAACAGCATATCAGTTCCCAGGTTTATCTTTTGTTTTGTACTCCATCTGACCCTCATCCATCCAGATAAGAACTCTTATTCTTGCAAGACTTGCAGTAAGAGCCATGCTGTGAAAGAAAAAAATCCTTCATCAGCCAGAAACTGTGTCAGTGAACCACAGCGAGTGCATTTTGAAAATAGGTGGCAGTGGTCATCATAGGTTTAGAGAAAACCCTTTGTTGAAGAGTTCCATAGTCCATAGTTCCAAAGTAGGCAGCCCAGGTCTGCTCAACACCAATCAAAATCTTGCTGTAGTCAAGAAGAAATTGGAGTTCCTTTCACACAAACTTTATCAAACTCATGAAAGAACATCATACTTTCTACTGCAGTTTTTTGAAAACGTGCAAACTACTCGCAAAACATTCAAACTTCAGTATAAAGTCAAACCATAATTTTATCAATACAACTAGCTATAACGGATGCAAGAAGTGGCAAGAAATTCTCATAGGTCTAACACGATACATCAGACTTGGAAAAAACTCAAGGACTGCACGCTAGATTGGTAGCCGGCACAAATTCTCATTCTCTTCACGGCGACTCAGTCAATGGGGCTCAATGAGCCATTGGGAACAAAAATGCTGTTTGGCTCGTTTTATGCCTTTAAATCTCTGGTATTTGGCTGAAGTTCAGTAAAAAGAGGGAGTGTCTCAGTCAGCAGTTGCAACCAGCAGTTCATATTTTAAACATAAACAAAGGTTTCAATGAAAGGATTCAAAGAAATGATACAATCGCTGCATTTACAAAAAGGCACAAAAACTTGCACCATATCAAAACAAGCTCAACAGAAAAATTTAGACCACAAACAAGAATTTTCCAAATTTAAGAAGGAGAGTAATAAAAGGCACACCAGCACCTTGTGTAATCTAAAGCCATTTGTGTCTCTTGAGACTGCTTCCAGAAACATTTGAGGATAGGACATTGCTAAACCTAAAATCACTGTGCGCAAAAGACTGAGGGATCAACAAATGACTCCTGTACAGGCCTTAAGACTGTTAACTGACAAAGGAAAACCACAAACAAAAGCCCCTTCAAAAACTAAAGTAGATGAACCCCAAGTCTCTTCTTAGGGTTCCAATAGATTCTAGATTCCTACAGATTCTTCTTCCTAGATTCTATATCAGTCCACTGGTTGTCACTGAGGACTGAAATAGAATCTGAAGAGGAAGGAACACTTCATCAGCTGGGTAGTGGGGAAACTGAACTGACAAAAATGCCTAAGAACATGTCCAAAAACAGTTTACACCATATCATTAGCTTAAAGACTTGACGACGAATAAAATGTACCAAGGGAAAATTAGCAGACCTTCCTCTGACAAATCCCCTTTAATAGTGCAGTGTAAATGCAATGTGGTGATTTCTGCACCAAAGTAGTTCTCCTACAGTAATTACCACAGGCAATCTGATACGTTGGCACTTTGAGAAAGCAAGAAACAGGCCATGAGCCACCATCTAATGGGTGAAACAAACAAAAAGCAAAAAACACAAGCTGGATAATCCACAGAGTTCCTTTATTCCATTTCTGTGTTGGTTGTGACCAAATACTTGCATTTAGTAAAATATTTTGTATGAGGAGGTGAAAAATGGACACTTCAGCTCTGACAGCTTCAAACTGGACCATTTCAGCAACTGTACCAATCATATAGTGAAATGCAGGGGTGCTGTAATGCAGAATAAGGAAGATCCCAAGGGCCTTGACTATGATTACAACAGGTCATTTTATCTGTGTTGGGGACAAATATGAAATCTTTTTTGAGGCCCAAAATTCCTGGAGGCAGCTCTGGTTCACAAGACGGGTATCTCATAAATATGGTCAATCTCAACTCCTCATTGCGGATGTGGTCATTCTAGCTTTCCACCTGTTCTGAAATGAAGGGTGGACGATGGTCGGTAACCAAGTCTCTTTTTTTCACAGGTTATCTAGGGGTACTGGTCTGGATGTCCACACAATGTCGCTGAGAGGCAATACAGCAATACCTTGCAGGAAATCTCATCTTCTGCTACCAATTCATTTCCCACTACAGCCCTATCAACTACCAATTACAGGTAAAAACTTAAAATGTGTTATCCTCAAAATCAAAAAAATTCTAAACGGATCCATTCTCATGAAAATAATCCATTGGAAATGAATTGGTAACTCTAGCAAGCGGATAAACAATGTTCACACAGTACTGTCCCGAAATTGATCCAAATTTAATGGTGTAGCATTTCCATTAGTCGGGCAGCAGTCATTGTCAAGCGCAACAACAAAAAAAATCATTCATAAATTATTCCCATTTTAAAGAAATGGCGCACAGAAAAGTTCTTATTTGAACATAAGATAAAAAATTCAGATTTAGTATGTAGGCGATTAGGCTAAATGTCAGGGGGTCCGCTGCCCAAAGTAATACAGCACATTGCATTCCTGCAATTTGCATGAAGTGCAGTTGCTACTTGCCAGTAAAGATATGCGCCACAAGGACCCCCTTTTATATCCACCACCACCTCCCACTTCAGTTAATGCGCCCAAAATCTGCAGCAATCCTCTTCTTCCAGCCCTCCACCCCCTTTATGGACTTCATTATTTCGTGAATGACTATGAATAACGATCAATGACCAAAGACAAACTTAAATTGTGACATCCATTTCCATGGAGCCCCAATCAAATAACAGATCATCGTAAAACTAGGCTGATTCACCGACTTAGCAAGTTGAAGTTAATGAACTTGAGTGAGAACAGGGCAAATTTCTACCTTAGCCTCTGGTAGTAGTGCACAGTCAAAAGTAGCGTAAAAGTTTAATATTGAATTAACTAGCTCGTTAATGAGCACATGGTTTTTGTCAAATTAAGTTAACCGGTGTTCCGACAATTTGTGCCATCTAGTAAAAAAATGCTACCCTAATGCAAAGTTATTGTAAAATCTTTCATATTGCAATACTGAGGCATAAACAGTCAGTCTACAGTAGTCACTTGGTTATTTCTTGGCTTATTGTAACAAACAGATGTTATAAGTGGGATAAGTTTGTTTAAAGATATATGGTGCACGTCATTATCATCCAATTTCTGCATTCTCAGGAAAACCCAGCGTGTACATGTAAATATAGCCTATATACGCAAACAGGTCGAAAGGCGCACTTAAAAAAAAAAAAAAGAATTTTTATGATTTTTGAAGATGCTTAAGATGTGAGCAAAGAAACAGAGCCCAAGATTTTAAGTCTGCACAAGCACAAAACCGCGAGGTAGCAAATTTTGATAGGTAGCAAAAACAGAACAGAACAGTGTATAGAACAGTGTTCTATTGATTTTTGCTACCCATCAAATCCACCTCGCCGTTCTGCGCTTGCGCGAACCTAAAATCTTAGGCTCACTTTCTTCGCTCACATCTCAAGTATCTTCAAATATCTTAAATATACGTCTTTCTTTGGTGCGCCTCTCGACCTTTTAGCGTATATATTTGCATGTACACACAGGGTTTTCCTGAAAACACAGAGATTGGATGATAATGGCGTATGCCTGGGCATGCATCTTTAAACCAACTTATCCAACTCATCTTATTATAATATCTGCTTATGTTATCGCAACAAATGGCAAAGTTACTACTGTTCAATGATTCATATTGCAATATTACTGCGAAAACGAAGACTTTACGATCGCTTTGCATTACGATAGCATTTTTTGACAAGGCAGCACAAATTGTTGGAACACCAGCAAGCAAACTAAACCGGGGCTAATTTGTTTACAATAATCAAGGCAAACCATTAGCTACTTCGTCACAAAAAGCTTTCGTCAAATCCACCCTTTACACTTTGATTTTCGCTTGAATTTCCAGAGTTTGGAAAAAGCAGGCTTTCCACACTGCAAGACAATGTCAAACATTTATTCTGTATCAGCCAGTTCCAACGCTTACACTTCGATTGGGTGAACTATTCAAATCTAGAATGACATGTTTCTAAGGCTGCAGAGCTAAAGTTGCATCAAATATAGAGTACCAGCCATGCAACATTTTGTGCATCATTTTATACAGCAACATTTTCTCTAATTCAGTATGACATTCAAGATCACTGGAAACCTTGAGATCTCAGCTGGATTTTAAATAGGGGCTAAAGTTCCACAGGTCTAAATAAAGTCGTTATATGAAATTAACCCTCTAATTATTTTCGAGTTAATAAACCATTTTTGGTTTGAGGTCACTTTGGTCCCCGCAATGATAAACTGCTTAAGATGTTTGAAATGCTGGGTGCACACTACAGGAGTTTCCAAATCTTTTAAGATCTTAAAAATGCAGGGGGCTGCACACATAATGATAATCCTTGCCAATTTTAATCAACAGCTGTGTATTAATTCGGCAAAGAAGAGGGACTCTGCACACTACAGCTCCTAATATCCTTACCTTCTAAGATTTCACAAAAACTTGCATGATCAAACATGACGTAGATGTAATTTCCCCTTTCCTGGGCACAAGATTTTTGTGAGTCCAGTGCAAGCTTTCTAGCGTTAACGCAAAACAAAGCCATCTCCAACTGTCCGTCAGGGCTCTTTTAACGTTAGCAGGTTTGTTTCGCCAAAATGCCAGGTAGTTGTTGTGCTATAGTCTGAGCTGTGGGGAGATGCTCCGACAAATTTCGCTACGTATCAAAATGTGCTTGTTGGCAAACCTAAAATCTCAAGCAGTTTCCTTGCTGATATCTTAAGCATCTTCAAAAATCATAAAAACAGATTTATTTTCAGTGCGCATTTTGACCTGTAAGCGTACCTATGTTTGCATGTACATGCTGATTTTTGCCTAAAAAGAAATGAGAAGATAATGGTGTTTATATTGGCATATATCTTTGAACAGACTAATGGAACTCATTATAAAATCTAAATGTTATAATAAGATAACAAATTTAAAGGTTACAACTGCAAACTGTTTCATATTGCAATATCATTGCGAAAACAAAGCCTTTATGATCGCTTTGCACTACAGCAGCATTTTTTGACAAGGGAGCACAACATTAGGGGTGAAGATAAATAAATAATAGCTACAACTCAGAAGTGTCGGAGATGGCTGCAGTATTGCAACTAAGTTTCAATATTTCAGCAGCTCTTTTATGAGAAACCTTGCCACTTGTAGCAGTAATTTAGCTAGAAAACAAAATTAGCTATGCTTGATGTAACACCCTGTAAGTAGCAATCCCCATAAATTTTCAAGTTCAATAAGAATATATCTGGTAGTATCATGTGATAAAGGCTTGTCACAGATAATTTTCCTCTTTGAATTACGTCTCTAGCATATTCCAGTCAAAAGATATTCAGAATTTAGTGGCTGAAAAATGGCCAATTTTGTCCTAATCTTCCAATAGGAAATGCATTAGTGGAATTGTGACCTTTTCCGTTGACACTCAAAAATGACCAAAATTTATGTTTTTGAGAATTTCATAAAATTTGCAGCATATGCTGAGGCCATGACTAGTGACATATTTCCAGTTTTTTTTTTTTTTCGTGATGCCTCTAGCCGATTTGAAGGTATAGCGCCACCAGGTGGCTGCTCTCAAACTACTGAATAAAGTACGTAATCATGGGTTCTAAGTTCAGTAAAGACCACAGGCCCAATTTAAGTGATTTTATTGCAGAAAGTCACGTCTATGATATTACATAAAGCTTCTTGAGGGGGATACTGTACTGAGACAAAGTTGTTACAAACAAACGTGACCAAAACAACCCTTCGCCCCAGGGCGAGGTAATAAAATATCTTTTAGGCAGGTCCACATCGTATTATTTAGGGCCACGCTTCTCAGCTACTTTGGATTACGATGAGGATTTTGATTGCACTCATTAAAAAGTGGGTCTACCAACTTTTGCACTGTATATATTATGGTCTATATAATACATATAATAATATATTGTGGTAGATATTACGGCCATAACTCGAAGTGATCATTTTCTAGCAGAAGACATCACGGAGAACACGTCTGAATCATCAAATTTTGTTTCGGGTGTAGGGAGAACTTATGTTAAATTTTCAAGTTTAAATTTCAATGCCGGAAAATTATCCAATTTTTATGTAAAAGACGAACAGCGAAATCGGCAAAATTTGGTCTTCCTAATCGAACCTCACCATTTCCAGTCTCTCAGATGCAGCGCGAAAACGGGGCTGAAGTTCCCGTGATATTTGCGGCATCGCTTAGGTCACAGTATTGCATTGAACAAACCGCCGACAGGGGCGTGGCGCGTTATGGGGGTTGTTTCTGTAGGATCATCCCCGGACACCCGAAAATATCCAACATGTTGGATATTATCGGGGAAGTCCCGATCAGTTCGCGAGGGGCCGAATTTGGATTTGTAACCTCCGCACACTAACTGATCACTGGGGCGAACATCACGGCCGAACTCGGATTGTTCCCCGATTCTCGGGAAGACCAGTTCCGGGCAAAATCTGACCCGAATTTCCTGTAGTGTGCACCCAGCCTAACTGAAACGGTCACCCAATCTCCGCTCAGCTTGTTTATGCTTTTCTACTGACCATTTTCATGGCCAAGTAGACAAAACAAGACTCCCCCTGTCCATCAAGTATCGATTTTACATGATTATAGCAGAATGAATGAGACCAAAAGTGAATGAATGAGAAATTAATTCAGACATGCCCTCAGTCTTAAGCAACACTGCATTAACCAGATCAACTTGATGGTCTTATGTAATAATTGATCCTGGGGTCAAAATGACCCAAACAACACCGATGCGCATAACGTGCTGACAGAACTTTTTTGGGGGAGTTAAATTCATGTTTTACTTGTAAAGTTAGGGAAACATCTAGCTGAAAAAAATATTAAGCATAACGGTAATGTAAGACCTATTCAGCGAACGTTTGATACCGCATGTCCAAAGGCAATGGGTAAAAACCACTACTCTGTCGCTGCCCAAGACAGCCAGCTAACGCATAACCTTAGCTAGCAAAACCATCAGCGGCGTTTCACCTCTAATCACGTCGTGACGGGGCTGCTCCTCTGGCACTACACCACCGAAACCGCGAACTAGCCAATCCCTCCAGGCCAGCTGGCAAGATAACGTTAGCCATCCATCGTTATTAATAATCATGAATTGGATGTCTAGAGGGGTATTGTGAAGGGAGCTGAACCAAGCCGTGCTTTTGGAGGTGGGTCCTTAAAATTGAATCCAATTGGCTTACTGGCTAGTTATCTAGTTAGCATAGTCAGTCACACGCACAGCCAGCCAGCTAATGTTAGGGAAACGTTGAAATGGTGGAACAGTAGCCAGCTAATGGGTAGCGCACAGGGCTGCCGAGCAGGCGATCTGACGGTATTTAGTATGTTAACGTTGGCGATCCGCACTGTCTTTCAGCACTGATAACAGTCACGCTACATGTAATATCAAGCTCCTGAGCCAGCCCATTTGCTCTTACAGGTAAGTTATATTAACTAGCTACCTCAGCTGCCAGTTTGGTAGTCAACCAGGTTATTCAAATAAGACAGTCGGCCTTATTTTCCCCGCTCACTTCCCACAGGGATTTCGCCCTTATCCCGTCGCGGCCTGTAAGTCCGACAAGGTCCGCGGACTCACCTCTGTGGGCTGGCTGATCTCGAACAGGTCGAGTCGGTTGGCGTTCCAGTGGTTAATGATGTCGGCTAATTTCCGCCGCTCTTCCTCCCTGGTCCCCGACATTCTCAATCCTGAACGGTGTTCTCTAAGAAAAAATCCCTTTGTCCACGATAAAGACGACCGGTCCGACCACTCTAAGATAACAAAAACGGGTGCACCCAATATGTGGGGCCGTGAAATGGGTCTGCGGAGTCCGAATCTTTCGCAGTTACCAATACACCTTGCACGGTAACCGCTCCTACTGTGTTTCCGTGCTTCCTTTCAGTGCCTCTCGTTTCAATTATATCACAGTCCGTCCTCCCTCTCTCTCTCTCTCCCTGGGAAGCGCTTCGTGTAGTTCAGTGCGCGTTCCCGCCCCTCTTGCAATCGCCGTGCACCCGCACACCGTAAACGCTTGCGGCACCGCGCGTTTAACAAACGAATTGCCTTCACGAGAGCGCGCTAAGGTCTTTCAATGTCATTATAATGTTTCTGAGAATCAATCTTTGTACTCTTGAAGCATATGATTTTTATCGTTAATGAAGTTGTGTGTGCGCGCGCGTCCTCTAATGTATGTAGTTATGTAATATACATTGTGTAAAGCTGGGAATTGCTTGGTTTTTCTATCCTAAAATATGTGCGCGTGTGCATGTCACAAGAGTTTTTCATGCTTTTAAGACTTAACTCTGATTTACATCTTGTGGTAAACCATCCATATTTAATCTGGTGAGGTTTTTTCTTGATTATTGACTATGATGGGTCTACCTCTAGCAGGATGTTCTTGATCGGGCCAACTGTTGTAAAGTTTTTATTCATCTGGAAAATAAACAGTAATAATTCTTCTGTTATCCTCAACAGTTACCATCAATGGTCTTCCAGGCACTTTACTGTTACTGAGTTCAACAATGTATGATTTATTTTTAAATTTATTTGGTCTCAATCACTTTGGTGGGTTTGATTTTTTCTATCAAATAGTGGTTTGCAGTGACTGGCTGGAGTTCATTTTGCGTGTGAATAGTAACAAATTCTGAATGCATATTCCATACTTGATATCTGCTGACTTGTAAATGAAATAATGAGGATAAACACACACACGAGACCATGGAGCAACAATGTAGCCAATTATCCAATTACTTTTGGTCCCCTAGAAGGGAGGGGGGAGGGCTATGCATGAAAAGGGCTGTAATACATACACTATTCACACATTTTGGACACAGGTGCCCACAATTATGAAACTGGCACTTCAAGACAATATTCACTGATTAATTTCAACTCCAGCATTCTGCAGTATACACCTATAATAATAAAAATAAAAAATAATAATCATCATAATAGTAATTATAACAACTGTGTCTATGACTAAATATTTATGGGAGTGAATGTGTATTGCATAAGACCACTAGTTACTGATACTGCATAAATGTTACCCTTTTTGGGTTGCCAAATGATTTGCAGTTCATCATCAGTTAAGTTGCACTCAAAAACCCTTGAGAGCAAACCTCACTCCAGTCTTTGATGGCATGATTCCCTCGCCAAAGACCAGGTCAATAAGTGTAATGTGCATCACTTTACAACATTGGTGACAGTGGTGGATCCCCATTTCCTATGGTCTGAAAAACCTTGTTTCATTAGAGTAAGCAGTGCCTCAATCACAATCACCCTGGAAAAAGTGTCTCAGTGGCACTTTTTGCTATTTGGTGCGAAAATACTATGTCAAATGGTTTTAATCTCTGGAGAGAGAACCTCTCACAGACATGCTGAATTTCACATTTGAGATCATCCCACCAAATAAATGGTCACTTCAGCTCAAGGTTAGAGAATAGATTTTGACTTCCTCTAATGTGTTCTCAGTTGCAAACTGATGCTTGAGAAATGTTATTAAAAGGAGGGTCTGCACAAATGGTATCAAACAGTGAGCCTCATTTCAAGGTATGTCTAGGGATAGCAGATCACTCTATTACCTTGAAGGTCAAAAATCAGAATGACCTTAAAGCATGTAATACATGCAGTGGCACAACAATGCTATATTTATGCTGTCACTTTCTTTTTTCTCAAAACACTTTCCAATTCATCCTGTTTGACATCACATTGTGAGTGGCGCAGACTTGGCGCTGGCCCAGCTGAGATGTCCTGGCAGAAATGTATAAATAGTTCCATGGATTCAGTGATTAAATGGTATTGAAGCCACCAACACCAGAGTGACAATAGATCTTCATCAGTATGTAACCTCCTGACTAGCAGGCTGTTCAGGGCTCCACATATCAAAATTCTTTAAAAAATGCATTTAAGTAGTTCACGATGGATCAAGAGCTGAAGCCTGTCAGCTTACAGCCAAACAGGAAGCTGTGCATGAGAACTATTAGTTTCAATTATGTTTTTCGGAGATGGAAAGTCTCAGACGTAAGCTTTTTAGTCAATCTTTCTGCTTTCTAAGTACCTCCTTATACGGCTACTGGTTTGACTGTATCATATTTATTTGTTTCTGAGCTAACAATCACAACACAGGAAAACCCGAAACTAATGCTCATGGCACATAAAGTGAATTTTGGTATGCCAAAATAAAAGGAACATTTATCTTTGTGAGATAACTGTCACTTTTCTACAAACCCAAAACCGGTGAAGTTGGCACGTTGTGTAAATCGTAAATAAAAACAGAATACAATGATTTGCAAATCCTTTTCAACCTATATTCAATTGAATACACTGCAAAGACAAGTTACTTAATGTTCGAACAGGTAAACTTTGTAATTTTTTGCAAAAATTAGCTCATTTGGAATTTGATGCCTGCAACATGTTTCAAAAAAGCTGGCACAAGTGGCAAAAAAGACTGAGAGAGTTGAGGAATGCTCATCAAACACTTATTTGGAACATCCCACAGGTGAACAGGCTAATTGGGAACAGGTGGGTGCCATGATTGGGTATAAAAGCAGCTTCCCTGAAATGCTCAGTCATTCACAAACAAGGATGGGGCGAGGGTCACCACTTACTGAACAAATGCGTGAGCTGATTGTCGAACAGTTTAAAAACAACATTCCTCAACGAGCTATTGCAAGAAATTTAGGGATTTCATCATCTATGGTCCGTAATATCGTCAAAAGGTTCAGAGAATCTGGAGAAATCACTGCACGTAAGCGACAAGGCCGAAAACCAAACATTGAATGCCCGTGACCTTCGATCCCTCAGGCAGTCCTGCATCAAAAACCGACATCGGTGTGTAAAAGACATCACCACATGGGCTCAGGAACACTTCAGAAAACCACTGTCAGTAACTACAGTTCGTCGCTACAACTGCAAGTGCAAGTTAAAACTCTACAATGCAAAGCGAAAGCCATTTATCAACAGCACCCAGAAACGCCGCCGGCTTCGCTGGGCCGAAGCTCATCTAAGATGGACTGATGCAAAGAGGAAAAGTGCTCTGTGGTCTGACGAGTCCACATTTCAAATTGTTTTTGGAAACTGTGGACGTCGTGTCCTCCGGACCAAAGAGGAAAAGAACCATCCAGACTTTTATAGGCGCAAAGTTCAAAAGCCAGCATCTGTGATGGTATGGGGGTGTATTAGTGCCCAAGGCATGGGCAACTTTCACATATGTGAAGGCACCATTAATGCTGAAAGGTACATACAGGTTTTGGAGCAACATATGTTGCCATCCAAGCAACGTCTTTTTCATGGACGCCCCTGCTTATTTCAGCAAGACAATGCCAAGCCACATTCTGCACGTGTTACAACAGCATGGCTCCGTAGTAAAAGAGTGCGGGTACTAGACTGGCCTGCCTGTAGTCCAGACCTGTCTCCCATTGAAAATGTGTGGCGCATTATGAAGCGTAAAATACGACAACGGAGACCCCGGACTGTTGAACAACTTAAGCTGTACATCAAGCAAGAATGGGAAAGAGTTCCACCTGAAAAGCTTCAAAAATTGGTCTCCTCAGTTCCCAAACGTTTACTGAGTGTCGTTAAAAGGAAAGGCGATGTAACACAGTGGTAAAAAGGCCCTTATGCCAACTTTTTTGCAATGTGTTGCTGCCTTTAAATTCTAAGTTAATGATTATTTGCAAAAAAAAAAAAGTTTCTCAGTTTGAACATTAAACATCTTGTCTTTGCAGTATATTCAATTGAATATAAGTTGAAAAGGATTTGCAAATCATTGTATTCTGTTTTTATCTACGATTTACATAACGAGCCAACTTCACTGGTTTTGGGTTTTGTAAAATAAAGCTGCTTCTAGCTTTATAAAAGTAGGACTAAAACTGTAGTTTCGGTAGAAACGTCGCTGACAAATAAATGGACTAATACATGAATGTTGTACATCCCCTTGGACATTTTGACAACTTCCACACTTTATTTTAGTTTTTTTTTGCGATCATGACAAATCAGCTAGACAGTCAGTCACCCACAGGTCGATGTGTATCCGCGGACGCCCTAAAGCAATTACTTCTTCAATCCATAGGGTTCTTGACCTTACCATGCACAAGGACCATGCCAAATATGAAATGAATCCATAAAGAACTGTGACCTGTAGAGCACTCGAGATCTCTACAGACAAGGCGGCAGCAGACACAGCATTACAATCACTTATCCATAGTATCCCCAACTCATTGTCTGGGGTTACAATTATACTCTATTGAAAGTGAATATTTCTGTAATTTTAATTTTATATGATCACTCTGCTCTAAACTGAGTTCATAGATTAATTGTCATAACCCTTGTGTGAATGCCTTCTGTGTCCCCTCCCATTCAGCGACTTGCGTGTTTATTAGAAGTATCGTCTCCTTTGATTGGTTTGCATCATGCAAGCTTCCTTGTCCCAGGCTATGTTTTGTTTCATACTTCTCACTCGTTGTATCATGACGTGTATATATAACCCCTCCTTTGAGCTTCAAGTTGCTGGATTGTAATTTACCATGTGTCAGTAAATTCAGTCAGTATTTACTAGTTCATCTCTTTATCTTTTGAAAGTAATACGTAACCATTAATGATAGCCATTTATGGAAGCTACCTTCCTTCTTTAGTTAATAACAGCAAGTTCTCAAGCCCTTCTCTAGGTCTCCAGGTTCAGATCCTTGGTCTTGCTAATCCTGTCTAAGTGTGCTCTTCTGTTCAAATTATTAGGGACAAGGTCCCAGTCTTTCTACAATCACAAGGATTGGAGCCACATTTCTCCACAGCTACTCCTTCCAGCCCCCTGACAGTTTGGCTCTGGCCAACAGTCATCCCGCAAAGCCACTGGGCAGAGATTGGCAGGGCCTGCTCTGCTTTGCCCACAACATCTGAACTGAACTCTGCTTTCCTGTTCTGAGTTCCATCCCACTGTTATAATATTACTATCAATAGAGCCAACTATTGGATTGTACTCAGCCTCAAAGGCATGGCTAAGAGCTTTTAGCGCTAACATGTTCAGCCAGCTGCTCTTTCCAAATTAAATGCACTACAATCGCTAATCCCTCTAACTACTTGGAGTTTTCAATACTTCTGGGGGGGAAAAATGGATTAGCTTTCAAGAATGAAATATGCATTGATAATCGACAAATCCATAATAATCGATATAATCAACCATTTATCACCTGGCAGGCCAGTAGGAAATAGTATGTGCTTCTTGTGGTGTTGATAGACTTGCATTCATTTTAATGTCAATGGGTAATCTATGGGATGATAAAATAAAATTTGAATAAATCACAAATAGTAATCAAGTGCATGAAATAATAAATGACACAATGTGTGGACATATCAATGTATTAATGCATGGCATTGGTGTTTCTGTATTATTAACTTACTTGTTCTTATAAATTGTTAGTTTGAAAATAATTATATTTCACTGGAGGCATTTCCTTTGAGCTACAAGATGGCATAATTGTACAGTGAGGGAGAAAAAGAGATGGAGATAAACAAAAAAAAAATAATATTATCATGATGTGGTAAGTATGTTTAGCCTATGTTTCCAGCTGAGCATAAACCATATACATGTACTATATTGAATGTCTTTTTCCATGTGTTTATGAGCTAGCACCCATATGGACTTAACAACAATTAAAGACCTTTGGTGGAGACATAATTCACCACATAGGGAAAAAGGGGAGAAGCCTGAATGAATGGTTTATACGAGTACTTTCATTATGGGCATGTAAGAACAGTTATGTCAGAAGTAGGAGTCTACAGGACCTCTTCACTCATTACAGCTGACACCAAACCAATGTTAAAAAAAAAAAACTAGAGGCACTCACAGAGTGCAAAACTCCGCCAATGCAGCACAATCCAAATCTTTGTGAGTTGGAGCAAAGTTCAGTGATGGCGTGTCATACGATTTCAAGATGGTTGCCATGGTGGCCATATTTTTTCACTTATGGCAGTGAAAATCAATAGGGTACATCCTTGATGTAATAGCAATGCACCCACAAAATTTCAGACAAATCCATGCATTACTTTTTGAGTTATGTTGTTCACAGACAGGCAGACAAACAAACATGGCAAAAACATAACCACCACCCCAACTTCGTTGGCGGAGGTAAAAAAAAAAAACCTTGTCTTTGGGAAGCATAAGTGTCAATAATGGTAAAAATTTAGGTGACAAGGTTTGAAATGATGGCTGATTTTAGAACTATTGGTTTCTGTAAAGAAACCAGGAGAAAGGTTGTACTTGTAGGTCAAAAATCCAACGTATTCTCACAATAAAACGACAACATAAGTTGATTTTTCCCTTGCCTCTAACGAGACTCATGCAATTGTTTCTGATTACCAACAAAGTTATGTTTCCATGTTTCCTCAATTACTGAAACAGCAGCACCGTTCTCTATCTGCTTGTTTTTCTAGAGATAATTTGGGGAGAAAAGTCAAAAATTTTTTGGTTATTCTCAGTTTAGCTTGTCATGTTATTTTTCAAATTCATTCAATGCTTGGCTTTAAAAAAAATAATATGAGCAGTACCTGAGGTCTGGCAAAACTGATTCCATGATTCTTCACAATGAGCACACATGTTTGGCAGAGGATTCAAAGGTAAAATAAACTAACAGGACAGCGGCAGTGAGCAGATCTTTGTTTAGTGATGCATGGTCAGTCTCTAAGGCAACAGCAATGGGAGAAGCTGATGAGAATGTCTGGCATTCAATATAACTAAATTGTGGTTTAAGGGCTAAAGGAAATTTTCTCAGATGGCCTTCCTGTGCTGATATGAATTATTATTTCTCTGAACACAGGAAGGGTTTTATAATTAACCTGAAGTTCCATCTGCCGGGTTCCCTATCACAGGGTAGTGCAGGGTCAAGCACACGCCTATTCCGTCTTTTTTTATTTAAATCATTGTCTTTCTCTAGGACCCTGAAAAATGGACTCTAAACCCTTACTTTAAAAACTTCACAACATTCACCGTTTCTTTTTCCCTTGTTGGACCCACTCTCAAATTCAATTTATATTCCTCATTTCTTTTGAGAATAATTATGAAGCGGAATGAGGCAGAATGTCAAATGACATTGATTGCAGGGGCAAAGGATGAGGCTGGCGAAGCATACCCCAAACAGGAAGTGCTTCGGTATCATGGTTTCCTGCAGTGGTTTCCCACTTCTGCTTCTACTACTCAAGGCAGAAAAAAACAGTGTGATTACAAGTAGAGAAGCCAGACATGTTTTATTTATATTTCTATATACAATTACAGATAGTAGATCATATAATAATTTAATTAAGATGTTCATTCCATGTTCAAATTGTCAACTTACTTTACTAGAATTAATGAATGGACGTTAGTTTTAGATGTAACTTTAGTCCGAAGAGCCCTGTCACACATGACTGATAAAAAAAAAAATTAAAATCCTGGGATAAAAGAAAGGCCTGCATTTTTTCCTGAGAATATATTATCTTTCTGTGGATCAACAACCTGCATTGTCAGAGCACAAATGCGTAAAATGTCTTGGAGAAGGAGCCAGGGCGTGGGTAATATTCACGCACGTGTAATGTTCATGGGACTGCACATGCCCAAGGAAAATGAGGTCAGAGGATAATGTGTTGGGTGAAGAGTACCATTAAATTAATGTGAGATCAGGCTAATGGGAGCTGTACTGATGAATGGCGATGCAAGATTTTCTGCCGTCACCCCTCTGCTGCCTGGTTCTGATTATCACACTGGCACCTGTGCTGGCAGATGAGCATTAATCAATGACCATAAAGAGGAAATACATGGTCTAAAGCTGCCAAGGCACTAACAAAGCCAGATAAGAGCCTGCATGTTGCTGACAGCCTTATGAATGGTGTATCTGCACAAAGAGAGATAGCCCTCCTGCCTTGTCTTCCCCTGGAAAAGGAGTAAAACAGTCCCATGACTCATCTTCCATTACGGCAATACTGTTTGTATATTTTTTGATTTCTCCCTTTCTTAAATATGTAAGTTTGATTTAATCTGCCGCCCCCCAGAATAATCATGTCTTGTACCCAGTATCCCCCAGTATCCCCCAAGTTCTCCGCTGTATGAAGCATAAACAAAAGAGTTAAAGGTACATTTGTCACAACTCTCCAGTGAATGCTTTCCATTTGTTCGCCCATTCAGCAACTTGCGCTTCCATTAGAAGTACAGTATGTCACTTCTGATTTGTTCACATCTTGCATGTGCCCTTAACCCCGGCTGTGTCTTGTTTTATTGTTTCATTGTTATGTCTATCCCGATGTACCTGTGATGTGTATTTAAACCCCCTGCTTTGAGTAGCAAGTTGCTGGATTGTAATTCGTTATTTGTGCTTAGAGCCAGTCAGTATTTCCCAGTAGAAACTTTTTGTCTTTACAAAGGTGAATGTAACCTTTAATGATTGTAGTTTGCAGAAACCCTCGTCCTTACTTAGTTCATTGGAAAAAGCTCCCAAGCCTAATTCAGGGTCCAGGATTGGAATGGCATTTTTGTTACTCTTGTCCAAGTCTGTTCCTCTGTCAAGTTTGTTTGGAACAAGCTCACAGGATTAGAACCAAGTTCTCCTCAAGCTGCCCCTTGCTCCTTGTGGACAGTTCGACCCTGACAAAGAATGCACTCCACCTGGCAGTCATCCCAGAGAGGCACTGGCTGGAGATTGGCTTTGTCCTGCTTCCCCCATAACATCTGAATTGAACTGCACCTTCTTCCTCTGGGTTCTGTCCCTCTGTTACCGTATTACCATCCATAAACCTCACTATTGGATTGTACTCTGCCTCTGCTTTGGATTCCTGATCTGGATCATAACAACATTCAAATTTGCCTAGGGCTGACTTCAGATAATTTGCTGAACAAGCCTAACGCCCCTTTGCTGCTAGAAGCCAATATACAGGAAACTGCACAAATCTCTAGGCAAGTAATTATGTTTCGGCTCTTTGGCAATACATCAAATTATGCTGGCGGAGGGACAGTGAGCAGGGCCAGTCAGTGTGCATGTGCTGTGGTTTATGAAAGGTGATGACTTCACAGGCCAGGTAAATGGGCATGCCCTGACCTTAAAGCTGTGTGTGCACTGCTGTCATTTGAACATGCTATCGCTTCGCTATTGGAAAATGTGATCATTGCCCCTGTCACACTACTGCCTGCAAGCACAAGAAAAGATTTGTAGATTGCTGTCATACCCTTGCCTAAAACCCATTTTTGATGCTTCTAGTGTGTAGCTGCCCAAGAACTCCAGTTTTTTGTTTTTTTTTTGGCTGTATTTTGGCTGAAAGTCCAAGATGCAGGTCATAGCAATACGTTTTGCAAAGTGTACACATAATACAATTATCCAGCAGAAGCAATTGTTATTTTTGGATAAGCAAACCCTAAACCCCACCCTAAAGATACACATGTGGATTGGAGAACTGTCCAGATTCCTGCTGCTCACCCACTGGACACTGGGATGGTCTCTAACATCTCTAATGTGACCCCGCTCTGGAAAAGACTAGATTTCGTAGGGATGGACATTACTAACTTTTCTACTGAATGGTCTCAGTCAAGATGAATACGAACATTGAGATGGTTGTGCATCATCATATTCTTATGAAAATATTCTCAACAAAAATTCACAATATAATCACATATGGCAGAGTTGAACCAGTATTACCCAAAATCTTTTCCATCATTACTTCAAATGATGACGCATAGTAACACCGCCAATTTTCTTCAAAAGCTATTGAATGAAATCGCTCCCAGAGGGACTTCTCTACTTATTTCCTGATGAAAAAGGACAAACTCCACATTACTTTGTTAATCTTGCAGATATTAAATCTTGAAACCAAGTTCTCATGTTATTTCCCAAAGGAGCCTTGTCTTTGTTTCTTTTTATATAAAACTATTAAAACACACGCACAGATGCACAAACACACACACACACACACACGCACACACACATATGTATGCGCACACACTCACAAACACAGATCCTCATTCTTATAACCTTCTTCCACTGATCTTTTTCCAGCAATGACTGTCAAGCCTTATTTAAATCTGCATTTCTCCTCAGTGGAGAGGCTGAGTTGCACAGTTTGAAAGATCAAACGCAAGAGATCATGATGTGTGCGGTTTGCTCGACCCCAGCACTTGTCAGGGGAGACTGAGAGCAGATCTGCCGCAGTGTATGCTGGGAGACCCACAATTGTCTGGTCTAAGCTCTCACAAGGACAAGCTGTCATAAGGTCATTGAGGGCATCCAATAGTCATAATGAGGGTCCATCAAGGGTCCTGGAAAAAAAAAAAAGAACAAAGAGCATCTGGAAGCTGAAATATACAATCTAGTGGCCAAAAGCTTGAGTGGACAAATTACACCTACCACACAGAGAGGGGGGGAAATACCAAAACATTTTTTTTGGGGGGGTGTGTCCCTTAGCCATACCTACCACCTGTAAACAATATATCTGAAACCTGAAAAGACTAATTAGTAGTAAGGGGCTTCAGTTTCCACTCCCACGTAGGTCTCTTGGTGAGTTTCGTAAGAAAAAGGGCTGAGCAGTGGATATGGTTGAGGAGGACCATTTCCATGCCGGACACCAGAGAAAAAAACCTCTCATGAAAAGTACTGCATGTTAAAGGAGGAAGAGAGGAGATGATAATGTGGCCTGTGGAGTGCTGAGCAGTGGAATGCAGGCATGGGCGTTGTTCAACAGGAACCTGAGAAGTTCCATTACAGCAATTCTCTTCAGACCCATCATATTTTCACCATTTTTTAGTGTCATTAAAAATTACATAACACTTAATAAAGATGGAGAGTTTCAACAATTATCAATTACATCACAATTAATAAAGAATGAGTTTCTACAAGGACTACTGACTGAATTTAAACACACAAGGCAAATTTTGTAACTCGCAAACCCACTCTCTGGGACAATTTTAGAGGGAAAATCAGTGTATTTTGGACAGCAGAAAGTTCTGAAAATGTTTTCATTTATTGCATACAGAAAACAGAAATTGTATCATATAGGTTACACTTTAACTGAGGCAAGTGAGGCCTGCAGTTCTGTCAATGTTTGTCTGTGTACTTTTGTGACCTCTTGGATGAGTTATTGTTCTTGGACGAATTTTGGGTGGCCGGCCACCCCTGTGAGAGTTCTCCAGTTTTTTGCCTTTGTGGATAATGGCTCTCATCATGCCTTGTAGGAATCCAAGAGCCTTAGACATGGCTTTCTAACCCTTTCTAGGCTGATAGGAGTCATCAGTCTTGACTTTGTTTGATTGCAGTATGTTGTGTTGCTTTTTGCCTACATCGCATTGCCAAACAGGTTCAATTTAATTGGTATTTAGAGTCAACGAGACTGTCAGTAATCATACCTGAGTGTACCAAGTGAAATTGAACTGTTAAAAAATAAATTTGTTTCATTGGTTGACTTAGTATCTAAGAAGGCATAGCTATCGCCAGGTAGTGTTGGATAGTTTTTTTCTTCCTTCAATAAATGAAATCATCATGTAAAAACTGCATTTTGTGTTTACCTCAGCTATCTTAGTCAAAAAGTAATATTAGTTGGATGATCTGGCACATTCAAGTGTGTCAACTATGCAAAAATAGAAAAAAATGGGGTGGGGGCAGTACAATACAGTACATTTTCGTAGCATTGTATTACATTAAGGAGGGTACATTACTTCTTCAGATGGGTTTTTTAATTGTTGGGTAACCTCTTTCCTGCAATGAATGGAACGATCACTCTAAAACTGTATTTTTATGAATGCATATTCTTGTTGCCTCATATTACATTTTGTATGAAGATCAAAAACCATTTAGATGCAGGCATCCCCAAACCTGGCCGTCATATCCAAATCCAGCCCAGCTTTTCTCCCCTTCCAGGCAATTAACTGAGTGATTATTGCCACTGATTGGCCAAGTTGCCATTGCACCTGACTCTGATGTAAAGGGAGGGTGGAAAACCTGAAGTTCTCCGCCATCAAGGGCTGTGAATTGGGGAGCCCTAACTTACTGTGTCAACTATGCGGAAATAGAGGAAACCAGGAAGGGACAAACACTTTTTCACAGAACTGTATACTTAAGTGCTTTAGGGGCAGCTGGTAGTACAAATAGCGAATGAGGAGTTCTGCAAATGGTGACTGTGGAGTAAATGCTTTACACTGTCTTTTACATGTACAGAGAATACTGTAAACAAGACTTGGGTATTTGTAAAATTGTTGGACTGCTATTATTCCAAGCCAGACATCAAGTGAGTCACTCGAGCTCTGTCAGTGTAAATGTAAACATGTTTTTAACTTCTAAATTTTTTAGCAAGGCAACCTTTCTCTGATGACTGTATAATAGCAAAGCTATCATTTCACTCATGATATTATCTAGACTGTGGCAAAACAATGCATTGAACTGAATTCAAGTGAAAGAGAAACTAGGATTGTTTCAGTGTGGCATACTCGCGCTGAAAAAATGAATTGTTTGGATTGAATGGTTCAAGGAAATATGTGCAGTGACAATGACATAATACCACATTGTGTCTGGGACTGGGACGTTCATAGATCTGTTTCACGACAGGAGATAAATGGAGAGAACGATTATACTTCACAAAGCAGAAAGACCTCAGGGTACGTGCTCAGACAAGATAGCTAGTGGCACCATTCGGAGCAGTTCTACATCACATTTATGATCAAAACACAATTACAGTACAATAAACGGATCTGCAATAAATTATAAAGGAGGAAAATATGAAATTTAGGGTAAATACTTTCTAAAGTTTACATAATATGTAAAATGTATTGTATTTTTTCACTTCTTAATTTCAGAGGCATCTTGGAGCTTTGCCTTCATGCATTATTCATCATTTCATGATAGATATTTTATGCTTTAAAAGTGTTCATTGCATTTATTTTCAGTATAAATGTATTCTGTTTAAGCTTGAGTTCCTGCCATAGCGACCATTCTCTCTATTTCTTGCTGTCAAGTCATATATTGGAAGGACCCATTAATTACGTTAAACAGATGCAAAGCATGGTGTTGCATATAGAAACTCTCCTTCATCTCCTTGGGTGAAATAAAGAATGATGCAAGGTTTTAAAGGTGTGAATTTTACAAAAACAGCCAATTAATAATTGCATGGAAAAACTGACATCATGATTAATTAGCAGTCTCAGGTATACCACAAATACAGAAACCCTGATGTGTCTTCCCGACCAGATGGTTGCGTATTTTTTAGGTCCCCTTGTTCGTGAATAATTGGAGAGAGAAAAAATCTTCAGAGGTTATCTTTACTCCAGCCTTGAATCGTGCAATAATCCAAAACCGGAGAGTAGTCCTTGACCAATAAGTACTAACTCAGCGTGTTGAGGATTATATTTCAGTATTATTCATTATATTTACTAATACTAATTACATTTCAGCATTATTCATTATATTTACTAATATTGATTCATGATATTCACTAATACAAATAGATTTAGATTATATTTAGCCATCAATAATCATAATCAATAACCATATTATGCAGGCAGCAGTAACACAAACGCACAAACACACAACATAAAACACACACACACACACACATACAAGCAGTTCACACACAGACAGACACACATATACAAAAGTACAAGCAGTTCTTGCGCAAAAAGAACTCGGCTTTACATTCATCAACATGACACAATAAAGCCTAATTCTCTGAAGAATCTGTCTCCCTCCAATTGCTTGACGATGGGGGAACCTCATGATACGAAAATATGTTTGAATGAAAACCACAACAGGCATTCTTTACACAGCCATATTTATGGGAAAATCTCAACAAACTTTGCTCCTATCACAATACATTGGTCGTAAACTGATCATCTCTTAAATTTTTTCTTTCCCGTACTGGTTGGCAAGCTCTCTCGGAGATTTTCTGAAAATTAATGGCGGTTCACAGAAGCATTGGACATTGGAAAAGTAAGAAAATACACTAAGAAGGAGAGGAAAGAGAGGTAAGAGAGGTAAAATACAGTCAAAGGAATAGGATACAAGTAGATACATGAATGATTCAACTGATTATGTTTTCAGTAACAACTAATGATTTTACTGAACAAATATTGATCAAAGCTACAGAAATCAAATACATTTAAATATCCCTCCTGATTATATTTTCAAATCAACGAAACAGAAGCCTGCTTACTAATCAAAGCTACAGAAACCCACTGCTAATGTGTGTGAGAGCTGCTCGGGCATGTGTGAATCAGATTGCTTGTGTGTGTGTGTGTGTGTGTGTGTGCTTGTGTCTGTGTGCACTGCTCATGTGTGTGTGAACTGCTTGTATGTTTGTGTGTTTGTTGTATGTGTGTGTGCGCCTCTGCATGTGTGTGTGTGTATGTGTGTGTGAGTGTGTTACTGCTTCTTACATAATCTGGTTATTGATTTACTGGTGAATATGATGAGAAATATTGAAATATAATCCTCAACAAGCCTAATGGACAAGAATCTAAAGTGTATGATGCCACTGTAATCAGCCACCTTCAGCTCGATTGATTCCATGTCCAGAGAAGAACGAATGACCTAAAAGAAGCAGGTCTACCAACTGTGGGTATCTACTGTACACTCTTGTAAATGGACAGTAGAGCTCACAGGTGAGAAGGCTTTGATTGTGATTGACTGACCATTTCAAATTGGTTGAGAAATCAAATGTGATGTAAGGCTTTCATTGGGCACCAGACTTGTTATAAATTTATTACTCAACCAAATCCCTCTGGAATGATGAGCTCCAACATCTCATGGGAATTACATGACCAAAACTGCATAATTAAATGACTCGAATTCATTCACACTGACAGTGAATGAGTTTCACATCCAGTGGCGGCTTGTCGGCCGTAACAAAGGGAAGCCAAATCCTCGCCCTTCAAAGCTTAATGACTTAAACCTTTCGCTGTTTACTTTTCTTGATCAGCAGTTGCTCATATGAATTGGAAGGGCAGTCAAATTTATTTTCGATAGCATTGTTATAGCCTACATTGCACCACGAAATTATGAGGGGTTTTCTTTCACACATGAATTATGATATAAATTACCATAGCCCTACGTCTTTATAAATTCCGTACTCACGTATCTCATGAAACGGCATAGATTCGCAAATTGATTATTGAGGCTCATTAAGCAATGAGCTGTGCAACATCGAATTCTTTACTTCTATTAAGATTGTAGAATACGGATTTTCGTGGCATCTTGCGAAAGAAGCCTCGCAAACTAATTTATAAAGACGTATTGATAATTGAAGCACCTATTACTAAAACCTCATATGTCACACTTGACTTGACTTGACTTGTGGGGTTTTAGTAATCAGTGCTTCAATTTGCGTTGTCATTTGCTATCGAAAATAAATTTGACTGTCCTACCAATTCGTATGAGCAACTGCTGATCGAGAAAAGTAAACTGCAATAGGTTTAAGTCATTAAGCTTTGAAGGGCGAGGTTTTGGCTTCCCTTTGTAAGGGCCGACGAGCCGCCACTGTTCACATCACTGTAGCGCACACTTTAATAATCTTTTGTGACCTTTTACACCCCAGATTAATTACTTTGATTCAAGCACTTGCTCATGATCCAATAATGGGTTAAGTTGTATCAAACACAACCCCAAATCAGAAAAAGTTGGGACAGAATGTTAAATCAAAACTAAAAGCACAAATTTGTAATTTATCTTTGACCTGTACAGTGTTGAAGACAATTTAGCAAAATACTATTTGATGTTCCACCACCTAAAATTTGATATAAATAAATAAATGCGTTTCAACTTTGATTCTTGCAGCGCATTTCAAAAACAGTTGGGACAGTAAAGTATTTACTACTTTGGAATCTTGCCATTCCTTTTCCAAACTCTTAATAAATGTTCAGGGACTGGATACACCAAGTGATTAAGTGTTTCGCGTGTAATTTGATCCCATTCTTCCTGTAAATAAGTATTAAGGTGCTCAATAGAAGGAGCCTTTGTTTTTGGATTTTGGATTTCAAAATGTGTCACACGTTCTCCATTGGGGGCAAGTTGGGATTACTAGCAAGCCAGTCTAGCACCCGAACCCTTCACTTACGCAGTCATGCAAGCAGAATGTGGTTCTGCATTGTCATGTTGACAAATGCATGGGCATCGCTGTTTTCTGTTTCAAAGTATATTTTACATACCAAACCAACTTTTTCCAAGATTGGGTTGTAAATCAGGCTGCTTGAGAGACATCTTCCACCTGTTTTGTTGTTTTGTAACTTACTTGGAATTCGGCCTTCAAAGCGACTCAGCAGTGTGATGATGAAAGATGAGCAATAAGTAATAGTGAGCAGTTGAGCTATTTTCAGGGCACAATCACAGCGAATAGTGGACAGCAAATTACATATGAATTCAGTCACCTTCCTGTACTATTGAGAATGTTGTTAAGAGTGTTTTACGAGGGGAGCGATCTGTTTTCTTCAAGCTCCTCCAAACGAATCCTGAAGTGGAACTTCTCTCCCGATATCAACAGATTGAGTTCATTGGCTCCTGGCTACCTTCCCCCTCCCAACCCCTAACACAGCTGTGCCTGAAATCAGTTTGGTTTAAAGAGAAGCACAACGCACAGGGGCTCATGCTCAATGACCCAGAGAGAGACTCATGGAGATGCGCCTGCTCAAGATTCCCTTTATCTCCGCTGGCTGAATGAAAAGAGGTTTGGAGGTCGACCACCTTTCGCACCCTTTCAGCCACCTGCTCCCCTCCGAGAGGACAATCACTTCACCTCTCTCAGCCGAGGTCTGTGTTAGGTGAAGTTGTGCATGTGAGCTAATGGCCACTGACTGAGGCAGACAAGCTAGTTATTTAAGGACACATGGCCTTCATTCAGGCCCCACTTCACTTTCCAACAGAGGAACAAGTGCTGACTACAGACTGCACAAACAACATGGCCCCAGTGGCATCAGGCATTGAATTTCCTCAGGTTGGTTGAAAATTACTGTAATGTCAGGGAACTGCTTTTCTCAGGCACCATCATGTTATACAAATTGAATCCACAACATGTAGATCAGTTAGACAGAGTGCAAATAGCACAATGGCCCAACAGATGAGCAAATATGGAGAGGTTAGACACTGAAAAAACACCTAAAACTTCCTCTGTGCACAAAGATCTTACATTGAAACTGGCTGTGAGCTGTGTCTCTCAGCAACACAGGGAAGTTAGAATCAAAACCCAAGCCTGGTTTTGGCCACGTCGACTTGAAACAAAAAGCCCAGCAATTAAATTGTTTCTGGAGAAATTTACTGCACCTGAGACACAGCTGAGGACAAGTTGGGAGACTCCATTTATTCATCAGCTGTGTCTGCAGAAATGATCATCACGCCTGCCGAAAAAACAAAAATACGAACAGTAGAGTGCAGAGGGGAGAATTCAGTACAAATTGGAGGGAAAAAAAACCACCAAGCTAATTGAGGTCAGAACTGTAGAAGTAACCTTAAAAGCCTCGAGTTTGTGTAATCAAGTCATACAAACATTTCAGAGCCCAATGTGGTGACCTTTTTTTTTTTTGTTCAAGTAATAGGAGACATTCATATTCTTGTAAGCATGTGATTCAGACTGGAAGCCATCTGATCCACTGGTCAGGAATGTATTTGCTCCCACAAATGCCAGTATATAACAGTAGTGTTATAGTTGAACAAAGTTGAATGCTTTTTCAATCTTATATAGCATGCCTATACGTACAGTATATTGTAAATATGTTTAAATTTACCCGAGGCAGTCGGCTCTAAGTCCTGCCTCTTGGGTCTCTGCGGAAACAAAGTGCGTCATATTGCATGACAGATGAAAATTATATGTTTGGCTGGGATCAGGGCCTGACTTTTTCAAGGCTGATAGGTTTTCATGCATGGGCAAGCTGAGAGGCACATCTGGCAACCACAGAAAAAACATCTGCCTGCATGCTGTGACCGTCAGATGCATAAGTGAAGATGAGGATGGGATTGGCACTCAACAAAAGCCTTGATGCCTACACCTGCTTCACTTCGAATCGATATAAGTCAGTCAGACAGGCGTGCACAATGATTCACTTAAAGCATGCTGATGCACATCTGTAAAGATTCAATATGTTCTGTCTTGATATATCTATTTTCTTCAGTTCATTCTGATACAGAAAAATATTGATAATGTACTGAAACAAAACAGCATGAGCCAAAGCTGGGAAACATTATCATATGTAGTGAAATATGCACATTTATTAAAAAATTAAAATTAATCATTGAAAATTATCTTTATTATTTTATTTTCCATAAAAAATTTCAGTGAATCACTCTGATTCCATAACAGCCAGACTGCTGTCAGGTAATGATGAAAACATATATGCCACGACTGTCATGGTGTTGGCCTGCAGGCCCTTCCCCCTGTTGCATTCTTTGCCTCCACCTTAACGAGCCACACCTATTGCTCGTTAAAGTGGAGGTGAAGTTTCAGTATTTAAGAGTGGGCTGCACCTGTTTTGGTGCAGCAGCATACTGTTTGTTTGTCTCCTGAGCCCTGTCATGCTGCTGCGTCCCTCTGGGTCTATTTTAATCTTTATAATTGAAATGAAAGATTTTTGTATTTTTACTCAGCCTGTGCGTTTGGGTCCCTCTTACCTCTTTGGGAACAGGTCCCAGTGCCCGCCGGCTTTGTCTCTTGCCGGCGAGCCGAATTCCATGACAACGACAGAGAAATGAAACACTATGAGTAATCAAATCAAAGGAAAAAAGACTCAGTTTTGCTGCTGTGCCGGCGAGCCGAATTCCATGACAACGACAGAGAAATGAAACACTATGAGTAATCAAATCAAAGGAAAAAAGACTCAGTTTTGCTGCTGTATTATATAAGAAGTTCTCAGGTGGAGACATTTCAACACATTCTGTGCTGTGTTGTGAAAATACCTGACCAAACATTGAAATATGACAATATTGGAGGCTTTTGGTGTCCTTGTTTGACATGTAGGGTTAGGGTTAAGGGTTAGGGCTGGGGTAATGGTTAGGGTTAGGGTTAGGGGTTATAGGGCTAGGGTTAGTCTTAAACTGGCGTCAAATAAGGACGCCAAAAGCCTCCCTTTTCATTGTATAACAACATTTGGTCAGGTAGCGTCGCTATATGCACTGCAAAAAGTGATTTTAAAGAAAGGGAAATTTACTTATTTTAAGACTTAAAACACTTATTTCTATCACCATTTTCTTGGTAAGACAAGGCATTTTTTCTTGATTTGAGGTTAATTTGACTATCTTGCCAATGGGGTAAGTAAATTTTACTTGACTAGTGAAATTTACTTACCCCATTGGCGAGGTAGTCAAAATTACCGAAAATCAAGGACAAATGTCTTGTCTTACTAAGAAAATGGTGATAGAAATGAATGTTTTATGTCTTAAAATAAGTAAATTTCCCTTTCTTGAAAATCATTTTTTTGCAGTGTGACGAGTCGAGATCAGACAAGGCTCCAAATTTTGTGTTCAGTGCACCTCACACATGCTTTTATTTGTATTTATGTGGTATTTCCACATGCCTTACATGTGTGACAGTCTGATACAAACCAGCATTAACATCTGCATCTGCAGAAAAAATACTTCATATTTACTTTGAATTACTTTGCATGGGATGAGATTCTGAAGGCCTTCTGTTCACCAATCATTACCCAATTATTGTTACTTTATTTTATTACAACCAATTCTTGATTCTTTGCAAAAGATAATTTTTTTTTCACCTTAGTCCACATAGGCACTTGCGCTGTTTTCTTGAGTTCAGCCAAATTGCCTTGTGAGTTCACGTCTTTTCACAATATTACAACTTCATAACTGATGCTTATTTACTCCTGCCCTTAGGACAATATGCAGATTTGATAATCCATAACAAGATTCAATCTACAAAGTTTAACCCATTTCCTTCTGGACTCAGGGTGCTTTTCATTATGCTAACTTCCAACTGTCCTCTCTCCTTCTCCTGACCTCAGCCATTGTGGGGCATCGTCCAATCCCATGCATGCACCTCGATGAGACGCGCAGCGAGGACAGTGGAGGCTTCTGGAGTTTAGAGTGAGGAAATAGGGGCGTATCCTTCGCAGAAGCCTTTTATCAAGTGGCATGATGTTTAAACGCTCCACCATTGCATGTAATGTTGCTTAATGGAGCCAATAATTTCTCATTTGGCAGCTCTGGCTGCTCTGTCCTTGCAGCCTTTGCTTGCCACTTTCTCTCAGATCCTTCCAGAAAGAAGCAAAGGTGCCACTGAGAGATGCAAGTGAGGGAAGCGGGGAGACATGTTAGCATGATGAAAAACACAGACAGTTAGGAATTAAACAGAATATCACAATAGAAAACTTAATATCCTTCTTCACCCAAGTTCCCTGTCAATAAGATGCACCCAGAAATATTCTATAGTCAGTAAGCTGAGGGAGCAACCACACTGCCCACACTGTATCGGCCTGCTGATAAAACCTCGTATCTCCAAATTGATAAGACACAAAAACTTGTATGTCCACTATTCTTACATGCAAAATCAAAAATTTTTTAGTGAATTTATATTTTAAATTATATTAATATATTTATTTTATGTCATTTTTTATTTTATATTTATTTTTTGTTTTCCTGTAAAGTTTATCATTTTGAAGAAACAAGTTTTTATCAGCAGGCTGACGATTGGTGTTCGTGAAGCGCAGTCTTGCATTCAATTCCAATTCTTTATTACGTTAAGTCGGGAAGAGCTTAAAATTCACTTTTCAAAAATATAAAGCTAAATTTATCACTCCATTTCAAGAACAAGCCACATTAAGGCTGAGGTGAATAAAGGCCTCAGTTGCCCACAAGTGTTTGGTTATGACAGTATAGAAAGAAATTAGAAAAACAATGCCTTTCTCACAGCCCTCCTCCTCTTACAGCATGTGAGTACAGGCTCCAATTTTCCAGTTTAATTAAAACTCCGTTTTCAGAATTGAGTTTCTACTGCAATAGAGACAGTGTATCTCTCAGAAAGTACTAGAATAACTCTGTCAGGGCTGCAGCACTCCATGGCTATGGACAAGGAGAAGGGGGAAAAAGGAGAGCTGCAATATTTATGCAATTTCACCTTCAGTAACACGTTCTCTGTGTGTGTGTGTGTGTGTGTGTGTGTGTGTGTGTCTCTTGCTCTCTCTCTTTTCTTTCTGACCGTGTCATCTCTTTTTCTTCCTGGCACTGAATAGACAAACCTGCCATTAACACCTCCTACGTGGAAGCCCATCTGTCTCCATTCCACTCCGTCTCCCTCTCTCAAAATATGGCCCCTCTTCCTCTCCACAACCAGTATTTTACTGCTCCACCCTTCCAGGACACCTACGATGGCTTCCTGAAAATAATAAACCATCACAGAATTTATCTTACATACATTTCTTATTATAAACTCATATTACTTTTGAAGCATTTCAAACAAAAAGAAAGAAAGAAAGAAAAGCCTGTGTTTTTAAAACAGAGACCAAAGAAAACAGTGCAAACGTTATATACACAAAGAAAGCAGTGCTTACTGAGATGATTCATGAATGCGGGGAAGTAAGCCTGACCAAACCCATTCCTGGGATTTTCATTTTCTCATACAGCCACCCTTGAGACAGTTTAATACAGTCTTGCTGTGCAGCTTTGAGTGAGAAATAATTTTTATCTCTACTGGTTCAGCATCGGGGTCATTGGACCTCTGCAGTTTTCCCCCCACTCCCGCACTCGATGAAGGTTTGGTTCATGAGGAAAGAGAGATGGGGCTGCCGACATCCAAAAAGAACAGAAATCTAGGCAGAAACGGACTGGTACCGGCGAGGGAGCATGCAGGCCTCTCCAGCACAGCCGACCCGCCCACTGGTTTTGGGTTGTGGGCCACCAGACCTCATAGACGTCATCCAGGGGAACTGAACGTGTTTCTGTCACCATGCAATTTCGAATCATCGCACTGGTCATTATTAGTAAGAAAATCTGTTCATCGCAAGTGCGGAGGAATAATAGAATTTGAAAGATGAGATATAAAAAGACTTTAATATTATAAAAACAAAATGAAGTTCTTGTCATTTTCTAAGATGACCACAGACAGACCACAGGCCTACACAAATATCATTTTTGTATGTTTTCCACTGTGCATTCTGAGTTGTGGGGAATGACAGTGTGCACTTTTGAATGGTGAAGTTTTGAATGAGTGCTGGAGAGAGAGAAGGTTTCAATTGACGAATTTCCATCAGAAAAAAACCTTTTTGCCCGGAAATATTTTTTGAAGGATGTCTTTCCAAAAGATGGTTGTGTGGATACTGATATCTTTTCGTTGCTTTTGGTCTGTCTCTCTCTGATTAATGATCCAAAAGTTAAGCAGCCATTATCAAAGTTGACCCTGGGGATGCCATGAAAAAACTCAGATTTCTGTTTCAATACCGCTTGCAAACCAATAATTTTGAGAAGTTAATATTATGTTGTAAAATTAGTGTTACTTTTGTTAACATTTTTTATTGTTAATTTTTTTAAATGCTAAGAGATATTGTCTACCCCCTTTTAAGCCACATTATATCAGAGATACATAAACATGCAATGTGGAATACACCTCCTGTGTTTGATTTGTGATGTACTACAAGGAATTTCATCAAAAAGGCAATGCCATTGTTTCCCAGATCAGGATGACTTCAAATGGAAGGGAATCAGCGGGCTCCTCACTGCTATAAGTGTGGACACATTGTCACTACACCTAGTCATTTGGTAGAAATGAACTAATTCATAGAAAAAGCAAAAGTTCATGGGCCAACACTAAACTGTGTTAACTTTAAGCAAAAATATTCAGTATGGTGTTCAGAAATGTAATTGACATCCTATAAACTCACAACACTGTAATTTGTTCATTTAAAATATTTGTAGGCACCCGACTCTTTTTTAAAACAAGGCACCATATTTATTGTAAATTGCATTTGCTGCTATTTCCATTCCATTTATTGATGGCAGCTTAAAATGATGTGGTTTGAAATGAGGAGGGAACATAAAACAGCATAGAGAGAGAGAGCTCCCAGAGCAGAGGTTGGGAATGACAGGGTTAAACTGTGCACATCTGTTTCAAGCTCTCTCTCTCTCTCTCTCTCTCCCTCTCTCTCTCTTGAGTTCTACTCAGTTCTGAATTATCTGAATTAGCATTATGCAAAGCAGTAATGAAATACTGATTAAGAGCAAGTGCAAAGCTTTCATTCCCGATTTTCTTTGAATATGAGTTTACATAATGCATGACAAACAATGCAATGCCAAAACAGTGCAGTTTTTGATCCTGGGTGGGAAATGAAATTCAATAATGGGATCCTTGCCTCCCTTAACTCTAACCCCCCAACCACACCCACCCAATTTTCCCCTCGGCACAAGCATGTCAGAGGCCTGATTTGGTTTTGCTACATAAAGGCATTTTTGTGGAGTGTCAGCATCTATCGACCATTGTGCACTGTGCGGGGGGCAACCACTGAGGATGCCACACAGATCCGCATTGACATCAGCAATCGGCAAACAATGGACCATTTGAGAGAGAATGATGCCTGTCATTGGCCGTTATCAGCAAGAAAAACATGTCTTGCTTTCTCTTATATACACAAACACTCAAGCACAGGCTTACACTCAATTGCATGAACGCGTAAGTATGTACACATGCACACACTCGTTTCCAACCACAAAAAAACAAATGAGTTCAACAATGGGAGTGTGATTCCTAAATTAATGGGGCTCACAAGTACAATCCTCCCCCTACCACATATCCATATATAAAATGGGGCTTCCCATCACTGCCAGGGTGGGCCCTTTTAATATATGAATATGTGGGCCTCGAATACTGCCTTTGAGCAAGAACGATGAAATATTTGCGGAGGATCACGCGGGATTGGCTTTCCTCAAATTAATCTCGCGAGCATTCTCCATCTCTGTGTCATCTTTGTGGTTTTTAAGATCTAGGGAAAGAGTTGTGGTGGTCATGGTCGTGATGAACATTGCAGTCTCATGATGTGTTCACTTCTCCACCTAAAAATGCAGATCATGGTATTTTGCTGGCCAACAACGGATAAAACAACTCAAAGCCAGAATTTTGAGAAGAAATGGGGGGCTATATTTTGAAATGAACATGCCAGAACATTGAAAACAGACGATTTAAAAGAGAATGCAAGGGTTGGTTAAAATATAGTCTGTGGGCAGTGGTCTCTCTACAGGCTGCTTGACAGATACTTTAATTGGTAGACCATGATCTTGTAAATACTCGCACACCAGCCATAGTGAACCCAGCTGGTCATAAAACACTTGTCAATACCTCGAAAGGTATTGTTGTGCTACGTCACGAAACGCACAACTTGGACCGATCCAAAACATATAACAAAATTGAAGTGATATTTGAATATTTGAAGTGAAGAGAAACAATGAAATTCTTTGCTAAACATAAATGCTACTTTTCCACAAAGCTAACTTATTAGTAAAATGTTCGATAAAAAAATCAAATATTGTATATGAAGAAGGCACTGGTAAGAAAATAGCTAAAGATAATAGTAATTAATGCATGCTCCTAAATCAATTGCCTGGAGGTGAACAATGTTATTATCCCATCAACACTCAAAAAAGTGATTTTGACCCCAAGTAAATGTTCCATATATTAATTAAGCATATTTTAATAGAAATAGTTGTTATTTAACTCCACTTAAAAAATATAAGTAATTTGAAATAGTCAACATTATAAAAATATGTAGCTTCGGATAAAAATATTTTGTGCAACCACTTACCTTAAAAAAATTATGTTCATTCAACAAAACATTTTTTTCAGTGAACTTAAATAAATATTTGACTACATTTATTTCGCATAATCTCTTAGAACTAACAGAAATAATTGAAATGATTCATTGCAGTGACCATGACTTTAGATACAAAATAGAGGGTTAAGATTATGTAATGCAAAGTTCAAAATCTCTTAGTTACTACATACATAGTCTTTCTCAATCCATTAAAGAGCCTGATGAATGGTGGTTCATGGGATACACTAATTCCTCCGTCCCTTTATGAGGACTTTGTCTCTTTTTCACACATTTCAGTGAAAGTGTTTTGGCTTCCCGAGGGATTAGAATGCTTCTCCTGTGTGTGCATGCCCGGAATTCCACAGGGGATTTGGGAGGTCGCAGACGGAAAACAGCCCTAATTTCCACAAAAACTCTAAAGTTCTACTCACTTTTTCTTGCATTGCCATCAGACAGACATAATAATATTATCATAAGTTCATTATGTCTGCAGATAACACGAATTTTTCTCATTACTCAATAAACAACAAAGCAAATCTAAAACAGGAAGAAAATACAAAAATATTTGTTTTTTATTAAGCGCAATGCTGTTTTTTTAACACAAAATTATTTTCTTAAATATGAATTTCATGAAAAGGTGTCGCTCACATGATCTGTACCAAAACAGCAACGATCGCGTAAATGAAAGATGTTTCATTTACTATGTTTTATTCAGTCCAATTCTTACAACTTAATGTGCAACAGCGCCCCCTTCTGGTTTGAATAAACACATACAGATTCCAGACATCGTTATACTGAAATATTAGCCCACTATTAGTTATCTGCCCACTGTTGATTGCAGGGCCAGACTGGGAGACTTTTTCAGGCCAGGAGTGTGTCAGTCAGCAGGCCACCCTGCCCACACGCATGTTCACGCCTACACTTATATGCATGGGCACGCACGCACGCACACACACAATATTATGTTTTTGGCATTCCAAACAGAAGTACACAAATGGGACCTACAATCTAAGGTTGGAATATACGTGGCAATACAGCACCACAACAATCCTCAGCAATATCCACAAGTACACTTGATAGAAGAGAATGAAGGTTTTACATAACAAGTAATGCCAAGGTTAAAGCTATACAGTACATAAAACCTCATATCATGTAGAATATCAACTGCTTTGTGTGATAATATAACTAATATTATCTTAACAAGCCTGTAGCTTGTTGCAAACAGACACTTGCAGACTGTGAGGTAACGCTCTGGAACCAAATGCGAGAACACAGGACTGCAATAAAGGAGATTTTATTGAGCGAGGGGGGGAACCCCCGCAGGGCAGAAGGCCAAAGTACAGAGACCGCAATCCAAAAGTCAAAATCCAATGGGGCAGAAACAGAGTCGTAACCAGGGCAGCAAACACAAAAATCGTTGTCAGGCAAAACAGATTCAGTACACAGGCAGTGGTTTGTAAAAGAAGCAAAAATCAAAAACCAAAGGGCAATCCGAATCCCTAACAGGGCAGCAATTCTCAAAATCGTAGTCGGGCAAAAAGGGTTCGAATACACAGATGCAACAGTCAACAATGAAGGGCAAGCCAAAAATCAAAAGTCGGACGGTCCAGTCAGAAGAGAAACGCAAAGAGTACAAGGCGGGATAATGAGCAGCACCGGTAAACACGGGAGACGTTCTGACAGGGAGGTTCTGTGAAGAGACACCAAATGTACACTCCAGGGAGATCACATGGTACACAGAACACAGGTGCAGGAAATGACTGATTACAAAGGGTGGAACAAGAGGGAGAACCAAATCACATAAAATAGGCCAAAGCCAAAACGCGGACAGGGATCACAAGACAATCCTATTGACAAACATACGGCTCCGGTCAAGGCGTTCTAACGTGCATAGATAATGAGAGAAAGGACAGCATGATCAGATGTGGAGTTTCCACAGAAATGCAGCAAAGGAGATTAGGGAGAGACAAGAGGTGGAGACTAGAACAGGGCGAGTGCTGAGAGCTTGTTAATCAATTAGTAAGTGAAATTATACAATCCCTTAGTGCTCATTAGTAAGTTAGTATTATATACATTGTGAGTTAGTGTTAGTAACTTTTAGCGAAAACAACAAACTGTTAGTATGGTTAGTGAAATAGAAAAGTAAGGTGAAGTAAGCAAACGAGATTGGAAGGAAGACTGAAATCCAGAAACCATTAAATCACTCGAATTGTGGTAAGCAACTTCAAAACATGGCAAATAGAACAAGACATGGCGAATCAGAGCGTGAACATGGCGACACTGATCAGAATCATAACACAGACCGACACACAACATATTTCCAAAACATCAGAAACATCAGCTTTTACATTAATCAAAACCAAACATTAACAGCTGCAAGAACATTAACACAACCATCTAAGCAAACTGACGATTAAGTCAAAAAGTTTAAAAAAATCCTTTGTCAACACATGAAAGTCCAGATAATGTTGCATTTCTGAAAGACACATATTTGCAAATCTGTGCCTCATTGGCAAGTACTTTTTATGTGTAGCCTACGATATCACCTAACCAACAAAGACAACTAGCCTGATTAAATCAATTTACTATGAGGAAGGCCTTTGAACACACAGAACATGTGCATGCTGCACGCACTGAGAGACACAAGGCTGACTGTATAATACAGAAAGAGAGCATTGCATTGACTAATATTTTAAATAGGTTCTAAGGAAATACCAATAAACTACAAACTAAATCCGAAGCTGGAATACACAATAGCTTTCATGTAAGGGCTGGGATACATAACAGCAGACAGCAAACATATTTACATTATGTAAACGTGTACAAGGCGTCTGAAGAGAACCAGTGTTGTGTTTTTTTTGAAGAAAACTTACTGGCAGAGTCTGACGCTGACGGATCTTTTTTTTGGATGGCGCAGTCATGGCTGGGGGGGAGGGCTTAAATAAACTTGTTAATTTTTGGCATTTGGCCGCATCATCCTTGCGTGCCTTCCTCTTTTTATCTCTCTCCCTCTCTGCGCCGCCCTTCATCTTTTTAGGGGGGTTCATTCTCAAGTCGTCCTCCTCTTCTCTCCTCTCCTCTCCTCAGCAGCAGGTACCACACAGACACACACGCGACACACCTCCTCCTCCACACACACGCTGGCTGTGTTCCAATCCGAAATAAGATGCTCCCTTCACTTCTTCCCTCCACTTGAGTGAACCCTCCGAATGACGCAGCAGGCGAGTAAGCCCTTCCCGTCCAAGGGAGGGCAATAGAGGGGACTTCGGAGAAGGGTTAAGGGCAATCGGATTGGAACAACCCTCGCTGCATTTCTTCCTCACTTCGACGTTTGTCAACAACTTAATGGGAAGTTTGTGTTACCATGGAGCCAACTGAGTTAGTTGCCTGTACTACGTTTTACCCTTTACAGTTCATGCTGAAGCGTATCGCATGTTTATGGCAAGAACAAAACGTAGAAGACGGCGTGCTCGTTTGATTGCTACACTTGTGACTGTTGTATGGGAAAATAAAGCTGCTTTCACCCCAGACGCGAAACGATAATGGATAATCGAGGGCTTGAGCAAATGAAAATGCGCGCTTCCCTCCGCAAAACTGGATTGGAATGACCCAACAAGTGGCAGCCATCTTACATCCAGGATTTTTTGGGGATTCTCCCTCGAATGGAGGCCGTGTGAACACGACGAAGCAAGCATTTTTTCGGATTGGAACGCAGCTGCCGTCTGTGTGGTTGACATGGACTGTTGGAATGGGTGGGTGGGTGTTAATCAAAACAAACCAATCGTCTTGTTGTCCTTCTCACATGCTACGGGCCTGAGTGGCCTCTGATTGGCCTGAAAAAAAAGTCAGACAGCTGCGAGTCGCGAAGCTGGCCAACCGGCAGTCTGTGGAAGGACAAAAAAAAAAACCCCTACATGCAGGCGGCAGCCGGCAGGCCAGCAGGCCAGCAGGCCAAGCACATACTGGCGCTACGGGAAAACTCCCGTATCTTCCGTTGGCCAGTCCGGGCCTGATTGATTGTAAATGAGTTTGAATCTTTCAAATAAGAAGACCCATATCATAGTTATCTAGACATTGTGAGAGAGCAGATAAGTGGGTTCTTTCCATTCAATGACAACGCAGAATCATCTCTTCCAGTAAGCTTGTCCTCCAAGGTTTGGATCATCAATAAAAGCCTGGAGATTCTCAAGAGAGGTGAGGGTCTGACTATAGTGTGAGTTTGAAGGGAAGGATGTGGGGAAAGGTGGGCCAGGAGTGCCTCTGGCTGTGTTTGGAAAGGTCTGACAGTCCGCTCTGGGATAGTAGCAGTCTCCAGGCATGCGCCAAAAAGAGAAGGCCAGATGCAATCCACATCAAGAAAAAGTCTTGCATCTGGTCCTTGTTCTAGCTATGAAGGAGAGACTATGAGCCCGGGGGGAAAACTACTTGCTCTTCATCTTATTTTATTTTAGTGTGTGATTTTCAAACAGCTCTGTAAATATTTAGATATTGATTAAAATGCAGTTATTTTTGCTGTCTAACACAGCATACCCCCCATTTTAAAGAAAGGCTTCCTCTTCAGTTAATCTACGAGTAAGCAGATCAGTGATCTAGAAAAGATTTCAAGCATGGCATTTCACGTTTTAGGTCCAAAGAGTTGTCACTGTTGGTGAAGGCTGAAAAATCGTTCAGAAAAAAGTAAAAACATTAATGAGCACAGGTGAGCTCAAAAACACCGAAAGGCCCAGATGACCACAAATTACACCTGGGTGGGTGACAGAAGAATTACTTCCAGGGCGAAAAAAAAAAAAACTTTTCACAACAGTTGGTCAGATCAAGAACACTCTACAGGATGTAGGATGTATTTATTGTCAACAATCAAGAGAAGACTTCACCAGAGTTAATACGAAGCATCTTCAAAAAGATATACACCACTTGTGAGTCTTATTTGCAAAGTAAAGTATAATGTTGTGTAATAGCCAGATCAACCACCTGACCTGAATTGAAATGGGCATGCACCTCACACACTGAGGACAAAACTAAAGAGAGAATTCCCTGAGAAAAAGCAAGAATTTAGCACAGAAGAAACCAATGGATAAATTTTGATGTCTTCGGATTCCAGACTTCAGGCAGTCAAATGACTGGCAATCATGCTTTAATTTGTGACTAAATTAAATCATACATTCACGACACAAATCAACATAATCACCATTTGAGATTATGACGGTTTGTCCCAATACTTCTGAGCCCCTGACATTGGGAAGAGGGCTATAAATAAAAATTGCAGTGATTCCTACACGGTTCATTTGGTATTTTTGACATAACTCTTTAAGTAAAGATGAATATTTAAGCTTCAAACACATCCTGATTGATAAATTTCAAATAAGTCAGTCAAATCAGATGGTACTCGGGAGCAGAGAACAGGGTGAGATGGGGAATCCAAAATGAGGTCAATAACAGAATGAAACTAGGACAACAACCAAGAAAAGAGAGACGCTAAACAGTTAACCAAGGAAATATTTTTAATTATGAAAAAACACAGAAACCCTAGGTCTGCTCAACCCCAAACGTTCAAAGCTAGGCCATGAGGAAGGGGAGAGAGAGAGACTTAAAGAAGAGGAAGATAACCGGGTAGGTGCTAGGGATTTACAATTTGGAGGGTAATTTATAAAAATGGAGGGGAGTCATGATTAGAATCGAAGGCTGGAGGGGGCATGTCCATCTGAAAACCAGGTCCGGACATGACACCGCCATGGTAATGTACAGAGCCAAAATGATAAAAACTGTTTCTTTTACAATTTCTTTTAGATCTGACGATTCAAGCCAAGTCCAGATCAGAAACATTGACAGAGGCGGATGATGAAGGTAAAATTAATAAGTGTGGCATGGCTCAATATAAACACTCAATTTTACCATCTTATTCCGGAAGCACAGTGAACTCTAATGAGTATATACTAAAGGAATAAGTCCCGAGAAGCAGTGGGTAACAGTGATTTTATAACGGCAGAGTGGCGTTCTTAGGCACAACACGCAGCGGAGACCTTGGGTTTCTGCTTTTATAAAACGGTTACCCTACATATAGCCCATTAAATGAACACACTAGGAAAATAATCAATATATTTGTAATGATGCAACAGTAAAACTGAGAACTAGTCGTTCTTCCACTAAGCAAGATAGAGTGGACAGAATGGTTGGCAAGCAACACAGATGCTAAGAGTGCTTTTTCATCTGGCGCCATTATGTCACATCAGGCTATTTGGGCTCATTAATGTAGATATCCTATGAAAACAGGCTATTTGTAATGTTTACTTTGGTCTCCCGAAGGCCCTGTTAAATAATTTTACGTTCATTTCGGTTTCCGAATTTCCTTGTTCTCAACTCGCACCGATCAGCTATATCAATACAACCAGCGAGAGTTGGAAACAAGATTGACTTTTGTCCTCCACACTTGCTAGTGTCCAGGAAAATATGTTTATTTGTGCATTAGTTGGCTAGCCAGATTGTCAACTAGCTAGCGTTCACTACAATGGATGTGGTTACCTTACACCCATAAAATAGACACACAACCAAAAAAATAATCAATTTTTCGCTAACATTGAAACAGCGAGCTAGTTAGCAACGTTACTAGCAAGCGAAAATTATATTGAACTCTGTAATGCAATAGCTACCTAGATAGATAGCCAACTGGTAAGCAGGTTAAAAGGCTAAACTTCGCTAACACTGAAATAGCGAGCTAAAAGTCTTCTGAAACAGACGTAACCTAACGAGTCAGTTCAGCGCCGAGCAGGTGGTTGTACGTAGGGATATTTTGTGCTGCGGTCTGCCTCAGAATACAATGCCTTATGGTGATTTTATACCAGCATGAAACGTGGCTCAGCCAATCACATTTAAGGATGGGAAGCACCCGTTTTATAAACGTCCATAATACATAGCTAAGTGTAACCTTAGAGGCCGAAGCTCCAGGCCAGTGCACAGCGAAGATACTATTGTTAAGCTATTCGCAAAAGCAAAGAATATTCCATTTAATTCAAAGTACGTTTGAAAAAATGTTTCAGATTTGTAAACTTTATGAATTATGTCATGCAGCTAACAAGGAAAGACTCTGGACTCAGGTGCAGCTTCATAATTTAATGATGCCAAAATCAGAGTCAGACAGTCCAAGTAGCAAACCAGAGGTAGGAATGTAGTACAGAATCACTTGGCCCAATTCATCGTAGTAGCCGAAATCCAAAAAATCAGTCAGGCAGAATACGGTACAAGAATGGAGGCAGGATCCAAACATAATGTGCAAGGCATTTAAGACCCTTCAGCCTTGCCATTTTATTAAACAGATTGGAATCAATATAAAGGTGAGTATGAATACCTGATGTAAAGCACACAGGTCGCAGAGAGCTAATTTGAACAAAACATTTTTTGTTGCATAATTAGCATAAGTAGGTAAGTCATAGCGCCCAAAATTGAACAAAACATTTTTTTGCCTAATTACCACCAATACACAATTATGTCATTCACCTGAAACCAACAATTCTGAGATCTGTTTTTTTTTTATTAATTTTTTTTTACACAGGAGTGAAAACATAAGGTCATAGTGTATAGGTCAAAGGTCAAATGTGCAATACAACCAGAGAATACACTGGTGATGTACTTTATATGTGGGCGGTTTCACATTGCTGCAATAAATAATTGTTGAGAAACAGCCAGCACAAAATTTCCAAGGTCAAGGTCACTGAATCTAGGTCAAAGATCAAATCCTTCTAAAAGTAGGCTTTTGCACAAATACAGCCCAAGGTCCTTACATGTGGTAAGTGTGAGAAATTTAATATTAATAGGTTCCAAGTACTGGCCTGCACAAAATGTGGGACCTACATAAAGACACACAAACATGCAGACAGAAGTACAGAAGCCATCACAATGACAATACCCCATTGGCCATAATAACAGCAGAGAGGTACAAAACAGCGATCATTTAAAATCATGACCACAGAGCAAGCAGTCATGAAGAGCAATCCACAATTGTAAAGTGAAGAAAGTCAAAGTACTAGAAATTAAACTCAGGAAAATGACTTGTGAAGAACAGGACAGAGATTGAGACAAATCCATTGCCAAAGAGAGAAAACAGAGGGCTTAAATAGCATTGGAGGTGATTGGGGAGATGGCAGACAGATGGAGTTGAAAGCAGGAGAGTGCAGAGGTGGATGTGACAACAAACAAGGTAACAGGAACATTGAGGTGAACTGAGTGGGAGGCGTGAGACAAGAGGAGAAGAGAAGTTAAACACAGACACATGGAAATACAAATAACAGGAAAGAAAAGACAGAGAAACAGAATAAGCAGAACAGTATAAAAATAACATCTACAGTAAATATAATAATCCATGTAACAAACACTGACAGCAGCAAACTTCATTCAATTAATGCAATGAGAGGCAGTAAGTGCTGGTTTTGAAAATTCAAAAAAGCACCCAGAATCATAAGTAGGTAGTGCCCTTTGGAATTTTGTGTCAGTGTCAGGAGAGGTGGAGAGTGACAAAACAGTACCAAACAGGGGAGATAACCCGACGTCGGTGCACTCAGGGCTGGAGGGTTGCCGGAATCAGATGAGCAGCATACTGAAGCATGTAGACTGCACAGAGAAAACAGAGAGATGATGATAATTGAAGTTCTTCAATTGGAAGCCAGATTGAGATGCTGTCTGCATGGGAAGAGCATTTCAGCACTTAGGTGAACTAACAAGATAGGAACTTAGGGGGGATCAACTAAATAGCAGTCTCTTCTAATACAACACCGGAGTGTGCAACTATAAGCTTCAGGATTTCCAAATTATGTCTTACTTTTGACATGTACAAGACATGAACAGAACACACAATGGTCTGTGCCTGTGACAATATCCTTTGACTTTCTATTCTTATTAGAGAACATCTCCAACTAATGTCAACCAATATTGTCAAGGGAGAGGCCCTGTACTTTCTTGAGTTGCTTCTTCCACTTGACAACCTATGGACAAAACTTTTTAAAACACTGAAAGAACCAGCTGATGTGGGCAGGCAGAGGCAATGACATAAGAAAGTTAGAATTCTGTTATGGAGCTAGGTTTCATATAAATGGATTTTTAAGCTATTACAGGTGTAATATCAGGGTTGAAAATGCCACATGTATCTGTGTAGGAAATAACACAGCAGCTTTCCTTTTAAAGTTATATAAGTATCTGTAATAACTGGTATGAACCTTTCCGGAAGGCAAAGCCTGGCATAGGAACAGTCAGAGTCATTCACCTGGAGTATAAGAGAAGCCAAACAACCTTGGTAATGGATACATAAAGATTCACAAATGATTGAATATGCCACTAAGCGCAGACAGAGAAATTATAAAAAAGTTCCAAAGATATGGAAAACCTGTCAAAAACCTCAAGGGTAGAGGATGCATCTACATTTTGCCCCTCAGGAAACTAAGGAGGATGGTGAGAGAAGCAACAAAATCCCCAAGAATCACTGTGAAGGAATGCCAAGCCTTGGTGGCATCTTGGGGTCACCAGCTTTCAAAAAGCACCATCAGGCACCCCCTCCACAATCAGTGGCTCTTTGCAAATGTTGCCAGAAGAAAGCCTTTTCTGACCAGAAGACATGGAAGCAAGCATTTAGACTTTGCCAAATGTCATATAAATTATGATTGGACCAAGGTGTTTTGGTCAGATGAGACCAAAATGCTACATTTCAGTCAGATACAGCATTGGCATGTTCGGCATTGAAACAGATGCATGCAAGGAGAAGCATCCAATATCCAAGGTGAAATCTGATGGTTGGTGTGTCATGTTTTGGGGCTGTTTTAATTCAAGAGGTCCTAGAGCACTGGTTAAGATTAATGGCAAAATAAATCCTAGCAAGAGTCAGGATATTTTGGCAGACAATCTGGTTGCCTCCATCAGAAGGCTGGGACTTGGCTGTAGGTGAATTTTCCAACAAAACAATGACCCAAAGCGTATCTCAAGATCCATTCAGTGACACCAAAATCAACGTGCTGGAATAGTTGTTTCAGTTGCCAGACCTCAATCCAATCAAAAACCTGTGAGCTGTGTTGAAGAGGGCAGTTGAAAAACACAAACCCAAGAATGTGAAGGATCTTGAAAGGATCTGCTGAGAGGAATGGACCAAAAACCCCCAGATGTGTGCTGTAACCTTGTTAAAAAATTACAGGAAAAGACTCAATACTGTTATCCTGTTATCCAAAGGTGGTTGCACTAATTACTAAATGAAGGATGCAAATTATTATGAAACCTTGATTTTGTTATTTATTTGGCATTAAATGATTGTTATGATTTTGGTTGTTTGCATCGGAACATTAATAATGTATTACACACATGCTGGTATTGTTGTGTTCCAAGGTCCTGGGCCTTTGGCCAGGACAGTTTTTTAGGGTTTTAACAGTTTCATGTTCCAGGTTTCATTCATAACCATTTCTCATATCACAGTTTTAACAGTTTCTTGTATCAGGATATAACATTTCATAGTTCATATTTATTGTTCATGTTTTTACTTTTCCATGTTATGTTTCACCAGGTCTGCCCAGCCACTCCACCGCTTGTCTGCGTTCTGCCCCATGCCTTCGTTTTTGCACATTTCAGAGCTCTGGTTGGCTTTGGTATTTCCCTCTTCCTTCTGTGCTATGCTGGATTCAGGGCTGTCTAAGCTTCATCGGCAATTAACTGTTTTTAAGTTACTAACATTTACAAACATTCACAGGGAGGTGTAATTCTTAGACAGGCACATTACTAATACTACTAATTTAGGTAGGGAGTTATTGTCATGATTTCCTCTTTGCTATTTCAAGTCTCCCTGTGCTTTTCTGTTAACATTCATGCTTCCTTCCAATCTGCATACTTCATTTGTACTTAAGCTGAGCACGCTCATTCCCTTAGTGAGCAAGTCATGTCTACCATCTCTGTCCTTGTCTCATGATCTTGCCTTGCCTCTCGTTTCTTCTCCAGGTGTTGCCCCTCATGTATCCTGATTTTCTCCCTTTATCTGGAGGCGGTGGAAGTTGGCTGGCAGACAGAGCCTTGAGTCCCCCCCTTGGCATCAAATTGTTGTGTTTATGGTTGTCCAAGTGAACGTCTTCTATTTGTAGCCGAGTGGTAAATTGGTCTAAATATAATTCCCCACTGATTTGCTATTAATCTCCATTGTTGTTTAATGTGTTGTTTGTTTCTTTTGAATGCATTATAGTTGTGAAGGTTCAGACAGGTGAAGCTGCACAATATAATGTTATTGCTTCTTTTGGCCACAGGGCGGCAGTATTAACACATTTTGTTGCTCCGCCAAGTGCATTTTGGGTATCGTTTTTTGTGTCCTGTTGCTTGCGAGTACCCGGAGCTTTTGCAGAGTGGCTAGAGCCAAGACATCGGCGTATAAGTGAAAGGTAAATATACACGGGTTTTAGAAAACTCTGTAAAAGAGACCGGTGTGTATACTAATTATTTTGCAGTGACTGCGACAGCTCGGGAGTTCAACTCCTAGAAAATTTGGCGCGGAGCGCCGACCACCATTTGGATAGCAAGGTGAATTGCAGCGTGTTAGCTGTGGAAGTTCCGGGAAGCGCCGCACAGGTTTACTGTTGTTGAAAAGTGTATTTCTGCACTATCTGCTGTGGGTTTGTGACGGTTGAATGTGTACTGCAATGATGTTTCTTTGTCGTTGCAAATCAGAGCCCACTGCCGTATTTTTTTTGGTTTTATTTTATTCTGATTTTATTTTATTTTATTTAGTCACTGTATATGCATACAGCAACTCAGACTGTGAAAGCCATTGAGCTCTGTAGTGAGGAGAAGCATTTCATGCCCTCTTTCAATTTTATCTGGTAAATGCTATCAATGAATTTAAAGCTACAAAAACCCCGGATGTCATTGTGTCTTGAGTAGCATAAAACTCCACGGGCTACACAATTTTGGTACCAGGAGTGGGGTGTAGCTTCGGCATTTTGGAAAATTTGGCAAGAGAGTGGCTTCTTTATATATATATATATATATATTTTTTTTTTTTTAATTTGCAAAATACGGCAGTGGTGAAGATTGTAGGTGCAGTCAGCAGAGTTGGAGTTTGAGAGGTCAGCCTGCAGTGGAGGTGGTGACCAGTGAGAGACGACGGGGGTGCTCAGAAAGAGGTCATTGCTTCCTGCTCAACTCGACTCATCCAGACCTGCACAGGGGATTCCAGCACTATGCTCAGCTGCCCAGCACCCGAATTCGACTGCGAAGAGCGACCAAGCTGTGTTCTTCATCAGAGACTGCCTCTGTCGTATCCTTAAGTTCATTAAGATTTGCGTTCAGACTGGACTAAATGAAAAAAGTTGTGGGGTTTTTTTTTTTTTTATGTCTGATGATTCGGGAGAGGAAGGTCCTTCTGTCGCTGGTAATGGTCAGTTCAGTCAGGGGTCTGGCGGTGCAGAAGGGACAGATGTTACTGCCGAAATGCAGATCCGCATGCAAGGACTCACTCAATTGCGAGATGAGCTTGTCAGGCTCAATGAGGAGACGAGCTCAGAGGGCAAATGATAATGGTACATCCACACGTTCATACATCTATGTTCCAAGAGAACGCCCGATCCAACCATTTAGTAAGGAGTGTAGTACAGATGGGAGGTCTGTAGAAGAGTTTATTGAAGAAGTTGAAAGGGTGTTAAGATCCAGTGAACAGACAGCAGATGAACAATGTGGCCACATACTATCTCTGTTGCGTGGTCCGGCATTAGAGGAGGTGAGATTATGTATAAGGGGTCAGATAGTGATGCCTCGTGATTTGTACTCTTACCTGAGGAATGCATTTGGGGAGAGACGTAGCACCACACAGCTATTGCAGAGCTTCTACAACCGTAAGCAAGCTGTTTGTGAAGACCTCCGTGACTATTCTCATGCACTGTCCCAGATCTTGAGCTCTATAGTCAAGCAGTCCTCAGATGTAATGCCTAATGGAAAAAAATGTCCTCAGGGACCAGTTCATTGAGGTTTTAAGTGATTCAGCTCTTAGGCGTGAATTGAGGAAGATGGTTAGGGACAAACCAGACTCGAGCTTGTTAGATGTGCGGAATGAAGCTCTTCTGTGGAGGATGGAGGCAAGCAGGTCCCATCGTACCAGAGTTGTTAAGAGCAGTCAGGTTAAATCAGAGGTTTCAGAAACCCAGTGCTTTGCTGCTGAGACAAACAACAGCCAATCAACTGTGTTAAGTGATGTTTCACCAGGGAGTCATGTTTTCCCTGTACAAGTTATGAACATGTCAGAAGAAGACATCTGGCTAAGGCTAAGTATCAGGCTTGGGGTTTTGACTCATGTAGATAGTGTGAAAAGTGACGAGGTTTTGTGAGGTGCAGTTTCAGAGAATCTCAGCCGATACAGAACAAGTGAGTATCACACAACGTGAAACACCTACAGACAGCACAGTACAGTTCATCTTTGACTATGTCAGTATGGGTGGTGGTCCTGAACAGCAAGTTCAGCTGGCTTCGTTGCTGACAAAGTATTCTTTTGTGTTTGCAACAGAAGATGAAGATCTAGGTCACACTGATAAAGTGCAACATGAGATTCATCTCACAGACGACATACCTGTGACACAACCGTACAGACGAATCCCACCCACACAGTACACAGAAGTCAGGGAACATATCGGCAAGCTGTTAAAGAAGGGAGTTATCAGAGAAAGCTCCAGCGCTTATGCTTCGCCAATCGTGCTGGTGCGGAAGGCTGATGGTAGTTTGAGGCTATGTGTCGATTACAGAAAACTCAATTCCAAGACATGACGTGATGCATTTCCGCTTCCAAGGATTGACGAGAGTTTTGACGCATTGAGAGGAGCAAAATTCTTCTCGACTGTAGATTTAGCTAGCGGATACCACCAGGTGGCCATGCATGAGCGGGATCTGAGTAAGACGGCTTTCACGACGCCATTTGGCTTATATGAGTATGTGAGGACGCCTGTCGCCAGAATGGTCAGCGGTGGAGGAGACAGAGGGAGATGGAAGCTTCTTTTCCAAAAATATATTTTTCTTTTTTCTATGTTCAAAAACTTTTCTTAAAAATGTGCAAATATTTCCAGTGCTCAAAAATATACCCAAAATGCAAACAAAAACTAAGCAAAACAATAGCTATAGAAAATACAAAAATAAAGAGGCTTCAAAGTTGCCAGGCTAAATCAATATAATAGTAAAAAGACCCTGCACAAACTTCTACACAGCCTCAGCTCAGTACCTCTCTCAATCATCCAGCAACCAAACACCCGTGTGGGGCCTACTACGGGGCTGGTATACCTGTAGCCCCTCCCACAGATTAACCCAATTACCAAAATTATTAATCAGCTAAATAATACATTTCTAAATGCAAAATTCCATCTAAGAAGAACATACATAAAATGCATAGACATCCAAAGTAAATTTCAACCACCAAAAACCCCCCAGTGCCTAGTAAAATACATGTTTACCCCACAACAGTAAAACACCTTCGCTAAAATAGATTGCGCCGCCTACCCCTGCGAAACCCCTCCATATATGCCTACATGGAATAGTCCATCGGTTTCGCAAAACCAGGAAGAATGTCATGTTGGCGAGTCACTGAAATATGGATGCTTTTGATAAATGACAGAAATAAATAAACCTTGATATTTTAAACAGCCATAGTGTAGGTGTGATTCTTTGAGAATGTTGGGCAATGTTAAGCAGGCGGGAGATGATACTGTGTAGCAATATGAAGCGCATTGTAAACACGAGTGGAACAATTGTGACATAAATGCCGGTTGGCCATTCCGTGCATGTCTGCTACAATGTAATCCAATGAGAGGCTATGGCAAAAGGTGGTGTGTGAAATGCTTAAAACCAAGTTAAACCAAGACAGAATACGGCATGGGAATGAAATGCAACACAGCGGAAGGTCAGCCATGATGTTAAAGTGTTGCCGGCAAATAGCTGCCTATGCGCTTGTGCGCTTGCGTGAATGAACGCGTGTATGTGCGTAAGCGGCACGGCTCACTCCGTGACATTTCCCCCCCTCTTCTGAAAATGCCCCCTGTGGCATCCTAGAGAGGAAGTCTGCAGTACAGCATCTTCCCTGCTCTGTACAACACATCAAAATCAAATGGCTGTATAGCCAAGAACCACCTTGTGATCCTAGCATTGGTGTCCCGCATACACCTTAGCCTGGACAGAGCTTTGTGGTCAGTCTCGAGGACAAATTTACGCCCCAACAAATATTTGAAAGAGTCCAGTGCCCATTTTATTACAAGACACTCTTTTTCTACCGTTGAGTAGTTCCGCTCTCTGGGTAACAGCTTCCGGCTAATGTAAGCCACTGGCTGCAACTGTCCTTGATCCCCCTGCAAGAGGACCGCACCCAGGCCTCTCTCAGAAGCATCGGTCTGCACCGTGAATGTTCTTTCGAAGTCTGGACTGAGGAGCACAGGCTCTTGACACAAAGAGTCCTTTAAGTCCCGGAAAGCGCTATCGCACTCCTCAGTCCACTCCACCTTGTTGGGTTGGCTCTTGCGGGTCAGCTCTGTCAGTACAGACTCCTTCGCTGAAAAGGTTGGTATAAAGCGCCTGTACCAACCCACAAGACCCAGGAACGACTGCACCTGCCTCTTGGTGGTTGGCCGCTCTGCAGCCATGATGGCTTCCACCTTCCCCACCTGAGGGCGGATCACACCCCGTCCCAGAACATAGCCCAGGTAGGACGTCTCCTCCCTGGCCAAGGCACACTTGTCTGGGTGGATGGTGAGGCCCGCCTCCTTAACCAAGGAGAGGACCTGCTGCAGATGACTGAGAGGCTCCTCCCAGGTGGCATCTATCTACAGATGACGACGTCATCGAGGTAGGCGGCGGCAAAGCCCTCCGTCCCCCAGAGGATTCTGTCCATCAAGCGCTGGAAACTTGCGGGCGCCCCATGCAGGCCAAAGGGTAGAACTGTGAATTGGAAGTGTCCAAATGGTGTTCTGAAGGCAGTGAACTCTTTGCTGCCTTCTGCTAGTGGCACCTGCCAATAACCCTTGCAGAGGTCCAATGTGCTTAGGTATTTGGCCTTGCCCAGTCGTTCAACTAAGTCGTCGACCCTTGGCATGGGGTATGGGTCAAACTTTGCCTGCATGTTGACCTTGCAAAAGTCCAGACAAAATCTCAGGTCGCCATCCTTCTTGGGAACCAGGATAATTGGGCTGCTCCACTCGCTGAAGGACGGCTCGATGACCCCCAGCTGAAGCATCATGTCCAGCTCCTCCTTCAGGACCGGCAGCAGTCGCTCTGGCACCCTGTAGCATGGCTGCCGCACAGGATTGTCATCCTTGAGCACCACCTGGTGCTCCACCAGCTCTGTTCGCCCAGGTCGCTGAGTGAAGAGACCCTCTGGCAGGATGTTGTGGAGGTCATGCTGGAGCTCCTCCGACAGATGACTGACGTCCACCTGGCTCTCCTCCTCCCAGCCTGGCAGGTACTGTTCGCTGTACTCCTCTTCCTCCTGGACCGCTCGTATCAGCAGCGCTGATGCCTCCTGCTGTGGTTCTGACTGCAATTCTGGCTCCACCCGATCATTCCATCGCTTACACATGTTGACATGGAAGACTTGCAGTTTCTTTCGACGGTCTGGCATGTTGATCTCATAGGTCACATCTCCCATTTTGCGGGTCACGGTGTAGGGCCCCTGCCATTTTGCCAACAGCTTGTTGTCTGAGCTGAGCAAAAGCAGCAGGACCCGGTCACCAGGCTTGAAACAGCGCGTGCCGTAGGAGATTATGTCCGTCTGCTGCGGCATCTCTCCTTCCCAGGTCTCCCTCAGCACGTCCAGTGGGCCCCGCACCTGATGTCCATACAGCAGCTCGAAAGGGGAGAACCCAGTTGATTCTTGGAGGACCTCCCTGTACGCGAACAACAGGTAGGGCAGCCACTGGTCCCACTCCATTCCACTGTCATCCACAAACCGTCTGAGCATGTTCATCAGAGTTTAGTTGAACCGTTCTACTAGTCCATCAGTCTGTGGGTGGTAGGGAGTGGTTCTGATGCGCCTTATCCCTAACAAGTCATACACTTGCTGTAGTGTTCTGCTCATGAAGTTGGGACCTTGATCTGTTAAAACCTCACGGGGAATCCCTACTCTGGAGAACAACTGTAGCAGGCAAGAGGCAACCTGCTTGGCAGTGACAACCTTTTGGGGGAAGGCTTCCGGGTACCTAGTGGCATAGTCACATATAACTAAAATGAAGCAGTTCCCTGACCTACTCTTCTCCAGGGGACCAACAACATCTACCTCTATCCGCTCAAACGGAGTGTCAACAACAGGAAGTGGCACTAATGGGGCACGTGCAAAACCTTTAGCTCCTGCTAATTGACATTGGGGACATGACTTGCAGTACTCTTTGATTTGTACAAACATTCCTGGTCAGTAAAAACGTCTGCTGATACGCTGTAGTGTCTTCATCTGAGCTAGGTGACCTGCCCAAGGGATTGTGTGGCCTAGCTCTAACACTTGTTTCCTGTATTTCTCTGGTACAACAAGCTGTAAGCCATCCTCGCTCTGCCTGTACGAGATGTTATTTTGCAGGATAAAAACTTCCTTTCCAAGAGCGGGGAGGAAACACACACCATCCTCTACCTTCTTAAACAGTAGGGCTAACGTTGGATCTGCACGTTGTACATCTGCAATTTCACCAGAAAAATGTACATCTGCATCAGACAAGCTAGGGGGATCAACATCTGCCACATTCTGTAGGTCTGAATGCTCTATAATCTCATTCATCTTCTGTCTACGCTTAGCACATCTTTCTTCTCTGGTGCATGCTGGCTCAACTGGAACATCCTCACCATAAAAAGGAAAATCTGCCATGTCAATAGGTTTTGCTCTTGCCATCGCTCTAGTCACTACACAGGCTAAGGCAGTCCTACCTATCAGCTCTGACAAAACAGGGAGATCTTGGCCCAACAACACTGGGTACGGCAGTTTGGGAACCAGGCCCACACTGAGCAGATACGTCTGACTACAAACCTTGACATATACATCTGCTGTACTATGTTCAGTCTGAACACCATGAAAACAACAAATTGTCAACTTGTCATTCTCATTTATAAACTGAAGGGGGACCAAAATTTGCCTGAACTAATGTTTGGGTGCATCCTGTGTCAACTAAGGCCTTGGTGGTTTTACCATTTAGCTCCACAGTAATAACAGGATCCCTGCTATGCTGGTTCTTAAGGGGTGGGCTAGGGTCGGGTACATAACACAGATGGTAGTGTTTGGGCTTTCTGAGGGGGCAAGCTGGGCTCTTGTGGCCTTCCCTACCACAGTTAAAACAAGAAACACCTCGGGGCTTAACACTGCTTTGGGGAGGGGGTTATGTGTTCCTATTGTAGCTACGAGAACCACATCCTCTACCAACACCATCAGACTTACCCCAGGGCGGGTGGTCCAGCACTCCAGCGTAGCGGTACCTCTTGGAGCCTTTGTGTACGGCGACGACGTTCTCCACTATGGTGGCGGCTTCTGTTGCTGTTGCTGGGTTCCGTTCTTTGACCCAGGTCCTCACCTCCGGATAGAGAATGTGCAGGTATTGCTCCAGCACCATGGTCTCCATGAGGGCCTCTTTGCTGCAGCTGTCGTACTTCACCCATTTACAAAACAGGTCTTTCAGGCGTATGTACAGTTCTTGTGGTGTTTCATCTCGGCTGGTGTCTAGAGCTCTGAATTGTGAGCGGTACGCTTCTGCATTAATTTCATATTTCTTTAGTATGGCTTCTTTCAGTTTGTCAAAGTCCATGTTGTTTTCAGGGTCCATTGCAATGAAGGCACTCCTGGCTTTGCCTGCTAAGAGTGGTACATGGTGGATTGCCCAGTCTGCCTTTGGCCACTCACAGGCTGCTGCCAGCTTCTCAAAGGTCATCAGGTAATGGTCTATGTTGTCTGCATCTTCCAGCTTTGCCATCTTCAGATTGTCTGGCATCTTACCCCCTCCGGTGGTGGCTGCAGGTGGTTCTGTTGTTACCCCATGAGAGGGAACTGGAGTGGTCCCCCTCTCTTGCACTGTCTCCATATCCAGCTGTAGCTGGGTCACGTGATGGGTCAGGACTGTATACTGCTGGGCTTGTCGGGCTGACTCTCTCTCTAGCTTGTCATCTCTGTCTCGCTGCACCATCATAAAGGACTCGAACATTCTTGCCAGCCAGTCCAGGGATGACTCAGTCGGGTTGGCTGCTGTCGCTGCTGCAACGTCCCCAACTGCTGCTGCTGCCGCTGCTACCTCTTCACCGGTCTTCCTCTTGGTCGTCATCTTCGTAGTCTTCTGTCTCACTCCAAGTCCTCACTTCTGACACCACATGTCGCCAGAATGGTCAGTGGTGGAGGAGACAGAGGGAGATGGAAGCTTCTTTTCCAAAAATATATTTTTATTTTTTCTATGTTTAAAAATTTTTCTTAAAAATGTGCAAACATTTCCAGTGCTCAAAAATGTACCCAAAATGCAAACAAAAACTAAGCAAAACAATAGCTATAGAAAATACAAAAAAAAGAGGCTTCAAAAGTGCCAGGCTAAATCCATACAATAGTAAAAAGACCCTGCACAAACTTCTACACAGCCTCAGCTCAGTACGTCTCTCGATCATCCAGCAACCAACCACCCGTCTGGGGCCTACTACAGGGCTTGTATACCTGTAGCCCCTCCCACAGATTAACCCAATTGCCAAAATTATTAATCAGCTAAATAATACATTTCTAAATTCAAAATAACAACTAAGAAGAACATACATAAAATGCATAGACATCCAAAGTAAATTTCAACCACCAAAAACCCCCCAGTGCATAGTAAAATACATGTTAACCCCACAAAAGCAAAACACCCCCGCTAAAATAGATTGTGCCGTCTACCCCCGCGAAACCCCTCCATATATGCCAACGTGGAATAGTCCATCGGTTTCGCAAAACCAGGAAGTATGTCATGTTGGCGAGTCACTGAAATATGGATGGTTTTGATAAATGACAGAAATAAATAAACCTTGATATTTTAAACAGCCATAGTGTAGGTGTGATTCTTTGAGAATGTTGGGCAATGTTAAGCAGACGGGAGATGATACTCCCAATATGAAGCGCATTGTAAACGCGAGTGGAACAATTGTTACATAAATGCCGGTTGGCCATTCCGTGCATGTCTGCTACAATGTAATCCAATGAGAGGCTATGGCAAAAGGTGGTGTGTGAAATGCTTAAAACCAAGTTAAACCAAGACAGAATACGGCATGGGAATGAAATGCAACACAGCGGAAGGTCAGCCATGATGTTAAAGTGTTGCCGGCAAATAGCTGCCTATGCGCTAGTGCGCTTGCGTGAATGAACGCGTGTATGTGCGTAAGCTGCACGGCTCACTCCGTGACAATGCCTTTTGGTGTTTGTAATGGACCTACCACGTTCCAAAGGCTCATGCAAGTGACAATGAGTGATCTTGTCTTTCAGATACTCCTGGTCTACTTAGATGACATTTTGGTGTTTTCGGAGACATACGAGCAACATTTAGAGAGACTGGAAACCGTCTTTAAAAGACTGGCAGAGACAGGTCTCAAAGTGAAGTTGCAGAAGTGTGCTTTTTTACAGCAGTCAGTGAAGTTCTTGGGTCACCAGGCGTCAGCAGAAGGTGTAGGGACCGATCCCTCCAAGGTCTGCGCTGTTAAAAACTGGAAGGTTCCGACCACTACCAAAGAACTGCAGTCATTTTTAGGGTTCTGTAGTTACTACAGGCTATTTATTTAGGGTTTCTCACAGATAGCTGATCCACTGCATGACCTAGTCAACAAATACTCTGGTGTGAGAAAGACTACAAAAGAAAGTCACCAGTCTTGTGCTATGTGGACTCCAGAGTGTGAGCACTTAAAAGACAGACTTACCTCTGCTCCCATTTTGGGTTTTGCCGACTTCACACAGCCATACATAGTCGAGACGGATGCCAGTCGGCATGGATTAGGCGCCGTATTGTATCAGCAACAGGGTAACACCAAACGAGTCATAGCTTATGCTAGCCGCAGACTGCGCCAGGCTGAGAAAAATGACCGGAATTATAGCAGGATGAAATTAGAGCTTCTAGCCTTGAAATGGGCTGTTGCGGAAAAATTTAGAGGATACTTGCTGGGTTCCAAGTTTGTTGTCTTAACAGATAACAATCCCCTCTGCCACCTAAAAACCGCAAAGTTAGGTGCGATAGAGCAGAGGTGGGTGGCACAACTGTCTGTTTTTGACTTTGAGGTGAAATATCGTCCTGGTTGTAGTAATGCGGCTGCAGATGCCCTCTCTAGGCAGGAGTTTGCAGGGGAGCCTGAAACTGACCCTGATGCAGATTTTGACGATTGTATTGCTGTGTGTAACCTGATGAGAAGAGGGACAGTTCTGGACCCGGGTCTCATCACCAAAGGTCTGGATTGTAATAGAGTGAGTTAGATCCGTGCGGTGGAGTCAGTGTCTGGTGAGAACACTCGGCAGAGCAACACTCCCACACTGCCTGGTTATACCAGAGAGGAGTTGATGGGTTTTCAGGCGAGTGATTCCACCCTGAAAGAGTTCAGGTCATTTTGGGATAGGGGGAGAAAACCAAGCTGCAAAGAGCGAGCAGCCCTGTCTACCCCTGTGAAAAAACTATTGAAACAGTGGAACTTCCTGCAGCTGAAGGAAGATTTACTGTACAGAGTCACTAAGGATCCGTGTCATGGTGAGGTGTGGCAGTTACTGGTGCCTGTGGGTTTGAGAGACCAAGTTTTGGAGAGTGTGCACAACAACAAGGGACATCAAGGCATAGAGCGCACTGTAAAGCTGTTAAGAGGGAGATGTTTCTGGGTGGGGCTCTATGAGGATGTTGAAAACTGGGTTAAAAAACTGTGAGCGATGCATTTTGACCAAGATGCCTCAGCCAAAGATCCAGGCTCCGGTCCAGGCCTTTTTAGCCTCGCGTCTTCGCGAAGTGGTAGCTATTGATTTCACAGTATTGGAAGCAGCTTCAGACAGGCGAGAAAATGTTCTTGTCGTAACTGATGTGTTCACAAAGTTCACGCAAGCATATCCCACAAGAGACCAGAAAGCAGACACAACAGCTAAAGTTTTGCTCCGGGAGTGGTTTATGAAATACGGAGTCCCTGAGAGGCTTCATTCTGATCAAGGCAGAAATTTCGAGAGTGAAGTTATCGCAGAGCTGTGCAAACTCTACGGGGTTAAAAAGACACGGACGAATCCTTACAGGCCGCAGGGGAACGCTCAGTGTGAACGATACAATCGTGCACTTCATGATTTATTGAGGACCCTCCCACCAGAGAAAAAAGGCGTTGGCCAGAGCATCTTCCTGAACTAGTTTATGCCTATAATGTCACTCCTCATTCCACGACAGGGTACTCACCCTATTATCTGCTTATTGGGGTACAGCCGCATCTCCCAGTAGATGCATTAGTAGGACGTGAGTGTAGGTCAGATCATAAACAGGACTGGTTGTCTGTGCATCAGGAGAGACTCAGACAGGCGCATGAGAGAGCCAGAGAGTACTCAGAGCAGAAAGCAGCTGAGAGAGTTGCACTGCAAACTGAGAAAGTGTATTGTCCTCCTGTAGGCATCGGTCAGTTGGTTTTCCTGCGCCACAGACCCTTAGGGAGAAATAAGATTCAGGATGCATGGAGCCCCACTGTCTACAGAGTGGTTGACATCCAGGGGACTACACATACTGTTGAACCACTTGAGGGAGGGCCTATCAAAAGAGTTCATAGGTCAGAGTTGAGACCTTGTCCAAAACCGGTCCCCAAACCCAGAACTAAAACTAGGTCAAGGCTAGTATTCAGCCTGTAGATGAGGATGTGTTACTTGAGTCCCCTGAACCTGACTTTGTTGTTGTGGAGGAAATCCTCTGTCCCCAGCTGATGCAGACACCAAAACAGCCTTTTGTGCCTGATATGGTTAGTTTACCTGTAACGGCACCCACAGATGACAGTGACAGAGAAGTACTTGAGGACGATCAGACTGATTTGAGAACATTTGACACTGGAATGGTAAATACTGATGTTCATTTAGAGGTTGGTGGCAGTGACTTACCCATAGCACAGACTGGGGACAAGCACACACTAGTAGACGTTGCTGGTAAAGCAGGGAGTAAGACCTGTGCTCCGACACCAGCTGTCAGGCAGAGCAAACGATCTACGGCTGGGTTTCGTTCCAACCCATTCCACCTGCCAAAGTCGGCCTGTAATGCTGTCTCGGTCAGCACCGATATGGTCTCACAGGTTTTGACGAGCCTTGGTGCTCTTCTTTTTAAAAAGGCATTGCAGGGAGCATTTGAGTCAGCTCATGCTATGTAGTCACCGCGGACGTTGACTATTTGCAGGGGAGTGTGTAGCCGAGTGGTAAATTGGTTTAAATATAATTTCCCACTGATTTGCTATTAGTCTCCATTGTTGTTTAATGTGTTGTTTGTTTCTTTTGAATGCATTATTGTTGTAAAGGTTCAGACAGGTGAAGCTGTACAATACAATGTTATTGCTTCTTTTGGCCACAGGGCGGCAGTATTAACACATTTTGTTGCTCCGCCAAGTGCATTTTGGGTATCGTTTTTTGTGTCCAGTTGCGTGCGAGTACCCGGAGCTTTTGCAGAGTGGCTAGAGCCAAGACATCGGCGTAAAAGTGAAAGGTAAATATACACGGGTTTTAGAAAACTCTGTAAAAGAGCCCGGTGTATATACTAATTATTTGGCAGTGACTGCGACAGCTCGGGAGTTCAACTCTTAGAGAATTTGGCGCGGCGCGCCGACCACCATTTGGATAGCAAGGTAAATTGCAGCGTGTTAGCTGTGGAAGTTCCGGGCCGCACAGGTTTACTGTTGTTGAAAAGTAGGTGTATTTCTGCACTATCTGCTGTGGATTTGTGACGGTTGAATTTTTACTGCAATGATGTTTCTTTGTCATTGCAAATCGGAGCCCACTGCCGTATTTTTTTGGTTTTATTTTATTCTGATTTTGTTGTTTTTATTTTATTCAGTCACTGTATATGCATACAGCAACTCAGACTGTGAAAGCCATTGAGCTCTGTAGTGAGGAGAAGCATTTCATGCCCTCTTTCAATTTTATCTGGTAAATGCTATCAATAAATTTAAAGCTACAAAAAACCCCAGATGTCATTGTGTCCTGTGTAGCACAAAACTCCACAGGCTACATATGTAGCGACAATAATATTAGCTGAATGCTAAGATTTTTCTCTCATAACATGTGCATTTGTGTGTGATCATAGTATCAAATGTGCTAGACAGGCAGGTCTTTGTGAGGGCTAGATGCTTCAAATCCATGAAGAAGAATAGGGGCCTCACAAACTAGAGGTTTGACTATAGAGAGTGCCAGTCGGCCTAAGCTCCCAGTTCTCACTGCTGCCTACTCTTCTTGCTGCCGTTGCAGTACTTCTGTGTACTTCCTGCGGTTGCAGCTCTTTCTGCTGAGTTCTTACACAGCTAGAAGTGTAGAAAAGTTCACACAAACAAACAAGAGTGTGTGTGACCTTGCTAGCCACCAGGAGTGCTGTGTTTTATGTTATTTGATTAGTAAATGTAAGTCAAAGTCTTTGATATAGCACCTCTCATTGTCAGAGTCACAAAGTGCTTTACAGAAAATAAAGTAAACAAAACATTTGAATTAAAACAAAGGAAAACCACAAGGCTTTTTTTAAATGACATAAAGAATTGAATCTACTTTATAAAACGGGTGCTTCCCATCCTTAAATGTGATTGGCCGAGCCGCGTTTCATGCTGGTATAAAATCACTGTATCCCACTGTATTCTGAGGCAGACCGCAGCACAAAATATCCCTACGCGCAACCACCAACTCGGCACTGAACTGACTCGTTAGGTTACATCTGTTTCAAGACTTTTAGCTCGCTATTTCAGTGTTAGCGAAATTTAGCCTGTTAACCCGCTAACCAATTGGCTATCTATCTAGGTAGCTATTGCATTACAGAGTTCAATATCACTTTAGCTTGCTAGCTACGTTGCTAACTAGCTCACCATTTCAATATTACCGATAAATTGATTTTTTTTGTTGTGTTTAGTGTGTAGTGAACGCTAGCTAGTAGACAAGCTGGCTAGCAAACTAATGCACAATTCAACATATTTTCCTGGACACTGGCAAGTGTGGAGGACAAAAGTCAATCTTGTTCCCTACTCTTGCTGTTGGTTGTAATGATATGGTTGATTGGCACAAGTGGCGAACAAAAAAACTCAAAAACCGAAACGAATGTAAGATTATTTAACGGGGCCTTCGGGAGACCGAATGAGACATTACAAAGGGCCCGCTTTCATAGTATGTCTACATTAACGAGCCCAAATAGCCTGATGTGACATAATAGCTCTAGATGAAAAAGCAATCTTTGCATCTGTGTTGCTTGTCAACCATTCAGTCCACTCTATCTTGCTTGGTGGAAGAAAAAATAGTTCTCAATTTTACTGTTGCATTATTGCGAATAAAGTGATTATCTTTCTTGTGTGTTCATACAAGGGGCTATATGTAGGGTAACAGTTTTATAAAAGCAATAAGCCCCTTGAGGCAGTGGGTTACAGAGATTTTATAACGGCAGAGGGGTGTTTTAAGGCACGACACGCAGCAGGTCACTATCACTGTAACCCACTTCTTCTCAGAACTTATTCCTTTATTAAAATAGCCGAGTGGCCTGTGTGTGTGTGTGCGTGTGTGTGTGTGTGTGTGTGTGTGTGTGTGTGTGTGTGTGTACTCATGCATGCGTGTGTCCAGCCACTCAGTGGTAGAGTCCACCGGGCGTGTATCTGCAGCATTGCGTGAGCGACGCTATTTTGCACAGTCTTGCAGGTGACTGTGTCCGGCCAATTGGTCCTAGACTCCGCCGGGCGCGTATCTGCACCATAACGTGAGCAAAGCTATTATAATATAGACATGCAGGGGGGATTCCCTCTTTGTCCTCTCCTGGGGATTCCCCCTTTCGAACCGGAGCCAATTCATCCACAGAGGTCCTGAATCCCAAAAAACAGATGCCAGGCCGCAAGAGAAAGTAACGAGTAACCCGCAGCGTAATACGAGCGACACTATTTCGCTCTGTCTTGCAAGCAACTTCGTGTTCCACTGAGCGCGGAATGTCAGCACAGCGTATTTGCCTTGATAGTTACTTAGTTTTAATTACTATAAAAACATTGTTCACGTGACAGCCACCTTGGTGTTAATGGAAACACCATATCAACGTGATGACATCATAGAGGTGCATGCGATGAGATCATAATAGCCTAGAGCAGGGGTTCCCAAACTTTTCCAAATCAGGGCCCACTTGAAAATCTAAAAAATGTCCGCGGCCCACCTTTGTCCTATAAACAGTACATAGACGAAATTATGCATTCTCAGAACACTTAACAGCAACAATAATTGTTGTTGTTGTTGTTGTTAAGAAAATAAAATAAATAAAATGATTAAAAAACAACAACAATAATTGTTGTTTTTTATTTATTTATTTTATTCATTTATTTGTTTTTATTATTTATTATTCAATATTATTATTATTATAAATATTCAGGATTGAAATGAAAGCAGGGGGATAAAGGAAGCCCAAACTTTTAATCTGTGGTGTACACACAAGACAGAATTAATTATCGAACACAGTACGTGCTCCTCCGATTATGACCCCCGGTCATGATGACCAGAAAGCTACGTTCCGATCATAAACTATATAAGGTTCCTAAAATATTGTGAGGTCAATAACACTCAATAGGTTATTACTTCTAAATATTTTTTTAAGTCGTGCAATAAATATTTTACAATAAAAATCATAAAAAATCATATTTGCAAAAATGAATCATATTTTTAATGACCTCTCACGGCCCACCTGCAGTACCACCACGGCCCACCAGGGGGCCGCGGCCCACACTTTGGGAATCACTGGCCTAGAGCATTGTTCACTGTAATATAAAGACGAAGTTACATAAAATAGAACCCGTGGATCCCCACGGGCAGAGTGCTAGTATTATTTAATTAATGTTGGTTAGTTCTCACTTACCGGTGCCTCTGAATCCGACTCCATTGACCCGTTTCACTCGCTTTTTATTTTTTGTAGGAGAGTGAAACAGGTCAATAGAGTCAATGGAGATTCAGAGGCACCGGTAAGTGAAAACTAACCAAGAGTAATTGCATAAAATTCCATTCTATATATTGTATAAAATAAAATGCTATCGTAACGTTTAGTTACCTTTGTAGTCTGACAAACTACCATTAACGTTATTATCGTAATTATAGCATTTCAGCACCCGTTTGTTTATAGTCAAATGCGTCGTTTTTTTTTCTCTGCCAGAGAGACGCGTGACTCGCAAGCGGTGACAGCGGTAGGCAACTGGAAGGGGCCCTACGACGGATGACAGAAAGCTCAGAAAATCATTTTATTCGGACCAAAGAAAATGATTGATCAGACTTTAATCAGAAATATATGAGAATTGAATATTGAAGAGTTTCAACACCTGGTGGAAATTATTTTAAATTTTAGTGTGTCATACGCTTATTAGGAGCATTTTGTAAAAATGCCAGAAAGGTAAGAGTTGCTTTAATAAAAGCTGTTCGAAGTACTTTTTCCCGTTTTTATTTCATATTGATAATATTTAATGATTTTTCACTGCCGTGCTGAAAATGCCCCTGATTTTCCTTTCAGAAATCTGGTCACCTTAGTTTAAATGTATGCAAACGTGATACTACAAGTATTTAACCCTCAGAGTGTCACAGGAACGCTGGTGATCTCTACCAACATTATTATATTTATGAGGCTCATTTTTTATCTAGTACAATGCTAGTGGTACCCTGTGAAACTAGAAGACCTAAGGCATCCACTGGTAGTTTCTGAAACTTGACCTCACTCTGTAAAAGTATCAAATATGTTACAAAATTAATTTCATGCATTTCTTTTACATTTTGCTTCATGGTCCAATAAATACTTCACATTAAAAAACTAGAAAAGCACTCAGAGAGCGCAGACCTCCGCTAGGGGGCAGCAAAACCCAGAAGCACGGCGATTGGAACTCCAGCCCATTGGAAAGACTTGAAATCTTGAACTTTGGCGTATTATCTCAGCAGTAATACCCACTTAATACCCACCTTCTCTGAAAATTTCATCAAAATCTGTCCATTACTTTTTTAGTTATGTTGTACACAAACAAACCAACAAACAAACACCACCAAAAACATAACCTCCTTGGCGGAGGTAATTACAACTTTCTGGCTATTATTTGAAGGTTCAGGCTTTACAGGGTTTAACACATAGGGCCTTCCATTATACCCATGTTATTGGCGAGATAATTGATTTTTTTCATAGAAATTGATGGTGGGTAGGCTACATGCTTTCCATTTACATTATGTAAAATATCCTTCCTCTTGCTTTCTATTTGTGGAGATTCATAGGAAATATAATGACCAATCAAATGAAAAAGTAAGCTATTTTGATTGGCTAGCAAGCCTTTCTCAGTAACTTCTCTGAAAATGCAGTCATCACAGAAAAAAATATAGGGCACTAGGGGACCCAGAAGCTCCCGCCTTTTGCTCAGGTGAAATTGGTTAACGGCAAAATGTTGTAGTTTTTGGTGATATTTTTAGTTTTTTGAGTACTTGACTGTTGTGGCACACAAATAAAAAATTATCATCACATTCGGTCAAATTTTATATGAGTAGGGATCATAAGGCAAAATGTCAAAGACTGGTGATTTTTTCAGCCAGTGACCTTGGAAAAATAGACCAAGGTCACCATTAACCAGGTCATTTGTAGTCGTGTATAAGATGCAAACATGATAAAAAATTACAAGCCTCTGACTGGAATAGTTCATTAGTGAAGGTAAAATTTTGAAGTTTTTGTTTTTTTTTAATATTTTTAGACCAGTGAAAAAATAGGCCAAGGTCACCTTTAGGCATATCATTTTAGGCCATTAAGAGATGCATGTGTGGTAAAAATTTTAAGCCTCTGACTGAAATAGTTGATAAGATAAAGCAAAATGTTAAAGTTTTAGGCAATATTTTTAGGCCAGTAACTTGAAAAAACAAGCCAAGGTCACCTTTAGGCAAATCATTTGTAGGCCTTTATGAGATGCATGTCCAGTAAAAATTAGGAGCCTGTAACTGAAATAGTTGATGAGATAAAGCAAAATGCCAAAGTTTTTGATGCTCTTTTCAGGCCAGTTTCCTTGAAAAAATAGGCCATGGTCATCTTTAGGCAAATAACTTGTTGGTACACCTATATATATATATATATTATATATATATTTGAATTATGTCTTTAATATAAGGTACACCTGTGCACTAATCATGGTGTCTGATGAGCATCTTGATGTGGCACACCTGTGAGGTGGGATGGATTGTCTCAGCAAAGCAAAAGTGCTCACTATCACACATTTAGACAGATTTGTGAACAATGTTTGAGAGAAATGGTAATATTGTGTATCTGGAATGAATTTTAGATCTTTGAGTCCATCTCATGACAAATGGGAGCAAAAACGAAAGTGTTGCGTTTAGATTTTTGTTGAGTGTATGTGTTGTCACTCCTGATTGTCACATATTAGAATTAGATGCATGTACAGTAGATGTGTTTTATTTATACCAATGTCCACGCACCCGTACATTCCCAAATGGCCCTCTGCAGAATGCCAGTTTGTTGATAACACACTGTAGCGCCAGCAGGTTGCACCTTTTAATTTGCTTGTAGTTAGCTGACTGCTACCCCACTTTACTTTTCCCTTTTTATTGCCAAAATATAGGTTCAGATAGTGGAGGTTCCAATGCTTCTAAAGAGACCTTGTAGATGCAAGGAATAGTGATGCAATAATTGGGGCCTTATGAATCTGTTTTATTTTTTTCTAAATTCAGTTTTATTTTTTCCAAAATTCCGTTTTTTTCCTTTTTCATTTTTTGGAATTCCGTTTTTTACTAATTACACCACTTTTACTATCAGAAAGAGTGTGCTGTTTATGTTAATGAATAAAATGTTCACTAATTAAATAGAAGTAACCTTAAATTAGTTGATGCAACCCTCCATTTTCCTCAGAACTTAAAGTCAGGACAAGTACTGCATAATGACCCAATATAACATTGCACTGTGATGAAAGATTTATTTATTTTTTTTACCTAAACACTACAAAATAAACTGTTCTCTTTAAAGGAAGTGTAAGCTACAGTCAAAAAGCCAGACAACGGTCGTACTGACATGTACTATTCTGACTGCCCCTTTTTAAATCATTTATAATCTTATTGTATATACATATATATATATATACATATATATATATATATATATATGAATGTATGAGAGCAGCAGTAATGTCGCTCAGTTTCCTCCACAGATCAGTTGTCTGATTTCGATGCATCAGCTATATTTAATTTATTTTTTTATCGTAAAGAAACTTTTGTTCTGTAATCCCAATACTGTGTATTTCATCCTAGGACAAAATGTTCTGTAATGACTGAACATAATTAAACCAAAAATGGGCAGAGTGAAAGACTGAAGATCTGGAAAGAACACTTTGACACAGGACTAAACAAATAATAATAATAATATTAATAATGATAATAATAATTAATAATATAGGAACAAGCGGGTATAGAAAATGGATGGATAATAATTATTGTTATTTTTATTATTATATTTACATGAATGAATGTGAAAATGAAATGTCACTTTGGGGTCATTTATAATTTCTCAATAAGACCTTTGCACTATTTGGATTGATTCATACATAACCTTTTTAAATAACGTTACATATCTTACAGACTCAACAGGGCATAGAATAGCTCACTAGCTTCAGAGCCGCAGTACTCGCTGGTTGCAAGATTACTGGCCCCTGATTCTAAACGTCAAGACAGGGTTTTAAATAGGATTATTTGCTGTATTCTGGGACAAATTTTATTTGCCACTGTAAAACAACGTATCAATGTGCATCAAATAGTAGGTTATTAACAGCTGGTCCATCAGTGGGGGCCTTTTGTAAGCTTAAGCAAATTTTAACCGAATACATACTTGCAATAGCCTACTAATTTAACGTCGGTCTTACCGCTCCAATGTCTGTATACTTTATTCTCGAAGCTTTTCCGCCTCTCCACTGCTCTCTGACATTTTTGTCTGATCTCGTGAAACGCGTGTTTTAGACTGTTAATGCAACTGGGGACAAGCAAGGGCACTGGTCAAACTAATTTTCCAGCTAGCCTGCCTTCTTAAACTTTTAGGATGAAAACAACAACATGAAATAGACTGTACATGGCTTAACCCTTAGCAAAAAGTAGCATATTTGAAGTTTATTTTTTTAAGTATACTTGAGTATAAGTATAGCAAGTATACTACGAACCATGTACTTGTAGTGTACTAGAAAGTATACTAATTTTAATACTTCTTCAGACTAAATTGGAACATTTTTAAGTTTATAAAAGTATACTTTTAAGTATACTTCAAGTTTAAGCAAAGTAAACTGAAAGTACCCATGTAGTTTACATCTAAGTTTTATTCTATACTGCAAATACACGACAAGTATACTTTTTAGTATACTGTGACTGAACTAGTTCTATACTTGAAGTATACTTTTCAATTTATGAAAGTATACATTTAAGTATACTACAAGTAAACTTACAGATATACTGCTAGTTTATTAGTTGTATACTTCTAGTAAATTTTTCAGTTCATGAAAGTATACTGTGAAATATACTGCTAGGAAACTTAAAGAGTGTTGGATGTTTTTTGACCACAGTGAGTCAGGACTTCAGCTTCACATCTCATCAGACAGACAACATCCCACATCACTGCACTTGAGTATTGTGTATTATTCCACCAGATGGAAGTTCCCTATTCTGGCCCACCAACACCTCCTCTAACAGCAACTCATTTTCCCAGGCGGTCTCCCATCCAAGCACAAACCAAGCCTACGCCCACTTACCTTCAGCCACGCAGCTGGTTCAGATCAAATTGTGGTATGGTTGCAAGTTTTAAAACTAATTCAGACATTTCATTGTCACTATGTCAGACAGCACTGAAGTTTCAGTCTTCTTAATGTCATGTTTGAAAATACTGTGTACATTTATCTGTAAATCTGCTCATAATGGCCGGCTAGATTGAACTGATATCTCAACTTAAACACAGCAATGTTTGTTACAGGTACAATATGCAGGGCTTTGATGTCCACATTCTTGTTTAAAATGATTCAATCATTTATTAAACAGAATGTATCATCTTTCAAGTATTACAGCACTGCTGCATCTTTTCTTTAGTCGGTCATATTTTTGACTGTGATACAGAACTCCATTGACCTAAAAACAGCGGCGCACTCATTTGGAATATTTCATCAGTTTTTTCTTGAGTCCTTCAGCCTACAGGCCAGACTGAAGGCATTGCTAATTAATGTTTTATACATATTTCTGGTTCCATATGAGAGAAAGAGGTATTTTTTGTTTTGAATTGGAATTTCAACAAGAGTTGCCATTGCTGTGTTTTTATACCTTGGCATCCAATACAATATTGTGTTTGAAAATTTTATTTATGAAGGAATCAATTTTGTTCTCAATCCTGAGTATGTGTTTCATTGTAAATTCTTATAAGTACCTTCATCTGTAAATTAACGCAGAATGCACTTAAGCATTGTCTACTAGTTAAGTACATGAGGTAACCTCCTGTCTACTTACATTAAATAATATCTGAATAGCAACAGTTATATATTTTAGATTGCAATCATAAGCTGTGAGTATGATGTTAATTTGGCTTAAAGAAGAATTTGAAGTACACTGCAAGTTAGCTCCCTGAAAGTGTAAAACTATATTTAAACTATAGAGGGCTTGAAGTATAGAACTAGTGGACTTGTAGTCTACCTATGAGTTTACTTGCAATATACTTCAAAGTGTAATTTCATTAACTAAGCATATATTCATTAACTTGAAGTATATAACAAGTAAAGTTGTAATACATCTGAATTTACTTTCAATATACTTTGAAGTATACTTTTATAAATTAGACACTGTGCTTGAAGTATATAACTTGTGAACTAATAGTTCATCTTTAAGTTTACTATCAGTATACTTCACAGTATACTTTCATGAACTGAAAAGTTTACTAGAAGTATGTAACTAATAAACTAACAGTATATCTGTAAGTTTACTTGCAGTATACCTAAATGTATACTTTCATAAATTGAAAAGTATGCTAGAGGTATACAACTAGTTAAATCACAGTATACTTAGACGTTCCCTTGTAGTGTACTTACAGTACAAAATAAAAATTAGATGTAAACTAGATGGGTACTTCAAGTTTATGTTGCTTTAACTTGAAGCATACTTTTTTGTTCGAGTATGTATCAACTCAGTCAATACTGCAATAATTGTCAAATTTGTTCTCAAATAAAATCAGACAAATGTTTATCCTTTTCTGTGTGGGTTAATTACACTGCATAAAAATCGAGTTTAGCTCCACCCATGTGCCATTTACTCTGCTATGCTGCCCCAAAGCTAAGTTGTTACTGCAAACGTACATGTGGAATATGTATGGCCACGAGATAGTAAAAACTGAGTAAAAATATAGTGCAGTATACTTCAAAGAAGCCAATATGTATGCTAAAAATATTTTAATGTGCTTATTCTTTTGATAGTAGCCTAACTGCAAGCCAGTATAAGTGAACATTAGGCATGAATATTTTAATACTTTGAGATATACTCAGGAAAAGTGTGGTAATCAAAAGTTTAGGTACAAGTATTTAGCTAACTATACTGAGACTTGTTTGTGTATTTTCAGTTTAAGCTAAGTACACTGAAGTATTATTTTGCTAAGTATATCTCTGATAAGTACATCAAAAATAAACTGAATGTATACTCTCTTATTTTTAGTTTAGAAGAAGTATACTAATAGCACACTTGAATAAACTTCTTTTTAGTAAGGGAAGCCTTTGCATCGTTTTTTTTATCCGCAAGAATTCAGTTTTTTCAGTAATTTCTATATCATAAAACAAATATATAAACAAACACTGAAAAAAATGGCCAAGATGCAAGATAACCGGAATCGTGAAGTAGAAGAATAAAAAGTGGTATAAAAAGCATGTGTCACGTCATGTGCATGATGCAGAATATCTGAGGGAAAAGTAATTCAGTTTAATATACTCGGAAGAAGTATGCACTTCAAATATCGATGCAGTCTATCTGAAAGTTTACCACGAGATAGCTGTAATCAAGCCGTTTGCTCGCCTTACTCTGGGCTGCTGGCTACTAACCAGTGTTGCCAACTCCTCCATAAGGAAAGTCGCTATTGGCTGTCCTGGAAGTTGCTAAACACCCTGACCGGGGGAGGAGACGACATGTATTTTACTGTGTATTTTTGTCGCTGGTCGCTTTTGACAAAAAAAGTCGTCAAGATGGTTTGGAAAGTTGCCAGATTAAGGAGAAAGTCGCCAAGTTGACAACACTGATCCTAATAGACCATATGCGAACGCGGGATTTTTTTTTCCCTGAGGAGGGAGGGCTCAGAGATTTCATTGGGCCAGCCCTGTGTCAATGTAGAAAATGAACCAATGGGCCGCTTTCCGTGTTGTAAAGGCCGGCGTGGTCTTTCAAAATTATCGATGTGATTACAATTTTATAAACTATGATTGCATGGGCCCATAATGTGAATTGTATAATGTGCAAAATGTACCAGACATTGCCCAGTATGCCAGATTACCAGTCCAGCCTTGGGTCTGAGAGTCTGTATTAACAACAAACACTCCGCCGTAGACCGCAGATAAGCGTGCTGAGCTTGGAAGCTGCCAACACAAGTGAAGAAACGTCAGTGTGCACGGGCTCCATGAATATAGCCCCGAATCACCGTGTACAGCGCCGTTGATATGGCCACTTCCTTTTGATAAAACTTCAAATAATACTGAATATAATCGGCACCAGGGGTGTCTCTAGGACCAAAGATTGGTGGGGCTCAGAGCTCCCCTTTAAAACAGTTACTAACCCTGACTTGCACACAATCATTCGCGCAATTGACAAACAATCCCTCCAGGATTTTCTTGGCTTTTTTATTGTTTTTTTTATTTTTTGCGGTAACTTCCCTGCTTAAAATTCCAGCTTTGACCAGCTTAGGCTTGTCAGGCTGGTTTAAGCTGTGTTTTGGACAGTTTTTTTTGGTCAACCAACCCTTCACCAGCTGAATCCAGTAGAAAATGCCAGCTTAACCAGCTTTGACCGCCTTCATCAAGCTATAGAGACCAGCTAATAACGCAACTCAGACCATCTTAAACAATCTTACCATTCTTGCTGCTAGAATTCTAAGCTGGTTTAAGATGTTCTGAGCTGTGTTCTTAGCTGGTCTCTATAGCTTGATGAAGGCGGTCAAAGCTGGTTAAGCTGGTATTTTCAGCTGGAGTCAGCTGGTGAAGGGCTGGTTGACCAACAAAAACTGTCCAAAACACAGCTTAAACCAGCCTGACAAGCCTAAGCTGGTCAAAGCTGGAATTTTATTTGTAGTTTAAGGAAATTTCATCAGAATGTGAGAGAAAAAGTGTCCAACTCTGGAAACAGTTTGTAATCAAAACGTTCTGCATGATATGATGGATCTTTTTGGATATGATGGACATAATATACATTTACCTGTCTTGTCAAAAAAAGAACAGTGTTGTGATAGTTTTGAGTCTTTTACTTATGGGTCCAGCCATGCTTGATTCTTGTATTCTCAATAATTCTGCACTCCTGCTGCCATTCATTACAATACTAGACAGGGTAAATAAAGACTGCCTGCACTATTGCCTCTGTCAGAGGGCTGCCAACGTTTCAGAATACCTTGGATTGAGACTACGAAAATATGTGTGTGTGCACAGGTCAGCAATAAACCATCCTGTGGGGTTTGCTCCCTGGGAGGAAAATTTTATACACATTAAAGATAAGTGAAGTGCATTAATTTGATTCACTTTTAGTGCAAAATAAAGGGTCGAGGTCAATGAAAAACTGTCTACTCTTGTAAACAATTGTATGCAATGGTGAAAATTTCATCATAAACCCATTGAATAGATATGAATGGTGACGACTGGGGAAAAAAAGTCACATCCATAAATCATGTTAAATGTGACTTTAACACAGCTTAAAAAGAGAAAAAACCCAAAATGACCATTTTACAAATTTCCGCCATACAAATATTGAGTAAATGTAGTTCCGTCTGTTGAACTGGTCTGTTTTTGGAGAACAACCCTTTCTTTAGGCCGACATCCCAAATGGCAAACTTTGTACCATAGATTTGGACTTATACTATCTAACCTGAGTTGCCTTCAATCATCTTTGTTGCCAATCAGGTAATCATTAATCACTTTGTAATTAAGAAGGATTGATTATAGACTAAAAACTTTAAAAATTCAACATTCCTCTCTTTAGTTCTTTAAGACGGATCAGGAAGGAATGTAGGTGGCCCAGCCAATTAGAATTAAGTTATGAATCTCACCAGTATTTTCTGCACTATTTTTCCAGTCACTGAAAGAACACTCATCATCATTCTGGATGTTATTCAGGTTGTTTTCTAGCTGTGGTTGTTCTGGTTGATGGACTTCTTTCTAAATAGGTAGTTGATCTTGAAAACAAGACGCAAGGCCCCTCCTCTTTCATGCTCCTGCCTCATATTTAGACATCTTGTTCGTCTTGTTCTCTTTGTTCTCTATCTCGTGATGGCGCAATGAAAATCAAGAATGCATCAGGATGAGTATATGGTTGGGTGAATGACAGCAGGAAATTATTCAGCGAGGCATGCAACCGAACATTAGGCAGCCGAAAATGTTGGGTTGTTGGTTACTTGGCCATCTTCAAGGTCAAATGAAGACTAACAGGTTACGTAAGCCAAATAGTCGTACAACCTATCGTGATAGCATTCAGATTTAAGAATGTTAAACCTGAAGGTTGATATACTCTCAAGATCGTCTTCAAATTCTTAACGGTGGTCATATAGTATAAATAATTTGTATGAATGACATGGCCTTACAGCCATCTAATTCCAATCCCAGCCGCGCACTGTACATTTTATTACAATCATAAAATGAACGTTTTGTTAACTGACTTGCTACATGCTAAAAATACAGAAAGTACAGGGATATGCCGTATAGGATCAGTAAAACACCATTAAATATGCTACTTTAGCTGATTTCTTAAACAACATTTTGACAAGCAAGTTTCAATAGTCTCTCTCCTTTCAATAGTCTCTCTCCTGAGGACTGCCCTGCAAGGGCGCAAAATCCTTGCACTTAGGAAAATACAGCGATGAACCGCTCACGGAGCACAAGCGTGAAAGCGTGAAAATGTGCGACTTGTGCACTAAATACTTTTGCAGCAGAGTTTAGCGTGAGATAAGCCTATGACCCCCGCAAAAGGTACATTATAAATCAAATTATTAAGCTTATTAACAAACTAACGTCATGTTTATCCATGTCTGTCCAGATACACTGCCCGGCCAAAAAAAAAGTCACCGTTTGGAAACTAATGAACAAATTCTATAATTGGATCATTATTGCGGTTATTAATATGTTTTAGCTGGAGATAATCATTTTAACTCTGACTGATGAAGCGCGTCGCTACTCATTTCTTAAAAAATCATGTTGGAAGACACATCCCTTGATGGTGGAAAAGATGTTACAGTATTTCAGAACGGGCAAGTTATTGGCTTGTATTTAGCAAAGAAAACCATGAATGACAAAAACAAGCATGAGGAATCTTTTTCACAAACAAATTTGCCACCACAAAGTCCTGACCTTAAACACATTAAAAGTTACTGGGATGTGCTCAAGAAAGACCACCGAGTGGTTTAATCATTATGTCGAGAGGATAAGATCTCGGCCAAAAATTATCGCATTTCTGATAGAAGATAGATGTTCTGGCATTGCGTATAGTTGTCAAAAAATTGACGAGACAAATATGCACTGTAATCAAAGGCACAGGGGTTCCAACTAAATATTTGAGTGAGCGACTTTTTTTTTGGCCGGGCAGTGTAACTCGAGGAGTTCAGAGATGCATTGCAACACTTTTCAAGCATCATAAAGTTTCTAGGCAACCAGGAGTGACTGCACAAAAAGTAACTATTGCCAGCTGTCACTCGCAACATGTTATTAACGTTAAATATAAACCGACACTATGTTTCGGTCATATACCTAAAAAATGAATGTCCTGTGGGGACATTATAGCCAACCATCACTTGCAACGTTTGGCTAGAGTCACCATACCAATATGGGCAGGTTCATTCAATCTACACTTTTAGCCTTTCTGTAAATTTCACGTTATATTTTCAGTTCTCCATCACAGTTAAACTACTGTTAAATAATCCATGGTTTCTTAACTTTGAAAACAGTCTTTTGTGTGGGTAAAAGACAAACTAATTCACAGCCGAAAAGATTAATCCTTAATACCCATTGCGCGTGACCTGTTGACAAGCGTAAAGCACCTCCTATATGCAAGTTAAAACACGAAATATTGTCTCAAAATGAAGTTAAATTAAATCGTTTTATTTACTCAAACTGTGTCAAAGTCCTCTTTTGTCCACGAAACCCAAAGAGCAGCCCAAGTAAAGATTTATATAATTATATTTTTATTTATTTTTTTACGCGAGAGATCGGAGATGTGGTGTGTGAAGAGGACCAATAAACCGATCCATAGCTCCACCCACCCCCTAACTACGCATAGTAACCAAGGATGTTTTATATTTCACTGGATATACAATTGGAAAATGGCCGCCCATTCATTTCAATGGAAATTGCTCAGTGGCGCAGCGTGCCGACATGGGGGCCAAGCTTCCGGAGCCACGCGGACATGCGCTGTGTGATTTTTGCTCACACATGCGTAGTGTGGGGCTTATGAACGCGCTGGTTTCCGAGGTGTCCATGACAATGGCTCGGGCTCGTGGAACTCCGACCTAGGGTGCGTGTTCACGATCACTTTTCACCGGAAATGGAAGTCTGACCACTGCAGACTGCCCTCTGATGTACGGAACACAAAGCATAGCCGCCGATAAAGGTTTAATTATGGTTTGAGATTCTATTTTAAAACACAAATGCAATAACAAATGTTAAAAACGACTTTGACAGTGAAGTAATACTATTGATTTCAACTCAAAAATCTCGGCAAAATAGTTGACTTGCTGTTGCGTAACTTTAATATGACATTGCTCAGGGGTGCGCTTCCCGAAGTCACAGATGCTAACTTCCATTGTTAGAACCACTGACTGAATGGACGTATAAATTTATGCAACTACGCTATTGGGAAAAACGCCACAGGCTCGTGTTCTCTTTAGTTCAACGTCGAATAACCACATTATTGGAGTCAGATCATTCTTACTTGTCTGCGTGCGAATTCCATTATCCTTTTCCGGATTAAAGACAATAAACCGAACACACAACACAACGCACTTCACCTACCTTATAAACTGATATGTTTTTAAGTCAGGAGCTTTAAACTTTTGTCAATTCTGGTAAGCTAATTTACTTTTAGCTTACGTAACTTATAACCATTCCGTGGAGTATAATAAAATGGGTCTACCGTGAAATGTTACGAACGTTGTACTGCGTTATTTTTCCCTTAAAGCTCCTTTTTTCTGTCCTTCCCCAGATATCTGAGCCTCTTGGAGTGCACTGAACATTTCATCCATGAATTTCTGCATGTCAGCGAACCAGAGGCCGTGCCTTTCTATCCATCCTCAAAGCCCTTTCCTTTCTCGGTTATAATTTTAATACCGTCTCTACGTTTCATTTCTAAGTGCGAGTTAACATCGGTTGTATTTGTGGTAGATTTTATGATAATGGCCGGCTCTGCGAAAGTTAAGCATTAAACCCCTTTTGATTTTGAGTACTTGAGTTCATCTTCAAATGTTACGCAGAGCTGGCAAAAAAAAAATCAAAAACTGACAAAACACAAATAAATCTATTTGAAAACATTTTTAATATATATATGTAAATAATGCCTTGGTGGTGACAAATATGACAGGTGGTGGGGGTGAGCAGATGGATGATGACAGCTACATCCGACATGGGGTACAGAATGTGCATATTTTCGCTACCAACTGTTGCATTCTTTTAGGTCTCGTATTTATTTTCGTTCAGATGAAAATCAGCCACACCGTCGAATCTACCTGCATCACTTCGGTTGATCTCAGATGCTGCTCACGAACATTAGATGTTCGGATTCAGTATACTCTGACGTTTCCACCTCCCCAAAACTTCGATCTAATAAAGGCTGTACCGCAAAAAATGTGTATGCATGTTCAGTGCTTTCGTGGATATTCGGATCATGCACAAAAAAATAAACATTTTGGATGTCATCTGTCAAGCTGCTGAAAAGTTTCGTCGTCGAGTATGAAAGTCAGTAATTCATTTTAGACTGAAGAATGGTTAATAAATGGTTTGCTAAGCAGTGTTCGAACTGAATTTATGTATTGCAATAAATGCACTCATATGGACATTACGTTAGATGCTACACAGCTGACAGTTGATGACTGCGGTCAAGATATCACCAGTTCGCAAATACAACTCATTACAATGATAACCATGAACAATGAAAAGGTGAGGTGAGTGTTAGCTGCGTATACATGCTTCTAGGATATCACAACAGCGGCCTTAGCTTACTGCACATTTTGTGGCACTACATAATGGAGTGTGGCGATCGAGTATATTACGGCCATTCATCAATTAAAATAAAATGGATAAAATATTTGCACCGTAACGCCGGCTCGCTTGATTGACTTGGCCACATAAAGAATGTTCATCACAGACGGACGGCAAGGAATGCGCGTTGTTCCACCCACTTGGTTCGGATCATGAACAAAAAATAGTTCATTTTGGATCTTTCGTCATCATGTATGAAGGTCGGGAAGTAATTTAACAACGAAGAATGGTTAGGCTGATAAATGGATCGCTAAGCAGTGTTCGAAATGAATTTATATACTGTTATAAACGCACATTACGTTGCGGTAGATGCTACTCAGCTGACACGTTAAGCATAACGCATCGGAATAGAGTGATGCGAATTAGTGCTATTCAAAGTACTGGCAATACACAATGCAATTCATGGATTTAACCATTTCATTTTAATTTGAATAAGTAAGGTGAGTGTTGCCTGCGTCATGGTTCTAGGATGTCACAACAGTGGCCTTAGCTTACTGTACATTTTCTCGCGCTGCATGAAGTGCAGCAATCGAGGTGCTAAGTTACATATTATTACGTATTACGGCCATTCAGCAATTAAAATGGCATAAATTTTCTGAGCAACAAAAGAAACGCAAGTTAGCTAACTTAGTTAGTTAATGTGCTCTTATGGTTACCCAGATAGCAAGCACCTCCGCTCCGGATCTGCCCTGGCTCCAGAGCCGGGGCAAATCCGGAGCGGAGGAGCTTGCTATCTGGGTACTCATAGTTATCGCAAAACAAAGAAAAGTTTGATAAAACGAGCGTAAATGCGCTCACGCTAGTAATAAATTTGATTTTAAATAATTTTGCGCAAACTTATTTTCCGGTTTGCCTTTATTTAACTTGCGTTTCTTTTGTCGCTCATTACATATGCTTCGTAGCTGGCCAGCTCACTTCACCGATTTGGCTACGTCTGTAATGTTGAACAGACAGACGGCAAGGAAAGCCCATTGCTCCACCCACTCACATCCGCTGCAGTGCTAAATTCGGAGGAGCGGGAACGCGCTTACATATGAGGACCCGTTGGTGTTCGCATAGCCTGAATATAAATAAAAGATTTTGTCTTTGCCGAGAAACGAGGGATTAATGATTTAAAAGAGAAAAATAAACCGTTTCGGTATCGATAATTTGTGGCTGTCAAAAAAAATTATTCACGGATTAATCAGCGTGTCTTTTTCAATTATTCCCTATGGAGAAATTTCTTTTTGGCCCCCATGGCATCACGTGACCTGCAATATCACATTCGCCGCTAGGACCATGGAGGCGTATGTGGTCGACCCGAGTTGTGCGTCCAGATCTCCTTATAGGTCCATGATAGTAACGGCCGGTGTTCTGTCAAATTTTGCTTCCTTATCAGAAAATGCGACCGTCATGCAAAGCGATTGTAAAGTCTTTATTTTCGCCTTGATATTGCAATATGAATCAGGTTACAAGAGTAACTTTGTTATTTGTTAGCTTATTATAAAAAATTAGATGTTATAATGAGTTGGATAAGTTTGTTGGACGATATATACCCATATACGCCATTATCATGTAATTTCTGCATTTTCAGGAAAACCCAGCATGTACATGCAAATATATGTACGCTCACAGGTCGAAATGCGCACCGAAAATAAATCTATTTTCATGATTTTTGAAGATAATATGAGCGAGGAAACAGCCCAAAATGTCGGGTGTGCGCAAGCGCAGAACCGCGAGGTAGCATGTTTTGATATGTAGCAAATTCTGTCAGAACACCGGACCTCGGTCAAGCTTTGCTGAAGATGGCGCTAACGTCTGTTATAACCTCACTGGAGGCACTTCCTGAAAACAAAAATCTCGGGTTTTAAATATGGAAAACAGCAAATGACAAAGATTATAATTTTTTTTTTTTTGGGGGGGGGGATATTCACGAAGTGCCATTTTCTGTTATAAACACCCGTGAAGTTGAAGCGAAATGCAAACGTTATCGCTCAATGTTGAAGTCCCAGAAGTCACACTCATTAATAATTTCAATCGACAAGGAACAGAGAAGCAGTGTTCACGGCCAGTGCTCTTGCAAAGCTTGTTGGGTGGGAAAATAGGGGTGTCATGCACCCCCCGGAAATAAACTTCTAATTGGTGTCACTAGGTTGGAAAAATATCATAGAAAATGATTAGCTATGTTAACAAGTAGGTAAAATGTCCCACATACAATTTTTATGCAAATAAGTGCCGCCATTACCGAAAAATGTATGTTTACTTATATCTCGGCCAATACTGCAGATAGCTTACCATATGAGGTGTCTAGACCCATGTTCTGAGGGTCAAAGAACACAATAAACCTATTCTTGAAGTAATCTGATGTGTCCCTGGTCAACTATTTATGTAACTTGATACCACGATTGGCGAAAAGTCTATTTTTCACCATATCTTTGGCAATATTAATGATAACTGCGCAGTGAAAGTGTTCAGATCCACATTCTGAGGGTCAAGAAATATTAAAATATTATCCCTAAAGCATGTAAAGTGGCCTCATGTGTGCTTGACATGCTATTGTGCAAATAACTCCAATTTATAGAACAGCACAGATGTCTGCATGAAGGACATGAGTCTAATTAATACATGTACATTGTTATGTTTTTATTTACAGGGTATGCAGCTTCAAATAAACAGCAGAGAAGGTAAAAAGATTTCCTGAATAAGATCTGCACACTTTGGCTAGGTATCTTTGTGAGATTCATCATCACCATGTTCAAGAGTGTCCCTGTGAATTACAGGACTCGAATCAGTCACTGTACTCATCATCACTGTCAAAATCAAACTCATCGTCTTCATCATCATCATTATCATCATCATCATCACACTCCTCTGCTTGATCAGTGGCCAGGAGATCAACGAGCGAGGTTGGTAGGACTGGACTACATGACCACAGTGGTTACAATACTTCTTGATCAGTTCTGACCCACCCCTGCTGCTTATCATAGGGTTGGGGCTTTTCCAGGATTGCTTGATCAGCTCGCTTGTACAAGGCAACGCGGTAGTTCACACGCTGGACATGTGGCTCCAGAGCAGACTGACATGGAGGAAGGCGACCCAGGTCAACCTTGGACTTAGAGGTGAGTTTCTTGTCCTCACCCACCATCTTGCGTAGCAGCTTGACACAGACTACATTCACTGAAGACTCTCGGCTTTGTCCATACACCAGGCAGGTGAAGTGTTCTAACTGCTTCATCAACTGAGGACTGACCTCTCAGTCTTCACCTAGTTGTCTGAAGGCCTTGTGGAACCTGGGATTCTTTTCCAACTTTTTCAGTGGTCCCACCTTTCCCTTTCCTTTGAAGGCACTGGTGCAGTCCTCTCCACTGAACACATAGTACCCGAGAAGAGTAGCACAGTAGTCTTGCAAGCTCAGTGACGTTGACCAGTTGCCGATGTTTCCCTGATCCAGTATCCAGATACACAGTCAGTTTAATGGCATGAGCATGATAGAGAAGGATCACGAAGATATCTGTGTCTGGGGTTCTCATTACAGCTTCCTTGTATCCAAGGGCAACAGCATGACGGAGAAACAACACCACCCTCGTATCAGTCTCTTGCTGATTGCTGTAGATTGAGGGAAGCTCACTCACTTCCACCTGAAACAAAGGGGCATTGCATTTTATGTTTCATAAATTGAAAGAATGAAATTTTCATAATTATTTAGGTTTTATATAATGTTTCAATATATAACTTTACCTTGCCATTTGATACGCTAAGTTGATGGGCTCTCCCCTCCACGATGAGGACTGCCGTCTTGGTTCTCTCAAGCCTAGAAGCAGCCTGCTGACTACTCCATACTTGCAGCATGAGCTCGCAGAGCTGCTTCTTGTGGTCATCGTTTGCAAGGAAGGTATTGAAGTCATATGGCTTCCTAGTCGCACGTCCACCCAGGATGATCTTATCTGAGCTGCCACGTCTCAACCTCTCCTGTGCTTTGATAGATCCGGGGTGGTAGCTGTCAGTCGAGAACAAGAAGTGCGTCTTGGCCATCATCTGATCAAGAATTTGTTAGCATATCTCACCACAAGTCGGAGGAAGGTTGATAAGGGTGTGAAGCAGTGCCATGCCATCCTGGATAAACAGGGCGTCCTTAGGGAATGCCAGATTTTCTGGGGTTGTATCTTCCAGAAGATAGTGCAGAATGGTGGCTTTGTTTGTCTTGCAGAAGAAGCCATCTGGTGTCCCAAGGCTGGGGGGCACAGGCATAAGGCAGTACTTCAGCAGCTCTTCCAAGTCCAGTGGTTCATCTTGACTCTGAGATTTGAGGAGGAGCATGAATGCCAGGTTACTTTGCTCCTAATACTGGATGACCTAAAATGATAGACCTCAATGTGTAAACAAGTTATATTGACACAGGTTGAAGGGATCTGATCACACACTGCTTGCATACGATTGGGAGAGTCATGTGCTTGGTGGAGACGTTTATCGCGGATCTGATGAGTCTGCTCTAGTTTTTCACGAACAGATTCTTTGATATTACTGAAGGGTGTGAAACGACCATGATCAGAGATAGATGGCACATGAAGTATACATGTAGGTGGGGAGTCTTTTGCTGCAGCAGAAGCTATGCTCTGGTCCCATTTTCTTTTTGGCATGATTGTCCAATGTCTACTACCACCACCTGATGTATTCTACCACCATCTGGACACCACCACCAATTCTGTAAGGCAAGGATAAATGATTTTTGACTCTCAGAATATGGATCTGAGCACTTTTATTCTGCAGTTATCATTAATATTGTTCAAAATATGGTGTAAAATAGACTTTTCGGTAATTGCAGTATCAAGTTACATAGCTAGTTGACCAGGGACACATCTAATCACTTCAAGAATAGGTTTATTGTGTTCTTTGACCCTCAGAATATGGGTCTAGACGCCTTATATGATAAGCTATCTGCAATATTTGCCGAGATATAAGTAAATATACATTTTTCAGCAATGGCGGCACTAATTCGTATAAAAATGGTACGTGGGACATTTTGCAGACTTGTTAGCATAGCTAATCATTTTCTACGATATTTTTCCAATCTGGTGACACCAATTACCAATTAGAAGTTTATTTCCGGGGGGTGCATGACACCCCTATCTTCCCACTGGACTAAGCAGGTTACGTAGCATTCAATTTACATATGGTGTGATAAGATCGTAAACCTTTCCTGGAGCACCCAAGTGTTATTAACCAAGACAGTCTTTGATAGAAACGGAGCTCTGTATGAAGCCTGCATTAATTGTATCAGGTGTTTCTGCTCTGTTTGAATGAAAACCTGCAGCCTCTTGACCCTTTTTACGGCCCAGTGCAAAGCCATCAAGAGGTGATATTGTTCGTAAACAAAGTGAGTTGAGCATTCAGAATAATGAGTAATTATTAGCAGATTAATCGCCATATCCAGCCTCCTGAAAGCAGTGTTTCCGACCCTGTCTGGGTATCGCGTGTCCGATTTACACTCACCGTAACAACACCGCTTTACCATTGTGTCAAATTTTATAATGACAAAAAATGCTAATAGTGGGGCAGATAACTGAAAAATCGTTCAAATTGTCATACAAGCACCAAATTTGGCATGCACATTACTTATAGGCCGGTGAATTAAAAAAAAAATGTTAGCCACGTGAAAATTCAAAATGGCGGCCATTTTTCAACATGGCAGCCATTGGCGCCATATTTTTGGAATTTTTGGGATATCTTTTAACTCGATCATCCAATTTTCTTGACCTTAACATTGTTTCATATATTTCTGACACCTGAGAATCCGATTCTGGAAGCAGAAAGCATCTGTGAATATTATAAATCTACAAATTACCACTGACACATGTTTTTTCCAAACAGTTTCTGTTGCAGCAGCGACATTCAGAACAGACGATCATTCGCCTTGGTCCATCAGCTGATATTTAATTAATTAACAGTAGTGAGTCCACAGAAGTTCAATTTCAGAACAGGGTTCCTTAATCAGAACAGGTGCAGCTGCACATAGCTGTGCAAATCAAGCTGAACTTGTAGCACTTGCACCTTCCACGACACTGCGTCTGGCACTGACATCTCGTGAGTTGTTGGCAACTCTGAGCAACTGGGTGAAGTGCAGACCAGATAATGTGCCAGTTGTCTCCTTCTTGCTTCCAGCCCCATTCAGCAGGACTCTCCACATTGGGCTGGCATTCCAAGGCCCGGCTCCATATGCATCCTGCCTGGTATGCTGCACGCTTGATGTGCTGAACAAGGGCTGCACGTGTTGGAGGGATGGATTCATAGGACTTCTGCTTCCTGGCAAAGAGTTCCAGCCGAGCATCATCGACTGTTTCAGCTAAAATAGAGCGGTCATATATCATCACGACAAACTTCTCTAACAGCTTCGTGTCATCATCTTCAACAGCTGTAGGGTAGCAGCTCAACTTGCAGAACACTTCAGAAGCTTCAGGGCACACATCCCATGTCTGCCTGGCTGACTTCTTCCCCTTTCCCCTGAATGATGAGATGATATCACAACCCGTAAAAGAGTCAAAAAAACAGCATCCCATGGACCTTTTCTGAGGGAAGAGTGAGGACAAGCTCATGTACTGGGATCCACTTCAGGTTGCGCCCCTGGCCAAAAGCTAACCACATTTCCTGAAGTCCAAGTTCTTGCAGTTGTGAGAATGTACTGACCGCGATCACGAGAACATCCATGTCTTTGGCACTGATCATGACTGTTTTTATGCCCTCCTTTACAGCTTGACTGACATGTAGGAAGACTCTTGTGTCAGCTTCCTCATGACTGCAAGGTGTAATCCCACTCAGGTTAATCTCGGGATAGTTGCTGAGGGCAACTGGCCCTTTAGTGATGACCACTCGGTTTCCAGTGCGGAGCGCCACTACCTTCTCAGCCAGGTATTCAAACAGCTCTGTTTTATTGGCAGAATGACAAAGGAAGCTGTGCCAGTTCTGTGGCTACTTTCCAGTTCCTTTGACCCGGCGTCTGGCTTCTTGTTCTCGTTTCGATCGAGCTTCTGATTTGAGACTCGATGATAGATAAACATCGAATACAATGTCTGTTCTCTGATACTTCGCAGCATAAGCTTCAACTCTGGGGATGAATTCCAGTGCAGCATACTCTGAAAATGTCTTTGAAGTTCTTGGTGGCAGGGTGTTGACCAGAGCTGAGGCGTTTATTATGATAGCATCAGTCACGGGCTCTGCATCAGGCAGTGTGACGTTGGCTTCAAGAATGACAGCCAGCTTCATAAAATAGATCCTCTCCTGTTAAGGATCCAGGATATAATACATCCTCCATCACGTGTGGGCCCAGGAAAGGAATAGGTCCATTGTCTCCCAGGCATGTCGTACAAAGCGACTAAGGGCTTTCTTATCATCATCATCCTCATCAGACTGCCACAGTATGAGCCTTGCCACAATACTGGAGTGAGAGCTCAACACTTTCAACTGGCGGCGCTCTCCCATTACTGTTGGTGTCCATATCCATTGACTTCGTGCACGAGTATAGATGGAGTCAGACATACTCCGTCACATGCAGAGTCACTCCACATGCTACCCTCACCTAGTTTAGCCTGCGAGCCAACGCAGTTTACCGGGTTGTGGCCGTCACTGTGCACAAGCAACTTCTGGGAGCCAAAGGTGAGAGTTGGGCTAGTTGTAAGGACTAGTGCCAGGAGTCCATCCAGAGGATGTGACTGACTTCTTAAACAAAAGAGCTACCTCTACTACTACACCCCTAAACCCTATGCATATTAGGCCTATACTACTACATTGCTCTATATTAGTGCATATTTGCAAATAAAATGTGCAAAACATGCTGTTAGGGTACAAGTTATCCTGTTAAAACATGCAAATTTAGATTCTATGTATCAAATTACATATATTTTGACACCAAAGCCAAGCAAATCGCTCTACAATTTCATGCTTTGTAAGAATATGTGTGGTTGCATATCGGAAACGGTGGCCATCTTGAAAAATGGCCGCCATTTTCAAAATTCACGTGGCTAACGTTTTTTTTATGAATAAGCATCCTATGGTGGATATACAGGCCAACTTTGGTGCTAGTATGACAAAATGAACGATTCTTCTGATATTTGCAGTTATCTGCATATAAAACAAAGCGCGAATGCACTCTTCCCTGTAGAGAAAGCAGTTCGGATAAGTGCTTGTCCAAGGTTACGGCGGGCGCGTGCTGGGTGCAGTCACGTGACTGCAGCCCTGGATTTCATTCGCTGGATAGGCCTGGGTGGGCTGTACTCTGGATCAGTCAATTGCGCGTTAGCAGCTTTGCTCTGTCAAATTCCTCAAATGGCGAGGTGGCGATTTGAATAGGCAAGCGCACGGGATATAGAGGCTGACTGTCCAACAAGCACTTCTACATATGAAAACCGTTTATTCGGGAGAAATTGTGATAGAAGGCCGCATACAGAAGCTAGCTTGTGCATCGCGATAATGGTAACTGCAAAGGCTGACCAAAACAAGGAAATTACTTGAAAAGATTCTCATTTGATTGAAAATATGGCTTAAAATCAGATAAAAAAAACAACAAATGTCACCGAAAGAATTTCACAATGTCGAGAAACAGAGTTATCGAGTTGCCGTTTGTCGTATTTAAAATAGACGGAGATAATCGCTGGCCGCCGGCTACTTTTGAAAGTCCTGATAAATCCTTAGGAAAAAGCATGCAAGCAAGTCCACCTCCAAATAACTATAAATAAATAAAATGAAGGTTTTGGAGTGGCCTGGTCAAATTCCTGTCTTGAATCCAATTGAGATGTTGTGGCATGACCTTAAACAGGCAGTTCATGCCCCAAAATCCTTCAATATGGCTGAATTAAAACTCTTTCATACAGAAGACTGGGCCTAAATTCCTCCAAATTAATGTAAAAGGCTCACTGCCTGTCTCTCTAACATTTGAGTGCTGTTGTCACGGCTAAGGGGGGCACAAGTTATAAGTTATTATTTTTTTCACAGGGGGCGATATAAGTTTTGAATAACTCTTCATCTTTAATAAATGAAATTATTAATTAAAAGCTGCATTTTGTGTTTAATGACATTGTCTTAATCTTGTACTACAATAAGTTGGACAGTATGAAACATTTAAATCTGATATGTAAGCAAAATAGGTTGGGAAGGGGGAAAACACTTTTTTTCATAACAACGTAAATGCCCACAATTCAACATCAAAAATGACTTGCCATGGTTTTGCAAGCTTTCCGCTTTCATTTATGAATGTGCCAAAAATTTCTGGTATCCTTATAAAAATGAGTGGTCAATAGTGAGGGTTTAAACTTTATGGGAAATTAGGTTATATTCAGCTAATTGGCAAAAGATGCATTATTTTAAAAAAATGAACATCAAATCCCAATATCTCCAAAAACGATTGATTTCTTCTCCAATTCATCCAGACGGAAATTAAATGTAAAAAATGTGAACTAATGTTCATTCATAATCACCTTTTGGAATCATTATGTAACATGCCCATTATAAAAGACAGATCCTTGCAAAAAGCTTAACATTGAACATTTTGAAAAAGGAACACAATTTTAAACACGTTTACAAAGAGAAGTAACCATTTTCAGCAGAATTTTACAAATCCGATGGAAACTCAATTATTTTATATGCCCTGCATATTTTCTCTCTGTCCATCACAAAATTATCAAAGTCATTGACGAAGTACAGTTCCACTTTATTAGTAGAAATAAAGTGCACTATAGGAGAAAACATAATATCTTGAAATCATAATATGAAGGTGGGTTAAATGGTTCTCATTTTGAGTCTATTAATAATACCTTAAAACTACAATGTGTCACATCCTGAAAGTTGTGGTCATAGTTTTCCCCAAAGTCTAGCCATCTGTGTCAGTCCAGCTTTTGTTTTAATTGTTCCTTGTTATTCAATAAATGTCTCATTTAATACCCCTCCCCTTGTTTCATCCCCGTGCCCTGTACACTTGTTCCCACTTTGTTGAAAGTTCCAGGTTTTCATTCTCCCTTTGTGATACCATTGCCTTCCCTTTTTAGTGTTTAAACTCAAGCTGCATAGTATCTATTTATTGGGGATTATATTACCAGTCCCTGTTATCCTGGCAAGCGGTACTTCTGGCAGTATCCTCTTCGTCCAAGTCTGAGGCAGTATGTCTACCTTGTGTGCCTTAATCGTTTTGGCTGTCTCTTTGGCTGGGGACTTAGGACTAGTCCCTTGTACTATGCCTAGCCTGACCCAAAAGTGTTCCCGTTTGGTCCCACCTGACCTCGAACTGTCTTCTGACAGTCCTCTCCATTTGTGATTAAACTAACTCATATCTTCTATTTATTAAAGATGCCCCTGTGGCTTTGTCTGCAATCTGAGTGTGGCTCCTGTGTTCTGAATTCATGATAAAAATGGTTACAAGCATTTTAGTGGACATTCATTCTGGTTTAAAAACCCATTAGCAATATAGGTTTCCTTATGATAGATAGATCCAAGTTACTGATAAAACTCAGATTTCCACCAGCAGGCACTCCTTAACTGCAGACTGCTTTACAAACAACTCTACAATGACAGACTGCTTTACAAGTTTCCACTCCATAAGACCCCTATCTGGTATAACAGATGTATCTTGTTTGGAGGGATTGGCTAGCAAAGGCATTTGGTTCATTGCTCACCTTTGGATGACACTGGGCATATTCTGAGTCACAATGTCCTCAATATTTTTTTTCTATCTGCACTGTTCAGTGAGAGAGAATTATATGGTCATCAAGGCAATCCCATTACTTCTTATATCACTTATAAAAGAATCCATGACATACTCTAAAATGATTCTGAAATTACATCCTTTTATGATGTAACATAGGTGTAACAAACATATTAATTTTTAATTTAAAACAAATGCGACAATAAAATGCTGCCATCAATCTCAGCAAAATAATCTTATCCAGGCCAATTTAAAGAGAGGACATATTTTTCAAGATGGTGCTGCACAGAAAATTTGGACAAGATGCCTATGTTTTCCACTTCCTGCTAAAGCCATAGAGACTCATTTTAAATTCTTAATGAAATTTATACTAAACCTAATTCTAACTTATAATTGCCATAAATGCCAAAATGAAGATGGGAAATCTTTGTGGATCGCTTTCTGGGAGTGGATTCAGTCTAAAAGAAATCATTTTACCAGGTTTTCTTCTTGACAATATAAGGTTTGCTTTTGTTGTGGAAGATGAAAAGGTGGAATTTTGGACCAATAACTTGATAATTACAACAAAATATTTTATTCACAAATATGAATTCTTTGCATTCCCACCCTTTCACCCTTATTTGTTAATTCCAAAAATGACCTAAAACTTAGTTGAAATCTTCAAAATACATGAAACATTCATATGCTCGGAAACTATTTCTCCTTCTTTCTCAATATGATTTAGTTTGACCCCAGTGGAAATAAGATTTCCCCTTTTATTCTAATCTATTCGTTTGATTTAATTATTTGTAACAAATACAATTGTAATTTGGTATATCTTTTATTCTTTCATTCTATATTGATTGATCAATTTTTGACTATAACTGCTTGAAATACTTTAGCATGTCCGTTGTCCAAGAAAGGGGGGACCTCTGAATTTTGATTCACGTAAAGTTCATATTGCCATCTAGTGGTCTTGTTTGTGATGACAGGTTGAATGTATGTTCTAAAAAATGAATTAAAGGGTAAACTAATGCTCATATATGGTTCATAAACCATGAATCAGTTAATTTCCGTAGAGTACTGTGTTAATTAGTCAATAAAAAATTCAGAAAATGCAAAGAAGTGCGAGCATGGCGAATAAAATGTGAAGATGAACGGCTCTAATTACCTTATTTACATAAAACTTGAGAAACTGGTTCATGTAGCTAGGTGAGGCTGTTTTTAGCTTGTTGGTGCACCGTAATCAATTACCTTGATACTATACAGCCATGAATAAGCCAACTACCGAAGGAAACATGCAACTGAGTTTCCGCAGCGATGAGCTCAGTAAAAAGACAAGAGTCATCATGAACTCTACTGGAGACTGAACAACCGCGTGCAGTTTCCGAGCATGCGCACTTCTTTTCCTGACTGTAATTCCACCTTACAACGGAGCTCGCAACTTTTTAGCGACTTCGTGGAAAACGAACATTTTTATTCATTCAGAATATCAGTTAACGCGTTTGAATCGGCATGATGAGGTCTGCTACGTAACGAAAATACTACTTCGCGGGTAGCTTATTCAGAGTCGAAGATAAAATGCAATCAGGCTCGTTAATTTCAAGCGATCGCCGGAAAATGCCGAAAAAAAATAGAGTTACCCATGTAATATTTCAACAGAATGACTCGACAGTGAGCGGATACTTGACAAGGATCTAGTTGAGTTAATTGACAAGGATTATTATGTTTTTTGGTGAAAAGTGATGAACTTTACTCTGTAGAAACAAAAGTCCTCCCAACCACTGGTTACGCCGGGTACCCAGGTGTGTGGAACAGTAAGAGGTCGTGACTGAAATTTTCAGCCTTTAGACTCTATGGAATTAGTTCCTGTTATTTCAAAGGCTTGGCATATTTGAGCTGGGAAAAATGAGCCGAAATCTGAAAAACATCCTGGTCGTGTCCTTTGGATTTTTATTGCTGTTTTCTGCGTATGGGGGACTCCAGAATTTACAGGTAATTAAGTCTTTATGTTTGCATGTTAAATATTACATTGGCAAAAATAAAATAATTTGTGTCTAAACACCCACCACGTGTGGTATTCAGACGGAGGATTCACCAGCTGATTTTAGCTGACTCACATCGAACTTTCATATCTATTTCCTAATACAGAGTAGCCTGAATTCAGAGGAAGGGATGGGTGTTGCCTCTCTGAGTGTCATCAATGCAACCATTATCCTGTCCTCCATGTTCCTCCCTCCCATTATTATCAAAAACCTGGGCTGCAAATGGACCATCGTGACCTCCATGGGCTGCATCGTTGCCTATTCCTTTGGAAACCTCTTCCCAGGATGGTAAAGCCAATGCTTCCCTATTTTCATAAATCAGCACACAAATTTGATTTTATGTGTGTGCTGATAAAGAAATGACAAAGAAATTGGTCAATACGTTCAGCCGACTCTCACAGTACTTTCTGAATCCCTCAAAACTTAATTTTTCATATTTAAAAAAAATATTTTTACTCTCGCACTGTTTCATCCAAACACAATCTGACTTACATTCCTTATGATAGCACTGTTGAAATGAAATTAATTTGTCTGGGTTAGGTTCACCTCAACATGACCCATCACAATTAAGTAAAAATATTGACTACATGCAGTGTTGTGGTTGTACAAAACCCAAAACCTGTGAAGTTGGCATGTTATGTAAATCGTAGATAAAAACAGAGTACAATGATTTGCAAATCCTTTTCAACTTATATTCATTTGAATACACTGCAAAGACAAGATGTTTAATGTTCAAACTGAGAAACTTTATTTTGTTTTTTGCAAATAATCATTAACTTTGAATTTAAAGGCAGCAACACATTGCAAAAAAGTTGGCACAGGGGCCTTTTTACCACGGTGTTACATCGCCTTTCCTTTTAACGACACTCAGTAAACGTTTGGGAACTGAGGAGACCAATTTTTGAAGCTTTTCAGGTGGAACTCTTCCCCATTCTTGCTTGATGTACAGCTTAAGTTGTTCAACAGTCTGGGGTCTCTGTTGTCGTATTTTACGCTTCATAATGCGCCACACATTTTCAATGGGAGACAAGCCTGGACTACAGGCAGGCCAGTCTAATACCCGCACTCTTTTACTACGGAGCCATGCTGTTGTAACACGTGCAGAATGTGGCTTGGCATTGTCTTGCTGAAATAAGCAGGGGCGTCCATGAAAAAGACGTTGCTTGGATGGCAACATATGTTGCTCCAAAACCTGTATGTTCCTTTCAGCATTAATGGTGCCTTCACATATGTGTAAGTTGCCGATGCCTTGGGCACTAATACACCCCCATACCATCACAAATGCTGGCTTTTGAACTTTGCGCCTATAACAGTCCGGATGGTTCTTTTCCTCTTTGGTCCGTTGGACACAACGTCCACAGTTTCCAAAAACAATTTGAAATGTGGACTCGTCAGACCACAGAACACTTTTCCACTTTGCATCAGTCCATCTTAGATGAGCTTGGACCCAGCCAAGCCGGCGGCGTTTCTGGGTGCTGTTGATAAATGTCTTTCGCTTTGGATTGTAGAGATTTAACTTGCACTTGCAGATGTAGCGAGGAACTGTAGTTACTGACAGTGGTTTTCTGAAGTGTTTCTGAGGCCATGTGGTGATGTCCTTTACACACTGATGTTAGTTTTTGATGCAGTACCGGCTTAAGGATCGAAGGTCACGGGCATTCAATGTTGGTTTTCGGCCTTGTCGCTTACGTGCAGTGATTTCTCCAGATTCTCTGAACCTTTTGACGATATTACGGACCGTAGATGATGAAATCCCTAAATTTCTTGCAATGGCTTGTTGAGGAATGTTGTTTTTAAACTGTTCGACAATCAGCGCAAGCATTTGTTCACGAAGTGGTGACCCTCGCCCCATCCTTGTTTGTGAATGACTGAGCATTTCAGGGAAGCTGCTTTTTTACCCAATCATGGCACCCACCTGTTAGCCCGTTCACCTGTGGGATGTTCCAAATAAGTGTTTGATGAGCTTTCGTCAACTCTCTCAGTCTTTTTTGCCACTTGTGCCAGCTTTTTTGAAATATGTTGCAGGCATCAAATTCCAAATGAGCTAATATTTGCAAAAAATTACAAAGTTTACCTGTTCGTATATTAAGTAACTTGTCTTTGCAGTGTATTCAATTGAATATAGGTTGAAAAGGATTTGCAAATCATTGTATTCTGTTTTTAGTTACGATTTACACAACGTGCCAACTTCACTGGTTTTGGGTTTTGTACAATAAAATAAGTATTTCTGGGCCCATTGAGGGTATATGTTTTAAAAATAATGCATTTTAATTCAACCTCTGAAATAGTTGGGACAAGTGTAAATTGTGAATAAAATCAAAATGCAATGACTTTCAGATCACATGAGCCAACATGTTATTTACAATAGAACATAGATAACATTTAAAATGTTGAAACTGAGACATTTTGCATTGTTACCCACAAAATGAGCTTATTTCAAATTTTCTGGCTGCAACAGTTCCCAAAAAAGTTGGGACACAGCCAAAAATGGACTGAAAAAGCTCTTTATGTCAAAGAGAGAATCAGCAGAAAGAACATTTAGGAAGTAATTAAGTTAACTGGCATCAGGTGTGTAACATGATTGGCTATAAAAGGGATGTCTTAGAGAGGCTGAGTCTCTCAGAAGTAAAGATGGCCAGAGGCTCTCCAACCTGTGAAGGCTTGCGCAAAAAAATTGTGGAATACTTTAAAAACAATGTTCCTCAATGTCAAATTGCAAAGGCTTTGAAGGTCTCAAGAAACGGAAAAAATCTCTGTGCATAAGGGACAAAGCCGTAGACCTTTACTTGATGTCCGTGATCTTCGGGCCCTCAGACGACACTGCATCGCTCACCGGCATGATTCTGTCATTGACATTACTAAATGGGCCCTGCATACTTTAAGAAACCACTGTTTGCAAACACTGTCCGCCGTGTCATCCACAGATGCTACCTAAAAGTCTATCATGCAAAAATGAGGCCATTGTTGAGCATGATCCTGAAGCGCTGTTGTGTTCTGTGGGCCAAGGCTCATTTAAAATGGACTGTAGGAAAGTGGCAAAGGGTCCCGTGGTCAGACAAGTCCAAATTTGACATTCTTGTCGGAAATCATAGGCGTCGTGTCTACCGGCCTAAAGAGGAGAAAAACCGCCCCTCCTGTTATCAGCGTTCAGTTCAAAAGCCAACATCTCTGATGGTATGGGGATGCATTCGTGCATATGCTGTGAGACACTTGCATGTTTTAAAAAGCACCATGGATGCTGAAAGTTATATAAAGGTTTTAGAGCAACATACGCTTCTCTCCAGATGACATCTATTCCAGGGAAGGCCTTGTATATTTCAGCTGGACAATGCGAAACCACATACTGCAGCTATTACAACAGCATAGCTTCGTAGTAGAAGAGTCCGTGTGCTGAACTGGCCTGCCTGCAGTCCTGATCTTTCGCAGATTGAGAAAATTTGGCACAAAATTAAATGAAAAGTCCATCAAAGGAGACCCAAAACTCTCCAGCATCTGAAAGCCTGTATTAAACAAGAGTGGGATCAAATTTTAATGGCTAAACTCAAGAAACTTGTCTCCTCAATGCCCAGATGCTTCCACTCTGTGTTAAAAAGAAGATGGGATGCTACACTGTGTTAAACAGGCCCCTGTCCCAACATTTTTGAGACCTGTAGCAGCCATCAAATTTGAAAAGAGCTCATTTTGTGGATAAAATTAGAAGATCTTTCAGTTTCAACATTTGCTGTGTTATCTCTGTTCTCTTGAGAATAAAATACTGGTTGGTGTGATTTGGAAGTCATTTCGTTTTCATTTTATTCACAACTTACACTTGTCCCAACCATTTCAGAATTGGGATTGTATTACTGATAGAGGTTAGTTTTGTATTAGAGGAAGACATTAGACATATGAGAAGTCATATGTGAAGTGTGATTTGGTGACCATCATCTTGACTGTCGGTGACCTTTGAAGGTCAAATGTGACATTATGTAATTACAATAACTTGTATTGCCAAAACGGGCACAGATGTAGCCTAGCTTTGTATTAGAGACATACAGGAAGTCATATATGAACTTTCTTTTGGTGACCTCCATATTGACCTTCGACGGTGAAAATTCAGTCACTTTTATCACGTAAATAGTCACGGATGGGGCTTAGGCTTGTGTTACAGACATCTAGGAAGTCACAAGTGAATGTTCATTTGGCAACATTCAACTTAACTGTCAGTGACTTTCTAAGGTCAAACCTGACATAGTAAAATTACAATAACTTGTATCACCAAAATAGTCACAACTGGAGCCAAGGTTTGTTTTAGAGACAAATAGAAAGCCGTACATGAGGACCATCTGGTGACCTCCAGTTGACCTTTTGAGACGTTTAAAGTTCACAATTGACATTGAATTTTCAATTACTGGCATCACCAAAACATCATCAAACAGAGTTTGTGCAACCCCAATTCCGAAATAGTTGGGACAAAGTGTAAATTGTGAATAAAATCAAAACGCAATGACGTTCAAATCACACCAGCCAGTATTTTATTTGCATTAGAACTGGGGTGACATAGTAGATATTGAAACAGAGAAATTTTCCAATTGTATCCGCAAAATGAGCTCATTTCAAATTTGATGGCTGCTACAGGTCTCAAAAAAGTTGGGACAGGGGCCTGTCTACCATGGTGTAGCATCCCCTCTTCTTTTTAACACAGAGTAGAAGCATCTGGGCATTGAGGAGACAAGTTTTTTGAGTTTAGCCGTTGGAATTTGATTTGTTTAATACAGGCTTCCTGCTGTTGGAGAGTTTTGGGTCTCCTTTGACAGATTAATTTCGATTAATTATGCGCCAAATGTTCTCAATTGGTGAAAGATCAGGACTGCAGGCAGGCCAGTTCAGCACACGGGATGCAGTGGCGTCTGAGGGCCCGAAGTTCACGGGCATCTAGCAAAGTTCTTCAGCCTTGTCCCTTAAGCCCAGAGATTTTTTCAGTTTCTCTGAATCTTTTGATGATGTTATGCACTGTCAATGATGAGACCTTCAAAGCTTTTGCAATTTGACGTTGAGGATTATTGTTTTTAAAGTATTCCACAATTTTTTACGCAAGCTTTCAGAGGTTGGAGAGCCTCTGGCCATTTTTACTTCTGAGAGACTCAGCCTCTCTAAGACATCCCTTTTATAGCCAATCATGTTACACACCTGATGCCAGTTAACTTAATTACTTGCTAGATTTTCTTTCAGCTGATTCTCTTATATATTGATTGCTTTTTCAGCCCTTTTTTGCCTGTGTCCCAACTTCTTTGTGACCTGTTGCAGCCAGAAATTTTGAAACAAGTTCATTTTGTAGATAAAAATGTAAAATGAGTCAGTTTCCACATTGAAATGTTATCTCTGTTCTATTGTAAATAACATATTGGCTCAAGTGATAAGTCATTGCATTTTGATTTTATTCACAATTTCACTTTGTCCCAACTATTTTGGAATTGGGGTTGTATTACAGACATAAGAGGCCTTAAAATTTATGTGAACTTTCATTTAGTGGATATTGATCTTTGATGATTCAAAGGTCAAACTTCACATAACATTTTCATAACTTGTATCATCACCATAAGATTACTGGCTGGTAAGCTGCAGGACCCTTGGTCATTTTTTTTTTAAAATCCACTTTGTAATTCAGATCTGCTCCAAAATTTAATGGGTTCCTCCTTAGCCCATGGGAAATTCTCCCATCAAATTTCACATAACTGTCACTTTTCAACACCTAAAGATAAAAATATATTGAGGAAGTTGGAACAGCCAGGGTCTAAGGACTGCAGGCCTAAGTCTGGTCCAGGGGTGCGTTTCCCAAACGCAAGTTAGCAACTTACATGGTTCATCCATTCAAAGTCAATGGTTCCAACTATGTAAGTTAGTATCTGTGATTTCAGGAAATATACCCCAGGGCAGTGCCATGGTAAGGGGGCGCAGGGAGGCCTGAACCTCCCAATCGAAAATTAATTTAGAGGCCTCTGGTGACCCATCTTAGACCCAGCATACTGCCCACTTTTTCATCAAAAATGACAAAGGCCATTCATTGCCATGTTGCCACGTATTATCACCAAAGTTCTGAAACAGCACAAAAAGTATTGACACATGCCAACACACTTCATGATATACTGACTGAAGCAAAAGTTCTCAATATCTTAAAACTGCACTAGATACATTAGTCTAAGCTCCATCACCAGCTGAATACAAATTCAACATACTAAAACGCATTGACATGAATCGAGATCAGGTTGCGCCTTTTGGGGCACTGGGGGTAAAATTGAAATGCATCTAATTTTACATGTTGTGTCATTTTTAGTACCTATGGTATTCCCCTGATAACTACTTCAAATTTCATGGACTAGTCACAAATACGAAGAGTCCTATGGTCTCAAATGTACGCATACCCGAGATCCATTTTGTGACGTTGCGGAGACTACAGCAATAAGCGCAACGGCTTAAATTTCTTGAAACAAAACAAGGTTTATTCAATAAAATATGTTAAAAACACACCTTTTATCATAATATAAAAACACTATAATAAGAAAATGCCATTTTTTTCATACATTAGTGACGCGTACCTCAAATATTCATTTTTATATCCATTGTTCAGTACAACATCAATAGCTGAAAGTCTCACCTTAGAATTTACTTGTTGAACACCCTGTATATCTTCAGTGGGTAAGGATTAGTTCTGTCCTTAGGTAATTACTCTAGTTTTTACTTTTTATAATCATATTATATGAATGTATTCATTTGAAGAGTGGTTGATGCAGTATTAGAGGATGTGGGAGAAACTTTGTGACACTACACACTGTTGCGGACACCACCAGAAATATTTGAATTAATTTGTGCGCCACAAAAGGACCCATATCTTGAATTGATTATCCTGAATATGAACCTTATCTTAGGAGCATTATCCAACTTAGGTGGGATAATCCTGCTTGGCCAAGTCTTTAGTATATGCATGACAGTATACCGTTGTGGACACAACATATTTTTGGTGACACCATCCAATACCAAAATCAAGGCAATATACCTGACAAGGCAGTGTTCCCTTATCAGAATTGTTATCATTTCTTGGTAGGAATGGTCATAAGGTACTTGGATGTAACTTTAAGATGTTTTAAAGTGATTATAAACCCTTCAGGCAAGTGAGTATTTTTAAAACTAAGGGAAAAAATTAAAAATCATTAACAAAGGATATCAGTGATTCTAATTGCGATAATTATGGCGTTCCAGTTGGGATCTCCACAAAATAAATAAATCAGAAAAAAATACAGAATTAATGTATGTATAAAACTAGTCAACTTTTTGTTTTTGCTTCAAATAGAAAATCATAGTTCAAAATCAGTTAATGTTAAAATGCCCCTCCATTACAATGTGAAATAGTACAAACTGGCTCTCTTGTAGTCATTGCCTCGGTATTTAAACTGCTGGAAAATTCATCTGTTCCACTGTAACTGATCATTGTATGTGTATGTCACTGAAATGTATTGTATTTGACAGTGTTGTTTACATATTTAATAGCACATACTATAACACAGACCAGAGGATATTTACTACCTGGTCTCGATTCACGTCATTGTGCAGTTTCTGTAAGACAACGATGGCTGTACAGGTTTATTACTGTAACTGCTGTAACTGTTGCATATAAAATTGAATAATTATTCATATGGGGAAAGCATTATTAAATTGTCAGTATGATACAAAATTTATTCTGCCAAGTTATAAAAACTGTCAAACAATTATATGTATAATATATTTCTGATAATCAATCAACGGTACACACAAAAAAAATAAAAAGTGCCATGTCATTTAATGAAGTGTGTGAGGCAAATACTGATGAAACTGACTTGGTTGAGGATTTGACTTCGTCCATGTCCTCATGAGATTTCCTAATGCGTTTGGATTTCGTCATCATGAAATCCCTTGTGCTTGCAACTGATGGTGTTTTGACAAACTATGTAGCAGAAATTATGTCTGCTGGCTGGTTCTTTGATTATGCACGCATATTTTTTGGTCTAGGTGGAACTAAATTTTGTGTCATACTTTGCTGCGCCTTGGTACTTTATCAGTTTTATTTTCTTAGAATAGGACTTTCCCTGAGAATTAGATCCCTTGTCTCTCGTGTCTGTATTTCTCATATGCGTAATGATTATGCAGGAAACAGTGTACACTGTTAGTTTCTACTGAGTGATTCATTGGCTATGACTAACACAGTTAACCAATCCCAAACATTTTCTCATGTATAATCACGGAATTTCCTGAAGCATTCAGTGTGAAGTAGAACTTTGTGACGTAACAACAAATAATGTATTATTCACCTCTGCCAAGGAGGTGTATGATTTTGCTGGCGTAGGTTTGTCTGTCAGTCTGTCTGTCTGCCTGTTAGCAACATATCTCAAAAACGGTTGCATAGATTTTAACCAAACCTTGTAGGATGTTTAAGTGGCACAAGAGGAACAAGTTGTTGTGATTCTGATTCTGCCTTGCCATGTAGCTGACCTGATTTCCATGTACTTTTTACCATAGTTTTACTCCGGTCCATGTTTTTGTTTATACCATGCTTTGCACCTTGTCTCCCCCTGTCTGGTCTTTGGTCTTGTCATTGCTCACAGCCCCAGTACTGCGTGCCACTCCTTTGGGTGATTTAATGGTTTCTGGATTTAAACCTTTATTCCAATCTTGTTTACTTCCTTCACCTTGCTTTTTCTGTATTACTTACCAGTACTAACAGTTTGTTGTTTTTGTTAAATTACTAACCAAGACTAACATTGTATATAATACTAACTTACTAATGAGCACTAGGGATTGTATAGCTGCACTTACTAATTGATTAACAAGCTCTCAGCATTCGCCCTGTTCTAGTCTCTGCCTCTTGTCTTTCCTTAATCTTCTCTACTGCGTTTCTGTGGGTTCTCCACACTTGCTCACACTATCCTTTCTCTTAGTATCTAGGCACATTAGAACTCCTTGACTGGAGCTGTGTATTTCTCTATAGGATTGCCCCGTGATCCCTGTCCGTGTTTTGGTTTCTGCCAATTTCATGTGATCAGGTTCTCCCTAATGTGTTGCTCCCTTGTAATCAGTCTGACTGCCTGCACCTGAGTTGTGTTATCATGTGATCTCCCAGAAGTGTATATTAGGTGTCTCTTCACGGCACTTCCTCGTCAGATCGTTCTCCCTTGTGCCACGTTCATTTTTGCCTAGTTCTCATTGTGATTATCTTTCTGACTGGACCGTCCTTGATTATCAATTTTTGCCTACTCCCGTACTTCGCCGCCTTCTTGTGACCAAACCCTTTTTTGAACGACTCTGATTTTTGTGATTGGTGCCCTGGTTACGATTTTAGATTTCGCCCTTTGGTTTCTGATTTTGGATTGTGGACTTTGTACCGTTGGCTGCTCTGTTTGGGGTTTCCCCCCCTTCAGAAATAAAGCCTCCTTTTTGTATTTTACTGGTTCTCGCTTGTGGTCCCTTTCGTAATCCTCACACAAGTGATTCCATTTAAGCATATCTAGGCCAAAGTACAGCTGAGATATAGGCCAAAGTTCAAATCCAACTATGCTGGCAGAGGTATGGGCTCTCACGAGTCCAGCAGAGAAGGTCAGAAATGACACAAGGACCAATTGAGTAGATTTTGGGAGTGATTGGGGTTAGGGGTAAGGGTTAGGGTTTGGGCCCTGGGCGGAGGTGCTGCGCTCTCTGAGTGCTCTTGCTTGAAATACTTTTCAACTCAATTTTTGCAGTTAAGATTTTAAAAATTAAAACAATCCAAAGGGCCTGAGAATTTGATGGTTCACGCATAGAAATGTGAATTGAAGCACTGATTTCTAAAACCCCACAAGTCAAGTCAAGTCAAGTCAAGTGTGACTTATGGGGTTTTAGTTATAGGTGCTTCAATTTGAGTAATAGAATGTGAGTCTCAAGGTAAAACCATGGGAGTTCAGAGGTTTGATTTCATGAAAATCAGGCCAGTAGTTTTTCTGTATTCCTGTGGACAAACAGAAACAAATACTCAAATTGAACCAAAAATGTGACCTTCCGGGAGTAAAAAACAAACTAGCAGACTGAGCTCAGCGAAGAACACAGTTCATCAATCAAAAAAGAAAAGTCAAATCTTGCCAATTGTAAATTATTGATTATTTAAGAAAGCACCAATATATTGGTTAACTACTCAGTATTATTTGCATGTTCATTTGGCCCAGGGTCTGCGCAGATAGTGTCAAAACATAATTTAGGCCTTTGAAGCTAATTTCCACTGGCTTGTTCCTGGCAGGGCAACACTGATCCCCACATCTATCATCCAGGGGCTAGGGGGTGCTCCTCTGTGGTCTGCAAAGTGTGCTTTCATCACCATAAGCGGGAACCGGCAGGCGGAAGAAGCCAGCAAAAAAGGCCAGGATGTGATCAACCAGTACTTTGGAATCTTCTTTCTACTATTCCAGTCCTCCTCTGTGTGGGGGAACCTCATGTCATCACTAATATTTGGGCTAGACTCGAATATTGGTAAAGTAAATCAAAACAAATAATCAAAATCTGTATCACCGTAAAATCACAGTGTAAAAAATAAGAGTTTATTTGAGTTCAGGATGAAAAAGATGGACTCATATAAACTCAATTGGAGTTGAATTAACTCTGGGATTTTTACTGTGTACATTCTGGCTTGCTTCAAAAAGTGCATAGCTCACACAGATGCATGGCAATTGCATGATAAGTTTAACGTGTGACTCACCTCTAATGCTGTTTTTGTTTCCTTAAAAAAGCTGATATACCAGAGGAGAACTTGGCATACTGTGGTGCAGGTATCTGCACTCAGAATATTAGCGGAGGAGAAACTCTCACACCTGAGAGAAAGCTGGTCATGACGTTAGTTGGCTGCTATATAGGTATGCATATATTTCTACTCTCTTGAAGTATGTGATATCTTATTGTTCACTGTTACAAGCAAGTAAATAACTATTGTGACAAACCATCTTCAGAGTGTAATCCCTGGCAAACAAGCAGTAAAAAAAATTTGAAAGCAGAGAAAAATGAAATATTATGTTAACACAGGCCAAGACTGCGATTACCCCATAACTATATCTGCCAATTTAAAAAATTTAATGGTGCTGTTCCAAATTTTATTTACTTGTCAAACATATCCTAGCATGTCCTGCCAAGTATTATAACCATTTTTATCTTCTATTGGAATTGAGGCAGTCACGTTTTCTTGCACAACAGCATATAACAGCCTTGTATGATATTTCAATGAATTACATTTTGCAGTAATTTCAGTCATGTTTGTTTTGATCTTTATCAGGTGTCGGAATATTAGCTATGATTGTGGTAGCTGTGTTTCTGGATAACATAGACAAGGACTTGGCACGGGAGTTCAGACAGAACCGGGAACCTTTATGCAGCACCTTCCTAGCTACCTTCAAACAGCTCCGCGATAAACGTCAGCTGCTCCTCATCCCTTTGACGATATACAGTGGACTTGAGCAGGGATTCCTTGCAGGGGACTACACTAAGGTGAGCAAAAATGCCTGTTTCCCATATTTGTGTGAACTGTGTGTGTGAGATTGAGAGAGGGAGGCTAGTTTTAAAACAGGCTCCAACCTGTCCTTCAACCATATGCTGGAATAGGTAATTTATTCTCATTTACTCTGATTTACGACCCATAGGAGTGTTTCCTAAAATTGCGCCCCTACTGGCTGCAGGAAGGTACTGTTACAGTTACAGTTTCAGTTCCAGATACAGTTTCAGTCATATTTACACTTGAAACATTGCTTTGGGTAAGGATTAGGTTTAGGGTTAGCTTTAGGGTAAGGGTTAGGATTAGGTTTAGGACAGGCTCTTTTAAAAACATGAATATAATCAAAGAATTACCTAATTTCACTGTTGAATCAAAATCCAGCCCTGGTTTTCTTTTCTCCCTGATAATTAACTAATTCGCTGAAAATTTATTGCTTGTGATTGGCCTGAATGTCTTGACCCTTGATCCATGACCCCCACGCAAAGGGGGGAGAGTGGAAAACCAGCCCTTATTGGCCCTCAAGAACCCTGACTGGATGGTTTATGCCATAAACACTGCATACACAACTGAGTTCTATGCATTCAATAAGTCCTTAATTGCCAATACAATTTGACGCAAATTATACCAAACTATTTTTAGCCAAAAGCACATTATGACATGTCAGTATGTTCCTGTCCTCGACTTGGCATTTATATTCAAGAAATGTCTCCAGTGCCTCATGCTTGCTTTTGCAGTACTTTGTGACCTGTGCCCTGGGCATACACTTTGTGGGATATGCGATGATATGTTTTGGTGCCACCAATTCCATCTGCTCCCTCATCTTTGGGAGGCTTTCACAGTACACTGGGAGAATGGCTCTGTTTGCCTTTGGTAAGACACATTAATTCATTTTAGAAGTAATGCAGAAAACTAAGATGCTATAAGTTTAATATGCTCTGCTCTTTTGATGTATTGGCCCTCAGATGCTGCTTGATTCAGTACAAAATAATAAATGTATTATCTGTCCCATTCAATTCTGTGTGTTTTTGTCTCGTAGCCGCAGTGGTAAACTTCGCCTGCTTCATGGCTCTGCTGTTTTGGAGGCCCCATCCAGACCAGCTACCTGTGTTCTTCGTGTTTCCTGCTCTCTGGGGAATGGCAGATGCAGTGTGGCAAACTCAAAACAATGGCAAGTTCTCCCTGTTCAACCTGGAAAAAAATGCCTATTTAGTGCTGTGAGGAATGGATATCTGGTTTGAACAATTAATGAATATTTTGTCTGGGATGAAAGTAACAATCCTGTCTGTTTACAGCTCTTTATGGGGTTCTATTCATGCACCAGAAGGAGGCAGCATTTGCCAACTATCGAATGTGGGAGTCTGTGGGATTTGTGATCGCCTTCGCTTACAGCAATTTCATCTGTCTGGACTCAAAGCTCTACATTCTGATAGCAGCTCTGATCATCTCAATGGTGCTGTATGTATGGGTGGAGTGGGAAGAACACAAGAATCCAACATTAGGGGTGACATCCCGTCATGAGGACGCTAAGAACAAAGAGGTCAGAGACACAATGGTGTCACCGACCAATGTTAAAGCTGAAACCAAACTGTAGAAAAATCGCTGCTCGGGTGAATGGTGTACTGACAGTGACAACTGTTTCAGAAGTGCAATGCAATTCCTTTCCAAGTAACGACTATCTTCATATTTTTAGAGCACAATATTTTTTTTGAGGTAATAACCATTCCATGCTCTAAAAATACTTATATTCCAGTGTTGACTTTACAGGCCAGTTGTACTAAAAAGGGTGAGCAGAGGGTTACAGTGCATTATTGGGCGTGGTAGTACTCTGGATTAAAGAGGAAACCAGAGAGGGATGATAGGGCCATTTGGGAGCTGAGAGGTCTACAGTACTGTGCAGAGATCTAAACGTGTAATGCGCTTCCATAAGGCAGAAATATATATATATATTTTTAATAGATAAAAAGTAAATCAAATTAATATTTGGTTTCAACACCCTTCCCCTAAAAATTGAGCGTACCATCATGTATGGTCTCTAGAAAATTGGCTAGTAGGTGGCGAAATGCATTTTAGAAAATTTGCCTCACTTCTTCTGATGACTGGCTGCCTTACTTGCATCCGTCTGTCCTGGTCATCTCAGACAGCCTCAGTGTCCGTCTGTCCTGGTCATCTCAGACAGCCTCAGTGATCATAAATCCATTGCTGTCAAAGCTAAAAAACTTTTGTTTGTTAGATGATGATTCAAGTTAAAAAGATCCTTGTACTCTTTGAAATTGTAGATTTCGAAGGAAAAAACTTGGAAAAACAAAATCTCGGCAACTCTGCTATATACTCGTATTTTAAGAAGTACAAGGATCTTTTGAACTTGAATCATCATCTAATGTAGGTAACCCTATCACAGAGCACCTGCATTTTTACTCCTTGGCCGACTCTGGCCGGAGGGGTATTGTCGTCACCTGAGTGTTCGTCTGTCGTCCGTCGTCCGTTGACTGTTATCCGTCGTCCGTCCATGAATTTGTCAGGGCTAGTACTCGGCAATTAATGATTGCAGCTTCACCAAATTTGGAATGGTAACTCACTATGACCCTTAGATGTGCAACGTCAGGTTTTTTGCTGGATTTGACCTTTGACCTTCACCTTGGAAATCTTGCCCGGGTCAGTACTCAGCAACTAATGATCGCAGCTTCACCAAATTTGGTATGGTAACTCACTTAGACCCATAGATGTCCATCGTCAGGTTTTTTGCTGGATTTCACCTTTGACCTTAGCGCTTTGACCTTCACCTTGGAAATCTTGCCCGGGTCAGTACTCAGCAACTAATGATCGCAGCTTCACCAAATTTGGTATGGTAACTCACTTAGACCCATAGATGTCCATTGTCAGGTTTTTTGCTGGATTTCACCTTTGACCTTAGCGCTTTGACCTTCACCTTGGAAATCTTGCCCGGGTCAGTACTCAGCAACTAATGATCGCAGCTTCACCAAATTTGGTATGGTAACTCACTTAGACCAATAGATGTGCATCGTCAGGTTTTTTGCTGGACTTGACCTTTGACCTTAGCTCTCTGACCTTGACCCTGGAAATCTTGTACGGGTCAGTACTCGGCAACTAATTCTCACAGCTTCACTAAATTTGGTATGGTAACTCACTGTGACCCATAGATGTGCAATGTCAGGTATTTTGCTGGATTTGACCTTTGACCTTAGCTCTCTGACCTTGATCCTGGAAATCTTCTCCGGGTCAGTACTCGGCAACTAATTCTCACAGCTTCACTAAATTTGGTATGGTAACTCACTGTGACCCATAGATGTGCAATGTCAGGTATTTTGCTGGATTTAACCTTTGACCTTAGCTCTGTGACCTTGACCCTGGAAATCTTGTACGGGTCTGTACTCGTCAACTAAATATCACAGCTTCACCAAATTTGGTATGGTAACTCACTGTGACACATAGATGTGCAACGTCATGTGTTTTGCTGGATTTCACTGTTTGACCGTTGCGCTGTGACCTTGAGGCAGGAAATCTTGTCCGGGTCAGTACTCAGCAACTACTGATCGCTGCTTCACCAAATTTGGTTTGGTAACTCACTGTGACACATGGATGTGCAAGGTCATGTTTTTGCTGGATTTCACCTTTGACCTTAGCGCTGTTACCTTGAGGCAGGAAATCTTGTCTGGGCCGAGGGGTATTCAGGAACGCGTTATGTTTATCTAATGTTTGACCCATGGATCCACGCTGTGCTGCCAACATTTTTTTTCTATGTTCAAAAACTGTTTCTCTGTTTCTCTGGTCTACTTAGTTTTTTCACCTTCATTTCAATTGTGTCTAACTCTTTGCTCACTACTCTCTTTTTTATCCTTACTTTCTTTGTGTCCTCCAGGTATGACATCTTATTCTGTGTCCATGTTTGCTCAGCATCGCTTTCTAATTTCTTCCGTTCTCATTGCTTTTCCCCCTCTTCATGATTTCCCCAAAAGTAACAGCATTCAACCCTCTCTTCTGTATATCCCTCTTACCTAAACCCTCTACATCCGAGGTCACCAGTAGGCAGACCGCAGTCCAAGTCCAGACCCAGACGCCGTCCCATCCGGACCCAGAGATGTAATTCAACGTCACTTTGGTTGAGTTTTACTCAATTTTGGCAGCTTTAATTTCATTAGCCGCCTCTTTTCCTGACTTTACGGTAGCTACGTAATTGCGCATTTCGTGTGTGGGCGGTGCATGTCCTCTTGCTCCTGCAGTGTGATTGAGGCTGTGTTAGAAAGATATGAGAAGGAAATACACCGTAGAGACACAAGGTGAAAAAGAGAACAGCAGGGAGAGAAAAACTGAGTGTGTAATAGTGAAGGAACGTGACACGGCTTGTTCTAAACGGCGCAAAGTGGACAGTGAAAACAGAACTTTTAAAGCGGAATGGACAGAATCTTATGTTTATCCTTGCCGCTGGAAGCTCAAAGCCACTTTGTCTCATATGCTCCGAGACAGTGGCGCTAGTGAGAAGGGCAAACATAAAATGCCACTGCAAAATTAAACAGCTGGTGAACTGGTGATGGGGGGGCGAGCTGAAACCCGTCCCTTAAAAATAACGATTAGTCATGACCTGTTTTGAATCAAATTGGAAGCAAGGCATGTGTTTCATTGCTTAAATGCAACAAGATAATTTGAAACGTCTTTATGCAATTCCATTGCTTCCAACCCCTGAGTAAAGAGAAGCGCGAGAAGTCCGAATTCATTATCGCCGTAACGCAGGTGAAACTGATAAGCCTTCGTGCTCGAGGACTTCAGTTCTGTGTGAGAATCTCTTACATACCTGTTGATTGAATAATTATTGTCAACAGCAGAGGAATGTAAATATGCTACTTAATTCACAGCAAATACATGATAGCTGGCAGGTATGCATTATTAATGAAAACTCACCACACCTGATAATGTTGAGAGTTTTCGGAGTTTCCCAAATGGTAATTATATCCCCGAATGGCGTTCCGGGGATATTATGTTTTTGGTCCGACCTCCGCCGCCACCACCGCCGCACTACGTGTTAACGCGATAACTTCAGTAATATTTCAATTAGAAATACCAAGTTTTGCATATAAGTAAGTATCATAAAGAGGAAGAACTTGTTCGATTTTGGACAATTTAAAATTTCTAGATTGGCCACCATGGGCCAAAAACTGAAAAAAATCACAGTTTTTATCATATCTCTGGAAATATTTGTCCAATTGACCTCAAATCAAGTGCAAATGAAGGGTCATGACCTGAGGATGTGTCCCACGATGACATTATACCTGTTTGATTCAAAATTTTGACACAAGGTGGAGCTTTGTCACATAAAATTCACTATTTTTTTCATATCTTTGGAACTATTTGTCCAATTGACATGAAACTATGTGCAACTGCAAGGTCATGACCTCACAACGTGTCACATGATGACATCATACCTGCATGGTTCAATATTTTGCCACCAGGTGGCGCTTTGTGATGGAAAATTACCATTTTGGCCATATCTTCAGAACCATTTGTCTGATTGACCTGAAATTAAGTTCAAATGAAAGTCTATTCAAGGTCTGTTCAAGGATTGGGGAATTGGAGGATTGGGGGCGTTCGAGGATATACCCCCAGCCGTCGCCTCCGACGGCATAAGCCTAGTTTTAAATAATTGAAAACAGGTCATGACCAATCATTTTTAAGGGATGATTTGAGCCTCGCCTATCGCCAGTTCATCAGCCGCCACTGAACACAATACTGCATTTCAGAAGATTTAAAATCCTGGCAGACAAAGCCAGAGCTCACTTCTCTCACTAAACAGGAGAAAGTAGGCAGTGGGAGGGAAAGAAATTCATTTTTATCATTAAAATACTTATGTAAGCACTTTAAGATGCACAGTCATGTCTCACAGCTTTGATTTGCTTGTATGTTATTTTAAAATGGAGATCTTATTTGACTTGGAGTACATTTACATTCCTTTTACTTTTATTTATTATTATTTATAATTGTATGTAGCCTGTATAATTATATGTGACTGTATTATGATACAACTTGGACATGATGATGCTGTGGACCTTTATATGCAGAAATTTTTACTATCCGGACGTCTTTGATTTGTAAGTGAATACCACTGCTCTACATCGATGACACTCATTCTTTCAAATGGCTGTAACTTGACCGTACCCCTTACACCAATAACAATGAAGGGGAGACCTTTGAAAGTTCACACCCCCTAACAAACATAATCAATTAAAATCCTGTCTGGCAGCTGCTTTTCAAACTCCAGTAGCACCGCTATACTGTTATGCTCCTTTCTGTCCCCATGGCTTTTCAAGCACTGAGCGGCGCCAATTCCCTCCACCTTCGAAAAAATATATGGTTCCACTAAAAATGAAACCCCTCTAGTGACCCCTTTAACTTTTGGCTGGCGTTTCATTGAAAAACATTTCACGCATCTAGTGTCAAATAATTAGATTTTTAGTGCCTTCTCCATTTGTTTTCTTGTTTTTCCACTCCGCAATTTGCAATTCCACCTTTACATCTCCAATTCCATTCTTCACAAATTTTCCTACCTTATGATTGTTATGAAAGACTCGGTTGATTTCCCAAGTTGCTTCAACCACTTTTACTCCAACTACAAATGGATACCTTGCTGCAAATCTGAACCAAACCACAAATTCATGAAAATTTAGATAGCAGTCCAGTCCTCTGTATTGTAACATAAAGTACCATGTCAACTAAACAGCACTGGTCTCAATGGCACGGATCAGCAAGAAACACTTAAAAATACTAACCCATAGAGCCTTAAACAGGCAGGTATAATAATGCCAAAGAGAACTATTAGCTTCTGTCAAACTTTTTAAATGATGAAGTGAACCAACCATCCCATTCTACATTGAGATACAGCTTTCTTGCTTCAGAGACCCCACATCTCTGTAGCTGCGGCCTTATATTAAATCTACCATCTTTTTGAAGTTCATGACTTTTGTCAAAGAGATACTTCTGACTGACTGTAATAACATTGTTGGTTTCTGTCTTCAAGTTGGACTGCAAAATAGCTCTGTTCAGTGCTCAGATATCTCAGTGATGAACTTAACTGAAAATGATATCTTGAGAATAGCGGTCAACCTTCCTCACCTGCAATCCCTGACAGCAGACTATACTGCTTGTGTCAGCATTGAGAGCCTTGGAATGATGTTTATGAAAACCTCTTCCATCGCATTCCTGCCTGTGACACCTGCACTACAGTCACACACAGCCTGGTTCTATTTTACGCAGGTTTTACGCAGGTTACTTTGATTCAGCAATTCTGAGAAGCTGTAAAAACTTCCTGGAAGTGTGGGACTATTTCAGTGATGAACGCGTTAATTTCCCATAAAGGAGACTGATGTGTACCATTGTTAAAAGTGTATGAAGATAGTCATGTTTGAAAGTTACCAAGTTTTGCCAAATTTGGTCATTCCGTTTAATTTCATATTTTAATTTCTAAGCAAATTCATGAAATTCATGCATCAGTAGTCTTTTCTAAAAGGCATGCTCTTTTCATTTAGGCACTGTTACTCTTTGTTTAACTTGTGTTTGACTTCTGAAACTGCGGAGACTTCAGTAGTTCAGTTACATTATGTGGCACCTTTGCTATCCTAGACCAAGTATTTGGTAATACATAGAGTTGTTGATTCTCTCTTGCAGACAACATATTTGTCCATATTAGGTCAGTATATGTAAAACTATTGATTGACATTAAATTTTGTCAAGCAAAGTGTTGTTATTGTTGCACCCGTACAAAGTGGGGCGGCTACTATGGATGCATGCTGGTCGTCTCCCCCGCCTCCATGTCTGTAGACAATTCCTTGTAGACGCTCTACAGGCTGTAATTTTTCACTGATTCTTTTCATATTTGGTATGAACACGTGCTATACTTTAGTTGTAACACCTATCGATTTTGGTTGCTGTGGCAACAGTATTGGCCGAATAATACACAAAAAGGGGGAGAAGCGGGCTTTCGGGGGCTTCACCCATGCCGTTGTAAGCAATCGGACTGTTTTTTAAAATGACATAGGTAGCATGGGAATTGATTTCTTTAGCATTTTCGCTTTACAATATGCAATGTAGTATGAGCCATAAAAAACCAACCATTTCAAAGTAGTTTTTTTTTTTACGTTTACATTTTTTCTTTTCAAGACAAATTTAAGGTTTTAATACATATTATCGAGCTACAGTACAGTTGCCGTTAAAACCAAAGAAAAGGTAATTAATCCGTCAGTAGGGGGGGCGTTAGGCTGTAGGTAGGACCTGGAATCTCGTCGTTAGCTGTGCGGTAGGACAGGCGTCTTGACGCGCACGAAGACAAAAGAAGACCTCCTGCCGCCTACCACGCACGCAGTAGCTGGGCGATAGCCCGTTAGCCGGGTATTTGTTTTATCATAACTGAGTCACGAGGGTGGTTTGAGTGGTCGTGATGACAGTAGTCCGTACATGTAGATGATGGCTCAGCTTTTTGGCGATTCATTTCCATATATGAATGCAAGAGTAACGTTAGCCTAAAATATTGATTTGCTTCGGCGGGGGTGATGTTGCCGTTAATCATTTCTGCAAAACTTTTTACATTAGACAATACAGTTTGCTCAACTTGTGCTACTATTTAAAACTTTAGTGCGGTATAATACGCAATTGGATTATTAAATATCATGCTATTTTTGGTGCGGATTTTGTTTGTCAGGTGGCCGATCATTTCTGCAATATTTTATGTTCGGAGATAATGTGTGCTTTTATGTGCTATTATTTTACACTCAAGTGCCGAAATATATTATTTTTCCTGTTGCAGACCTGTAATTTTGTAGCTTATATCCATTCCTATATCGAAGATTACTCGCACCCAGTTTCAGTAAAATTCATTTACGGAAAGAACTTGAATGTTTTTCGATTTATATACTGTTTCATTTTAAAATGCTAATAGGCAATTTTTAAGCAATTTTTCCATGACAAAACGTTTTGCATCGTCTGTATTTTTCATGATTTGTCATAACTATTTAGATGTTCAAATATAATGTTTGCAAAGCTTGCAACTAGAAAAGAATTGCATACAATATGAATTTAGTTCGACCATATCGACTCTAGAATGCGCAAAAATAAAACCAAGCAAAATAAACTATTTGCAGAACCTTACATGATTATTTGTAGTAAGCTTACTATAATCTGCACAATATCTTATCTCTAAAGGACAATAAATAAATGTCACTTAAAACTGAATGGCTTTTTCATAAGCTGAATTCAGGGGATTAAAAGCGGATTAAATACACCTGGCACTGATTCCGTACAGCTCAGTTCGTGTCATCTCTATTTATTACTCATTGTCACCCTAATAATCCCTTAAAGAATTAATGACCTTCTCAGCGCGTGGCAGAAATTTTCTATAAAATGCCCAACCATAATACACATAATACCTATCACGATACGACACATTTCCCAAAATTTAGGATGAAGATAGACTCCTTGGCGAGAGACAACCTCACACCTCTGCAGATCCGAAAAAACGCATAATTATAATGCATATTGGAGTAATTACAGTTCACACTATCTAAGCTATATCAGAGTTATATTTAAATTTATTTATTTATATTGTCATATAATCACAGTTTGTCTATTTATATTGCTGTTGGCTTTTCAAAACCAATAAATCAATTGGGGCACAATTCGCTGAAGGTCTACCCACAAACTCACAGAATCATAGTTTCTGCAATAAAAAGACCTATATTTGAAATACCAAAAAAATTTCCTTCAAGAATAATCGCTTTTTATTACACTGTCGATTTTATCATAATATTTTTTTCTTGTTCATGCTAGGCTTTTTAAACCGAGGAAATGATCAGCCACACGTTTTCTAGAGGTTGCATAAGCTCTCACTTCCACTTTCACTGCAAGAGCAAATAAAAAGATGTTAAAATGCATAACGGCAAACACAAATGTAATTCTAACAGTCAAAATGCCCTATTCTATTCTATAGCTTACAGGCAGTACTACATTTAGTTCAGCGGAGCCACATGTGGCTATTACTGGCGGTAAATTGATACAGCTCATTGGTCAGCAGTGCAAAGTACCGTGTTATCGCGCGTTAGATCGTGGTTAGATCGGCGGAATGTCTGTGGTAACGGGGCGTTGACTAACGCTGTGTCTTCGGTTTTAACGGTGACTGTACTGTACATCATAGCATGGTTTGTGATTTTGCATGACCTCTTTCAAACTTCTTTGTTCAGATCTTAATGTTAGAAAGTTAAAATGGCCAATATCTCAAAAGGTCTTCCATGTGGATTGGTTCAGTCTGGCTGCAAGGTATCCAAATGGCTCTTCATCATTGTCACTTTCAATCCATATTTTCTTTTTGAAAATGGCTATTCCCCCAACCGTTGGTACAGGAAGAAAGGTTGTTCTTATTCCCATAACCGTTTGCGGACCGGGGGGAGGATTGCCCTTACTTCCCCTACCATCTTTGTGAGGAAGCAAAAAGTTTCACTGAAAGATGTCGCTTCCAAAATATTCTACGCATTTCAATGGCTCAGAATGGCTGGGTGAGTAACAAAACTGACACATAAAATTTGCCCACTAGTTGAGGGAATAACCTTTGCCTTTCTTTTTTCCCCTATCCCCCTCTTCCCACTCCATTCGTCCACAATCCAAAATCCTATTCCAAAACCACATTTAAAGCAGATAACCAAACAATCTTAATTCAAAAAACATGCTCAATACTCCCCTGCAAATCAAACTCTTCACTACTCTCCAAAGCCCATTCATTTTCCCATGGGCATTTTTTCATAGGAACCAACCAACTACACACATGCAGGCGATATATGCCCAAAGGTAGCTGAAAAGATAGATCTGCGTCGTGTTGCTAAAAGATGTCTGAAATAAATGCTTTAGAAATTAAAGTTGACGTATAGCTTTTGTTTAATCATTACAATGCAGTAAGTGAAAATGAGTTGAGTATCAGCAGTAACAGTTGAGTTGTTGACAGCTCACAAATTATGTCTTAAGGTTACAAACTGGGTGAATGGGAGACGGTCTACAGAAGTGAGTAGTCTAGTTTGTGATGGTTGTCAAGGGGCCTTCCCAGGTTCATTTGATTTACCTTGTTCTAGCACAGATATGGGTATAATAGCACAACAGTTTATAAGTTCAACAGAAAAATGTACCATTCATTTGGTGTTCATTACCCCTCAGCCCTCAAGGCTGATGGGGTATTGCTATCCTTCGTGCGGTTGGGCGGGCGGGCGGGCGGTCGGGCGGCGGGCGGGCGGGCGTCTCCAAAAACATCGGGCTGAGGGGTATTTCGTGCATTGCACGCCTATTTTTTACATTATTACCATGGAATTGATGTTACTAAGCAAAATCATGTATTGTAATCTGTAGTCTATAGTCTGTATTGTGCCAAGCCTTACTCCCTTAAATTCAAATTCAAATTCAATTTATTTGTATAGCGCTTTTCACAGATAAACTGTCACAAAGACGCTTTACAGTCAGAGATGAGTTACTGAAAGGGCATTGCCCAGCCTATTCCCCACTACAGCAAATAAGGCAAAAAACTCCCGGTAGGGAGAAAAATCCTAAAACAGTGGTGAGAAAAAACTCCCCAGTGGGAAGAAATCTCAGGAGGAACCCGGCTATAGTGGGGAAGCCCATCCTCCGCGGGCTAGCTAGTTAATAAGAAGATAATGACAATAGAGTTCCATTAAAGTCCATCTAAACAGTGCTATCAGTTGCTGGAGGAAGTGGCATGCCAAGGATGGTGCAGGACTGGATCAGGACAGCAGCAGCTAGCGCTCATGGTGAGGGACAGGGCTCGGATGGTCCAGGACTCAGGGTTGTGGAGGGAGAGATCCTCGGAGAAAGACAGAAAAAAGTGGGGTGAGGCACTGGATAAAACTACTGCATATTAATAAAAATACAGTCCTGTGTCATGTGCCAAATGAGAATTTAGGAGCTGACTGGTCAGGAAACAGTCAACACCGCTCCATCCGCTTCCAGCAGCACAGAGGCCCTACACTTATTCCAGGAAGATCACTTCAGATTTTCTAGACACTAGTACCAAATGGACCGCCCCGGTGACTAAGGCTGTAGCAAGCCCCACTGGCACCATTAATGCATGCTCAGTGCCACCGGTTCCACATGGATTTGCTTAACAGTACACCAGTACCATATGGACCTCCCCAGTGACTAAGGCTGTAGCAAGCCCCACTGGCACCGTTAATGCATGCTCAGTGCCACCGGTTCCACGTGGACTTGCTTAACACTACACCAGTACCATATGGACCTCCCCAGTGACTGAGGCTGTAGCAAGCCCCACTGGCACCGTCAATGCAGGCTCAGTGCCACCGGTTCCACATGGATTTACATAACACTGGCTTCCAATATCGTGAACATGTCATAAATCAAGGTTGTAGTCAGTCCCACCAGAGCCAACACATAACTAATCATGAACTAATCATAGGCTTGACTAAAAAGATAAGTTTTCAGCCTACTCTTGAAGACAGAGAGTGTGTCCGAAGCCCTAATTTGTCTTGGGAGAATGTTCCATAGAATTGGTGCTTTATAAGAGAATGCTCTGCCTCCAATTGTAATTCTAGATATATTTGGAATTTTCAAGTAGTCAGCACCTTAGCACCTAAACAAATCACTTATTTTTTTCCTCTGTTAGATATACTATGCAATCACAAGGATTTTTATATATATGGTGCATTTATTTTTTTTTAAGTGGTTTTTCTAAAAAATTCCTCAAATGGGTCAGTTGGATGACACATCCACTCCCATGAAATTCATACCTTTGCCCTTATCAGAAATAGCCAATGTGATTGCACACAGAAAAAGTGATCAGCGCTGCAAGTGTTGAAAGTCACCAGATTTTAGCTGACTTGTAGAATTATTTGAGGTGGGAGAGCTTCAAGTGTTTTTTTTTTTATTTATTAAATTAATGACAAAATGTTTCTAATTTCCTCAAGGACCAGTGTGTGAGATCTAGAGCCATCAAGTGGTGAGATTGTAGATTGCAACCAACTGATCTCTTTCCTTGATTCCCTTTCTCAGAGTACATACAGTGGCCACAATACTTGCAGAAAGGCGCGCTCTCGAGTCAGTGCTTTATTTAATTACTTTTTTCCGTGCTGGGCTACTATAGAAACATGGCGGTGCAAAATGGCGAGCTTCCCATTGGCTTGTTGACAAATGTCGAAGTGCGGAAGAAATGCGGCGAAGGTCGTTCCAATCCGATTTCCTACAACCCTCCCTCAGAGTCCCCTCCATTGCCCTCCCTCGCTCGGGAGGGGCATACTCGCCTGCTACGTCATTCCGAGGGCTCGCTCTAGTGGAGGGAAGAAGCGAAGGCAGTATCTTATTTTGGATTGGAATGCAGCCCTGCTCTCTCTGTTGATGTAAAGGAATAATTCTGGATAAAAGAAAACATTATGATTCTTATATTCAGGAAATAATTCACTGATGTAAATGTACTTTTGAATATTATATTCCATTCATGCCAGTTATTCACGCAGATTGTCCGTCTAAATCATTGACTGTATAAAACATGGACGTAGCCTCCGTGACGTCACCCGTAGGTTTCTGAATATCCAATTTGAAGCAAATTTGGTCGCCATCTTGGCACTTACTTGACTTCGCCTACCTCCCGTATAATCCCAAAATGGGCAAAAAGGCGGGCCGTTGCTTGACCTGATGCAAGCCCAGTGTGCGGGCCGAATGGAGCTCGTTTGCTGAAACATGCCCTCTAAGCCCGCAGCTACCAAGCTAGCTTTGGCTTCCATACTCGACTAAAAACCTAACTCAGCTCGATGCTACCTGGTTCACTAAGGCCGAGATGCGTCATATCTGTCCCAGTAAAGCAATGGATCCTGCCAAGTAGCTTGTGGTGGCAGGTAGAACGCTGTTTATATTCGTGAAGCGGTTGCGGGACGAACGTTGTTCGTATCCGTGTAGCAGTAGCGCGACGAACGCTGTACACCGCTGTGAAGATGCGGCGATTGGCTTATTGAGTATCAGTATCCCCGCGGAGTGCGAGCAGGTGCTCGTCTTAGCTCTGGTATGCACCTTAGCCCAGTCCCATTAACGGTAGTATGGCCAGCCAAACGATAACATTGCACTACGTAACATTACTGATAAACCTGGCGGCCTTTGTTTACTCCCACTCTCACACATTCTGATAACAATTATTATCACCCTACATTTTGACTTCAGTGAATGCTGAATTAATTGGTTACTGTTGCCAGCATACGTGGGCCCATCAATATTAACACAGCTGGGCGTCTGGCTCATAGGCTCCATGGTTATTTCATCCGCTGCCAAGCTTATCTCTGTCCTTAATATTAGCTAACGATACCACTGCGACGTGCAACTTTTTATCGCGTCGTAAAATTGATGTTACTTTCAGGGAAAAAGCCTTCACTCCTAGCGACAGCTAATATAGCCGAAAGTGGCTGTTTAGTAGCACTTTTTCGTTGCTGTCTGGCTTATTAGTTCTGTTAATGAGGTTAGCTAGTTAGTGGATGATGGACTTCATGTAGAAACACTTTTAGTAACAGCTAGCTAGCTTGCTAGCTAGATAATGTGGGATATGTTAATTTAGCTATATAGCTAGCTAGCTAGCCTTTCTATTTACAATGATACGATTCATTAATTGCACTGAAAATTGAATGAATCCATTGGTGGCAAATGCAGTTCTATAAGATACTGCTGTATGAATCTACTGAGTGTGTAACCACGGCAATATCCGGTTAAGCCTTCCAGATACTCTGGGGAATCGGCTAAGGAGCCCCGTCATTTGGTAGCGTGCTATGGTGGTTCTAATGTCATAACTGACCAGCCAGTTACGTTGGCAACCTGTTAAGGAAGCCGCGACGGTTTTCCAACCCCTGACTGACAGCTTTTGTTCAAAAATATGTTGCCCGAAATTCAGACACTTTCCTGCTCCGCTATTACTTTGCTGCAAGACTGTGGCAGGCGTGCACTCCCGCTGGCACAGCTGGACATCTTGGGCAAAAACTAACCGGGGGGGGGGTACTGTATTCATTCACTGGCTAGTTGGCTAGAGAACTAACTAATGTTACTTTGTGTCAACATATAATGTTATATGAAATAATATAAGAATTTCATCATGTTAGAAAACAGACCACAGACTCCTAACCACACAGCAAGACGTTATCATCCTGATATTTTGATAAAAATCTCCAGTCAGAAATGTGGCCAATGGATCAATTTCCGTGACTCGAGTTACCCTTGGTAGGATAACGGCTCAGGGGCGACTAGAAAAGGTTAAGGATTGGCGGCTAGGCTAGCTGAGCTGTAATAAACCCCCCCTCCCTCAGACAGCCAGGCTAGGCCCGTGGTTAGCAGCAGGGCTTGGCGCTCCTACTCCAAAGCCCGGGGCCGTGTAGGCCTGTGCTCTCGCCTAGCCACAACATAACCAGATGAGACGACTCCTGCCCAGAGACCGCTGTAATTCAAGGTTCTGTCACTCAAAGTGGCCACACCCTATTACGCTGAAATGTAAGCCTTTATATAATGTGAATAGACGAGTTACAAAAAAAAATCACACCCCCCCACAGTTTTCACGGAGGGAAAAATTAGCCATAGAGTAGAGGCCAAAACCGTATTTTGAACCAGGCTGTAAACATGTTTATTTTTGCTGTGAAATTGGGCTCTTTAACATGGGGGTCAATGGGGATTGACTCCTTTCTGCTGTCAGCCTCAAGTGGCCATTCTAGGAACTGCATGTGCTTTTGGCACTTCCATATTTGCTTCACCCCACTGGTTGCCGCTTGGTCTAAAACTTACACACTGGTCCTTTTAAGTATACATCTTAGTGAACCTTAAAAGGAAAAAAGAGAAAAAATGGGGGAAAAATGAAAAAAAAAATTAATTTAGAACCTGGGAAGGCCCCTTAAAAAGACAAAATGATTTAACATTTTTGATACGTTACTATCAGAGCGAATGCAAGATTGTGTCATCAGTTAGTTGGGATGCTATTCATGGGAAGTTTTATCTAGTGTAGACTGTAGTATTTTCTTTCCCTACCAAAAGTGGGAGGCATGGACCACCGTCTCTGCAATACTGTGTGGGATATGTCCCCCACTTTCCTCGTATCTCCTGGACCCAGGTTGTGTTTGTTACTGGCCTCACAGAAATGCAAAAATTACTTGGTAACATTCATTTTTTAATATCTTAAATGTGCTTTTTTCTACTGACTCTCTAATGGAAAGATGAAACAATAAACATCCAAGACCAAATTTTAATTTACAATCCTAATTAAAAGTTAGCACGTTGTGGAAAAAGCAAATAAAATAAAAATCTGATTTGAAAAGTCCATTCACTACCATATTGGAGTACAGTAACACATTATTTGATGTTCTAACATGGATTTTAATTGGTTAATGAAAACATGCTATGTGGCAACTGCAAAAGAGTTCAAAAAGTTGACCAAGTCAACTTTTTGCCCCTGTTTAACATTACTCTGTCATTCATTTACATTCAGGAGGCGTTTGGCTGCAGCTGATCACATATATTTAGTTGAATTTTCCCCCATGCCTCCATAATGCAGTTCTTCTGCTTTGGATTTGTACAGGGCCTTCTATGCTGTGTGTTTTATTTCATAATGTGCCATACATTCTCAATTGGAGATGGGTCAGGAAAGCTGGTAGGCAAGTCTAGCACCTGCACTCTCTGCTTACACCGCCATGCTATGAAAAATATGGTTTGGTGTTTTCTTATTGGAAAATGCTGGGATATCCTCAGCAAAATAGATTAACTTAAGAAGTTATACCAAATTATTTCTAACCTCATGTTGTGATATCCATCACTGTAGTCTGATGGTTCTTAAAACAAAGACGTCTGAGGGATCAGAAATCATGCACATTCAGAAATGGTTTTTGGCTATGCCCTCTACACACTAAGATTTTACAGAATTCCTTCCATCTTTTTATTGTGTTGCGCACTGTAGAGGATGAAATACCTGAAGTCTGACTGATTTGTCTTTGAGGACTGTTGTTCTCAAAGTGTAGGTTTGTAAGCTTACGAGAGCAAATTGGTGAACTTTTCCTTGTCTTTGCACTTGAGAGACTAGGCCATTTTTGGAGGCTCTTTTCATACTATTACAGGACTAGCTCACCTGGTAAATATCACCTGTTTCATATCACCTTATACTAATTCGCAACTTTTCACATACATTTTCCCTGCCTCAACTTTTTTTAAGTCCGTTACACTCATCCATTTTGGAATAACTGTACATTTGTGATGACCGCCAGCTGTAGCTCGTCATCTCTGCCTGCCAGCTTTGTTTCCCGCCACCCAAACCAATCATTCAATCATTAGTTCAGTCTTTTCATTGGCTTGGTTTTTCACTCACTCCGCTATTTAGCTCCTGCTCTGTTCAGTTGGCTTTGTCCTTCAGACAATTCACTTTCGTATATAAGCTGGTTCGGTTTTCTCCCTTTCGGGAAACTAAATTCTTTCTATTTAGAGAACTTGAGCTTTCACGCTTCTAAATTACCTTTGATATTTAGCTCTTGTTCAGAGCTCACGTATCCACATCTCTGTGAGTTTTATTTCCGATTTGGGCTGTCCTAATTTCTCCCTTCTAGAGTTTTGTATGCCCGTTTCTCTTTTGTATTTTTTCCTTTTCATTGCCATTGTTTCTCTGGGCTTGTGTGCCTTTGTGCAATGAATACCAATAATAAACCGGTCATTTTGCCTGCCACTCTGCGCTTGAGGTCTCCCTGTCTTTCCACACGTAACAGCATTGTTAATAAACAATTGAATTAACTAGTCAAAGCAGTAAATGATATGTCGTCTTGTTTTCAATATAGTAGATGGTGAGTGGACTTTTCAGATCACGTCCTTTTGATGTTATTTGCATTTTTATCTCTGCGCTCCTGAAAAAAGTGAGAAGATCTTGTAATGGAGTTCGGCGTCTGTCCGTCCAAAACAGTAACTCCTCCTAGGAGGTAGTGACTCAGAGGGGTGCACAACGCATTTAGAATTTAAATTAATTTCCTGTTTTGGTGACCAGGGGCCTTTTTGTGAAAAATGGCCATAAGTTCCTTATGCATTGAGCTGGGACGCTCAAATTTCTATAGGATGTGCATGGGATGACCCTTCATCACACATCAGACAGGTTTTTTGATTTGACCTCATTTTGAACGTATTCTAGGTCAAATGGGGTCAGGTGTGCCATTCGTTGAAAAGGATGGCATGTTTTGTTATTACTCAACGTGGAGGGCTGCAAATTGGTATGGATATGTATCTTGGTGATAGCAACCTGCATGCCAAAAATTACCTTCCTGTGATTCAGATTTTGCCCACTTGGGGGCTTTTGTGGGAAAAAAAAAATGGCCATATCTATAATATATTTGAGGTCGATGTCTGTCTGTCTGTGTGTATGTACACGTTTTTCTCCTACATTTCTCAACCAATTATCACCAAATTTGGTGTGAATATCCACTTGGACACCAGGAAGGACTTGACTTCGCCCGATTTTTGAAAAACGGTCATGCACGCAAAAAAATGGCAATTTCACTCCGGGTAGCGGGTAAACTTATATAGCCTGATGCGCGTAGCAATATCCGGTGCACCGCTAGGAGCCGCTGTGTCCTTACGAATGTGCGTTGAGGTAACCTGAGAGCAGGCTATGTTTGCGATGGGGCCGAGGAAGTGATAAGACAGCCTGCACGAAAGCCAGGCATTTGAGAGATTACTCGAACTTGAAAGCTCCCAAATTCAAATTTGACAGTTGAACACTCACAGGGCTGGCGTTAGACCTGAAAATTTGGCGGCAATTATTGACAAAAATTAGTCCTGGCTGATTCTAGATGGTTTCCCTTGATTAACATGTTTTCCAATTCAAGAATAATCAAGTGGCAATTGAAGACAAGGCTTGTCTCCCTCATGCGATCTAAAAGCCACAAAATAATGGGCTACAAAGCGGGTAGCAGCTAGTCTACCTTATATATTGAGTGAGAATGCTCAATTTTTTATGGGAGGTGCATGGAGTGACCCTTCATCACATATCAAACCGGTTTTTGATTTGATATAATTTTTACCGTTTTCTATGTCAAATGGCGTCAGCGTGTGCCAATCGCTGTACTGTACGTCCTTTCCTTACTCTCCTTACTCTTCCTTACTTCCAAATGAAGAGTAATTTATGCCCTCAACTGGCACTCAAAAAGTACTCTCTCCAACTAACCAACTATATCACATTGCTATAACTCTGATCAGTATCAGTGCTTTGTCACTGCAACAAGCAGATTATCATTTGGACAGCTAAATGCCAGTTCAGTTATTTGACCTCTGACAGATTACTACTCCTCCCATAATATTCGTTGCGGAGCGCGGGGATTTGCGATTGCGCGCCATCGACATACGTCTCGTCCATTATGTGCCTTTTTTTTAGAATTGGGGAAGTAACAAGTCTCAGGCGCCTAAGAGTTGCTTTAGGAAGTGTTATATCAGGAACAGAGAATTAGGGTAATGGAAAATCTAAGCCCTTACCCTGGATTTTCACCGGACACGTTTTTGCAGTTTGACATGAGCGGCGCTATTTTGCTGCTATTTTTCTTGAACGCGACTTCATGTACCACTGAACACGGAGCGTCAGCGCAGCGTCCTGTCAGCTGATGAAGTCGACTTGCTCAGATTTCACATATTTCGTCATTTTTACTGACATATTTGTTCGACAACCTTAAATGCTTTGTTATTTTTTTCTGCCATAATTGCATTTAATGTCATTTCCATCTTTGTTATGCTGTAGAACCTACTACAGTCCAGCCCTGAACACCATAGATTAAAAAACAACAAAGTTAGTTCAACAAAATCTCAACTTTGAAAAATAAGTTATAAACAAATTTCATATCAAAGATTTGTGGCTGGTTTCTTTTAGTTAAAAGCATATTCCCCTTGATAGTTACTTCCTGCCTGGCACGATCTGGTGTGCGATTTCCATTAGCAAAATTACTACCGTAGTTTGATCCACTAAATGTATATGGTCGAACTATGGGGAACGTATCCCCGCTATATTCAGATCAGCGCGACCGCGGCTCACCAGCGGCAGAAATAGCCGCTTCTGGGACGCTGCTGACACGCGCTGCGGCGCATGTGGTGTAAACACGAGCATTGACTAGAATGGCTGCGTATTTCTCCGATTGCCGCGCCTGGTGTAAATTGGGGGTTAGACGTTCTTAATAAAGCCAAGGTGGAGTTTGGAGTGTCAGGTGCTCCGATACAAGGAAAGAGAACCCATTGAACTGTTGTCATTGATTAGTTCCCCATGGGATCCCCAAATCTGAAACCTCAAACCCAAATCCAGTCCTGGTTTTATCTCTGTCCTGGCAATTCAGAGATCACTTAAATGATCTCTGTCACAGTTGACAAATGCGAAGGGGAGTTCGCCGCAGCAACGGCTTTCTTGTTTACATTGATTTGCCTGACCTTCATCACACTGGACTTCCTGGTAAAGGGAGGGAGGCAAATCAGCAGTCATAGGCCGTGAAGTATAGAGATTTGGGGAGCAGGACCCTACACACCAGAACTGTATAACAATGGCAGCTGCCACAGGCAGTGGTGGCACTGAGAATATTTCAATAGGGGTACTACTGGGGTGTCAAATTGTCTACAGGAGGTTCTTAAAAATATGTACATTGGCTGTGCATACACATATACATTTTTCATACAGGCACTTTGTCAACACTAGTAAAAGTCAAGCACACAACAAGCAAATAAACTTGCTACTGGCTTTAAGCCAAATACTCAAGCAAACAATTGTTTTGAAGAAACAAAGCCTTGCAGCCTATCATAAAACATTACATAGGTTGTAAAAAAGAATCTTTGCACACAGGCCTTAAGATTTTTACTCCCAGTTTGGCACCATAACCCTAGTGCAAATTTACCAGCTTGCCGCTTTTGATAAAAGTTTTGATACAGACCATTCTGTCAAAGTATTTATTATAATGCAGTATCACAGTAAAAAAAAACGTTTGGGTTCATGAAAAGGCAATTGATGACCTGTACTTTATAGGCTACTAGCCAGATGATTATCTTGAGTACCCATTGGCAGTTTGATTGAGAGCACTGAATTTTATACAGATCTAAAAATGTGAGTATGTATAGACTTAACTCCTTCAGGCTTGTAACAAATATGGTCAACCCTTGCCTGTATATGCAATACCCCAATTATGGCTTTGTACCTCAAGATTTTAGCATCAAAGAAACTGTGAAAATGACTTACCGAGAGCCAGAAACTTTTATCATTTCAGATACATCTGTCACTTTATTGTCATAATTTTGGTACAAAAATGCTGAAAATAAAAAGATTTTTCATAAAATTTAACATTGAAATGGTTCTCCCTTAGTTTGCAAAGAAATTTGATTTAAAAATTGCTTGTGAACAAAACATGCTTTTTTGGGGTCACAAACTTGATTGCAAGTGTGTAACTACTGAATGCCTTTGAAGCCAAATACTGTAATTGGAGCATTTATCATGTTGTATTGGCTGTAGTGATTTTCTATGCACAATTTAAATGCACTGAAATTGGTGGTGAAGAAATGGCTTATTCCCAACATGAGAAAGCCTGGTTTACAGTTTAATGAGAAGATATTGAATATCTTGTTTTGGTACCCTCTGAGGTATAGAAGTGTAATATTGCAGGTCAGTACATTAACTTGGTGTATGTCAACAGAAATTGAATCATTGAGTTTCCAAAGGGCCCACCTCAAATGAGGTCTGCATGTACGTATTATAGCAAAAAAAAACCTTTCTTTTAATTTCAGCCAAAAGTATACCAATGACACTCTCTCATTAAGAAATAAACAAAAAATATATGGGTCATAACAAAATAAATAATTTTTTCCCTTTTTGAAAAAGTGTGCTCCTTCGAGTTGGGCCCTTTGGAGACTCAAGGATTCAATGTGAAAAGGTTACGAGATTTATATTTTAAAAAGACAGAAATTTATAATCTTTACTAATTTCAGATTATGGAATTTCTTGAGCAAACAAACAATTTTGTTTGTGGTGACAGTTTCAGAAAATGAAAAAAAAAAGAAATGAACTGTACTAGTTTTTTTGAATGTAAAAATTGTGACTGATTATATTTGGGGTGGGTACATACATTTTGCAAATATTTTCCTTGAAAAGTTATATGGCTGTTTATTAAAGTGAGACTGATGAGCGAATGACTTTGGTTTGCTTTAATTGATGTGTTATCAAAAAAGGAAGTACATTTGGGATCTCAGAAAGTCTATTAAAAATGAACTGCTACGTGAAAGCTTGGCTCACACAGTCAAAATTGCTCATAGGTTTGGCATGCTATTTTATGCTCGCCCATTTTAGGAGTGCCTTGGCCATGGATTCTATTGGGCCTATCAAAGGTGAGTGGAATCTGCCATGTCAGCCGCTTCAGCTCCATTTATGATGATTGTAAAGGTATTTTGTTGGGGTTGGAGTGGAGGGAGGGGGCGGAGTAAACGTCAAGGAAGTTTATATGCTTTTCCTCAACATTCCACTCATAGCGAGGCTGAAGACAACTGATAAAACATATCAAAAAGGACTTGAGATGTTTTGAATGGGTTCACCACATGCACATCATACACTCACAAACACCTGTATGCATGCATCCAGAGACTGACAAACTCATAAACCGTGCTCTGATACACATACACACACACACACACACACACACACACACACACACACACACACACACACACACACACACACACACACACACACACACACACACACACACACACGTGCGCACACACACACCATCATTCTAAGCCCTTAATCAGGCAATAAATCTTATCAGTGGGTTTGGAGTTGCTATTGCATTGAGCAAGGAGATTTTCCGTAGAACTATGATTTGATCACTCAGTGTGTTCTCTCTCTGATTTTATCTGTTGTGAGTGCCATCACAGTGACTCTGCACTAATTATTACCACTGGAGTTTGCCATTTTGTTTTCCAAATCTATGCAATGAATTACAACCCCAATTCCGAAATAGTTGGGACAAAGTGTAAGTTGTGAATAAAATCAAAATGCAATCACTTTCAGATCACGGGCCAATATGTTATTTACAATAGAACACAGATAACATTTCAAATGTTGAAACTGAGACACTTTACATTTTTATCCACAAAATGAGCTTACGTCAAATTTTCTGGCTGCAACAGGTCTCAAACAAGTTGGGACACAGGCAAAAAAGGGCTGATAAAGCAATTTATATAGAAGAGAATCAGCTGAAAGAAAATTTAGCTAGTAATTACATTAACTGGAATCAGGTGTGTAACATGATTGGCTATAAAAAGGATGTTTTAGAGAGGCTGAGTCTCTCAGAAGTAAAGATGGCCAGAGGCTCCCAAACCCATGAAGGCTTGCGTAAAAAAAATAGTGGAATACTTTCAAAACAATGTTCTTCAACGTCAAATTGCGAAGGCTTTAACGGTCTCATCATTGACAGTGCATAACATCATCAAAAGATTCAGAGAAACTGGAAAAATCTCTGTGCGTAAGAGACAAGGCCGAAGACCTTTACTGGATGCCTGCGATCTTCGTGCCCCCAGCCACCACTGCATCACTCACCGGCATGATTCTGTCATTGACATTACTATATGGGCCCAGGAATACTTGAAGAAACCACTGTCCGTAAAAACAGTCTGCCGTGTCGTCCACAGATGTCATCTAAAACTCTATCATGCAAAAAGGAAGCCATGGTGGAGCATGATCCAGAAGCGCCGCTGTGTTCTGTGAGCCAAAGCTCATTTAAAATGGACTGTAGCAAAGTGGCGAAGTGTCCTGTGGTCAAATTTGTCCAAATTTGACATTCTTGTTGGAAATCATGGGCTCTGTGTCCTCCGGGCTTAAGAGGAGAAAGGCCACCCCTCCTGTTATCAGCCTTCAGTTCAAAAGCCAGCATCTCTGATGGTAGGGGAAGGCATTAGTGCATATGGTGTGGGACACTTGCATGTTTTAAAAAGCACCATGAATGCTGAAAGGTACATAAAGGTTTTAGAACATATGCTCCCCTCCAGACGGCGTCTATTCCAGGAAAGACATTGTGTATTTCGGCAGGACAATGCAAAACCACATACTGCGGCTATTACAACAGCATGGCTTCGTAGTAGAAGAGTCTGTGTGCTGTACTGGCCTGCCTGCAGTCCTGATCTTTCACCGATTGTGAACATTTGGCGTGTAATTAAACAAAAAATTTGTCAAAGGAGACCCAAAACTCTGCAGCAGCTGGAAGCCTGTGTTAAACAAGAGTGGGATCAAATTCCAATGGCTAAACTCAAGAAACTTGCCTCCTCAACACCCAGACGCCTCCACTCTGTGTTGAAAAGAAGAGGGGATGCTATACCTTGGTTAACAGGCCCCCGTCCCAACTTTTTTGAGACCTGTAGCAGCCATCAAATTTGAAATGAGTTCATTTTGTGGATAAAATTGTAAAATTTTTCAGTTTCAACATTTGCTCTGTTTTCGCTGTTCTATTGTGAATGGTGTGGCTGGTGTGATTTGAAAGTCATTGTCCTTTGATTTTAGTTGATTCCCAACTATTTTGGAATTGGGGTTATATTTGTATATTATTAATTCATTAAAATTTCTTAACATCACTGATATGTTGAGATACAGAATCCTAATGAATTCATGTGCAGTACTGCGCAGAAGTCTTTGGTACATTGAGAACAATTCCATTATGCAAAGATGTTCCTCAATGGAAGTTAAAGTTTTTAATTGTTGAGAAATACACTGTATTGAGCTGTGAACTGGTGATAAGTTAACTCAAATATCTTGTGTCACAGTGGTGGTGCTTGGCTTGGGTTGGTCCCTGCACCATGTGGGGAACAGATAAGACTATGACAAAAGGTTCCCAACAAAGGAGTGGCCTGAGGCCCTTTTACTGCAGTCCTCCAAACTCAGTTAAAGAAAAGGGTAACCAGAGTTACCTTCGCACAAACAATTCTGACTTTCATTCCCATTTATTTAACCCATTATAATCCATAGTGATACAGGTGTCATAAACCATTTTCATAAATGAAGCACTGATTACTAAAACCCCACAAGTCAAGTCAAGTCTGACTTATGGGGTTTTAGTAATAGGTGCTTCAAATGTGTTCCATGTGGTCGTTTGGTCGGAATTATATCCCTCTTAATGTTTGTTTAAGGAGGAATGACTGGGTTAATGGGTTAAGGAGTTATATATAATGTGCATTTATAAAGCTCTAATCATGATAAAGTAATCATTCAAGATGGAAGTGGTACTGCACTTCCTTGGAAATGTGCACTGCTAGCTAAGCAAGATACAGATTGTCGGCACATTAAAGAAAAAACCCTGAATATATATGTAGACATATATAAGAAATGCAGATTTTTCAGTTCACTTTCCTGGCATGTTTTGCATCCTCTAATCCTATTAAAGGTTGAAGGGTCACCACAAATCAATGCAGAGCTATCCTATTTGATCACCTTGATATCCACTGATGAAACCCTCCTGCCATGATGGGAGTGGTCTCTTCCAGGATGACAATGGCCTAAGCCCTACAGGCCACAAAGGGTCACGGATGGTTTTAGGAGTGGGAACATGCAGGCCGTCAAATTACCTGAATTTGGGCACATCAAGGGAGCGCAGCGAGGGTGCGGGACGGGGGTTTCCCCTCGCCCGTGCGAGCGGGAAAATTTTTTGCATGCAAATATAATTACTTTGCAGACTGAGCATTTCAGATACAGTACCAGTCAAAAGTTTGGACACGCTTTGCAAATGTCACAGCGCTCTGTTTCTAGAGAAATTTAAACGGCTTAACTTCTCTATATTATCACAAATGGAATCTTGTAAAAGGGAAACAGAAGTGAAAAGAGAGTAATTTACTTGTTTGAATAGTGTCCAAAATTTTGGAATTCTCAAAGAAGCCATATTTTGCGAAGTAAATTTCTATTTTCCAACAGCCAAATTAAAGAGGTTATGGGAACTCCTATATGAAGTTGCTGGAATCCTGTTATTTATGTTCTGACAAGATAAATAAAAAGTATCTTGAGAAATAAATGCAAGAAAAATGTGTTCTAAACGCATTTTTTGACATTTATTCGTACAATTTCGAAGATCAGTCAAATTTCCCAGGAAATTGACTAATAAGGAAGTGGGACGTCCACAACATAGAACAAAACATACCATCCAAGATGGATTGTAATTTAATTTCATTAAATTACCATCGCAGAAACTCCGAAAACTCTCAACATTATCAAGTGTGGCCACTTTTCATTAATGACGCATATCTGTCAACTCTCACGCATTCGGATTTCTTGTGCTTTTCTTTACTCATGGTTTGGAAAATTCTGCACTCACCTGGCTCGTGGGGCGCGTGTGGATTGGTCTGCGAGGATCAAATAGCTGTAGGTCATGAGAATCCATTCTTTTCTACATTCTTAATTGCTGGATGTTGAAGGAAATGTCTGGCACGTTTCACAGCTAGTTGCTTTGTGAGCCTCGCGGGCTGTCCTGCGCCTTTCGCGAGCCACTCGACCACAGAAATTATGAAGACATGCTGATATTAACGTCGTCATTTATACGCGAAAGAAATGCCTCAATTTTGTGAAGCAATGTATAACAATGGTATTAAAGTACATTTCATTGTCGTTTCACCAATTAGTCAGAGAAACTTTCTAATCAAGAAAAGTAAACCGCGACAGGTTTAGGTCATTCAGCACTGAAGGGTGAGGATTGAACGTCCCTTTGCAGCAGCCGAAGCACCGCCTGTGGTACCCAGTGCCCACTACTGTCAGTTGTGCTCGAGTGGCGTTGGTGAATATCACCTGGCGAGGAGTGGGACCGCTCCCTCGGTTAGAGGTAGGTCGATCTCTCTCGCACACTCCAGTTACATTTCAATCATACTCACTGTATGGTGAGTCGAGGGTGAGTGTGAGTGTCGTTTCTGATTACACACCATGCATGCTACATACCCAATGCCGCACAGTTAGCAAAGAGACTGTTATTGAATTGACGTCACTACCAGAAATTTCCGAAGATGACCGAAGCTTTTTGTCTTGGTTGCGTCGCTATGGCCATAACTCAGTAATTAGGTGATATTTTGGAAAAATTTCAACGTAGAATGTTTTATGACGGTGCATAAATCGAACTGAACCTGGTTTCAGAGATTTTAAAATTAATTCCCATTAATTAAAGTCAAGCGGTTTTGGGACTTATTGGGCAAAAAGGTTGTTGAAAAGCATACCTCAAGTGCAGCACGTCTTAGGGAAGTTGGATAGCCGTGCAACTGCAAATTCATTATAATTGTATGACTGCCCTTGTTAAAAAAAAAAAAGTGAGAATGCTCTGCAAATATGACAGGGTCAATGACGTGACATTGTCCAAGTGCACTGCTTTGGTTTCAATTAATTTTAAATGATTCATAATAAGCATCAATTTATTCCATAAAACCTGTTTAATTTCAACATATTTCCAGTTTATTATAAAAATGATATATATTTTATGTTTTGCCATCTAAAACCCTCAAAATGTCACATGGCGCAACCGTCCGAGCAAGTTAACACTGTGTGAAATGTATTAAATATTTAATTCTAAATATGAAATAATGTAATATTAATATGGGGGCATGATTTTACATTGAAAACCTTTAAAATAAACAAAGTTTAATAGTGTAATTGTTCTTAAATTGTTTGGAAAACCAAAATACCCGCCCCCTACAATAAAGAATCCACTTTTAATTCCCAGCTCAATTACAAAATAGTAATGTTTTCGGCAGAGTAGACACTCTCAGGTATAGGTATTTAAAAAATCACTTTGAAAAAAGAGGGAAGTGTGTTTTTTTTTTCCCCAAGAAACTTTTGGTTGCGCCACCCGACATTTTTTAGCTGGTGAAATTGCAAATACAGTCTAAAACTGTACTAAAACACTGTAAATGTTGTGCAACCAATAAGACTTGTTTAAACACACTCCGCCAACTTCAAATAAATGTATCCTGTAGATTTTTAAAGATTTATTTAAAAAAAAGAAAAAAAAAAATTTTTAAAAGGCTTATTTGTCATTGACCCAACCACAAATGGTGGTTAGTTTGATGGATTTTTGATGGAAGAATTAGATCTCTTTTTTTTTTTGCAAAATAAAGGCTGCTTATTTCTTTATTTAACATATATTGTAAGAAAAATGTGGGTGTGTCCAAACTTTTATCTGGCACTCTATATAAATTGGCAGCAATGATGGGCGGATTCCTATCAGTTTTAGTTATATGTGCAAGCAATTTATTCTGAAATCGTGCTAGAATGTTTGTAACATTCTTATTTGGTGTACTTCATGTAATTAACAGACTCTTATGAGATACTGTATGTGAATAAATAAAGCTTCACACCTTTCTTCTGGCATGTATGTGGTCTGAGATAATTTAATACTAAGAATATTTATCCAGCATTTAAGGCATAATGGCTAGGTATGTAAACTAAATAAAAATGTCTTTGATAGTGAAACAAAATAATAGGGCCTACTAATTTAACTCTGTACAAAGTAACTACTTTGTCATGCTCTATTTATAAAAATAAAGTTTTTTTAATTTGTCCCATGAATCCTGAAGATCATTTGTCAGGTATACAGTGCTGTGAAAAAGTATTTTCCCCCTTCCTTATTTCTTATTTTTTTTGCATATTTGTCGCACTTAAATGTTGCATATCATTAAACATATTTTAATATGAGACAAAGATAACCCGAGTAAATACAAAATCTAGTTTTTACATGATGATTTCACTTATTGAGGGAAAAAGCTATCCAAACCTACGTGGCCCTATGTGAAAAATGAATTGCCCCCTAAACCTAATAGCTGATTGTGCCACCCTTGGCGACAACAACTGTAATTAAGCGTTTGCGGTAACTGGCAATGAGTCTTTCACATCGCTGTGGAGGAATTTGGCCCATACTTCTTTCCAGAATTGTTTTAATTCAGCCGCATTGGAGGGTTTTCGAGCATGAACGGCCTGTTATTCACTGCGCCAAAGAAAATCTAGAAATTATTGAATGCATTTACTGATGATCTTTAAACATCTCAATTGGATTTAAGTCCGGACTTTGACTATCCAGTAGTCCCTCTGACTTGCTTGTGTGTTTCGGATCATTGTCCTACTGCATAACCTAAGTGTGCTTGATCTTGAGGGAACAAACGGACATTTTCCTTTGGGATTTTCTAGTACTGGGCAGAATTCATGATTCCATCAATTACGGGAAGTCTTCCAGGTCCTGATTCAGTAAAGCAGCCCCAGACTATCACACTACCACCACAATGTTTTACTGTACGTATGATGTTCTTTTTATGAAATGCTGTATTAGTTTTACACCAGATGTAACGGGACGCACGCCCTGCAAAAAGTTAAACTTTTTTCCCGTCAGTCCACAGAATATTTTCCCAAAAGTCTTGGAGATCATCAAGATGCTTTTTTTTTTTTTGGCAAATATGAGACAAGCCTTTGTGTTCTTTTTGGTCAGCGGTGGTTTTCGCCTTGGAACTCACCCAGGGATGCCATTTTTGCCCTGTCTCTTTCTTATTGTTGAATCATGAACTTTGACTTAAACTGAGGCAGGTGAGGCCTGCAGTTCTTTAGATGTTGATCTGGGTTCATTTATGACCTCTTGAATGAATCCTCGATGTGCTTTTGGAGTAATTTGGTGGGCTGGCCACTCCTGGGACGGTTCACCACTGTTCCAAGTTTTCTCCATTTGCGGATAATGGCTCTCAACGTGGTTTGCTTGAGTCCCAAAGCCTTAGAAATGACTTTTAATTGCCGATTCTTCCCCTCAAGGGTGTGTCATCATTTCTTGATACCTGGTATTCTTAACCATTTGGCCATATGAAGTTAAGGTTTAAGTTCTGAACGGCTCTGTCTAATTATTTCGATTTTGACAGAATATATCATTTCACTTGAAGCCCACGAACCCTCACTAGCTAAATGCGTTGACTCAAGCAAGTACCAATGGGAGAAAACAGTGACACAGTTGTAATTAACGTTTGTATTCACTACACCAAAGAAAATCTAGAAATTATCGAACGCATTTACTGATGATATTGGGCTCAGTCAGGGTTAACTGCTGATGAACGCAAATAAACTGATAAATAGCCGAAGTTTTGGTCAGTATTTTTGGGTGGCTTTTTTATATAGAGGGGTAGATTTAGAATTCTTTCCGAGGTGCGCTTCGTGGAAGCGTAGTTAGCAACTTGCGTATTCCTCCATGCAGTCAGTGATTCCAACTATATAATTTAGCACCTGCACTTTCAGGAAACGTGCCGATGTGGGAAGGGAACCATACGACCTATCTGGCAACAATGCATAAGAAATGGGGATGAGAAGGCAGAATTTGTTTGAACTTCTGATATGCGTATAAAGATCAATTATACGGTTGGATTAAAGGTTAGAAACGACTATATCGGCCAATTTTGAAAGAAAAACTTAGCGTTTTGTCGAATATGGAAAGATCAGTGAGTAAATAAAGGTGCCTGTAATGTGTTTTGGCTGCTTGTGGGGGCCCAGTTCAGAGGAATAGTTGTGTGCATATCTCATCCATATTAGACCTGGTGCTGGATTCACATGTAATTCAAGCAAAAAAAGTAAAAAAAATCTGCACACTGGATTAAAGGGTTTCTGAACTAACTTTCCATAACTGCATTTAATACATAAAATCCAATATACATATAGTAAAAATACAAAATATGTGTGTTTTGGAAACATATTTTTCAAAATAATTTTTTTTCTCGGGCCAAATGTACACGACAGTGCGCGCTGGAGCGTTTATGCAAGAACCAAGGTCCACGGGTCACGTACCCGAGTGACGTCAGAGAGGTCTTAATTGATGACCCGGGGCAGCCATATAAAGCTATGTTTCCATTAATACGACTGAAGTCCGGTTGCGACAGGCTGCGGGGCTAAACTACGCTATTATTGTGAAATTAATCGGAAAAATACGCATGCGGCTCCGCTCCAAGACCCGGGTGAAAATCGCGTTTGATGGGAACACAGGGCTCTCAAGTTTTGAATGCAGGCTCGCGTGAGATTCTCTGGGTGGGTTGATAATCCCGTTTTCAAAGGTGCAATTTAAGTGCATGTACTTCGTTTCAGCACTTCAGTTTTTTTTTTTTTTGAGGATTTGTTCATTACTTTTTTTTTAAAACAGGGGCTTTTACTCTACTTCCTTTAAAAGATAAAAAGTATACTTTCACTTCGTTACTTTGACACTGGCAACTTGGTTACCTGTTTCAAATTAAAATATTAATTGAATTCATCATTTACGGATTATCCGGATTTTGCGCGTTCGCGAAGAACAAAGGTGTATCTTTGTGCAGATGTGTCCGCTAGTGGCCGTGGAGCTGCAAATTTATGCGCGTAGTTACAATATTCTATCACTAGATGGCACACCAGGATCGGTCGAGGAAGTTTTGTGCGCATTGTAGGCTATTTGCAGAATGAATGCTGACCGCGTTATCCGTCGAATCTCGTTGACAGAAGTGGTTGCTCAAGTAGGCGAGCAGTTAAACGTTGCGATATACAACTATATATCTTATATCTGCATGTTGCGTGTGTATTTCCTATTACTTTGCAAAATCAAGCATTACTAACCCGTACTAACCAGCACTTATTTGAGGGTGATTGTATATATTTTGGCACGTAGAATTAACCTAATTAACTCATTAGCGAGTGCGAGTGTTTCTAGCTTTTGTAATTCCTTCCTCAGCTTTCCCTTATTAATTGCATTTAAAGTTGTGCTTTCCTTTGCTTCTCTCCTGGTGCTTTTTACTCGTCACATTTAGATTACCTCAATCTAAGATGTCTACCTTGATTGATTGTTTCAGCGTCTTGTCTCGAGTGGAAAGATAGAAAAATAGCACACAAAGAAGAGGCTTAATTGTTAGGAAGTAGTCAGGGGGACACCAGATGCAGGATCCAAAGCATTTAACTACAAGGGGAAAGTTGGCAAACAAGCCAGAAATAAAACACTGTGCACATGCACTGAACGAATAGGAAAACTAGGCTTATGCCGTCAGAGGCGACGGCTGGTGGTATATCCCCGAATGCTCCCAATCCTCCAATTCCCTAATCCTTGAATAGACTTTCAATTGAACTTAATTTCAGGTCAATCGGACAAATGGTTCTGAAGATATGGCCAAAATATTTTCCATCACAAAGCGCCACCTGGTGGCAAAATATTGAACCATACAGGTATGATGTCATCGTGTGACACGTTGCGAGGTCATGACCTTGCAGTTGCACATAATTTATGTCAATTGGACAAATAGTTCCAAAGATATGGCAAAAATGGTGAATTTTATGTGTCAAAGCTCCACCTTGTGTCAAAATTTTGAACCAAGAAGGTATAATGTCATCGAGGGACACATCCTCAGGTCATGACCTTTCATTCGCACTTGATTTGAGGTCAGTCGGACAAATATTTCCAGAGATATGATAAAAAAAGTGATTTTTTCAGTTTTTGGCCCCCGATGGCCAATCTAGGAATCGTAAATTGTCCGAAACCGAATCAGTTCTTCCTTTTTATGATACTTACCTATATGCAAAACTTGTAATTTTTAATTGAAATATTAGTGAAGTTATCGCGTAGTGCGGCGGCAGCGGCCGGACCAAAAACATAATACCCCCATAACGCCATTCGGGGATATAGCTAAGGTACACTGCCCAAGGCAGGGGGAAACAGAAGTACATACTCCAAGAGTGGCTAAACTAGAAAAACAAAAGCAGGACCTAACTGGACTGACTGAAACACTGGGAGACTTAGACAAAGGGCAGGCAAGACATAGGCGCAGCAGAACACAAGACTTTGGAATCGCACATAGGAAATACTCGGGAAGGCACAGGAGCTGAGATTTCGGAGTGTAGCGCATAGCAAATACAAAGTTCCATCTGACGATCTCTTCTCTCTTCCCCACTGAAATACCCACAAGAGGAGGCGGGGACTCGGAACGCAGTCTCGAAAGGAAACAAAAACACATGGGATGTGTTTAATTAATGAACTAATTCAAGAGAACCGGGTTAACTATAATGACTCGAGACAAGACGCTGAAACAATCAATCAAGGTAGACATCTTAGATTGAGGTAATCTAAATGTGACGAGTAAAAAGCACCACGAGAGAAGCAAAGGAAAGCACAACTTTAAACGCAATTAATAAGTGAAAGCTTAGGAAGGAATTACAAAAGCTAGAAACACTCGCACTCGCTAATGAGTTAATTAGGTTAATTCTACATGCCAAGATATATACAATCACCCTCAAATAAGTGCTGGTTAGTACGGGTTAGTAATGATCCTATCAGAGAACGCATTCACTCAGAGTTTAGCGAGACCCAGAATTAAGCACAGGTGGAAGCAATGAATGAAATACCACAGCCGAAATCGAAAGAGGAAACGTGATTGGACAACGAGACGCTGGCATGCTGAAGGCTGTCATGCGACATCACTGGAGTTGGGCAAAGAGAGAATCAATCGTCAGACAGCGGGAATGAAAGCTGAAAAATAAATTCAGCATGGGAGAAAAATCACAAGCACAAGGAAGAAACAGCACGCATGAGGCAGAACCAGAACATTAATATCAAATTCCTCGTTTAAACCATTAGAGGACATGGTATTAAGGAAATATATCCATAAACTTTTGCATTGGAGAAGATTCTTTTCTAAATCACCACCACTAGTAGGTTTCTCCACTCTCCAACATAATGTATTGTGTTCAAATTGTGTCAGGCATTCTTAAAATGAATTGCTACAGGGTTGCGCTCGTCACTGGCACTGATGCTACTCCTGTGCTCGCTTATTCTTGTGTGTAATGCTCGCGAAGCCTTGCTGACATAGGCTAGGCCACAAGGGCACCAAATCAGGTACAACCCCAATTCTGAAATAGTTGGGACAAAATGTAAATTGTGAATAAAATCAAAATGCAATCACTTTCAAATCACACCAGCAAGTAGTTTATTCACAATGGAACAGAGATAACATAGCAGATGTTGAAACTGAGAAATTATACAATTTTATCCAGTACTGCACATGAATTTATTAGGATTCTATATCTGAATATATCAGTGATGTTAAGAAATTTTAATGAATATAATTTTAATTTAATAATATACAAATACAACCCCAATTCCAAAATAGTTGGGACAAAGTATAAATTGTGAATAAAATCGAAGGGCAATGACTCTCAAATCACACCAGCCACACCATTCACAATAGAACATAGCAAATGTTGAAACAGAACTTTTACAATTTTATCCACAAAATGAGCTCATTTCAAATTTGATAGCTGCTACAGGTCTCAAAAAAGTCGGGACAGGGGCCTTTTAACCATGGTATAGCATCGCCTCTTCTTTTCAACACAGAGCGGAGGCGTCTGGGCGTTGAGGAGACAAGTTTTTTGAGTTTAGCCATTGGAATTTGATTCCACTCTTGGTCAATACAGGCCTCCAGCTGCTGGAGAGTTTTGGGTCTCCTTTGATGGACTTTTCGTTTAATTATGCGCCAAATGTTCTCAATCAGTGAAAGATCAGGGCTGCAGGCAGTCCAGTTCAGCACACAGACTCTTCAACTGCAAAGCCCTGCTGTTGTAATAGCTGCAGTATGTGGTTTTGCATTGTCCTGCTGAAATACACAAGGCCTTCTCTGGAATAGATGTCATCTGGAGGGGAGCATATGTTGCTCTAAAACCTTTAACTACCTTTCAGCACTTTTAAAAACATGCAAGTGTCGCACACCATATGCCCTAATGCATCCCCAAACCATGAGAGATGCTGCCACTTGAACTGAACACTGATAACAGGAAGGGGAGTCTTTGTCCTCTTTAGCCCGGAGGACATGACGCCCCTGATTTCCAAGAATGTCCAATTTGGACTCTTCTGACCACAGGTCACTTTGCTACAGTCCATTTTAAATGCACTTCTGGAACATGCTCAACAAGGGCTTCCTTTTTGCATGATAGAGTTTTAGGTGGCATTTGTGGATGGCATGGCAGACTGTGTTTACTGACAGTGGTTTTTTGAAGTATTCCTGGGCCCATTTAGTAATGTCAATGACTGAATCATGCTGGTGAGTGATGCAGTGGCGTCTGAGGGCCCGAAGATCACAGGCAGCCAGTTAAGGTCTTCGGTCTTCCCTCATACGCACAGAGATTTTTCCACTTTCTCTGAATCTTTTGATGATGTTATACACTGTCGATGATGAGACCTTCAAAGCCTTTGCAACTTGAAGATGAGGAACATTTTTCTTAAGTATTCCACAATTTTTTTACGCAAGCCTTCACAGGTTGGAGAGCCTCTAGGCATCTTTACTTCTGAGAGACTCAGCCTCTCTTAGACATCCCTTTTATAGCCAATCAAGTTACACACCTGATGCCAGTTAACTTAATTACTAGCTAAATGTTTTTTCAGCTCATTCTCTTATATATGAATTGCTTTTTCAGCCCTTTTTTTCCTGTGTCTCAGCCTTTTTGAGGCCTGTTGCAGCCGGAAAATTTGAAATAAGTTCATTTTGCGGATGAAAATGTAAAATGTTTCAGTTTCAACATTTGAAATGTTATCTATGCTCTATTGTAAATAACAATATTGGCTCATGTGATCTGAAAGTCATAGCATTTTGATTTTATTCACAATTTACACCTTGTCCCAACTATTTTGGAATTGGGGTTATGTATCACCTGTTTGGTGCTGCTTGTGATCGCACCACGTATAGATATATCCCGACAGGTGTAAGCCTACATATCAGTCAATTCCACCATGCTTAGGGGATCTGCCTCTTATTCAGTACAGGCCTCAGATCTTTCCAATAGATTCCTCAACAGGGGATACAAAAAAGAATGGGTTGAGGCAGCTAGGGAGCGTTTTGACCTGATTACACAGGAGGCATGTCTCCACTCAAAAAATAATAATAAAAAAAGCCAAAATAATCCTCCTATCTGCATTACCAAATACTCTCAACTTTGCTCAAAATTCAGAGATGTCACCCTGAAACATTGGCACATTGTGGAATCAGACCTATAATTAAAATAAAAATGTCTTTAAGTAAAAGCCTATATTGGTGTTTGAACATCCCACCAAATTAAGGGATATTTTGGCGAAGTCTGATATATGTGCCCAGGGTGAGCCAATATTTCCGGTGGTCCCAGATGGTAATTATAGATGTGGAAGCTGTGTTCAGTGCACATACACGCATAAATGTAAACGCTTCAGTCACCCACGCACTGGTATCACAGCGCCACGCATGTGATATATCTGATTCAGTGCCCTGGTGGCCTAGCCTATGTCGGCAAGACTCCCCCTGCGTTACGCACAAGAATCAGTGAGCACAAGAGTAGCATCAGAGCTGGCAATGAGCGCAACCCTGTAGCAGTTCATTTTAACAATGCCGGACGCATTTTGAACACACTTCGTTATGTAGGTGTTGAAAAAGTGGAGAAAGCTCATAGGCAGTAGCGGCTCTAGACCCGGGAATGGCGGGGCGCAGACACGTCCCTTTATGACAATTAGTCCTGGGTAGTTCGCAATCATTTTCCTTTACTGACGCGTTTTCCAATTATCGTACTTGGCAACTTAAGACACGGTCTCTCCAAATGTGATCGAACAGTGATGAAATCATGGGCGAAATTCAGTACAGAAAAAAAATTTACTTATTAATAGGCCAGTGCTTCGCGTTGATTGATCAGGTCCGTGTTCCAGTTAAATATCGCCTTTCACTCTCGGTATTGTGTGGGTTGATAAAAAAAGTGGCACTTGGGAGTTAAATAGGCAGCATGCTGCTCAAGCTGTTTGCGTGAGAGTCGTCAGGTATGCAAGTTTGACTAACGTTGATTTAAATACAGCAAATAAGCGTCCAGATGAATGATTGTCTTCTTACGTAATCGGGAGAACAAGCAGCAGCTGTTAACTGAGGAGTGCTCTCGGAGCGAACCTTCGGTTACTCATGAAAATGACTGAGAACAGGTCAGGACTAACGACTGTTATAAACAGATGTTTTGTCACAATTCTCAGTTCAGGTTCCGCCACTGAGCTGAATTTCGCCCATGATTTCATCACTGTTCGATCACATTTGGAGAGACCGTGTCTTAAGTTGCCAAGTACGATAATTGGAAAACGCGTCAGTAAATGATTGCGAACTACCCAGGACTAATTGTCATAAAGGGACGTGAGTGCGCCCCGCCATTCCCGGGTCTAGAGCCGCTACTGCTCATAGGGGTGGTGTTTTAGAAAAGAAGCTTCTCCAACGCAAAACTTATTGCATATATTTCCTTAATACTATGTCCCCCAATGGTTCAAAAAGAGGAATTTGATATTAAGCCTTTTTTGTGGGCTATTTTTCTGTCTTTCCACTTTTCTATTAATAGCTTTATTCTCATAGTAGTAATATCTATTATGAAATTACTCAATATTAATATTGCCAAATTGTTTTTACTCTTAAAATTCACTTGTTGCTCACTGTGTTTAATATCATTGACATGTTACTGTTTGGCCTACATTTTGGTAATTACTTTCCGATGGTGATCCAGGCCACATACCAAGGGATATGGAAAGACCAATGGTTTTTCTATATGTATTTTTTGATTGCATTGCCATTGATGTATTGATGTTATACTTATTGCTCTCTTTGTCTAGGGTGCATTTGATTACTGAGTCCCTTTGAAGGGTAGGCGTGCCTTGTGCCTTGTGCCAATGTGTTTGTATACTATTGGTTGTCAGCTGATGCTTCATCAGCCAACGATCAGGTAGATACCCACCTATATATTTGTCTTTCTGTCAGTCTGTCAGTCATTTTTTTGCACGATGAAGACCCTGTGAGTGGTCAAAACGTTTCATGTCATCAGTAAAGGTTTGGGAGCTTTAATCCAGTGTGGGGATTTTTTGCCTTTTTTTTGCTTGTGGAGGCCCAACAGCTTTCTCACACTGTTTTTACCCTTTACTTCATATATCAAATCTGAGCCGTCCAGTTCTGTCACAAGTCAGATCATTGGTAAACGCTGAATTTGGCGTTTATGATCAAAACAGGAGCTAAACTCAAAAAGCTTGTGATGCTGGAGAGTTTTTGTAGATGGTCTGTGGTCTGGCCAAAATTATCAGGTACATGAAGAGTCAGGCAAGGTGTAATCAAAGGGACTGATCCGAGATCAGTAACCGGGATGGCAAGCCAAGTGAACTAAGGCACACAGGTTAGGTGTACACCTTCAAACTAGAGTGAAGAAATAATAGGAAAAAGCCATTTGCCAGAACTGTAGGGTTTGGGAAGAGTCTTCCTGAATAAGTTCTTGGTTTTCTTAAATATTACGCTGAAGACAAAAAATCCTGACCAAAGGAAATAACAATCAAGCAAGGGGAAGACAGAGAACAGGAACTTAAACACACAAGGTGGCATTAACAGTGTGAGAGAACAAGTATACTGCATGAGATGGGGTAAGAAATTAAACAGTAAGTAATCAGAATCAATGCATGAAATGAGACTGAAACTGATGAAGTCAACTGGACTGAGGGAAAAACAATTAACATGGCTGGCGCGAAGTGACACAGTCAATCTTAGGTGTGTCTTTAACTGCAGGTTCCCATAGTAAAAGTAATATGCTTGGCCAGTCTGATTTATTGGCAGTGCCACGTCCATCCCTGTTCCAATGTACAGTCAGGATCCTGTAAATTCATAATGCAGCAGTGATTTAGATTATGTGTCTATATTAATGCTCTCAACACTGTATATTTTATATTGTCCATAAGTCACCATTATTGTTTTCCAGTATATATTTTTCCAGGGCGCAAACTTTGTTTCAATAATAACAGCTTAGATAAGAAATATTCCTAGGGAATATTTATAGTGCAAGCACCACATGGTAATGTGCAAGCCATACATAAACTTAAGTTAAAACGTCAAGTTCTTTTGCATCTGATATTTTTGTACATTTGTTTGATATTTGCCACAATTAATGCATCCCGTGTCAAACCAATTTACTCCTTGTCAGGACAGTAATGGATCTGGGATAGGTATCCAATCCATTACAGAGAGCACACATCATTCCCTAACATGTGCCCCTATGGGAAATTTAGGCTCTCTAATTGAACCAGCTGTATGGTCTGTTGGAGGTACCTATGGTTCCTGAAAGAAACCCATATAGACATGGTGAGATCATCAAGTACCACATCCAGAATGGAACTTGGAGCCCAGTGGTAACAATGCTGACTGCAAACTTTGCTGCACTGATACACTACCAGCACGACATTAATGTGTTCTGCACATTGCTGTCAACTAAAACTGCGGTAGTACAGATTTCCAACAAGACCAGTCTCAAGTTTTAGTAAGGTGGCACACTGTCGCTACCCCTGCTGACCTCATGTAATCATGGCCAATTGCCCTGGGCTATCAGAGTACCCAGTGACTTTCCTCCAGTAGAAATACAGCCACCTGTGTGGACTGCTGATTTCTCCCATAAAATGTGCTAAGCTGATATAGCTAATATGAGCCAGCTGCACCTGTCCCTTTATCCCCACAGAGCCAGTATAAGGGAAATTTTCTTGAAGACCATAAGCAGGCAGGACTAACCAGGAATTGCCGTGACAAGGGCCAAAAACTTAGCGGCAGCAACAACTCCTACCTTCCCGCTGTCTGCTGAGTTTCACTATTTGATTCTTGGATTGAGATGGCACATTGAACCAGACGCATTAATGAGACTTGGACTTCATGCAAACTGTCAAATGGCTCTTCACAAGCCCACAGTGTACAACATATGCAAAATCTAGCAACGATAACCCTCTAGGCCTAGGGTATGTAATTCAGATCTACTTTTCACCAACAGGAATTTAACATTTCATTTCCCTCTTATGCAAGCAAACCAATAATTGAGGAGGTAAAATAATAATAATGATCATGATGATAATCATAATAGGTTTCTTATCAGTAGCTAAGTTCATTTATAAAGAGCCTATCAAGTAGTGCACAAAAGTTGCTTAACGAAAAGAGGCAATAAAAAATTAAAGGAACAATACAGTAAAAATTTATCATTAAAAATAAAGGTTAAAGGTAGAAAAATGTAGTATTGAAAAATGTAAAATTAAATAAAATCTCTTTAGGCTCAGATTCAGAAAAGAAAACGGGGCAGTGGAGAAAGGTCTGATGAGGACTGAGCCACAATGGAAGAGATTCAAAAACTCACAGGCATTGATTAAGACTGGGGACTCATTAAATAGTGTATTTAAAAATGTATTAATGGTTGGCCTGTTACCCAGTACACTGCCAAATGGCATTCCGGGCTACAAAACCTGCTGTACCCCTACCATCATACAGCATAAATGACCCCAGACAGAAACAGAAGAGAGTACCGGCATATAAATTTTATATCTCACCTTGAGAAACAGACTTTCCACCAGGGAGTGATTCATTCATCAGTGGTAGTTTTTTTTTTTTCAGCTTAAGAGAGTGTCCTCCGGAAAGGGATGACACACTCGACCTATACTAACTGTCCATCCCAGGGACTTTCATGCACATTCAGCCCTCTGTTTAGCATTTTAAATGGCCTTAGTAGGAGAAACACATTTGTTAATTCAGGGTTTCAGCATGAGTCATGCACATGAATATACATAAACATACAATGCTGTGAAAAAGTGTTTGCCCTACTCCCAATATTTTTCTACTTTTTACTTATTTGTCAAATTAAAACATTTCTGTCATGGTTATGGTTGTTGGTCATGCTTATGTTCATGTTCTGTGTTCATGATTTTGTCTTTTATTTATTCTTTTTGTTTATTGTAATACTCAGGTTTTTAGTTGATTCCATTTCTCAGTTCCATTACACTTTTCTCCCCTGTCTTGTGATCTAGTTGGTTCAGTCCATCTTCCCTGTCTGTGTGCGCACTTACTTCAGGTGATTTAAATGAATTCCGGTGTTTAAAATATTCCTTTGATTCTCGTTTACTTCCTTTGTCTTTCTGTTCTGATTACTAACAAGACTAACATTTGTATTTTGTATCATAGTCTACTAACACAACTAATCCATGTATATACATTACTAACTTACTAACTGAGCACTAGTTAATTCTGTAAAGTTGCACCACTACTAATTTAGCCTAATTCCCCTCAGCAATCGCCCTGTTCTAATCTCTGCCTCCTGCTCCGCTGTCCCTGAGTTTCAGCGAGATCCCCGCACGTGCTTAATTACTTTCCTGCACTCGTTATCTGTGCACTTAGAACTCCTTGACCGGAGCTGTTTAAATGTCATAGGCTGTGCGATTCCTGTCCGTGTCATGGCTTTCGCTAATTTTCGTGGTTAGGGTTTCCCTCATGTGATTCTCCCGTTGTAATTAGTCTGATCCATTACACCTGCTTCCTGCTTAGCATGTGACTTCCCTCTCATCTATTTAAGCAGTCTTTTCACTGCCAGCTCCTTGTCTGAACGTTGATCAATATTTCATTGGGCCGAGCGCCTTGTATGCCATTGAGTATATATTTTCTTCTACTGGATTGTCAGACTTCGATTCTTGCCATCGCCCTTTTTGTATTGTTTTTGTCTTTCTGGGTTTCAAATAAAAATTAAAATAAATTTTTATTTATAAAAAATAAATAAAATTTCAAATAAATTAAATCATCACTGAAAATTTGCATTTAATGTTTACTCAGGTGATCTTTGTCTAATTTTGGAATTAGTTTGATTTGAAACATTTTTATGAGTGACCAGTATCCAAAAATAGAAGAAATCAGGAAGGGGAAAATAGTTTTTCAAAACACTTAATATGAATAAACATTAAACTTTCCATATTATGGCCTCTTAACCTCTTTGTGCAGATATAAATGCTGGCGTCCATGAATTCCGAAATTTAATTCCTAAATAATTCTGTGATTGAATTTCCAAATGTCTTGCTTCACTGGAATAATTTTCCAGAATCTCTGGCAGAAATACTGAGTTATAAAGCCTAAATAGGCTCATGCATAACAGGCAACATCAGAAATTATTTGTATTCTACACAAAGGGGTAAAGGAAGACCAGTCTGTATCCATCTACCTTTGGGCAGCTTGCAAAAGATAAATACCAACTCTTGAGTCTTGGGCAACTGGTTTGGTTTATCTTTGAAATACTGAGGAGGCCTATTTTAGGATTTGCTGAGCTGTCAGTGTCTACCACATGCATTTCCTATCTGATTTCCTTCCTGAGCTGCACTCTGTAAAGCCATTCATATACAGAATACTGCCTGGCAAAAAAAAAAAAAAAAAATCAAAACACTCTAAAATTCAGTTGGACTACCTTTAGCTTTGATAACAGCAAGCATTCATCGTGGCATCATTTCGATAAGCTTATGCAATGTCACAACATTTATTTCTGTCCAGAGTTGTATTTATTTTTTATATTAATTATATGGAATACCTGAACTGCAGCGTAAAATCTTCCTCAGCATATCCCAAAGATTCTCAAAGGAGTTAAGATGTGGACTCTGTGGTGGCCAATCCATGTGTGAAAATGATTTCTCATGCTCCCTGAACCGCTCTTTCACAATTTGAGCCGATGAATCCTGGCATTGTCATCTTGGAATATGCCTGTGCCATCAGGGAAGAAAAAAAAAATCCATTGATGGAAAAAGCTGCATATTCATCCAGCGGATTCAGGTAGTCAGCTGATCTCATTTTTTGGGCAGATATTGAACCTAGGCCTGACCAACGGAAGCAACCGCAGGTCAGAACACTGCCACCACAGGCTTGTACGGTAAGCATAAGGCATGATGGGTGCATCACTTAAACGCTTCTCTTCTTCCCCCGATGTGCCCATGACTCTGGAACAGGGTAAATCTGCACTCATCATGAGCAATCTTTTATGATGCCTCACAAACTGAAGCCTTTTTTTCCAGTTAGCTGAACTGAGAAGTGGTTCTCTTAAGACTACACAGCTGTTTAGTCCCAATCCTTTGATTTCTCATCAAATTGTGAGAATTAACACATTTAGTTTCACTATTAAACATAACCATGAGTTCCTCTGTTGATTTTTCACAATTTGATTTCACCAAACATTGAATTGATCTCTGGTTGCAATCATTCAAAAATTTTTTTCAACCTCATTTCTTCCTCAAAGATGGTGGTTCACCTCTGTCCCTCCAGGTTTTAGTAATGCGTTGGACAGTTCTTAACCCAGTTTTAGTTTTAGGAATCTCTATAGTCATTTTCTTTGCTAGATACAGGCTAACAATTTGACCCATCTGAAACAGGGTAACACCTTGTCCACAACTAAAGGATATGTCTTCCAACATAGCTGTTTAAGGAATGAGAAACTACTCAGTGCATCGCTTCAAATTCAATAACTTGTTTCCAGCTGAGACATATTAATCACTGCATTAATTATCCAATGGAAGTTTCTTATATATTTGCTTAATTAAGTCAAGTGGCAACTCTTTTTTTTTTTTTTTTTTGGCCAGACACTGTATATTTATTCTTCGATGCGTATATAATTATTAATATAATTACGGGTAATACTGAGTTGAATTGATTCTTTATCCATCTACATCCATCTACCATACAGACACATACATCACCATCATCACTCTCTGCAAATCATTTGAACTGATGAGTCTCACCCACAAGACCAGCAGATGTAACTGTGTGTGCCTTTGTACTGCACCGTTTCTGCACTTTGCTTATATTAAACAAATATCAACAGGATCAGGGACAGCGATGACTGCCATTTTTGAATCAGTAAACACATCCACTGCAATTGCATTGCTTGATGAAAACATTCATGTTTTATGGTGACATGTAATGAACTTTACCCCGCCAAAACGAAACTCCTCCCAACCACTTGATACTATATCAGCTGTCCTGAAGCATGCAGCCACCAAAGTCAATGCCAGAGAAATGTACAACCTCAACTAGCAGTAGTATAAGTTCCTCTGCTGTGAAGATTTGACAAATTTGTTCTGCTAAAATGAGCCGAAACCTGAAAAATGTCCTGGTTGTGTCTTTCGGATTTTTATTACTTTTTACTGCCTATGGGGGCCTACAGAGTTTACAGGTAATGTAAAAGTAGTTATTGCTATTCCTGGAGTCACCATTATATTGTTGTTTATGTCAAGTTTATTATGCACAAAAACGGAAGGAATTTTGTGTGTAAGCCAACATCGTGTGAAATTCTCTGACATAAAGTTGATTCCGTTGCACGTCGTGACACATTAATCAATGGCAAATATTTGTTGTTGTTGAACAGTATAAAGCTCAGTATTCAAATCAATTCCTCTAACAGGGTTTATTTGAGTTCGAGAGATCAAATGCACCTGAGTGGATGATGAGATTTGTTTGATTCAGCATGAGAATTAAAGTACATTTGTAAAATTATTAGCCCACTTGATTTGAATTGTGGTGTGATACTGTATGTTGGGCTTTCTGACGGTTGTGCACCCATACACGGATTTTCATTACAGTGCTAGTACAGAGACCACTACAAGCTGAATCTTTAGCAACTCATTTGCCTGTGGTCCGTCATTATTAGGGTGAATTCAAAATCTGCAGGCAAAGCAAATAAACCCCTAGCTAAAAAGCTGCACACTAATAAGATGAGTTTGTTTCCAAAACGCAATAAGTTCCAAATTTACAAAATAATAATACCATTGAGGGGTAGCCCTGCGGTTTGAATATATGGTGCAAAAATCAGTTTTTTGAAGTTCATGCTATTAGGTGTATTTTTTCATGGTTAAAGTTTGTGTTTTCATATATATATTATAGTATATATATATATATATATATATATATATATATATATATATATATAAAATGCAATAGGCGCCAATAAAGAGAAAGCTGATTTACTCAAAATGAGAAAAAATGGATTTTTTGCATTTTGGAAACAAACTTCAGATTTTGTTGGGTCGTGTTCATTCAACATATCATTATTTCGACTTCGGCAGTGTTGCAACATTTATTTCTGACTAGAGTGTTACAAATCTGGCCGAGATCTTGTATTGATGACAGGGGAGTCAAATCATTTCACACCCCACTGACTTTCATTTGATTAAGATCAGGATTCTGTAGTGGCCACTTAATGTGTGAAAATAATTCCACATCCTTGTTGAACCACTCTATCTCAATTTGAGCCTTACAGAATTGAACAGAATTGAATTGAGTTTGGCTGTCAATATTTTATGATGAGGCTTAATCAAAGTGTTTTTGAAATTCCAGATCACAATCAATTCATATTTTTTTTCAGTGCCATTTCATCCACAAACTGGGTAGTCCACCACTTTCCTTCCAGGTGTGAAAAATACGCTGGACAGTTCTTAGCCCAATTTCAGAGTTTATGGATATCTTTTCTTTTGGTTTTTTTTTCTTTTGCTTGATGCAGGCCAATAATTTGCCTTTATTGAAACATAGACACATTCATTCTCAACCATGGGATATGTCCTCCAACATTTTTGTTTTAGAAATGAAAAGCTACACGCTGCATCAGTCAGGGTTAAAATAATTAAATAATCGTTCGCAGCTGAAAAAGATTAATCACCGCAATAATGATTCAATTGATTGCACTGATTGCACTGATCTTGTGCACTTTTGTACGTCGCTCTGTATAAGAGCGTCTGCGAAGAACCTGTGATGTAATGTAATGTAATTGTATGTACTATCTCAGGGGTTATCAACCTCGGTCCAGGGGGACCTCTGTGTATGCTGGTTTTCATTCCAACCACAATTGCAATTCCAGAATTTTAACAAGCTGTTAATTTTGCTTCATTATATTCTTTTCATGTCCAGAGATGTAATTTACCATCTTAATGCCCCAAAGATGACCAATTTTACATTGTGCTCATTGCACTATAGCCAAAAAATAAAGAGGGAACAAACCAATAAGTTTAATTTGTCAACTTAATGACTTAATTATATCCCCGAACGCCGAATATTATGTTTTTGGTCCGACCGCTGCCGGCGCCGCACTATGTGTTAACGCGATAACTTCAGTAATATTTTAATTACAAATTTCAAGTTTTACACATAAGTAAGTATCATAAAGAGGAAGAACTGATTCGATTTTGGACAATTTACGAACTCTAGATTGGCCACCAGGGGCCAAAAACTGATTTAGGTGTTAACGCGATAACTGCAGTAATATTTCAATTAGAAATTCCAAGTTTTGCATGTACGTAAGTATTATAAAGAGGAAGAACTGATTGGATTTTGCACAATTTACAATTTCTAGATTGGCCACCAGGGGCCAAAAACGGCGCTTTGTGATGGAAAATGACCATTTTGGCCATATCTTCAGAACCATTTGTCCGATTGACCTGAAATTAAGTTCAAATGCAAGTCTATTCAAGGTCTATTCAAGGATTAGAGGATTGGGGCGTTCGGGGATATACCCCCAGCCGTGCCGTCGACTCCGACGGCATAAGCCTAGTTAGTTAATAGATTTGTTGTTGTATAAGCAATAATTAGCTATTTTTTCTTGATACTGCACCGTGAAAGAGGTGGGCTTGATTACCATTTGTGTTGTCATTCAATGTGTTGTTCATACTAATTAAGAGCCAGCTGATTGACCTCAGTCTCTAATTTCTTTGGTTATAGATTACCCCCCTTCATGCATATTGAAATTAACTGTTTGAAATTTCATCCAGTAAGTAATGCATGCCCAGAGAAGATACATTTTTCATCGCATGCATAGACACTCCTGGCAGAATGTGATTTAAGAGTTGAGTAATCCCACAGTATGAGCTCCTAGTTTGGATACTTAACAGGTTGTTTAAATTCTGGAATTATAATTGTGGTTGGAACAAAAACCAGCATACACAGGGGTCCCCCAGGACCGAGGTAGACAACCACTGTATTATATCATGTATTAACTTCCAAAATCCAAACATTGACTTATTCTCTTTTTTTTTTTTGGCCTGGCAGAGTAGAACTCTTGTAGATGTGCAGGAACGTGGATCTCACCAGATTATCCTTTGGATTGTATTGGCTATTGAGTTTTTACACAGTTCATATGTATGCACTCTGTTTAACTGAAATATGATCTCTCACTTTCTATTTCTGTTTGTTGAAACAGAGTAGCCTGAATTCTGCAGAGGGGATGGGTGTAGCCTCTCTTAGTGTCATCTATGCGTCCATTATCCTGTCCTCCATGTTCCTCCCGCCTATTATAATCAAAAACCTTGGCTGTAAATGGACCATTGTGTGCTCCATGGGCTGCTATGTAGCCTATTCATTTGGGAACCTCTACCCAGGATGGTAAGCCCTGCTTGCCCTACAGTTATCAACCTATTCTGCTCCCATATTTTTGTTTTGCATATTTGACATTTTACTGTGTTGAAACAGTGGAAAACAAGATTCAGTACTCTGTAATTAAGTCCCTGCCCCCTCCCAATTCTATACTGCTTTAATGGTTTCCACTTTCAAAATGGGACAAACATGCTTCAGTGAAATCCAGTTTATGTATTGAAATGTCGATGCAAAAATGAAACAACATCCATATTAGTGTCACTGATTTTTCACCACAATATAGTCCATAAGTCAAAGCTTAAAGTTCCTTGGAGAATGCTGCAACAGTGTCATGGCCTGATGATGAAATCATTGTCTGCTGTCATGTTTTTAAACTCCTGATTTTCGGATATTGTCATTTATGATGCAAAATCATCACTGGAAGATTTTCATTCACCTTATAAACAAACAACTAACAATTTCATTAATTTAGATTTCAACCTAGAAACTTTCTTATACAGTGTACCACTTGGCTGGACAATCAGATTCATTTCATAAATTAATTAACTCAAAAAAAAAATACAAGAAATTATGTAAATTCTAAACAAGCAGGGTAATAATTTATTGCCTTTGCCAATGAAGTGGGACAACAGCTGTTTTCTCTCCCGTTTGTCTGTCTGTGCATTTGCAAGCAAGATTACGAAAAAAGTGGGGCTATTGTTGTTGCAAATCTATTTGCAGTTGTCCATTGATAGTTGTGTAGATGTATCTCAATCTGTGTGTCACATCCTTTTCCCTTGTTAATTGTTTTCCTGCAGTTTAGCCATCTGTGTCAGTTTTAGTTTTGTTAACTGTTACTTGTTATTCAATTATTGTCTTGTTTGTTACCCCCCCTCTTGTGTTTCCTACCCATGCTTTGCAAACCAGTTCTTATTTTATTAATTGCTGTCTTTTTGTGTTTAAGTTCTTGGTTTTTGTCTTCCCCCTGCTTGACTGTCAGCCTCTGTACACACCACGTTCTCACTCACATTTTTAATTATTATAGCTACCATAGTTTCCAGCCTGTGTTTTTAAAAAGCTTTGTTATTATACTAAGTAAAGATGCCCTTTGCAGCTTTGTCAGTGGTCTGTGCTTGGCTCCTCTGTCCAGGTTCGTATTAGAATAGTTTAGCCACTTATGGGGCCAGCAGATCACCCTCATCCGTCTGAAACTATCCGCTTTCAAAAGTTCTGTCGGGGGCAAAATTATGGAATTATGCCAGGTGCATCATTCTGTCAGTGCCATCTCTATTCAGCTCGCCTCGCAACTCTGCCTCTGCTGCCTAGGCTGGCAGTTCACTCTTTCTCTAAGCGCAAGCCCAGCTTTCCAGACCTGTGGAGCCCAACCTCATGTCACTGGGACTGTACGATGGCAATTCGTCATCTTGCAGCAGTTTCCTCTTGCTGTTTTCCAAGGTGTTCGTCCTCCAGGCTTCCTCCTTTCCCACAGTGTTCCAGAGATGCTTTTACCATCACCCGCCTGAGGGGACGTGCCCACAGCTGGGCTGCCGCAGCTGGGAGGTTTTAGACCCTGCTGTGGGCACTTTCTTTGCCCTCCTCAAAAAAATGAAGGAGGTCTTTGACGGTTCTTGCTCCAGACACGTTGCAGTATGGCCTCCTCCAGCTCCACCAGGGCAGTCAGTTCCTTTCTCACAATTCCATTGAGATCTGCACACTGGCAGCCTCTGCCCACTCGGAACCCCGAACCCTCTATGACACCTTACTATATTGCATCGCTTACAGGATCTAAGATGAGCTGAGCACTTGCGTCCGAGTTTCTGACCTCGACAGGCTGATGAATGTGGCACTTTGGGTGGATGTGGTCCTTCAGGAGAGTCGAGTCAGTTGGTGAGCATGTCTCTGGGCTCCCCGTCCATCAGGACCAGCTGGTTCATCTACCAGAGCTGCACTCCCACTACCACCACTACCACATGCAGGTGGACCTTGCCAGGTTGTTTTGGCTTGACCTTGCGGAGCATTAACCGCTGGGCCGATGCAAAGGCAACATCAAGGAGTGGAGTCCATCCTGCCACAAGTTCGGCCTTCGGTCACCCGCCAACCCAACTTCCTATTCAGCCGCCTGCCCTACACTCTGCCACAGGCTCAGTTCCTTGTCTTGCTGCCAATCACAAGCAGTCTGACCTCTGGAGTCAGTGTCTGCACTGTGCCCGTTGGCCTGCTTTTGCCCTGAGCAAGAGGCCTGGGAGTCGCTGGGCTAGTCAGCCACAAGATCGCCTCTCATTTGGGGTAGCTCAGTGGCCTCCCGGTCAGTAATCTCTTGGTTCTTGATTCCGGAGTCTGTGTTGCAGCCGCTGCTGGCTCTGGAGCCTGGATGCGTTGCAGCTGTCTCTGCCTCTGGATCCTGTGCAGCTGCCGCCTTTGACTCTGGAGCTTGTGTTGTGATCAGTCAGGATTAAAAGAATTGTTGCCAGCTGAAACTTTAATCACGCCAGTAATAGTGATTATTATTATATAATAATCACTCCACTTCAATCATAGGCTCTTAAGTATTTATTTAAACTTTTTTTTGGAAAGGCAATGTACACTGTGGTGATTTGACTTCTCCTAAAAAAATGTAAAATGGCAACATGTGGATTCTTTAATTCAATGTATCTTGTTCTCAGATTAATACTTTTAGTGTTTTATTGAAACTTGGCAACATGACTTTTACTACAAAAACATGAACATACTAATAGCAAGCAACCAAGTCTCGTTGTCTGCCATGCATCGGTACATTGGCAGCCACTTCCAAATTTGCGGACAAATTTTGATTTTTTTTTTTTTTTTTTCATATTCTGATTGCTGAGTAAATATTTTCAGATTCTTTACAAATCCCACTATACATTGAGATTCTTTTATACATTTAGAAATCTGATAATTCACAGATTGATTTAGTTACACAATTATCAACAATCCTTTGCAAATATATTTACAACAATAATAGCCCCATTGCTTAAGACCAACTGAGATGAAACTTTGTGGGCACATTACAGTATATATGACAACAGTTACAGGTGATTACATTGTCACAGGTCAAAGGTCTTGGTCAAGAAAATGGTGCAAGTGATGCTATTGAGTACTGCTATAGTTGTTTGAAGCAAAAAAGGAACCCAAGAAACTTATTTTTATGATTTTGTTTCTCCCAGGGGCACACTGATTTCTACCTCTGTCATTCTGGGACTAGGGGGCTCTCCTTTATGGTCTGCAAAGTGCGCTTACCTCACAATAAGTGGTAACCGGCAGGCAGAAGAAATTAACACGAAGGGCCAAGATGAGATCAACCAGTATTTTGGAATCTTCTTCCTGATATTCCAATCCTCTGCAGTCTGGGGGAACCTCATGTCATCATTAATATTTCAGCAAGATTCAGACATAGGTAAAACAAAATAAATAAAAAAACATGCTGGTTCACTTGAATGGCCATTGCATGACATGTTCATTTACAGGTCATATTAGTCTCCATTAACAGCACTGTTTTTCTTAATCCTTTAAAAGCTGACATTCCCGAGGAGAACCTTGTGTACTGTGGGGCTGGTATCTGCACCCAAAATATTAGTGGAGGAGAAGCCCCCCTGCCTGAGCGGAAACTGGTTGAGATTCTTGTCGGCTGCTATATCGGTGAGCATACTGTTAACATTTCCAGTTCGTATTCAGGTTTGTCTGTGTGTATTTGTTTATGTTTTTGCATCTGCCCTACCATGTGCTTCTGTACACTTTTCCCTATTGTGCGCGTCCCACTTCCCATCTTGATTACAAATCTCTTTCAACTGCCCTGTTACTCACCCGCTCATCAGCTGTTTGTTAGTCTGCATGGATTTCCACCCCTTTTCTCCTTTGTTTTGTCGCAAGTTTGTCTCCTCTGGTTTACCACAGTTACAATACGAGCCTCATCTGTTTTGATCCACCTGCTCCGTTTGTAACTCTGCCTCTTTTCCAGTTACTGATCTTTGGAGTTTGATTTCACTTTTTTATTTTATCTTTCCAGTTTTTGATCTCTTGCCTGTATTCTTCACCTGGTTTTCTGGATTGTGGCTTTGTGCCGCTGTTGAGACCTCCCGGTTTTGACCCATACTCGTGTCCTGATTATTTTGATCGCTACGTTTGGCTTAATAAACATCTGTTTAATTTTGTTTAATTTTGTTTTGTTTCATTTCTGCACCTGAATCCCTTAAGAGACAATGACACAGGAAATTTGTTAGGATGGACTCTGCAGATGGCAGCCAGATCCATGCTGTTTTGAACCAGCAAAGGGCAATTTTGGAGTGACTCCAGTCCCCGCTGGATGCAGTCAGCAAGACATTAGAATCCTTAGTGGTCAGTATGAACAGCCTGTCAGCTAAGCTACAACAGCTCTAGCTTTGGCCAGATCCAGCTGTAGCCACACCAGTGATGGCTTCCCAGAGCAGCACACTTTCTTTGGGGAGAGAGCCCCACCGACCAACATCTGAGCTACTCGCCAGCGAAGTAGGTACTTGCTGCTTCTTCTTATCACAGTGCTCCCAGGTTTTTTTAACTCCGGCTTTCCACTTGTCCATGAACCGTGCCAAGATTGCCTCCATTATTACCCTGCTCACTGGCAGAACATGAACTGGAGGAGCGGGGTCATGGGATGCCAGGTCCCTGGTCTGCTCGCCTCGTGCCATTTTCATTGAAGACACGAAGTGGGTATTTGATTGCACTAGACACGGTCGTGAGGCAGCCGTAGAAATGTTTCAGATTTCTCAGGGTACTAACGCAGTTTCGGACAGTGCCATTAACTTTCACATTCCGGCCATCGTGAACAGAAACTAAAAGAAGTGTACTTCATAACCATAATCTTGCAGGAAATGTCAAGGATGACGCGCGTCCGACGCTGTCAGTGGGTGTTGCTCCATTGAAATTAATGTAACCAATTTTTTGACGCGCGTCTCACGCTTCCAGTGTGCGTTGGCTTTAAGACTCCTTGGTTTTGACCTATACCAGTGCCTTGATGACAACTCTGGATTGCTGATTTTGGTTTGATAAACTTTGGTTTATTTTATGTGCTATCTGTGCCTGTGTCCCTGTTGCATATATATTCTCACCTCTTCTTTCCACTTTACAGTATTTGATGCAACTTTTGCACCTATGTTATTTACAACAGACTACATATATTTGGTCCCGTACCAGAGCCATTTCTAGAGGATAGTTTAGGGGTGATGATTGTTGGGGGTGGGATGGGAATGTTTGGCCCACGGCTTTATTAAAGATTGGGAATGCAGCATCATATTTATTCAGCAGATCTAGTATTTTCAGCCATTACCCTGCTCTCTGCAATTTTTCAGAGGAAGGCAAACAAGATTTTCATCAATTTCACAACTGCTCCCTCCCCCTTCCCCTCCCGCCTCTCCACCAGGCATTTTGCAAAAGGACTGGATCAACTTCTTAGAGTCTGTAATGGCATTATTTAAAACTGAAGGCAGCTATTTCGAGGAAAATAGTTACCAAGATTATGTTTCAGTTATAACTCATTGTGACGCCCTGCATGGTGCCCAAAGATGTTAAAAGGGCACCAGGGGAGTGGTGGAATAAAGCAGGACCCAAGTGCAGGGATGTGGATTTCTTTTAAAAAATAAAGCACATAAAAAACACAAATAAGAGTAACAACAAGTGTCACAAACTAAGACTACCTGCCAGTGAGAGGGAAAACTGAGGTTTAAGTAGAGAAAGGAGAGACTCGATGATGGAACAACAGGTGTGCTCATTAAGAGGAATAACAGAGGAGGTGATTGAATAATTGAATGAGGACAGTCCGGAATGCCTTGGGGGAGGGGCATTACACTCAGCTTGTTAATGTGGCAATAAATGAAATAAAAATATACGGTATGCACGTTGGCTTCAGATTCTATGAATGCACTTAAAATTGCATTTTCCCCAAAGGATAGTTTTTTTTAGTTGGTAGATTAATACCTGTTTGGTCCCAACAATGGATTGCAAAATTAATACTTGCTCATAATGTCCTTTATGGAAATAGTAAGATCAAGCAGAGACTATGTTTTATATAAAACCATGATGCTCAAACTGAAATCGCATAATGGTAAAACAGGTTTCTGTCAATGCTTGTAAAACTAGACAGAAAACATGAAAAATAAAAAAAAAACACCTCAAGAAATATGAGTTGAATTTACTCTATTTAGAGGAACATGTTATAAGCATTTGAGTCTCTAAAGAGTTTGAAAACGCACACAGTGCAGGGAAATGTCTAACTTAAAGGACCAGTGTGTAATATTTGGCATGGTTTATTGGCAAAATCTGAATATACAACCCACTAATATGTTTATATGTGTGTAATGGCTATAAAATAAAATTTGTTTGGTTTTCGTAGCCTTATAATTATGCGTTTATATATATACATTTATGTGGTAAAGCTGATTAATCCCTGATTAATACAGTGTAATGTAGAGTCCGTACGTCCACTAGGTGGTGCAGTAATACTGATAGAGCTCGGGTTGGTTAGATACACCGTAGAAGAAGAATATTTGCACTTCTCCTGTGTTCTGATGCATGCGGTGCTATGCTAAGTTGCTGTGCGGTTCGGAGATGAATAAACTCTATTATTTTTTTTTTAAACTCCAAGTTTGCAAAGAAGACTCCTTTGAGTTACTACAATACAGCAAGGGCCTTGCTTTAGAGACGTCGCCATCTTGCACCGCCATGTTGGTACGGCAGCTCGACTGGACAATCCAGCCAGCTAGAGAATGCATTTCGCGTGTATGAATCCCAGTCGTGGAAGACGCCATTTCCGCAAAAGTGTTTTGGTCCTCGGAGGCCACCGTCTTTTTGCCGACGGGAGGGGTTGAGCGTGAGTGAGTGAGTGAGTGAGCGCTGCAGTGTAGAATCTGACTGCTGGATGTCACTGCTTCTCCCCCATTTTACACTGGTCCTTTAAAGGGGGATTAAACCAAAATATTGTGATGGAAAATAGAGCAATAGTACAAAAATGTGACAGTTCCATAACGACAGCTGCCACCTTTAAAAATGTAATGCTGCTTTTCAGACGTCTGACGACTTTATATATGTTTATATTTACATGTTACATTGATTATCTCCACTATTTAAATGTGACAATCCACAGGAAAATTCTCAAACAATGTGGTCAGGTTCATAAGTATGTGGAAAGTGGCAAATTTTTCCTCATTATGGCTCTTTATGCCACCAAAATAGATTTGAAATGATGCAATGAAGATGTGCTTGAAGTGTGGACTTTTAACTTTCATTTGAAGGCTTTGTCAATAATATTGAATGAATATTGCACAATTAGCAGCAATTGTAAACATATTCCTCCCAATTTTGGTGGCCCTTAACTAAGGCAGCATAGTAACACAATCAGAAATTGTCATTTTTAAATGAATCCTTTTTATTTGTACATTTTAAGATACAATAAATTGATGATCAATGGCTACTGCTTTCAATAATCTTTTTTAAAATATCATGCGAAAGCCACTTGCTCTGCAACCCAGCCATATCTGTGGCTCAGGGATATCTTCAGCATGTTGGTTTAGCTGGATCGAACTGGACTCCAGGTCTGTTTTTCCTTGCCAAGACCACAGACAGTGACACAAAGGGTACAATACCCAACAAAGCAGTCTGTGCATCAGCCATTCACTTTTTTTTACAGATAGAAAGGGCAATTGCCACATTAACCCAAGAATTACAATCAGAATCATTCTTGTGTTTTAGCCCAGCTAGAAAAGCTATCTCGTACAAAAGCTTTGTATGACTCTAGGTTGTGTACTGTGGAGGGGAGTGGGGCTCACGTCTTTCACAATAGAACAAATTTCACAGAATAGCTTTTTGGCATCATGGACTATTCTAGGGAATTTAACTTTCCTTTTTGCTGGTCCATCCTCTGCTCTTATGCGTGGACCACTGTTGCCATGGGTGTTTTTATTTTCAAAGTTACTAGCTAGCTTCATGGCATATGGCATTCCATGTGAATTTCACATTCAAAAGGCTTTGTAAGAAATTTGCTTGATTGCACTTGCCGAATGTAATCAGTTGGATGGCACTTCTGAAAACATTCATCTTATTCAGATGTTGATTCTCTTGAATCCTACTTCAGGGGACCGTTTTTTGGCAAACACTGGCCTCTTCGCCAGAACTGGGTGGTGCTTAACTTTTGCCCAGGTGTGTATAACAGGCAGCACTTTTCTGAAACACAGGCTGAGCATTAGTCACATTATCTCAGAAAATACAGTGATTTTTGTTTTTGCTATAAAGCTTTGACTGAGGGGGAACACTCGTGGAGGCAGGCCCGAGGTGAAGTCTTCTGTCATGGGGGCAAGATCAGAAGTCAGGTGGAGGCAAACATCCAGTTCACAGGTTTTATTATAACTCACGATCAGATAATCCGGGAGCGGCAACAGGCAGAGAGATTTCGATACGAGTGGGCAATTCCAGAATCATAATTGTAGGACAGTGCAGACATCAAAACCAGGAAGTGGGCACACCAGAGCCAAAAGGTAGACAGGCTATTTGTCAAACAGGAAATCAAACTCGGGTAAACAAACAATAATTACACATTCCTTGCCACAAAGCTTTGCAATCAATTGAGGGGACCACATCTGAAAAGCACTGTAATTCCTACATTGTTCACTAGATTTGGATGACAGTAACCTCTCATTAAAGCACTTTGAGATCATATTCATTATTTCTTTATTTTATGCAGTAGTTTAGTCAGCAAAAATTAAAATAATTTTATCTATCAATATCCAAATTATTATGGACCTGACCCTTCAGTGGTGTGTCACCACCCCCAACACCCGTTGCCCCTATAGCACTGGCCTTTCTTTAGGAAACGAAACATTGCATTGAACTTTCAGTTATAAAAGGCTCACTGTGTGTTTCCTGATTCTCGGCAGGTGTGGGGATCTTGGCGATGATCCTAGTGGCAGCGTTTTTGGACAACATAGACAGGGACACGGCTCGTGAATTCAGGGGGAACAGGGACCCATTCTGGAGCACCTTCTTGGCTACATTTAAGCACCTCAAAGATAAGCGGCAGTTGCTCCTCATCCCTCTGACCATGTACAGTGGGTTTGAGCAGGGATTCCTTGCAGGGGATTACACTAAGGTGAGTGGAAATATCAGCTTCCCATACGTGTGTACGTGTGTGTGCGTGAGAGGGACAGCAAGGAATATGGAGAATAATCATAAAAAATGAATGACCACAAATAAAATGTATGACTAGGCACATACAAATTTCACTGTATTACATTCATCACAGTAATTGCTTATTGGCAAATACAATACGTCGAACATGAGGAAATGCAAGACTACGTGAAACTGCCAGACAAAGTCTTTCCTGGCTGAAATATATCACATGCCTGTCAATTTTCATATTTTTGAACTGTTCCATTAAAGTATTGTATACTTAATAGGTTTGTAGAGTTTTGGTGTTTTATGTGAATGAATATTCTTGAATGAATATCTAAATGTGATTTTATGTGAGGATATGTATGCAGATTATGCTAATGTATCTATTGTGTGTGTGTGTGTATGCATTGTATATTATGTATGAATTATTGTATGTAATCTTTGATTGTGGACTCCTGGAAGATTAGCCACTGGCTAAAAGAGATCCAAATAAAATCAAATCAAATCCAGAATTGTCAGAACATTCCTGCTCATGAAATGCCGCCAGTATCTCAGGATTTCCATCCTATGTTCTTGCAGTACTATGTGACCTGTGCCCTGGGCATACACTTCGTGGGATATGTGATGATATGCTTTGGTGCCACCAATTCCCTCTGCTCCTTCGCCTTTGGGAGGCTCTCTCAGTACACTGGGAGAATAGCTCTGTTTGCATTCGGTAAGAAATAATCACAGATTATGAAAAAGCAGGAATTTAACACGTGCATTATAACACGGCTTTGCTGGATCACTGATTCTGACTGGTCAAGTTTTGTATTCTAAATTCAGTTATTTCTGAATGGCAGACCACTGTAATGAATAACAGACCATTACTAAGCAGTGTATGCAGTTTCAGCTGTCAAATCTGTCAAGCTGTTTTTTTAGGAGAAACAGTAAAATAATTTGAAAATCAATTCAGTTATTTGAAAAAAAAAAAAAACAGAATGCTGCTTCAAAACATTGATTTCTTCAGTAAGTAGCCATGTATTAAGTGGGATAATGTACAGTGAGCAGTTTGTTATTGCAAAATAAATCCCTTCAGGGGGATTCAAGCCTCAATGCGACTGCCAGAGTTAATTTTGCAATACTGACCAACTCGCTCCACATTATCCTTTAATCAGCACTACACAAAGTCTTACCTTGCACCGTTTAATGTTTAAAGGGTTTTATGGTAGAACCCTAGTTTTCTATGCTGAATTTATTTGCATGCACAGTCAAAAGTGGCTAAAAACAAGTACAGTTTTAGCAAAGAAACATTGTGTATGTGAAGTAGAAAACAAAATCAGTGCAGTGAGCACAAGAAATAATGACTGTGCAGTGAAACTGCAGGAATACTGCAAACATAGAAAGTTTATCCCAAATTTTTCAAGTGTGTCCAGATTAGTAATACTGTATTCCAACATTGCAACTACAGCTGAAATGCAGTTATTCCTTTAGAGCAGGCATGTTTGATAGACTTAACGGCACAAAGTTTCATGTATGTTCCTCCTGTAGCGGCAGTGTTAAACTTCTGCAGCATCATGGCTCTGCTGTTTTGGAGGCCCCATCCAGACCAGCTGCCTGTGTTCTTTGTGTTTCCTGCTCTCTGGGGAATGGGCGATGCAGTGTGGCAAACTCAAACCAATGGCAAGTTCTCTTCGTTCGACTTCCTGCAATCTCCGGTTCATGAATTTCTGCAAATAATGGTAATCCATCTTGATCAATACTGAATATTTTGTCCGGAATTAAAGTAACAATTGTTTCCTTATCTCCTTCCAATTTTAGCGCTTTATGGGGTTCTATTTCCGGACCGGAAGGAGGCAGCATTTGCCAACTATCGAATGTGGGAGTCTGTGGGATTTGTGATCGCCTTCGCTTACAGCAATTTCATCTGTCTGGACTCAAAGCTCTACGTTCTGATTGCTGTTTTGATCCTTTCAATGGTGCTGTATGCATTGGTGGAGTGGGAAGAACACAAGAATCCAACACCAGGAGTGACAAACACAGGGAGAAAAGAGGGCAATGAGCTGATGCAGTCAACAACTAATGTCAAAGCTGAAACCAAACTGTAGAAATGTTGCTGATCCATTAGATTGTGTATTAGCAGTGACTAGCCTGTCAGACGTAGAGTGACTTCCTAAGTTCATTATTTTATTTTTTTTTAAACTTTTTTATGACATAGTGCATAATTTTATTATTATTTATAAGGAAATAATGTTATCTCATAGCCAAGACATATTCTTATGCTGGATTATTTTCATTTACTGTTAAAAGACATTTGAAATGTATTCCATTCCAGTGCAGACTTCAAAGGTCAGATTTACCAAAAGTTTCAGCATATGCAAAAGGCATGTGCTCCATAAAATAGAAACAATACCACAGGAAAATATTTCTGCCAATTTCATTGGCTGTTCTTCCGTATTACAAAAGCGTTTGGCATGTTCCAACAGCTTACATGAATCTGGCCTTAGACATGCTATTGGAATGTCGAACTATTGATATTTCCCCTGAAGTGGATTTACGATGCAAAGCTTAATTTTTACGGTTTGAGAATAGATCATTTGCATCTTCTGCTGTAAATAAGCTTCAATTCCTCGCTGAAAATTATGTTTTATGCTGAATTGCAACTTTTTGTTGTGGATTATGAGCATTTAAAGGGACTTTGTCTTACTGTTTTGCTAATACATATCACTATTTCTACCATTTTTATCAGAATTATCACTGCTGCCTAACATTTTCAGGATTCTGAAACTAAATTTTATGATTAAAGTATTGAGAAATAAAAATATTATTTGCATTTTTAAAAATTATGCCTGTATTATATTTTTAACAGAACTGTGGTGAAAAACTTGAAAAGGTCTGACTGACTGCCAATTAGTCAGGAAAATGCTTTAGCCGATATCTATTTATAAGGGTCTCTGATAAAAACAGTAATCCCTCTACTGAGACTAATAAGTTATACTAAAATCCTTTATATCCTCCCCCAGAGCCTGTGCAAATGTGTGTGTTGATACCACTCGCTACATTTACGGCAAGTGGAAAAATGAACCTTTCTTCCTTTTGCAGTCAGTGCCCTTTGATATCTTGTGTACTTCCTTCTTCTTCACATTCTGTGAATGTTGGAGGTCAGGATAAAAAAACAGTTGTAATTCCTGGCCATCTGACACAGTTGCTCAGACAGTTCAATAGTCCAAGAGCCGGAAAGTGTGTTTATTCCAGCCTTTAACTCAGCTGACTAATTTCCCAAATTTAATATACCTCCTAGGTGAAGAATTGTTTTTATTGGCAAATCCAAGTAATGGGAGTAAAATAGTGGGAGTACTCTCTGAATTTGAAATTTTAACTGTGCTTATTATTATAACTGTGCTTGTTTTCTTATATATAATATATGTGTATGTGTGTGTGTTTGTGTGTGTGTGCATGTGCAAGTGTGTACAAATGCGGTGCTCGGAAGAAAGTGGTGGAACAGGAACTAGAAGAACCAAGGCTTTTAAGAATGTACCTCATAACAAAGTGGTGCACCAAAAAACTAAATCTAAAGAATCTAACAAATGAAAATAAGCAAAACCAAAACTACAGAAAACACAATGAGGAAAAATTAATTTAAACCAGAATCTAGCAGTGCTCTACAAAATACTTGTAATACTAAGAGACCGAGAGACTAAGCGCAAATGAAGCCTGTACCATCGAGGCCAGACAACGCGTGCATCTCGATGCCTGGGCTGCAGCCTTTGAGGCTGCATTTTTAGGGGTTGTCACTTACTTCCATCTGCCAAAGTAACATTTAGGGAAAGGGATAAAGATATATTTAGGGTTAAGGTTAGCTTTTGGGCTAGATTTAGGGTTAAGGGTAGGAGTCAAGGTTAGGGTTTAGGGAAACCAGTGACGACTTGCTTAAACCAAAGTTATTTGACGGAGATGAAATGACATCATGTCAGTTTGGCAGATAGAATTAAGCGACAACCTCCAAAAACCCCTTTGAAGGCCGCAACCTACACTTTGAGATGCACCCAATGAGTGAGGGGAGAGTCACTGCTTCAATAGGGAAGTCCAATGGTGCACTGGTGTTGGTGAACAATACTTTGGCGAGTTGGAAACAAAACATGGCGTGGTATTTGAGCCCGGAGGGGGCATGTCCAATGAATAGCTTGGTACCAAGGTGACAAAGAGCAAGAGCTTTGTCTGTGCAGTGAGCATTACATCCTTCAAACAGCTGGGGACGTCAGAATCGGGGAATAGTGTTGCTGTCTCACCCTAGCTCTGGAAGTGAGGGGGCAGGCATGGGCCTGTGGATCAATAGGCCTAGTCTATAAAAATGAAGTGGGCTTGCAGAGGCTGCATTCACACATGGCCCAGCATTTCATGCTACACCCCCCATATACCTGTCATATCTTGTGCCCTAAATCAGCATTACTGCAATTAAATCTAAAAAAAAGGTTATTTCTGGCAGCTTGACAATAATTGCTTAAGAACTTTTGAAATACTTTATTGTGGTTTTATCTGACACATAGATCATCTCTCATTTCTTCTTGGTTGGCATACGTTCATGAAACATTTGTTTTACAGCTAAATTAGAGGTGCAGCAATATTACTTGACTGTTGCTTGGAAATATCAAAACATCCTTATCGCTCGGACATTTAGGAATGGTTGCAGACTGAGAAATAAGAAAAAAGCTGCTGCTCACATGAATTATATGCCTGTACGGGAAAATGTTCTTTCTGCCTTGTATGCCTGGCTCCGTTTCCATGATAAAAGCTGCATTCTCTGGCATGCTTTAATAAATTGGAAATGTTATTATGTGATAATTGCTTTAAAATGACAAAATATAACGATAATTACATTTCATTTGTCTTTCAGATGAGGTCGATGCACTTAGTTAAGTAAACATTTACATTTACATTTCCAGTAAATGTATCGTGTGTTGGCCATGGGGGACTTGGGATGCATGTCTGTGGATTGTGCAAGGAGACGGGAGTACACACCGATAACCCATGTTTCCACAAGTATACCATGCAAACTTTGTCCAGGACTGCAGTTCACTGCAGAGCTTTTCTCCAGTGGGGCTGTACTAAAGCCACTTCACCACCACGCTGCCCAGTGGAGACATTGTGCAGGCTTGCATCACATAATGCTTGACCAGGCTGAGCAGAACTGGGTTTCAATTTCTTGCAATGCATAACAATCTCCTAAAGCATGTAAACTGGACTTGAGCAATTAAGGCCCCATATCATCCCTGCCCACATCGGAATTTGAGGCCGCATCATTTTTAATCTTTGTATTTTTAAATGGCCTAAATGGGCCTTTTGGAAAGCTCAGCTGAGCAAATTTTTTACAGGTAGCGAGTTCTGTGATTACTCTAACAAGTAGGACAGGCGCAGTGAACACCTGATTTGCTTTCTGCACAAAAAATGCATTTAAAAATTTTACGATTGCACTATTTCAAATTATTCTAATTCGTTGACCAGCACCTGTATATAAAAATATTAAAATTTTTGCTAAAAAGATTTTTTTTTAAAATCCACCCACCCGCATCACATTTTTCAGATTAAAAGGATGAGAGACTACTTTAGTTTTTGCAGGGCCTGATGCACAAATTAAGACAGTAACAGATAGAGAACCCACTAAATTAATCAGTAGAATGTTAAGAGGTTTATGGTTTCTCATCAATGCATAAAATTTTTAAAAATTAGTTGATGCTCAGACAAAATGGGTGAGCTTGTATTTTTGAAATAAACTTTGCTGGTAGAAAGCAGTTAGCACTGCTCATAGAGAAGACATCACAGCATGGCAAACAGAGTGAAATGTTTAATAAAGCCATTTATGAATGTCAGTCATGCAATGTAACTACAGCATATGTTGTTCAGTGCAAACTGAAGCAGTCACAATTGAGGCCAGCAGTCAATGATAGACCAGCCTCTGTACCGAATGGTCTTGACATATTCGACATGGGAAATGCTTATGAAACATATTGGCCTAAATGTTCATTTTAAACTGAATAATAAGCTATAAAGCCTATTTTATTACTCGCGGTTTGGCTGTAAAACAGGACTAGGCATTCTGCATAAGAATGAAGAACATGCTACAACAGGAAATAAGCTAAGGAAGGTTTGTTTCCATCTCCTTATCATCAGTCACATTCACATGCAATGTGTTTGCACAGTCACAGGTCAGCGCTATAGGACTAAGGGCAGAAACATAGTTCAAGCAAGTGCAGACACACAAATGACAACGACTGGCTCAGCTGACATGAAATGAGTGTAACTAGTTCAGGCAGGAAACTCGAGAAGAGCTACGTCAGCTGACAGCAGCCTGGTAAGCTACCAGCACGTCGGCACCAGCAGGCGAACAATTGGAGGATACACATCACGAGGTCATACAGTGGTCTATTTGAAAGACGTCAAGCTCACTTGCTTCCGCTGCTGTTCGCAATGACGCTTCATGCTATGCAACATGCTGTTTGGTTTTTGCTTGCCGCCTCCACCCCAGCCTCCACCTGTTTGGTTCTGCTCACATCGGGGGGATTTTGATTTCTGTTCCTGACTATGTTTGTATGTTTGCTGTGCCTAGGTAGATTATTCCTCCAGAGCAGAACTGCCGCCAAAATACAATGTAATGCTCATATCCATGAATAAATTGTTCTATTTCATTGAAACGTGAGTTGTCCTGACTGAACATGTGTTTAACGTACACTCTCATGCAAAATAATTTAAACAAGCTGTGAAAAAGGTAAATGATGGATTTTTTTTTAAACTTCAACTGGACTTTTATTATGAATCGTATTGATTTATTCATATTAATACACAATATTACCTCCTCAGTTTTTAAGACTGAATGACTGACATATATCCCTGAATGACTTTCTGATGTGTTTGAGCTGAGTCACGATCTTCACGCGCTTTCTCGAGAGCACACACATCACAGACAACATGTGATTCACAATTAACGAGCCAAGGAAACTAAAGACCACAAATAACCAAGAAACATGTGGTGTGATGCCAACTGATGTAATAACTGTACGTGCACGATTGTTACATCACGCACCCCACATGAGATTATGAGATTTCTTATACAGAATGATTTCATTTTGTCCTGCTGATAAAATTGCCAAAAAAAAGACAAAAGTTGTTTCTTTAGAACATAAATTGGGATTAAAGATTGAAAAAATTGCAGCTTGTCTCAATTATTATTCACAAGGGTGTACTCATTATGTGTTTTTATGAACCGGTGGAGTAAACAAGCGTTAGTCTGCAGGGCAACAAAAATGTGCTAATTACAGTGTTTCAATGACCTCTGTATTGACAAGAGTAATCAGAAGATGACATATCACTCCCAGCCCCCGCAATGTAATCTCAGAAATCCCAAAATATTAAAAGGCACCAGTCTAGAACCTGAACAATATGAACTGCAAGTTTCGCAAATAAAAAAGAAAAAAAATGTAATGGAATTCGAGTTCTGCTCCAGAAACAAAATGACTAAAGACAGACAAACATACCGATGACCAGATAAAAAGTGAACCCAAACAGAGTGGGTCAACTAAGATTGCACTTGTTTCTTAATGCTATAGTGCCCCCAAGCTGCAATGTTCAAACTGCAGTTCGAGCTTGCTCAGCATTACGATTTTCTGGTGACACATTCCAGAACGCAATGACGAGTGAAAATTTGTCTTTGGTAGCTTGAAGAGTTTGTGTTTGCATTCTTACGTGGGTCATGTACAACGCCGTGAAAAAGTACTTGCCCCCTTCCTGATTTCTTACTTTTTTGCATATTTTTCACAAATGTTTCAGATCATCAAACAAATTCTGATATATGAAAAAGATAACCTGAGTAAATACAAAATGCAGTTTTTAAATGATGATTTCATTTGTTAAGGGGAAAAAGCTATCCAAACCTACTTGACCCTATGCGAAAAAGTAATTTCCCCCCACCTCCCCCTTGTTAAATCATGTATTAACTGTGATTAACCACATTTTTTTAGTCTAGTTTCACAAGCCACACCCAGGCCGGATTACTGCCCGACTTCTTGAATCAAGAAATCACTTCAATAGAACCTATCTGACAAAGTGAAGTGGGCTAAAAGATCTTAAAAAGCAACATATTATGCCGTGAACTAAAGATATTCAAGAACAGATGTGAAACAAATAAATTGACTTCTCAGTCTGGAAAGGGTTGCAAGGCAATTTCTAAGGCTTTGGGACTCCGGCAATCACGGTGAGAGCTATTATCCACAAAAACTTGGAACAGTGGTGAACTTTCCCAGGAGTGGCTGGCCCACCAAAATTACTCCAAAAACGCATCAACTACTCATCCAGGAGGTCACAAAAAACCCATAACAACATCTGAAGAACTGCAGGCCTCAATTGCCTCAGATAAAGTCAGTGTTCATGATTCAACAATAAGATAGAGACTGGGCAAAAAAAGGGAGAATTCCATGGGAGAGTTCCAAGGCGAAAACCACTGCTGACCAAAACACAAAGGCTCGTCTCACATTTGCCAAACAACATCTTGATGATCCACAAGACTTTTGGGAAAATATTCTGTGGAATGACGAGACATAAGTTGAACTTTTTGGAAGGTGTGTGTCCCATTACATCAGGCGTAAAACTAACCCAGCATTTCATAAAAAGAACATCATACCAAAAGTCAAAAACGTGGTGGTAGTGTGATGGTTTGGTGCTGCTTTGCTGCTTCAGGACCTGGATGACTTGTCATAATTGATGGAACTATGAATTCTGCTCTCTACCGGAAAATCCTGAAGGAGAATGTCCAACCCTCAGATTGTGATCTCGAGCTCAAGCGGACTTGGGTTATGCAGCGGGACAATGATCTGAAACACACCAGCAAATCTCTGAATGGCTTAAAAAAATGAAGATTTTGGAGTAGCCTTGTCAAAGTGCAGGCTTAAATCCTATTGAGATGCAGTGGCATGACCTTAAACAGGCTGTTCATGCTCAAAACCCATCCAATGTGGCTGAATTAAAAGAGTGGGCTAAAATTCTTCTACAGTGATTTGAAAGACTCATTGCCAGTTATTGCAAAGGTTTGATTTCAGTTGCTGTCGCCGAGGGTGGCACAGCCATTAGGATTTAGGGGGAAATTACTTTTTCACATAAGGCCAAGTAGGTTTGGATTGCTTTTTTCCCTTAATAAGTGAACTCATCATTTAAAAACTGCATTTTGTATTTACTCGAGTTGTTTTCGTCCAATATTAAAATTTGTTTGATAATCTGAAACATTTAAGCGTGACAAATATGAAAAAAGAAGAAATCAGGAAAGGGGCAAATACTTTTTCACGGCACTGTATCTGCCTTTAGAGTTCATAGCATTTCATTACATAAAAACATAAGAGTAGTGAGAACAGGGCAGCAAAGCATGACATTTTCTGACCACTAATGTGTAACTAACGTTTAGGATCTTTCAGAACTATTTGTGAGCTGAGACTTAATCAAGCAAGGTCTTGAATAACCCCTGTACTTCTGCCACTGCTACCTGACCTGTTCAGCTACTCAACTCTGTGACCACTCACTGTGCAAAAAAATTTCCAAATATCGCACCCTGGAGGCTCATCGGTCTAAGCGCGCGCACCATAAAGGCTGTGTCCTTACCGCGGAGACCCAGGTTCGATTCTGGCTCGGGTCATTTGCCACATGTCTTCCCCATTCTTCTCCCCAACCTTGCTGTCTCTCTCTACTCTGCAGCTGTCAAAAAAACAATCTTAAAAAAAATTTCCAAATATCTTATGTGTTCACTTCATTATTTTTTCTTTTACATCATGGGAGGTTGTGTGTTGATCATTTAGACATGGCACCAAAATGCACTATAGGAAGAAGGCAAAGTGGTAGAGGTGGTGTGATGCAGTGAACAATCTTCCTAGGGGTAGTTTTACAGTCAGGGTACATGGCTGAAAATCACACTTGTGACACAATTACATTGGTGGATTATAATGGTACTTAAATACAGCTGTGTCACATTAATAGGCTCTCTCAGTTCTACCTACCATGTCGAAAAAATTATTCAAAACGCATAATTTGTGCCAAAAATATGCTAAAATGTGTCACTTTGGGATGATTTTGCCAGTCTCATCTCATTTTCTCTAATGTTTCACCACCTGCAGCACTGGATTTATGAATGACATACAACAATGGTGCGCATTATTTAATGGTCTAGACCCAACTTGTATGAAATTAAAAAAATTGGTTATCACACAAACAGTCAGTTGATCATGAGACCGTCTAATTAATAATCATGTCATTTCCGTCAAGAAATGTCCTCTTGAAACAGGGGTGTCAGTTTTATAATAAAACTTGGCCAAGGAATTCAATAACTGCTGATAAAATTCACTAAAATAGTAAGCACAAAGTTGCAGCATTCATTTCCTCTGTACTCGCACAACCATCCGGTGCAGGCAGATTTGACTGCATGGAGGTAGCGATTCCGTCAAAAAATGTCCTCTCCGAAAAAAGGAACATCTGTCCATTTACTCCACAGCAACCATGAACATTGCAAACCCTGGTGATGCTTTTTCTAGTGTGTGTCCTTATGTACATGCACATTAGCAGACTGATTGATACTGGAGTGCATTTTTTCTTCTCAAGAGGGTAATTTAATAATGAACATAGTTTTCCATTTTTCAGCATATATCTGAATGTTGGCAGGCCCTGCAAAATATTTCAGCACTTGGATGCCTCAAAACACCAAAAAACATGATGAGGGACCTCTTGGCTACGAAAAACCATCAAAACTGTTCTGATTAAACCACTTTCATTTTTGACCCTCGTGAGACTGCATGGTGTACCCTGACTGTAAAACGACCCCTAGGGAACCTCTGGGCATTCACCTTAAAGTTACACGTATCACCTACCAAAACGTTGTTGCAGAGCAAATACACTTCCTCATGGCAAGAATATTCCGTGATGACAGTGGCCTCTTTCAGGAGAGTAATGTGCCCTGGCACACTGCGAGAAGTTGTTGACCTGGTCTCCGTGTTCCCCAGATCTCAATTTGATTGATTATCTGTGGTATGCACTGGAAAAACAAGTCAAATCCATGGAGGCCCTATCTTGAAATACACAGGACTTAAAAGATCTGCTGCTTATGTTTTGGTGCCAGATACTACAAGACACCGTCAGAGGTGAAAGCAGCGATTTCTAAACTTACTTTGACTTGTATTTCATTGCAGAAAGTAGGAGGAAATGATATTTAATATTTCGCCCTGTTAATGTAATTTTATTTGTAAATATACATTCATTCCTGCCATTCAGGCCTGCAATGCATAAAAAAAGCTGGGATGAGGGCAATGTAACACTGGTGATGAAGCAAAAAAAATATTTAAAATATTGAAACAGCTGACATCAGCAGGTGATTGATATCATGATTTGGGATAAAACCAGAATCCAGGTTATAAGATCTTCTGGCACAGAGATCAGCCAAGGATCGCCAATTTTCCCATAAATGTTCCTCGGATAAAAATAGGGAGTGATGTCACGTTCAGGCTGTAACCAGATGTGACGCTCTTGAGCTACCATTGTAAGTCATGGCTGCCCTCATCGGGGTCGGTCAGTGACAGTGCCTGTGTTCCATTCTCGGATAGACAGCCGACTGATTGTTGAACGATGACAGTGCAAATGACGCACCACCTCTTGGTGGCTGAGATCTGCCCATAACATGCCATAGGCTCTTTTTCACTCTCCTGTGTCACAAGCTGTTCCATTTTCTTGATGCAGTAGCATTTTTCGTTTCTTTTTTGTTGGCTTTATTTAGGCTATTGACCACACCAAAAAGAACAAATCAAGTGTCACTGTACACATCACGAAAAGCTCAATGTTTGTTATTACTGAAGTGCTTGGCGCGTGCACGTGGTGCGCGTCAGGATTACAATACCACACGCTTTTCATTATGTCCTCTCATGCCTCGTGGAAAAGCAATAAAAATCAATCGATTCTTCAATTTGCCGCAAATACCTGTGCGTTTTTAATGGCGCTGAGTATATTAAATCATGTGAAAATGAATGGTAGCATTACAAAGTGGTAAACACTTTACTGTCCCGACTTTTTAAAAAATTTGTAGCAGGAATCAAAATTGAAATGTATTTGAAAAATGAATAAAATTCATGTGGTGAACATTGAATAATGAGCTGTTGAATTATCTCAGCAAAATACAGGTCAAAGCTAATTTAATAATTACTACTTTCTTTTTTAATTTTAATTCAAAATACTGTCCCAACCTTTTCTGATCTGAAGTTGTACAAGCTGCTTGTTTTTAAAGATGGTATTTCAGAGCTCACAAGATTTATGACTTCATGATCAGAAGGAGGCAGTGTTTACCAGCTACAGCCAATGCAGTTCAGATTACTTTCAGTGTCCTGCGAGCTATTATCCAGAAGCACTAGTTGACCACCATGCAGGTGGTATCCTGGCAACTGCAACCTGGCGACTGGCAGATAAAACCAGTCCGACCCGGAGGTCTGAAACTCAAGAGAAGAGAGACACAGCTGCGAAGACCAGAACCAGAACATCCATTCCAGGTAAGTAGTTTAGATTGCGCTCAGATGGTCACATACATTTACATGCAAACCAAGGTTTCTTCAGCACTTAAGGCGCCAAATTATTCTTGCAGGAAAGTAAAGAATCTTTTAGGCACTGCAATTTCATTACCTTAGGAAAATTCTAACTTAAACTAGCCAAAAGTGGTTACGCTGGTTTAGGCTGTATTTTCAGTGCTTTAGGTTGACCTGCTGTTCAATGGCTTATCCTACATTGATTCTGTCTGAAAGTTTGGCCATCAGCTTAAGCTGCTTTGGCAAGTATTGTGAGCAATATTGTCATTGTGTTATCTCTATGTACAGTAGTTCTCGGAATAAATTAGTGAAGAAATGAATCAATATATTTGTAACTAACGTTGGCCTGTGTTAAACATCTGAGTCAAATCCATCCATTAGAGAGAGTGTACGCTTTGACTAATTACTTTCCAAGTTCTTCATAACTTCCCCTCTAACTGCTGGTTTGAGAGAAAGAAAATGACTCAATAAATGCAGCCAAAAATTTTGTTTTAGAAGGGAAGTATCATTTAATTTTTATTTGACTGGGTGTGTTTGACTCGTGGATGCAGTAAATAAATATAGGTAATAGAAGTGGAGATGAGGTCTGATGAGCCATAGGAACCAAGGAGACATGTCACATATTTGTAATGAATAAATGTCAGAGCTGCTTAAAATAGACAAAACAGTGATAAGGCTCATTGGTCCCCATGGCTCATTGAACCCCAGTCTCTCCTGCATGGCAAAAACAGTAGTGTTTTCAGTTACACTGACAACAAATTGTAATGCAAATATGACCAGAGGTTAACTGTTTGACGAGGTTATTTAAGCAATCATTAAATGTATTGAGTTACCTTAACATGCGTCATAACACCATTGTTTTACTCAGGTGTACTGTTTTCTTTACAGCTGAAAAGGGTATTTAGAAAGCCGAACATGACCGACTCAGGTACAAATATATATGTCTATTGCATTCTTGCTCAGAGCAGCCAGTTTGTACAACGCTCAAATTACACTGTAAATTCATTTAAGCTTTACATTTTAAGGTTGGTTTTGAAATGTTTGCCATGTGAACTATATGGAATCACTAAGATATCTTTATCTTTTATAAAGTGAATGTTACTTTTATTAACCTAAACATAATCACTCCTAGGTGACTAGGAATTTTACTTTTTTAAGAGTAAAAAAATCACAATTTTGAATCCAAAATCCATCTTAATTCCAATATATGCTCATTAAAGTAACAAGCAGGAAAATGCAAGCAGCTATAGAGCAATTATAGACAATGTTATTTGTTTGTGTTTTAAATGTTCTTGGTCCTTATTTAAATTGAATCCATGAGTTTCCAATGGGCCCAACTCCGAGAAACACTCTTTTTCAGGAAAGAGGAAGATGGATTTTTTTTTCTTTTGAACATATGTTATGACCCATATACAGCGCTGTGTAAAAATCTTAGGCACATTTAAAGCAATTTCGTGAGGCAAATATGAAATTATGAAATTAAAACCTTCAAATAACTGAGAAATGTACTAAACAGAGCTATAAACAGTTAAAAACTAAATCAAATCAATGTTTGGTGTGATTAACCCATGCCAAAAAATCTGGGACACTGTCCTATTGTGTTAAGATGATTGGCTTTTTGCCTCTTCGAAACAGAGTGGAGAACTTGCCACTGTTCTTCTGTAGACTGAATGTCTCACTTGTGTCTCTCCCTCCAAGTACCTGCCGAAAGCCACGATGACGTTGACATTAGGGCTCTGTCAAGACTATATTAGCCGTATTAACGGTTTTTTAATGAAATACAAGCAATTATTAATTAAATTTCTCATTGAATTAGCATTTGGAATTTCAAATTTCACTTTCATCTTCAGCAACTCAAATGTGGAAAACAAAAAGTAAACATCTATAGAAGATTGAAATAATAAAAAAAAAATACAGGTTGCCTAAGACTTTTGCATTGTACTGTATATTTTTAGTTTATTACAGTACAAGAGGGTGTCATTGGGATACTTTTGGCGGAAATTACAAGAAAGTTCCTCTTTTTGTTATGAGATATGCAGAACTCTAATTAATTGGTGTTATGCCCTTTGGAAACTCAATGATCCAACTTTCAACCCTTAATAAAGAATTTTTTTCAGTATTTTTGCCGAAGGCGCCAAATTGAGGTGTAGGTTGGGAGATGGCAGAAGGGGCATGTGGCGATACGCCCTTGGTGTTCCGCTTACAAGAAGGTGGTCCCAACTTGGTAAGGCAGGTGCTGCTGGAGCGTGGTTGGGTGGAATTCGACCGACAAGAGCAGGAGCAGGGAGACTGGAACCTCTATTGGCGGGCTTCTACATTCCGCAATACTGACTATGAATCCATTATGCCCTGGCAGAGGCTCAACCACCACCCAAACACAATGGGCATTACACGAAAAGACAACTTGGCCAGAAACCTGAGGAGGATGAAAGGCACATTTGGCTCTTTTCTTTATGCCTTCAGTCCCACTGCTTTCATCCTGCCAAATGACTACACAAGGTTCCTACCAGAATACAGCAGAAATCGGCGCGAAAATCGAGGAAGACCAGGGTACTGGATATGCAAGCCCGTGGGTCTGTCCAGGGGCAGGGGGATATTTATTTTTGAGGACATTAAAGACTTGACATATGACTCGTCAGTAATTGTACAGAGGTACATCAGTAATCCATTGTTGATCTCGGGGTATAAGTTTGACCTCCGTATCTATGTCTGCGTAAAGAGTTTTCATCCTCTCACTGTCTACATCCACCAAGAGGGTCTGGTGCGATTTTCAACAGAGAAGTATGATCTAAACTCCCTGGACAACCATTATGCTCATCTGACCAACACCAGTATCAACAAGTTTGGGCAGTTCTACACCCAAGACAAAGAGCAAGTTGGTAAGGGGTGTAAGTGGACAATGAGTAAATTCCGCTGCTTTCTACACAACCAAGGCATTAATGAGCTTCTCCTCTGGCAAAGGATCAATAACATAGTTACCCTCACCCTGCTCACGATCGCACCTTCTATTCCCCACAGTCCTAACTGCATTGAGCTCTTTGGATTTGACATATTAATTGACAGCAACTTCAAGCCGTGGCTACTGGAGGTGAACTATAGCCCAGCCCTGTCTGTAGACTGCCCAACGGACATGATAGTAAAGAAAGGGCTTCTAAATGACTTCTTTGATCTGATGGGCTACAGTGAGCATGATAGCCTTCGTCAAAGAGGTTACTTGAGGCAGTCATTCAGATACCGTTCGAATTTAAGCAATCAGTGTTGGCAACCGTCATCTTCACCAACGCTGCCATTTCCCAGGCTCATGAATGAGGTCCAACATGATGACCAAGGTGAAAGCAAATCCAGTTTTGACAGCCCGTCTGAAGATAATTTGAGGTGTTCAGTTGGACTTAAAGGATTTCCAGTAGTTGATAAAAAGCAAACAGGAACTAATCTGTGTTCATCTCGCCAGTCTCATGCCGTCAATCTCAAACCCTGGCCAAAGACAAAGGCAGCCATGGTGGAGGGGGAGAGAAACACACGCCCTCTTATTTCTAGAAGATCAGAGCCAATTCTATGGACTGAGACCATGGACTCAGAAGCTTTCTCTGACCGTGGAACACCAGGTCCATTTGATAGTGTCAAGCACCCCTCGCCATATTGTTTGAGGAAGCTGCCTGCCATTCACGTTCAAAAATGCATACCTTCAACCTACTCATGGGAGGGCGTGACAAAGGGAAACTGCAAGCCCCTGTTCCGCGTAGGTGACTTTATACTGACATTCCCTTTCAATGAGGTAACTCTCAAGGCCTCACAAAACAAGCTTGATGTGAAGACTGCCATTCAAGAGCTTCAGAGAATTACCAACTGGCTGGCATCCCCCCACAGTCACATGGTAAAGCAAAGGAGACAAGGTAGCCTAAACAGACGCAAGGAGGACATGGGATTTGGAACACTATTTTGGGGGCCTAGGAACCCCCCACTACTCAGCGACTGTTGCCCCACAAGGTGACTGAATGCCACCACAACTAACAAAAAAACCTTCAACCACATAAAACCTCTGATATAGGGGTCCATTAAATGCAGCAGCTTCATTCAAACCTGTGGACCTTTAGGCCAATTTTAAACTCTTGTGGAGATCTCTTTGTGTCCAATGATCCAAATTATGTCCTGCTGAATTACAGCAAAATGTGTATGCAATGATGTACAAGGTCCAAATATTTTCAATTTGATGTAATGCTGTGGCCATGAAAACATGTCATCCTGGGTTTGAATATTTTTCTCAATAGAAGTGTGGTGTAGCTTCAGTGAAGCCCAGTGACCAACAGATACAGAATATGTATCTGACATTGTCCTACATAATGAAAAGAAAAAGATTTTTTTCTGACTATGGAACTGCTTAAATGAAAACTTGGAGTTTACTCAGTTAATAAGACGTACAATGGCAGTACCCCTGGAAACTTGTAGATGAGTCATTCATCGACATGCTCTTTACAAATAAACATGATTTTTTGCTGCTTTCATCTGAGTCATTCTTACACATAATGCCATATGTATTTTGCACTTTTTCCACAATGGAATCCTCCCTCTGATAAATTGTGCCCAAATTACAGCAGCATACAACATTTCAACATTTTGGCCTCATTGTTATGGTGTTTTTTATGATTTATTGGATATTTACAATTGTAGCTCTTGAAAATAATATGTTTCACAACCCGAATCATTCAAGACAGCATCCCCACTCTCTACGACTACATGCTTCCACCTTGACTTCTGAAAACCTCTGATTACAGGCCTAATCAAACAGATGTATTTTTATCAAGAGTTGAATGCTTTCACTGTGACTAACTCCTATACACACTTCGTCATGGTGTTTCACAGTGGTAACACAACTCAGCTAACACAACACAACACGACAAGGCAAGATCAGGCCCTTCTTCCAAATAAGTCTCGCCATTTTCCTCTCAATGACTAGATGTGTTTCTGCCACAACTATATGACCTGGCAAGGTCTTCCACATTATGACCACTCGGAAAAATACTTTCAAAAATACTGGTGCTAAATCTACCCTTGGTAAACTTTCACTTGCTTTAATAGTCCTGCACTGTTAACTTTGTTGAAAGGTCCAGTGTACAACAAAGATTTCACATCCAAGATATTTTTAGCTACTCATGGGAGTACCAGATGGCTAGCATCTTGTAATTTAGTGATCTTTTGGCCTTATAAGGTAAAATCAGGTTTGTTCAGTATGCTGATGCACGTCCACCCAAAGCTTTGTATGACAGAGGCAAGCCCTTAAAATCTGTTCAATTTTAAAGGATAGTTGTGAATTTAAGCTAAAATGGGGTTACTGTGCTCATACTGTCTGTCCTAATGTAGATATGAGCAGTTCAATTCTGTGTATGCTGAATATTTTTTACCAAGGTCTTTGTGCATGCTCTTTGTAATGGTGCAAAGAATATAGCACATTTCCATCACTGTGCAGGCTCAACAGTTAACGGCTGTACTTCAGGAGAAGAACTGAATTATTGACAGACACAGTTGCCCAACAGTTCGCCACACAAGTGAAAGGATACATGAAATGCCTATCTCATATAATAAAATCAGAGACTGCACACTGGCATCATAAGCAGGTCTAAATTTCATTCTGCACATGTTTGCTGGTTACATTTCAATCTTTAATGAGAGGTCAGAGAAATGTGAGGATCTCATAAATAATAACGTATTCATGCTTCCTTTGGTTTCGGATGATATAGAGGTCAAGGACGCCCAGGCTTTCAGTTGCAAAATGTTCCTCACCTTCACCGCACCATCTTACCCCAGTTTAACCTGCTAGAAATAGAAATTACAGACAGCAATGTGGAAATGGCTGAAATTTGTGTCAGAAATGAGATTAAAATTAGCTGGTATTGAATTGTAGCACACTAGGATCTGCAAATGAGTATTCATAAAAACCAAGATTGTACTCCAGATTTTAAGTATTTCATATTCTTGAATAATTATTTTACAATCAGACATGATGTTATATCCTGTCTTTTATTACAATTCATCATTATTCAGAGGTCAATAGTACACAAAATGTACAATTGTAATAATCAGAATTATTTTCATTCACCAAAACACAAGCAGTGACATATGTGAGCTGCAATATATCTTTGTGACAAAATGAAATTTTGATATTATAAAAAATTCACTACACCTACAGTATAAACTATATTCTAAACTGATTCAGCCTAAAGCATATTTTAATATTTATTTGAAATAAAATAATAGAAAGAATGCATACAGCACAGCAATCTTCTGGCTTTTTTCTTGTTCAGAATATTGTGTCATTTTATGCTGATTCATAAAAAAACATTTAAAGAGAGAAGCAATCATTTGATGCAAAATACTTACTGATGACAAATACAATTGAAAATTGTTTATATTGCACAAAATACACAAGGTCGACAGTAAATAAAAACATTCTTCGATCGGATAATTTACAACACTTGAAGAATGTAATAATCTGACTTTTGGACAAAAAATTCCAAACACTGGACATAAAAAGTGATGTTTGCTGACTTAGTTCTTGTCGATGATTATTGTCCCATCTTTGTCCTTAATGCGTACCCTTCCTGATGAGTACTTGGTCTCCTGCCTTCCATTTGAATATACAGTCTTCACGGTGCCATCCGGATATTCTCTTCTCTTGAACTGCGAAGTGTGGATCTCCCTTTGTCCGTTGTTAAACTCCAAAGTCTTTTCCCCATTTCTGGAGGTCGAACACATGAAGATGATGAGAAGGTGATATAAAGCCACACCCCACAATGAAAGCTATAATAAAGCGGTTCTTGCCTTGCAAGCTTCACTATGGTTCCATCCGGAAAGACGCTCTCTTCGCGTCCATCGGGATAGACATACTTGATAGTCTGATCTGGGAAAATGATTTCACTTGAGCCATCAGGGTGATGTTTCTCTACAGAAAACAAATGAAAGTCTGTTTTTCTGTATGTTTCAAAATGGAGAAATAACTTATTGTATTTGTGCTATTTGGCTAAGTTTTAGCTCAAGACAACACTAAAGCATTTAAGCTCGTACCAATTTGATTGTTTGGAAATTTTAGGACCTGAAGTCCATCTGGATACGTGGTATGAGTTGCCTGAGCATCGGCATAATAGTAAACCTGCAGTTCAAAAAAAAAAATCCAATGCAAGTAAAAAATACAGAATACACTCAAAGTTACTTGGACATGAAACCATATAAAGAGTATGTTGTATGGGTGAACATCGCCCCCTACATGAGTGGCCTACCTCTTTCTCATCAGTCAGAATATGCTTGACGTCACCATTGAAGAATGTGACCATGGTCGACTTCCCATCAGCTGAGATCTCCTTTTTTGTCCCATTGCGGAATATGATGATGCGAACGCCACCTGTGAGATGCCGCTCAATCTAGAGCGGCGCCCATTGGCGGTCCATTTAAAAGCATTTATCAGAAAAATGATCCTACAGTTAGGACTGATTCAGGATCTGGTTGCATGCAGTGTTTTCCAAACGTATTTGCCCCCTTGTTGATTTCTGTTATTTTTGCTTATTTGAGATATTCAAATGTTTCAGATCATCCAGCTTACTGAAGACTCAAGTGCTAGAAGTGCTTGAGTCACAAAATGTCTACTTTGAGAAAAAAGGGTAAGAATATATGACATATCCATTAAAACTGTTTATTCAAGACCCAAGTACTTAAAGTTCTCATGTCACGAAATGTCAATTTTGAGAAAATTGACTTGGGTCATAATAAAAGATGTTTTTCCATCCTTACCTCGCGGTGAAAATGTGACTTTGTTACTTTTAGCACTAGGCTCTTCCATTTTACTATCAGACAGAAAATGAATAATCATTTCATTTACTGAAGACAAAGAGTTCCTCAAAACATACATCATCGATGAGAAAGAAATTGCTCCCCTAAACCTAATAACTAGTTGTGCCACCCTTTGTAGCAACAACCACAGTCAAATGATTGCGATAGCTGGAAATAAGTTTTTTAGATTGTTTGTGGAGGAATTTTTGTCCACTCTTTTCTGCAGAATTGGTTAAATTCACCCACATTTGAGGGTTTTCAAGCATGAGCTGCCTGTTTAAGGTCATGACACAGCATCTCAATCGAACTTGAGTCAAGACTTTGACTAGGCCACTCAAAATCTTCATTTTGTTTCCTTCAAACGATTCAAAATTGGACTTGCTTCCGTGCTTCAGATCATTGTCTTGCAGCATAACCCAACAATGCTTGAGCTTTAGGTCACAAACTGATGGCTGAACATTGTCCTCAAGGATTTTCAGGGAAGGAAAGGAAAATCATGTCCTGAAGCATCAAAACAGCCCCAGACCGTCACACTACCACCACCATCTTTGACTACAGGTATGATGTTCTTATTGTTCCACTTTTGACTTACCAGTTCACAAAGAATTATCCAAAAAGTCTTGGCGGTCATCAAGATGGGTTTTATCAAATGTGAGACAAGCTTTTGTGTTTTCTTTTTTTTTTTTGTCAGCTGCCGTTTTCGCCTTGAAGCTCTATTATAGATGCCATTTTTGCCCAGTCAATATCTAATCATGGAATCTTGAACACTGACCTTAACTGATGCAAATGAGGCCTACAGTTCTTTAGATGTTTCTTTGGGTTCTTTTGTGACCTCCAAGATGAGGAGGGTTTCATAGTTTTTTTCCTTAAATAAATTAAATCAACATTTAAAAGCTGCATTTTGTGTTCACTTAGGTTATCTTAGTCTGATACAAAAATTAGTTGAATGATCTGACAAATATGCAAAAATAGAAGAAATTGGAAAGGGGCAAATAATTTTTTGCAGAACTGTGCAAGCAAGAGGATAGAATACTTGAGGCATTATCACAGAAATTCAGGACAGGTTTTTGAGTGACAATTAACAATGATGACATCATGGTATCAAACATATTAACTTACAATACAGTAAATTTTGTGGGTAAAAGCAGTGCTAACTGCTGAAATACTGTATCATGTTTCCGACCTTGCCATCTGGATAGCAAATTTCCTTTAATTCATTGTCCCCATTTCGTGCCACATTTGAAGCTGACCGCCTCAGCGCCCCTTGATTGGCTTTGGAATCCTGCAAAAAAAAGCGGGATGTCTGTTATAAAATCTGAAATAAAATATGTAATTTGACAATCCATTCATACATCTGTTATTGTTTTTTTTTTGTTTTTAATTTGGCATTTCCAATCGAATTTAGAATGCTCAATTAGTGAACTATGTACTCAACCTTGCGCGCATACGACTCCATGTTGCCATCTCGGGAGAGCAGGACAGTTTGCAGCTCTCCTCTGAAGCACGCGCCTGTCAGCCGCTGTTTCCTTTTACACTTATAGCTCAAAACTTCGCAACTCAGAACAAGAGCGGAGGATACTTGAACATGTGTGAGCTCAGAATTTTACTGACGAGCACCCGGTTGGTCAACAAGACGCGCTTGAGCAACAAACAATTCTTTAATCCAATAATCCCAAACTGACAGTCCCTCCCAATTTATTCCCCTGCAGCACAAAGTCAATTGCGCGCTGCTCTGAAAAGGCTACCAGCCACTGTTGGCACTGGCACAACCAGGGATCGAACCTGAGCCGTGGAAGTCACTTCTGCTCAGCGAAGTGGGGCTTTAACAAGGTAAGCGAACACAGTAGCAATTATCTTAACCGCTTCACCCTTACTAGGGTCGCAGGGGAGCTGGAGCTTATCCCAGCCAACTTTAAATACGGGCAAAAGGCAGGGACATACCTTGGTCAGCTCGCTAATCCATTGCAGAGCATACACACTTTTCATCCACACACTCATACCCTTGGCAATTTTAGTCTACAATTAGCCTGACATGCATTTCTTTGGACAGTGATAGGGAATGGAGTAAACACACACAAACATGGGGAGAACATGCAAACTCTGCACATAAACAAATGTGTTACACAGCACACTACATATAACAGTAGAGTGGGGTGAATAATAATGAATGATATTGTGGATTCTTTAGCAGAGAGAAGCTCCACTACCATGTGCACAGGCACTGAAGATGCTGCTGTCCTCGTTGTTGGTGTGCGTCTGCCACTGGGGGAGGGGCTTCGGCGCCAGTCAGCCTTGAGTGTGGATGGGTGTTCCCCTTGCCTGGACATGCCCTGGACCAATTACAGGGGCTTAGACAGGGATATCAAGATATCACGGCCCATGGCAATGAAAGATGCCCTTATGAAGACCGCATAGTTTAGCCATGTTATTATAAAGGCTTTTTATTCTTCTTGCTTCTTTTTTTCTGAGTAATTATTTTCTGAGTGCCTGGAATTCCAACATTCTTGGTTAAATAAAAATTACCAATTTAATCCTTTTACACTAATTAATGCGAACCCCAACTTTGGTTTTATGTGGCAGCCAGCTAGTACCACAGTGGCTGAATACCTTTTCATCTTGGCTAAGTAGTTTGGAGCCAAGTTTCTCTTGGTAACAGGATTCCTCAGCATCTGCAGAGCTTTTCTTAAAGGACAGCTGCTGTCCTGTTTTGAAAAAAGGCTATTTAATCAATAGATGACATGTACAAAATGCAAATGATGTCTAATGTTTATGAATACATGATGAATGCCTTTTTTTTTTTTTACTGTGACTCCAAGTGGATGTAACAGCACTTACCTGTAGATGGCGTTGAAGATCCCTTTGGCCTCTTAACATTTGCAGTGAAGTGTACAATCGATGAAAAACAGGGAAAGTTAGGTAGAAATGTAAGTTCATATTTAAAATCTATTTTCAAAGCATAGAACTTTGAACAATCAGTATTTAAAACTCCATGGAATTAGTTAGGAGTACAACCATATGATTATGATCATACACCAAAAAGGGTAACCTGGGATCCAGAACAAAAATATAAATCAAAATAAACATCATTGTTTCATTAGCAGGCATGAATCTTGTGAACACCTGACTCTACCTCTTTTTGGTGCATTATAGCTTCATCCTTGATTAGGATTTAAGCAGACCATACTGAATTCGGACACACAACTACAACAGCATTACAAAACATGCTTCTAAATAATTATGAATAACAAATGAGGAGCGACAATAAAAATTTGAAATTAGATTTAAACACTCAACACTTATCACTCAATAAATAACAACGACCTTTCGCTGGAAAGCTGATAGCATATAACTAAACTGTCTTAAATTATAAGCAGCTTCTTGCGCACCATTTTAGAACAATCACACTAGACTAATGGAATACAAACTAAATTTAGCCTAAAAATTTGGCTATTGGGTGGACCTCTAGATGCAGATAACACCTGTTCTAACAAACGCGATAATGGACTCAGATACATTTATTGTCAGCTAATAGACGTCAGTTCACTAAATTAAGACGCATAAATTCAGCCTATATTGAAATATTGCTGTGGAGATATGGAGGAATAGGCCTATTGCAATTAAATATGAACTTAACTGGACATAACTCAAAGGGAAAATAAAATTTACAACTAAGTTCAAGTCTTAAGTAGAAAGGAAACAATGGCCACGCACATAACCCAGACCCAAGCTGAGTATCAATAATTGAGCAAAAAATATTAAAGGGTGCCTACTGAGTTTATGTTGACAGGTACTGCCCTCTTATGGATCAGAGATCTGTTGAATATTGGCGTTGAACTTCTGGTGCGGGGAGCAACTGGTGGTTTGTCAGATAAAGTCCTGGAGGCTGATCCCACTGATTCACTTTGTTTTCTCTGCAGCACAACAGATCAGAGATCAGTGACAGTTCCTGAAATTAATAATCAAATTTTCAGAACGAGCCAATCAGGTAAAAGGTTTTATGCAGACAGAGATCGCCATAAATGAAAGTATAATGGTGAGAATTCACAACCAGCCACATAAATTGGCATTGGATAATGTTAATGATAATAGTTAACTATTAAATCCTGAAAAGTTAGCCAGTACATCATTAAATCCTTTCTTTATCAGGGCTTCCAGCGGAATGGCTGAAGCCCTATTGTAATCGTTGTGCTTATTACCATTATTATTAATACCCCGCCCCACCCAAAGGGTGAGGGAAGGGGTATTGTTTTCGATTTGGTTTGTTTCTGTGTTTGTGTGTTTTTATGTTTGTGTGTTTGTTTGTTAACAGTGTAGCTGCAAAACTAATGGCCAGATTCACTCCAAATTCGGTACAGGAATTGCCACTGACCTAGAATAGATCCCTATTGAATTTTGTACAAGTAGGTGAAAGTATGTGCGAGGGGTGGGGTTTGATATGCCTGGCACCAGTTGTTATTCTTATTATTTTTCTGCAGCAATTTTAAATTTTGCGACTGCGAAAATTGAAAACTAATTAACCAATTGTCATGAAACTTGGCCAAGTTGTAGCACTTAAGTTTGCTGCTATTTCCTCACCAGTTGGTTAATCTAGGTCACATGACTTAGCGGCAATATTGGAAAGAGCTAAAACCTTTAAAAATTTTCTCCTCCAGAACCACAGAACGGATCGAGCTCAAATTTGATACACGTGTAGAGCTTCATGGACCTTCAAAGTCTGTGAATGGCCATTTAGTTCCAGTCCAACTTCCAGAAGCTTGCCATTGGTTGGACATGTCAGGTGACTAAAATTGACCTTTAAATGCCTATAACTTCAAAACTGCAATACGTAAAGACATCAAAATTGGTGTATGTATTGAACATAGACACTTTGTACAACAAAGTGACCTCGTTTCATGCGCTTGCGCCTAGTCACGCGACATGGTGGCCATGTTGAATTTGCAGATTTTGTGCCAAAATACAAAACCCAAAACCAGTGAAGTTGGCACGTTGTGTAAATCGTAAATAAAAACAGAATACAATGGTTTGCAAATCCTTTTCAACCTATATTCAATTGAATACACTGCTAAGACAAGTTACTTAATGTTTGAACAGGTAAACTTTGTAATTTTTTGCAAATATTAGCTCATTTGGAATTTGATGGCTGCAACATGTTTCAAAAAAGCTGGCACAAGTGGCAAAAAAGACTGAGAGAGTTGAGGAATGCTCATCAAACACTTATTTGGAACATCCTACCGGTGAACGGGCTAATTGGGAACAGGTGGGTGCCATGATTGGGTATAAAAGCAGCTTCCCTGAAATGCTCAGTCATTCACAAACAAGGATGGGGAGAGGAGGAGAAAATCAGGAGAAATCACTGCTCGTAAGCGAAAAGGCCGAAAATCAACATTGAATGCCCGTGACCTTCGATCCCTCAGGCGGTACTGCATCAAAACCACTGTCAGTAACTACAGTTCGTCGCTACATCTGCTAGAGCAAGTTAAACTCTACAATGCAAAGTGAAAGCCATTTATCAACAGCACCCAGAAACGCCGCCGGCTTCGCTGGGCCCAGGCTCATCTAAGATGGATTGATGCAAAGTGGAAAAGTGTTCTGTGGTCTGACGAGTCCACATTTCAAATTGTTTTTGGAAACTGTGGACGTTGTGTCCTCCGGACCAAAAAGGAAAAGAACCATCCTGACTGTTATTGGCGCAAAGTTCAAAAGCCAGCATCTGTGATGGTATGGGGGTGTATTAGTGCCCAAGGCATGGGCAACTTACACATATGTGAAGCCAGTGAAGGCACCATTAATGCTGAAAGGTACATACAGGTTTTGGAGCAACACATGTTGCCATCCAAGCAATGTCTTTTTCATGGACGCCCCTGCTTATTTCAGCAAGCCAATGAAGCCACATTCTGCACGTGTTACAACAGCATGGCTCCGTAGTAAAAGAGTGCGGGTACTAGACTGGCCTGCCTGTAGTCCAGACCTGTCCCCCATTGAAAATGTGTGGCGCATTATGAAGCGTAAAATACGACAATGGAGACCCCGTACTGTTGTACAACTTAAGCTGTACATCAAGCAAGAATGGGAAAGAGTTCCACCTGAAAAGCTTCAAAAATTGGTCTCCTCAGTTTCCAAACGTTTACTGAGTGTCGTTAAAAGGAAAGGCGATGTAACACAGTGGTGAAAAGGCCCCTATGCCAACTTTTTTGCAATGTGTTGCTGCCTTTAAATTCTAAGTCAATGATTATTTGCAAAAAAAAAAAAAAGTTCCTCAGTTTCAACATCTTGTCTTTGCAGTGTATTCAAAAGAATATAAGTTGAAAAGGATTTGCAAATCATTGTATTCTGTTTTTATCTACAATTTACATAACGTGCCAACTTCACTGGTTTTGGATTTTGTAACTCAATTTCTTTTAAAGTTAGAATTGTAATAATTGCACCAATTGAAAGCCTAATATATTCCCTTTTCGACCGACCTGAGCTGGGTTTTGACTGGAGGATGAGTTTGGCTGCCATTTTCAATAATTAGCTTTACACTTAACAGCCTTCTTCTCCAGAACCAATTCAGATATTGAGCTGAAATTTGATACAATTATACCGTGAGCCCATCCCTATTAACCTTCAAAAATTGTTAAGATCCAACCATTTCAGAAGTTATGAATACATAAATATTGCAGAAATATTGTCGCATGTCATCGCTGCCTTTTACTGTCAAACATCGGCAGGTGACGGCAAGGCAAAAATGAATGTAGAATTGAGAGACTTTTTTCTATGTTTCATGGCCATACACTAAGATTCGCAAAGTAAGCTTGAAGCCCAGCATAACTGTCATTCTGACGGCTGTAAATATTACTGTTTTTTTTCACTTGAAATCTCAAATCCCATCCTAATCTGGTATCCCCAATCAACAAAACATGTGCAAGCTTTTGCTCGTACGTGACTCAAGCAGCCATCTCCGAAGAGTGCAGACAGTTTGTGGTTCTCCTTCAAAACACACAGCTGTCAGCTGCTGCCTCTTTTCAAAACTTTTTCACAGTTCAAAACTTGCAAGCTCAGGACAAAGGCAGAGGAAACCGCAACAAATGCATCCTAGGGATGTGCCTGATGAATGCTTGTATACAGAAACGCGTGTATTCACGTCTTTGCGTTGACTTTGAACGTAATCTGTCGTGCGAAAAATTTTTTTTGCGTCCGGTGTGAAAGCGGCTTTGGAAGGCATTTGAAAAAGAACCGGTCACACTATTTGAAGTGTGGCTCATAGAGGCTTTATACAGCATGTATAGTGCCTTCATAAATGAGACATAATGTCTTCATAAATCATACATAAACAAATGTCATATTTTGTAAATGGTGGAATAACATATCCTTCTTTAGCATGTGATGCCAGATGTGAAAATGACAATGTCACTCAGCTGACAATGTCGCCCTTTATCACATTTAGCCACTAACTAATTGACACTGTCAGTTATGTCACAGCTGGCGTCACAAGCTGAAGAAGGATGTGTTATTTCAACTTTTAAAAAGTATGACATTTGCTTATGTATGATTTATGAAGACATTATGTCTCATTTATGAAGGCATTATACATCCTGTATAAAGCGTTTATGAGCAATACTTCAAATAAAGTTTTGACCAAAGAACCAATGCCAACCCAAACCGACTGTATCCCTCCCATCGCCCTGAGCAGAGCAAAGCCAAGAATGTGCTGCCCTCACAAGATTTCAGGTCAGTCGTCACTGGCACGGCTGCTTCGGCAGCAAGCAGTTCCTTTACCGAGTGAGCCAACCCAGCAGCAACATTATTTGTTCTTCCTAAGAACTACGTCAAAAAGCCAGTTAGTACAGGAATGGGGAAAAAATACAGATGTGTATTTGGTAATGGATATAAAATTATGAGCTTATTCTGTTCTATTTCATAATGAAAAAAAAATCATGGATTGATAAATAATAACTAGCTCATACATTTCTCACCCAATCATTGATCAGAATACCAGATGATAATTTGTAATACTTTTTCAAGTTATTTTCTATGCATAATAGAAAGCATTCATACATCAGTAACTCACATTAGTAGCCACATTAGTAAACCCCATAAAAGCCTACAGACCCATACTGTATATGGGTCTGTCACATCCAGCTGCTGTATTAAAACCTGTGGCACATCAGGCATATATTTTAAATTCAAGTGGAAATCACAAAGTCTCCAATGATTCCAAATATGTCCAGGGACATGTGTATAAAATGATGTACCAAATCTAGATATTTTCCATTTACTGTAATACTGTAACCATAAATACATGGCGCCCCGGGTCTGAATATTTCACACACTGCAAATGTTATGTAGCTTAAGTGAAGCACGACAACCAGCAGATACAGAGTATATATGTGAAATTGTGTCAGAATATGAAAAAAAAATGTTTTATCTGACTTTGAACCAACTTAAGGGAAAACCTAAGTGAAAACTGAGAGTTTAAAAGGTTAATGTCAGTTCATGTGATCTATAGTAAAGTGTTATGAGTGTAGTTGTACATCGCTTAGTTGTAGTTCACATGTCCTAATTTTACAGGATGATCCTGTTTGATCTATGTATGTGCAGTAGTAGCAATCTGTATATACGTGCTGAACACCACCACTAAGAGGGGCTCTCGCACCATTTTACAGAGAAGCACCACAATTTAAAAAAAAAATTAGTTTAGGAATACATTAAAAGCTTATTATGCGGGTCTTCATGATGTAATTCTACATGGCAGTCACTGTCTGTATAGCTAAGTAACTGAGCAGCCAAGAAACACTACTAGACCTACAGCAACTTGCCACATAGGAAAAAATAAGATATCAATGCCACCCCTATGTGAGCAATGGCCTCAGTCTGGCCACGCCAATGATTATTGTCTGGCTCCGCCACTGCCCACAGCAGTTGCACGCCTTTAAAACCCAGCTTTGACTGATTGTACTATGACCCCAACACATGGGTACAATCCAAGTGAACATGCCATAAAATGACTAGCTACGCAAAAAGGCAAAATTCCTGGTCTGTAACCAAACCTCCCCTCTCTAAATCATTTGTGAGGGCTTGCTTAAATATAACTGCTGCACGAAATGCTCTCTGTTATAGCACATACCAGAGACAACTTGAGCAGCACTTAATCTCTATTTTCAGGACAAATTTTTCCTTATTTTTTTTTTTTTACAAAAGAAAAATCATTCTGGCAGTCATTGTCTATTTATGTGATATTATGTACAATTATAGTGGCACACACTCACTTACATAAGGGTTGAGGTTTGTACAAGCCATTTATGTTTTTTTCAGCCTGTTAATTCCTCTCTATCTCTTTCTTTTTGTCTCACCCTGACTCTGTTTCAGAGTCGCATTTAATGTCACACATCATTTGAAAAAAATAAATTATATCCTACAATTTGTATGAATATTTATAAGCTGCAAGGCAGCAAGAATTTCAATGACCCTGGGGCTGTTACGGGCTCTGCATTATCGCAGTATCATGCAATGTTCACTGATTTGCCTGTATGTTCTATTCTGGCCTCCAGACTGTGCTGACGGCGACCGGTCAATCAGCACCTCTCTCCCCACAGGGGTGCAGCTGCGACTGGAGCGGCTGGGGGGCCTCTCGTCCCTCTTCACCTGACAGGTGCCCGAAACAATGGCTTCCGACACCTTAGCACAGCACATAAATAGATTTTGCGGCAATAGGTAAATGCATAAGTCATATTTCAAATGTATTTAATTCCACGGTGACCCTCTGATTACATTCAACATACAGCGAGGTCCTGAATAACTGGTCAAAAAAATGGTCGCAAACTGTTTCCTCACCAATGTCTCCGTTCTGCTGGGAGGCCTGGGCTGTATGTCATTAGTCCTCCCAGCCACCTGGTGGTGCACTCTAGAAACAAAGTACTCTCTTTTCAATTCCGCATTCTCCTTAGTCAGGGCCTCCACCTGGCCCTGCAGCTGCTCCTGAGACAGCTGCCAATGGGACTCCCTCTGCTTAAGCTGCTCCTGCAGGGCCAGAATTTGCAGCCTCAGCTCCTACGAGCACACAGTGAAACATATGAATAAACACACTGTACTCTATGTACTTGCTCTATCAGCGTGTCACAAACTAGTTTTTTATTGCGCAACAGATAAGATGAAAATGTTACGCAATACTGTGTAGCAGCTGAATAAACTGGTATCACAAGTACATTATAGGCCCTAAAACTGCATGCAAAGAATGAGCCTGGCATTATTAGACAATGACTGAGATTCAATAGTGGTGAAATGCAATAAGTTGTATTTTCACTTGTCCTCTCGGGTACATTTCATGATTGTCATTTTATTGTATGTTCCCAGTGACACACCAGTTGCCTACAGGCTACCCCAAGTGGCCAGTCAGAGCTACTCCTTTTATCCAGTAAGTGCTTCTCTCCTGTTATACCTGTTATGCACACGCTCACATGCAAGCATAGGCACTACTGCGCTCCTTGCATTGATGGAGGTGTAAAACCCCACAAAACAATACCAAATACGGACATTGCAGAGGGCTGAAGGTTTCACGTGTTCTTTTTGGCTGGTGTTAATCGAGCAACCTCCTGGCTGGTGTGAGTCACAATAGAATGGATATTTTTCTCCGTTCAAAGACGGGGAACAAAAGCACAACGGTTACAATTAATCTGACTCCATAATGCATTTAGAATACCAGTTTTAGTTATATCCTAGTTAAATATCCGACTCCAAATTAGAATTAGAATTTATAGTTTAGGGACAGCATGCATGAATCTCAGGGCAGCTACGCCATCAGAATCGTCCGTGAAAACCCGTTACTTAGCCGACGTTCTCGAATAATAATGCAGTTATTGAGCATAAACATATCATGAACCCTGGTTGATGTACACCAGAGGGCCCCTTCACAAGATTCGGCCAGGCACCAGCTTGTCAGCCCAGGGGTACCTTTAGGCCCAATCCCCAGGACCGGTACTACATAAACCGTTTAGGGGTAGACCGTAATTTGCAATACAACTTAAAACCCATCATCCAAATGAGAATTAAAATTAATACTCCAGGGAAAACATGAAGTTGATTATTCCTAGATTTCCTAACAGACAACCACCATCACTCCCATTAATGTTCCCGGGTTTAAACACCATGGGCTCTAATTTCTTGCCGCAGCGCAGGTGGTGCAGCTCACGCAGTGGTGATTTCATCTGGCACAGCCCGTGCCCTGGTAATTTCGTAAGGTGCGCAGCCTTTGGTAGACGAAAGTGCACCAAGATGGGTGTGGCCGCGTAGTAGGTGCATAGGAGGTGTCACATATTCATCAAGACAGCTCCAACCTGGTTTAGTTTCTGCGCAGTGGTAATTTGGCTGACCGCGGGCAGTGCGTACACGTCACCGAAATCTCACAGGCAGGTTTCCAGAATGTCAGGCACATTTTAGTGCAATAAATAATTACAGGAAGCACTTTTTAATGTAACTATCTGAATAAGGACATAAATTATAGTATCTACATCGATTGCCCTGATGTCAGATTAAAGGCGGTTGGCATGCGTAATGGAAACTTGACCTGGCTTAATCAATGCAGCTGAATCTGTGATGCAAACTAAGGACTTCACATCTTTCTCAGCCAACCACAAACTGGATATATATATATATATATATATATATATATATATACTGTATATATATATATATAAATATATATATATATATATATATATATATATATATATATATACCATGCTTGCGTTCAGTGCTCAGTAAAGCCGCTTGCACAATGGACACGAAACGATTTTTTTTCGCATGACTGATTACAGGCAAAGTCAATGCAAAGAGGCGATAGTCGGATAGGGTCAATATAGCTCTGTGTCCAAAAGTCATAAAAGTTCTAATTTTTCCAAGTATTCCAGGAATTATTAGACGTCCAAACTTGGCCATGTTTGTGTTCGACATTCACAGAATGCAAATTGATAACTATCGACTTTTCTTGGTCTTTTTAGCCTAGTCGTCTGTTTTCTTCCGTTGAGGATAGACAGCAGTCTTTATTCCGTCTTTCGTTTGAAAATTAGTCAGATGGATCAAACAGATTCACGCTTTATTTTCACAGCAGAGATAAAATAGTGCTTGTAGTCAGTGAACAAATCAATTCCATGACCATTGACAGTGTGAATAAATTATCGCCTGCACAATCAAGACTGTCCGACACGAAATGCAAAATACTCCATGTCCAGCAGCCAGCATATCAGTATTGATATGAGAACAGATGATGAATTTTTATGATGAAATAAAGAATAAAATATATCACCAACACACGGAACATCCAAAAAGATGACCCGCAAATAAATAAATCGCAGTGTTCATTGGATGTTCAGTTGTTAAAATATTTATTTTTATTCTTTATTTCGTTATCAATCTGTTCTAATCGTCCACTTTTTTTTTTTGTCTGTCAGACATGGAGGCATTGTACATTGTCTCGCGCCAATGTCTACTCACTTCATTGAGCAGAGCTTAAACAGAAACATTGATTGAAATTCTCGGTACTCATCTTGAAGAACTGAGCCCTCTTATCAAAACATTCACGTTTGATATCTAAAAGAGTCAGTAGATTTGAAGAAATTAAAAACAATAATAGGCTGTCGGACACGGAGATATATTAAAACCCTGTCAGACTTTCGGACACAAGACACTGCGTTCAACGCAATCTGTCGAGCGAAAAATTCGTTTCGCGTCCAGTGTACAAGCGGCTTAATACTAGGCTACTATTATTGTCACTTAGGTTTTATCGTCTTTAGTGGGGAAAAGGAATACAGCCTGATTGCTATGATCTCATACTGAGTTAAGATCGCATATTGAAAATAAATGTGTAACGTATCTTGCATTGTTGTCCATGCATGTTAATCCCAAAATTTTAAGCAGCAACAGTTTGTAATAATAGGAACACGCTATCCATCGTTTCTCTTGCCAATGAGCAAGATTTGATTCGGCTGTGTCGCCTTCTTTGCCAACTTGCGCTGGAAGGAGGGACAGAGGCGGGACAGAGGAGTACTTGCACCTGGCTACGCCGGGCACGAAATTGCAACATACGCCTGGACACACCCCGTTGGCGCGGCGTACCCCCCATTCGCCACGCCTGCGCCTGGTCTACGAGATTAGAGCCCCATGTCCGGATCCTAGGTTCGTTGGTTAGATTAGAGGTTGGAAGTCAGCCATCACTGCAACAGCAACTTTTGCCTATATACAGAGAACCCAGCTTTATGCATGTCTATGGGTTGCTTAAGGGAATTTTAACGGATAACCGACTTTTCGTCCATGGGTTTCCTTAAGGCTAAAATCCCAGAACGAGCAATTCATAAACCCTTTATGTAAGTATATCATGATTGTCTCTCCAACTTAATAAAACCGATTCCCACACCGGGCCGCTGGCCAGTCGTTCCTCAGTTGGGATTATACCCCTAGATATTCGCCGTGACGGGGCTAGAAAGAATGCACAAGTGTTAAGAGTCACGGAGACCACGCAAGCTGAACGGAATAACAATAATTTAATCACCAGGTAGGGACAAACTTAGATCAAATAAATCAACGTTAAGCCAATTTCGAGTTACACACAATTTAGAAAGAGAGAATAAAGTTATACCTGGAAAAATGGAGGCACGCGCACGCGGGCAGACCGGACCACGAGTGTGGGAAGAACTCGGATGCCACCCCCCCGGCTACCTAGGTTGGCTACTTACACAGGGACCCAGGCATGCGGAGAGAGCTGGGATAGGATTCTCCGTTATTAAAAGACTACTCACGCCCTTCCACACGAAAGTCTCTCTTGCCTTTAAGCTAAACCACACCTTTGATCCAGGCAGCAACGCCAGGGAAGGGGGGGTCGAATCTGGATTTTCCACCATTTGGGGGATGTAATAAAACCTCCTAGCAGAGAGAGGAGACTGGGGTAATTACCCGAGTGAAATCTGACCAATTTTCAGGAGTTTCCCAAAGGGAATGAGCCATAATTTCAATGGAAATTAAACTCCTTGGATTCCCCCGAGAATAACAAGACCAGACATGATAGGAATATTTACTAGTATGATGCAGTTGTCATGAAAAAAAAAAAATTATAAATTAGTGATAATTATAATTAAAAATGATTAAAAGTATGTAAGTGATTTCGTCACAGGATATTGAACATATATACATATTATGTTTATATGTTAGTTCCCAGATATTTAGATTATTTTAAACAAATTAATATAACTGGACTTTAACTTCATTGGGGACAGTGGTATGACTCCCACAGGAGCGTTGTGGCAGTCAGGGCTTTGCGACTACGCCCCCCGCTGAGAGTAACAGAAAGATTACCGACACCTTCCACAGGCAGGCTGAGCGAGCATCCTGGGGAGAAGTTTATAAAAGTTTTACTGCTAGCTCTGGATCAAGCTTATCAGCCATTTGTTCAGATACTACAGTAGGGACACATAGGTAATGATAGGACAAACTGACAAATCCAAAATAAAGAGAAACCTGCTGCAATAACCAGGCAAAATGAAATCTGATCAAATTTACAGAGGATATTAAAGATGAATTCTGAATCCAAAATACACCCAGATTACCCATAAACTGAAGATTATTGTTCATTTACAACACTGCCATACAATATTTGTACTTTGCAATATGAATGAACGCAATTATAATATGATAAAAAATTAAGTGTTGCCCGGAGTTGTTTGCATACAGTACCTGAAAGTCCATGTAAGGGGTTATTGGTTCATTCCTTAAAACTTGATTTTCAGCAAGTGGGCCTGAGTGCCCACATTCTCTGAGGTCATCTCTTCTTTCAGTCTCAGATCTATCCATTTTCTCCCTTTTTAAAACCAATAACATGCAATTAGTGAAGGTATACGTAAAACTCCTCCTTTCTCGTATTTGCTTGCTATGTGATTATCCCATCAATCATCCAACCAGAAATAAGCATTGCATTCACAAACAAAGGATTAAATGTGCCCCAAAAACAAAAATTATTGTGGTAAATACATTGTAAGAGAAAACTGTACTTCAACAAAAAGTGCAAATCTGCCTTTGAAGTACATTTATTAAGAGACTGAACAAAATCAAGAATGAACAGTCATTACCACTTAAGAGTTTGGATGTACAAGTGATTTTTTTGTGTAGATTAAATATTAGAAGCTTGACAATGATATAAAACTGGCAGGTACTCAAGACAGGAAATTACTACATATAGGAGTGGCCAGCTCTAAAGTGTCTTCAAAACATCAAAAAAATTCAGTTTTTTTGAGAATTGGAAACACTTTTATTAAAGAAAAAGAGCAAGAAATACTTAAATGACAAGTAATTCCAAACTTTTGAGCAGCACAGTACTGGATAACACCAGGTTTGGAACAGCAGAACAATGCAGGGACAATACAGTGCCCTTTTAAGGTTGTCCTATTGAATGCCCTCAATTTTACTGGCTCCAGGATTTCAGTTACATATTTTTCTTAGTTTGAAGTGTTGACTTTGCATGCTTCAGAGGCAGTGTGGAATTACTGGGCGTGTACTCATCTAACTGAAAGCAGGGGTAAATATTTCAATCTAATATTCATGTCAGTTCATTTCATACTCATTTAAATGACTGCACAGGCTCACCTGAGAAACTGCACTGCTTTGTTTTGTCTGTCTTTCGTTTTGACATCCCCTGAACTATGAATCATTACTCCTTTTGCTGCCAAGTCAGAGTCCATGTCACGTACGAACACGGATTCATTCCCTGCAAAAGAGTGGACTGTGAATTCTAACATCTTTTCAGTGAGTAGACATACTGTGTATAAATTCAGAGTGACAGCCATCAAAATAAAGGATAATTACTCTTTCTCACAATGATGTTGATCAGCATTCATGTGAACTCACCACACTGGCTTTCACCAGATCCCAATGATCTGTCGCTGTGTTCACTATGAACTTGATCTTTGTTATCTGTCTTCATGGTGGGAAACAGGCTTGGCACAATCCCTGATGTGGGAGTGTGCTTTGGCCTGACCTTGGCTCCATGTCTGGTAGAGGACTGCCGCACATGGGCTCTCCTTTGCAAGGTCGCAGTTCCAGAGTTCTTCGCACGTGGTGGCCGAGCCGCTGCATACCGCCGGTGTAAGGCCCCCAGCTCCTCTTCCTCGCTGCTAGAGCTGCAGCTACTGAGGAGCTTTTGAAGGAGGGCGGGACTGCGAGGGATGCCGAAGCCACAAAGCCCCTCTGTCTCACTCGGGGCGTCGCTGGCATAGTCATCCTCAGACAGATCCAGGTTTTGGTCCATGGATCCCGGCATGGGTGGAACCTGGGAGGCTACCAGCTCCTGGGGTTGGCGCGCAAGATCCGCCTCGCTGCCAGAGCTACTCGGGGGCGGGGACCGAGGAGGAACCCTATCAGCCTCCGCAGCTTGACCTCGCCCCTCCCAACCATCTTGAGAGCCCCTGATGCCATCTCTGCTACCTTTCACACTGGCTGATCCAGAAGAAATCCTTACAATATGGTCATTCACTTTTTTAAACCCGATGCTTGGACCCACCGAGCTGACATGATTGTCCCCAGAATGAAGCTGGCCTATAGATGAAACCCACGCCCTGTCAGGCAGGTCAAAGGACTGCGACCTATGTGAGTCCTCCGGGTCTCCTTGACTTTGAGAGGCACCAGTGCAGTCCCTTTCAGCCACACACAGTTGCCTGTGCAGCACGATGTCGTCACGTGTTTTTGTTGGAGTTGCAGTCTCTGCTAAACTACAGTTCAGACTAAGGTTTTCAGTAGAACTGCTTTGCGGCACTACCTCCAATTTGACTTCTGATGCCAGCTCAGATCCGAATTCCACTCCTGTCTGTTTGCACGAACTGTCCACCTCTCGTTGGGTTGTCAGAGGGTCTGTGTTGCTGTTCGTCTGGCTTGGCAGGAGGGTACTGTCCCCCTTCATCTCACCCAAGTGCTGCAGGCAGGGTGCTGAGAGGCGTCTCCGCTGGCTTGTCAGGCTCTGTCTCCTTGGGGGCGGGACGAGCGATGATCGTCTCTGACCCCTCAGAACGTTGTCCCTACCTTTCTCAGCCCGTAAACTTCCCTCTCCTTTCCTCAGAAAGTACTTGCTTTCCAACCGTTGTAGCTCTTTCATCTCCTGCAAAAGGAAGATTACTGTCACACAGACACAGATGAGTAGGAATGTCAGCAGATAGGCGGCCAACGTCCTGCAATCAATAAAGGAATTAATTTTGTCCCCGTTGGTCAGGGCTATAGTCTTCAACAAGCTACAATAATGTTTCTCTTAAGCCAGTTTGATACCCGATTTTCTTTCTGCAGAATATATTCATCTGCTTTCAGCTGTTCCTCAACAAATTCCTCAAAAGTCTTCTGCCGCACACCAACTGCAGGTCGAATAGGTCTGAAACAGACATAATTTTTTTAAAAAAGGTCACAGTTTACTCACATTCATATTTCTGACTGATGCAAAATTTTAAAAATTTGGACATATCCAAAAAGATTGCAACTTTGACCGAAAAAGAAACATTTTTGTGGTAATTCGATCACAATTTGTGACAAGCACAGAACACATAAGTTTGTTACTGAGGTTTTGTTGCTTAGCCGACAGCTTTTTAACGCAGCACTGTCACTACAGTCCTGGGTCATCAGTGTCCGCAGGGATATTATTTGTTTACACAAGTCCTAGTTTCCCATAAGCTCAGCATTCATAGCGCCTCTCTTGGCACCGCGCTTGGGGATATATTTTGGGCTAACACAGCCAAGTCGATGCTAACCCTGCCCCTGGAGTTTGATCAGCCAGCCTACCCCTATGGTCGGTCGGTGCTCGCCCACATTTGAATATGCAAGTAGGACAGGGCTAAGGAGACTGCTAGCTTCAGTCTAAGGACAGTGTTTATAGACTTAATGTGTCTGCAAGGTACCTCTCCTCAGGGTTTGCAGGAGGAATTCTTCTTATTCCAAATGGGCTGATGGCATTGAGTTCTTCAGCCTGCTCATTGCCCTCCTCTTTGATAGGCGAGAGGTTTCTTGCATCTACCTCCTCCTTCTCTGGATCAGCCACTTCTAAACCAGAAGCTGTTGTTTGGGGAAGAGAAGTACTGGCGGTTTCAGGCAACCATGAGTGATAAGGCCATTACCCATGAACAGGGACCATGAAAAGAAAAACTAGTTAATAACATTTCTGCACATTTGGGATTGCGCTCTCATACATGATTAATGGAAACAGGTAAAGGTGAGCATTCTAACTTGAAGTAGAATAGATATACACCCCTGCTAAATGCCTTTGAATGACTACTCACCCAATCAGTTTATTTTGATATGAGAGAGATTACTGATAGCAGGTATCATAGCTGCTGCAAAATTAATTCAGCCAAAATGTAAAAATGGAACCATTTTGGTCACACACTCAGAGCAATGTATCCTGTCAAGAGTTTAGCACCATAAGATTCAAAAAAGCGAAACCAATGACTGCTAATGCATGGTGAAATATAATTACAGTTGTGAATCTTAAATTATTATGAATACTACTTTAAGTCTGTCGTCTGACTTCTTTAACATTTATGCTTGCTTTTGTGCCTCAGACATGCCGAATACTTATTGAGGTTTGAATGTATGGAGATAATATTGCAAAGGAAAAGAAACTAAACTAGCTCATGCACACTTGCAAAGGCCGTGCAGTTGGCAGTTTTGCACTTGTTAAAAAAACACCTCAGGTGGCTACATTGTATGAGGCTAACAACTTGTGCAAACCAAAGTCCAATATGGTTACAAACACACAGCAAACACTTTTTTATGAGTCAAATTATGTTGATGCTTTTTAAACATGCAAGGATAAAAATAGCCACTATGATGACATCATAGTGGGTCTCATATGTTTCACAACATCCTGCATGACTCACTTTTTCTGAAAATCAATGGAAGAGAAATGCATAGCGACAGAGCTCAGCCTTTTCTTTCCAAAGAGAGACCATTCAGCTTTTATCCAGAATTGAAGCACCTATAACTAAAACCCCATAAGTCACACTTGACTTGAGTTGACTTGTGGGGTTTTAGTAATCAGTGCTTCAATTACGGCATGATGGTATATTTCCTGCATATATAGATTGGAATGACTATGCATCACTGCCATTTTTAATATACCTAGAGGACTACATCATCAAAAGTGTTTCTAGAGAGTGTGCTATGGTCAGGTTATTTGTGTTCTAATTTAGAAAGCTATCCAATTATTCCCTTGAAAAAAAAGAAGAATGTAATGATTTCTCGCTCGAGTATGTTTCAACACCTGCGAGCTGTGTAAAAAATAATCATCAAAAACGGGAGGTTTTTTTTTCGTGCACCCTTTTGAGGTTACATTCTGAATGATTTTATCACTAGGCAGCTCATAGGGTATTTTTCCACCCAAGTTATCTTACTCAGAGAAGATTCAAAATCAACATACCGCAATGGCTGCAGTCACGGCAATGTATTATTTGAATGCAGTCCCATACAGTTATTTAGGGAGAAACCAGTGTTTGGTGCAGGGGCTAAGCTAGGCCGATTTCAGGGAGGCTTTATCCCCAGTAAAATGTCTCATTGCCCTGCCAAAAAAAGTAGATTTTTAGTTGAAATCATCAATACTTAGTGGAGAACAAGCCAGAACAGAACCCCCAGTCTCTTGTGATGTTCCCAAAAAAGAAGACGACCAAAATCCTTGGATTGCCTGCTGATGATTGTGTCCCTCAAATGGTTTTTCAAAACTCTCCTTCTAATCACAGAATCAACCATAGCGTGTCTGAACTGGCCTGTCAGAAGTCTGAGAAGGTTTCCTGGTAAATAACCGAACCTTCAGTCCCATTATTCTTTTTTTTATTTTATCAGCACAGCAAAATGTCGGCTGCCCAGTCATCTATGGCAAAAGTGTGCATTTTACTCAGACACTTTTCTTGATTGATCTTCAAATAAAAACTCTACTACTGTATTCAGTGCTTTAAATATTTTAACATCAAAAATAATAATATCGAACATTGATCATTTTCAATTTTGGAACCCAACATGAGGTTGTACATGCCCAATTCTCTCCCTAATAAGTCGTGTCCCACTGAAGAAATATTCCAAACCTGGTCGCCTCCCAGGTTCCACTTCTTTCACTTGGCAAACAACTGCAAAGCTTGTTTTAAGTAGCATCAAAGGAAAATGCAGTCCTGTATCTATAGCCACTCAAAGAAAATTTACGCATACTCCAAAATGACCGAAACCTCCTGCAACCTGGCCCACACAATATCTAATGACGCTTTGCCCTGGGGAGATATAGGCAACTCTCAGCACTGAAGTTTTTCACATTCCAGTGCATGAAAGATAGGATCTCCCACTCAGTCAGTGGAGACATTTCCCATACTCGCCTTGCAATAAGCATGTGAATCTCGTCAAATGTGGAAAAACCATTATGTCTTAAGAGACCGAGTGTTATAGAGTGATTAATGGGTGATTGACTGCGAATCATAAAACTCAAGGAAGAACAAACTAACTTTGAATTCAGGAAGAAGGAATGAAGTCAGACGACAGCAATCAGCTCGATGAGCAATCGTATTTCTCTGGAATAGTTTCACAGGATTGGCTGCTTCTCTCAGCAGCTTGTGTCAGCTTGCCTTTCCAGGCATGGGAGGTACTCGGCTAACAAGTCAGAACAATTCACTTCACTGACAGCCCAGAGTCATTTATTACTCTCGGCACAGGTAGAGCTTTCAGTACTGGGAAGTCTGCAAACAGCGTCACTCCTCAAATGTTTCCTTTCCCGGTTGTATGCTTCTGAGAGGCTCAAAGGTTCGTGTTTCCCGACTGAAGAAAACAGAAAAAACATTTTTGCCTCAAGATACTGGAAAATTTTTGACATTCCTGACAGAAATGGAAAACAGAACACAAAGACCAGAATTGAACTGCACAGCAGAAGACAAGCAGCTTTACATTTTCTTCTCTTCAGTGATGATAGTGGAGTTCATCGTGGCTCTGCCCCTCAATCTCACGGTTCTCTACCTCTTCATCTTCAAACTGAAGTTCTGGAAGTCCAACAGCAACACAGTTTTCCTGTTTAACCTGGTCTTGGCCGACATTCTTCTTCTGATCTGCCTTCCAGTGAAAGCCTACCACTTCCAGAGTGGGGAGAGACGCAGTAAAAATGACACTGTTTGCAAGTTCATGCTCTTCATGTTGTTCCTTAACAGAGGGGCCAGCATTGCCTTCCTGACCGTCATCTCAATCGACCGCTACTTCAATGTGGTCCACCCCGGAAAAAAGAACTTCCTCAAGGTCTTGAAGAGAACGCCGCATATTTCGGTCCTCATCTGGATACTCCTGCTCCCCCTGACCATCCCCACCATGCTCAAAACATTTGAGTGCTGCAACAGCCACAATCGCAAAGAGGACAAAATCACTGACACTTTCAGGGAGATCGTGTTCTTCACACAGATTCTCATTCCTTTCATTGTCCTGGTCTTCTGCACAGTACAGGTTGTACAGAGGCTGAAGAGGAAGACAGTGGGGGACAGGACTAAGCTTCGCAGGGCTGTGTTTCTGGTAACTTCTGTTGTGCTGGTTTTCTCTTTCTGCTTTTTGCCTTGCACTATAGCCAGAATGGTACTGCTGGCTGTCAGAGTCTATGACTATCCTATGGAGATAGAAGAAGTAGCAGAACAAGTTTACGATGGACTAATGGTCTTCTCTTATTTGGACTGTTTGTTGGACCCACTGGTTTATTGCTTCTGCAGCACAAACTTCAAAAAGTTATACATCGCCAAATTCTTCCCATTCTTGTCAAGCAAAGATGAACAGCAAACCGAAAGTAGCGCACTGGCATCAGCGGAAACTCCAAATCCCAAACGCGCAAAGACAGCAAGACAATAATACAGGTCAGTGACTGAGCAAACAAGGACAATATAATGTGATGCAATCCTTTTGCAACGTAATGTCACTAATTCTGTGAGTATTGAAATGATGGATGTAAAATTCATGTGTTTAATGTTCCTGAGTGATTTTGCTTAGATTATTGCTATGTATGTATTGTAAAAAACAATGCAGTGGTAAAAAGCAATGCAGATGGTATGGGTCATTCAACTTTCCTCTATTCAATTTCTATTATCCTGATTCAACTCCCTGTCCAGACAGCCTCTAGTCTGCTTTAGAGTGAATCAGCTGTTCTGCATGCTGTAGACATGGCAGGGGGAATTTTTAAATTTTAAACATCAGTCTCTTATTGGCTCACTGTGATTCATTGTCACATTTCCCCCAGTGACCTATGATGTCAGCGAGTGAAAACAATGCGAATAGACTAAGTGATTACAAATCAGTGACAACATCTTTTGGCAAATGTATGGCAATCGGTTTCAAAGGAAATTTTACACACAGCAAGACAGAGGGTACGCCAACATTCACAATGTGTATCCTCTTTGTTAGTGCACTTTTTAGCTTTGACTCAGCCGTTATTAATTAATAAGGGTGTAACACTGCCAAAGGAAAAAGACTGCAAAATGCATTTACATATCTATTAATGAACTGTGTGAGAAAGGTAGCATGTAACGCCTTGCTCGCCTCGGTCAGCAGCAGACCCTACCTATGTGATCTGTTGGAACAGGACACACTGCTGCAGGGTGAAAACCCACCCCAGGGGGATGGGGAGCAGCAGAGTTCAGTGAAGAGGCACTGCCGACTTTTGACTCTTGAAGGTTACTCCCGACAGAGACTGTGTCCGTCACAGGAACCACTGGAGTGGCCATCACTGGCCACTGTGGTGAGACCACCGGAGAGAACATCAGTCCTGCAGGAAAATAAGAGGAGGCACTTCTCAGAACATTTTCTTTGACATTTGCCAAATACCATATTAGTACATGAACGCTGTTCTACAGCACTGTCCCAATGGTAATGGAATATCCATAAAGCTTTCTATTTAAATATATTCCATTCACATAATGCAGCAGTGCACATGGGGAGGATGAACAAATTACAGCAAATTTTCAATTCAGTATTTTCCACATTAAGTATGTATACTACTGTGTATGTTTAAAAAGTTTCCATGTGTACAGTATATTGGAGAGTGTTACATTTCTGTAAGGGTCATTGTATTTAGGAATGAATAGCATTACTGTGGGGTGTTTCACAACCCTTAAACTGGTAAACAATGATGCCACAGTATAAAAGGATTTGGAGAGGTTAAATCTCTCTCATACACACCCCAGAGTACAAGTAAGGTTAAAAAGCAATCGATTAACAGCATGGATTTCTGAAGAGACAAGTGCTTTGATTAAACTGTGAAAAGTTTATGCAGAGAAAAATACTATTTATATTGAGTGAACAAGGTATTAATAAAATGTTTTTGTATTACCACATGACCTGAATGAAGGGTTTGAATGAAGTACAATGCACTATGCCACACTGCAGGCCATGGTTAAAAACCAGTGAAGATATCAGCCACTATTCTGCAAACACAACAGTTACGGTGATTATGGAAGATGTTCTGTATCTGAAAAAAAAAAATTTTCCGTGACATTTTGTCCAAGTCTTTCATGGTATTTCATCACATTTCTGTTATGAACTGGACACGATGCGGAGATGCAAGATGAGCTGCTGGTGGCGTATTTATTACGAGCTGGAAACAATGCAACTCTAAGGTACTTGGGAAGTCAGAGAAATGGAATAGTCTGACTCTGGCAGTTGGCAGACAGCAGTGGCAGGGCGAATCTGAGCCATGGTCTCTTGACAGTCCAAGGGTCGGAAGCATGGTAGTCAATTCAAAATTGCAGCAGCTGAACTGCTTCCCAAAAAGTGAATTATTAGGGACAATGTTCCTGATCTGGAGATCACTGAGAACTAGGAGCTGTACCAAATAATTAGCTCATAAGAGAGAATAAACAGTTTCCTCTCAATTTATGCCAACACTGAGAAGAGGAGCTTTAGCTCACAAGAGGAATCAGAAGCATGGTTATTTAGAAGGTAAAGGCAACACGATCCAGCAAATACTGAGGAAAAGCCGGCAAATTTTACACACAAGACAATCAAACAGAATGCTGTGACTGCAGATAATCACGTTAGGAAATAGGGGAGAAAACAAGACAATAAACCAATTAATGGGAACAAACCACAAAACTTGCGCAAACTGCGGGAACAGGGGGAGAACTAATCACTGAGACATACTCGACTTGTGACCGTTTCCAATTGGCCCTGACAGTTTTTGTGAGGAAGGAAGAATTTTTACCGATGTTTCTCATAACCTGATGGCTTTTTATTTACAAGGGCTAGCAATTGATAGAATGGAGACTCATTAAAGAAAATGCACACTGCAAAAAAGTATAAGATAAAAATACTAGGTAAGATGAATTTACTTATTTTAAGACTTAAAACACTTATTTCCATCACCATTTTTCTTAGTAAGACAAAAAAAAATTCTTGTTTTGAGTTAATTTTTACTAGCTTGCCAGTGGGGTAAGTAAATTTCACTTGTCAAGTCAAATAGTAACTTGTTTTAAGTTTTTTTTTTTTTTCTTCTTAGTACAAGTTACTATTTGACTTGACAAGTGAAAATTACTTACCCCACTGGCAAGATAGTAAAAATTACCTCAAAACAAGAATTTTTTTTTTGTCTTACTAAAAAAAAACTTATTTCCATCACCATTTAAGTCTTAAAATAAGTAAATTCATCTTACCTAGTATTTTTATCTTATCATTTTTTGCAGTGCAGTAAAACAAGTTCAAAGCAGAGTGGACAGATGCTGGAGGTATGAGCAAACAGAGTTTTCAGTGTCAGTTAATCTACACCCTGCCATTGACAGGATTTCCATCCATTATGACAGAATGATTCCTTGCTACTTAAGAGATATTTTGGTAATCAATGTTTTTGCTGTTATAAGGTGGGGAAATGGTTTCAGATCTTCCTATAAAAATAGGTATCGAAAGATCAATGAATATAATCAAAAATGCTGGCAGCGGCTGGCAAGTAAAAATAAAATTACTTGCGAGAAAATGATTAAAATATAAAAGTACAGTTTTAGAATATGATGGTACGTCTTTCATCAAGAATATGCAGTCAGGTCTATATTTGGACACTGACAAATTTACAGTTTTAGTTGTTTACCACAGTATATTGGAGTTGATATTAAGTAATAAATGCAAGCTCAAAGCTCACGTTTCAGCTTGAATTTGAGGGCATTTACATTTAAATTGGGAAAAAGGCATAGAAATTATAGCAGTTTTTAAGTGTGGTCCCTCCATTTTTGAAAAGCAATGGGACAATTGACTGCTTCATTTATCAATGACCAGGTATGTTATTCCCACATTATTTCATTTTAAGTATGTTGATAAAAAATATATAGGGTTAATTTCAGATATTACATTTGCATTTGGAATCTGTTGCTGTTACCTCCCAATATGAAGTCCAAAGAGCAGTCAAAAACATTAAGCACCCAATTTTTCCAATCATATGCATTATACTCAAGGACCATTACAACCTCATTAGAGATCAGTCAATGGGAGAGGTTCTTCTAAGTATAATCAGAACATATATGCGCTTATGCGATAGATGCAAGTAGGCATGTTATCGCCAGCAGCAATCCATGAAAAGAGGCCAGCCCAGATAAATACATACACTGCTGCCTTGTGTCAGGACTCTGGCATAAGGTACGCACTGACGTTGCCTATATTCATTAAGGTGCTTGTCATTATTTTGTAGACATAAATGTAACATTTTATTTATGGCATTAGATGCTATATAAAAGAAACTTAATTGGTGCAATTTTGTTGTTTAAAAACTACGGCAATAACAACTGCATTCAAAGTTGTACACGTTTACAAAAGTGCTGTGAAAAAGTACTTGCCCCTTCCAGATTTCATCTACAGTGCCGTGGAAAAGTATTTGCCCCCTTCCTGCTTTCTTGTTTTTTTGTTTTTTTTTTTGCATATTTGTTACACTTAAATGTTTCAGACCATCGCCAAATTTTAATATTAGAAAAAGACAACCCGAGTAATACAAAATACAGTTTTTAAATGATGATTTAATTTATTAAGGGGGAAAAGGCTATCTAAACCTACCAAGCCCTATGTGAAAAAGTAATTGCCCCCCAAATCCTAATAACTGGTTGTGCCACCCTCGGCGACAACCGCAATCAAATATTTGCGATAACTTGGAATGAGTCTTTCTCATTGCTGTGGAGGAATTTTAGCCCACTCTTCTTTGCAGAATTCTTTTGATTCAGCCACATTGGAGGGTTTGAGCATGAATGGCCTGTTTAAGGTCATGCCACTGCATTTCAAGCAGATTTAAGTCAAAACCTTGACTAGACCTCTACAAAATTTCATTTTGTGTTTTTAAGCTATTCAGAGGTGGACTAGCTAGTGTGTTTCGGATCATTGTCCTGCTGCATAACCCAAGTGTGCTTGAGCTTGAGGTCACAAGCTGATGGTGGGACATTCCCCTTCAAGATTTTCCAGTAGAGAGCAGCAAAGCAGCACCAAACCATCACATTAACACCACCATGTTTGACTTTTGGTACAATGTTGTTTTTATGAAATGATGTGTTAGTTTTAGGCCAGATGTAATGGGACACACACCTTCACAAACGGTTCAACTTTTGACTTGTCAGTCTGCAGAATAATTCCCCAAAAGTCTTGGGAATCATCAAGAAATGAGCATCTGTGTTCTTTTTGCTCAGCAGTGGTTTTCGCCTTGGAACTCCCCCATGGATGCTATTTTTGCCCAGTCTCTTTCTTTTTGTTAAATCATGAACACTGACTTTAACTGAGGCAAGCGAGGCCTGTAATTCTTCAGATGTTGTTCTGGGTTCTTTTGTGACCTCCTGGATGAGTTTTTGATGCGCTCTTGGAGTAATTTTGGTAGGCTGGCCACTCCTGAGAAGGCTCACCGCAGTTCCAAGTTTTCTCCATTTGTGAATAATGGCTCTCACCGTGATCCGCCAGAGTCCTTAAGCCTTACAAATGGCTTTGCAACCCTTTCCAGACTGATAGCTATCAATTCCTTTGTTTCTCATCTGTTCTTGAATTTCTTTAGATCGTGGTATGACATGTTGCTTTTTGAGATCTTTTAGTCTACTTCACTTTGTCAAACAGGTTCTATTGAAGTGTTTCTTGAATCAACAGGTCTGACAGTAATCAGGCCTTGGTGTTGCTAGTGAAATTGGACTCAAAAAATGTGTTTAATCACAGTTAATTCATGATTGATGAAGGGGGGCAATTACTTTTTCACATAAGGCCAGGTAGGTTTGGATAGCTTTTTCCCCTTAATAAATGAAATCATCATTTCAAAACAGCATTTTGCATTTACTCAGGTTATCTTTGTCTCATATAAAAATTTGTTTAATGATCTGAATCATTTAAGTGTGAAATATATGCAAAATACTTGTAGTAAGAAATCAGGAAGGGGGAAAATACTTTTTCACGGCACTGTATTTTTGCATATTTTTCACATAACCCCAGTCCTGCCTGTTTCCAGCATATACAGGAGGGATGTCAAACAGAAGCACACCTGAAAACACTGATTTAAACAACGGATTAGTTGTATCAGGTGAGCTTCTGCATTGTTGGAGTGAAAACCTGCAGCCTCTTGGCCCTTTGATGGGTAAGTTTGACACCCCTGATATAGAGGACCTACGCTCATTTCCATGTATGTCATTGATATATTCTTCGCCGGTCTCTATTTCCCTTTATGCCATTCCTCAATAAGCATTAGCCAATAGACACGACTTGAGTTAGAATGTTTCAGATCATCAAGCTCATTTTAATATTAGATAAAGATCCCCAGAGTAAACACAAAATTCAGTTCATAAATATTGACTTGAGATATTGAAATTTGCCCCATGTGAAAGAGCAATTGCTCCTGTCATCTCTAAATCAACCAATTAAACAAATTAAATTGATAATACGGTTCAATTTGACCACACACCCAGCCATGATTACTGCCAGCCCAGATGAATGTAAATATCACTTCAAATACAACCTGTTTGGCGGTGTGAAGTATGCAAAAAGCAGCACTTGATGCCACCATTTAAAGAAATTCAAGAACAGATAAAAAAACAAGGCCATTGACATCTATCGGTCCAGAAGGGTCTACAAAGCCGTCTTAAGTTCTGGGACTCCAGTAAATCACGTTGAAAGGCATTGTCAACAAATATTAAAACTTGTAAAAATGGTACAGGAGTAGCCAGCCGACCAGAATTCCTCTGAGAGTGCATCCCACGGAACCACTCATCCAGGAGGCCAAAAAGAACCCAGAGTAATATCTAAAGAACTGCAGGCCTCACTTATTTAAGGTCAGTGCTCAGGATACCTGGTTAGCTCACTCGGTTAAGGCGCCGCATTGCGGAGCAGTGGTGGACAGTAGCTGTAGATCGTTCCAGTGCCAGCAGTGGTCGGTAGTCTTCACAGAGCAGCACACAATAGGCTATGAGCCGCAGGGAAATAAATTGGGGGGGGGGGGGGCACCAGTTTGGGATTATTGAATTACAGCATTGTTCATTGATCAAGCACCTCACGTTGGCCTTCTGGGCACTTGTCAGCAAAATTCTAAGCTTGCACATGTTTGGGTATCCTCCGCCCTCGTTCTGAACCTGCAAAGTTTCAAGCTATGAGTGAGAAAATAAGCAGCAGCTGACAGGTGCATGCTTCCAGATTCAGGTGGGATTAGAAATGCAAAATTCATTTTCAAAAAGGTCAGTGCTCACCATTCCACAATGGTAATCTCGGCAACACCAAAAACACTCAGAAGACCACAGATAAAAACCGGTGAAAAAAACTCTTCGTAGCTGTTTGCCAGATCAAGAGCACCCACCTGGAGGCAGGCATATCAAGGTTACAGCCAATAATCATGAGAAAACACCACTAAGTACATAAATACAAATACATCGCCAAAAGATGTAATAAATCGGCAAGCCTCAAGAAAGACAACTATATACGTAGAACAGAGTAAGTTCTGTAAGTTCTGGAACAACATTATGTGGGCAGATGAGACAGTGATCAAATTGTCTCAGAAAGTTGGGAAGATAAGAGTATGAAAAAGGAAAGGAAATCCTCATGATGCGCAGCATACCACTTAATCTGCAAAGCGTAGTGGAGGCAGTGGTATCACAGGGAATGGCTGCAAATACAACTGGTTCTCTTATATTTATTGACGACGTGACTGCATACAGAAGCAGCAAGTTGAATTCAGAATTGCATGGAGCAACATAATCTGCTCAGATTCAGCCAACTAATCAGGTGACACTGCACAGTGTCACTAGACAATGACCAGAGGCATCCAGAAAAAGCAATTCAGGTAAACTTGCTCTTGGACTTCGTATTTTCGTCTATCAGCATAAGCCAATTACGCATCAGTTCCAGATCAAAGACTAACGTCCAGACATTCTCACTCAGGATTTTCATTTAGAGAGCAGAATTTTTGGTTCTGTTACTTTTGATAAGTTGCCCAGACCTCAAGCAGCAAAAAAAAAAAAGAAAAATTAAAAAAAGAGAAACAAAGCCGCAACACTATCTCTGCTATGTTTGCCTGTTGGCATGATGTTTCTGTTGTGGTACGCTGCCTTAGATTTGTGCCAAAATCAACAGGATGCATGTCTTCCAAAATGTTCCATCTTCAATCAGCCCAAAGAACACAGAAAAAGACTTGGTGATCATCGAGTACCAACCAGAGCTTAAGAAATGGCGTTTCATGCCTTTTGAGACTGTTATATTTTAATATATATCAAACAAAATATACTTTTTTTCATTGTTGCAAAATTTGCTGCTTGTTGAGTTGTTTAGCCTTCTTCACATTGCTGGAAAGGTTCTATTAAAAAGAGGTTTATATTTAGCTAACAGGACTGGCCGAAAGCTAGTCTAATACATCCTAATTATCAGTTATATTTCATAGATTGAATGACAAAGTAACTAACAGGACAATTACTTCGTCACAAGGGGCCGTGCAGTGTTGGATAGCTAATAACTTTACCTTAGATGAATGAAATGATCAATTAATACATACTGCCATATACACAACAAATAATGTTGACAATCTTGCAACAATGTTGCATGTCAGGTCTGCAGAAAGATCCTAAAGGCCCCGTCCCACACTGCCGTTTAACGATTCCGTCTACCCCCATCTAAATATTTACGTCAGACGGTAGATAGAACAGCATGAGTAACTTCTATATAGGACTGAGAAACGTCTGCTTAAGTATAAGTAACATCATCTTCATTGAGCCCAGCTTACGGAACATCGAATGCCTGGGTAACGTCTGCTTAATTATGAGTAACAAACAAATTGGTTTGTGTGTAAATAAATGTAAATAAATTGTATGTAGTTATAGGATAAAAACAAAGTTTGTTAAATCCCCCACAATTTATTTCACAAACCCCGCAAAAAAAGAAAAACGAGCCAAAGAAAAACTTGAAATGTTTTCAAGTTTCATTTCAAGTTTTTCTTTGGTTCGTTTTTCTTTTTTGTAACAAATTGAAAAAAAAAATCATACATTGAATAAAAAGAGAAGTAAAGAAAAAATTAAATAGTTTGCATTAAAAATCACAATTATTTACATTCATTCTAGATAATTTTTTGGGGGTTTTTTGCTTTTTTTTTTTTTGATGGTTTTGTGGGTTTCAGCTGTTCGCCAGCCCAACAGCCATAAAAGTCTTAAAACCAGAGTAACGGTGAAAACATCAAAAAAACGCCAAAGTAACATTCGAGAACTGTCAATCGCTATCCAAAGCTGGCCGTTGGAAATTTTGAACATGTCCAAAGTTTGGAACAGCTAGCGCAATTTATCAACACCTCTGTAAACCAGCTGAAAAACGAATAAAAAACGTATGTGTTTCAGACGTAATTGTTAAATGGCGCAGTGGGGCAGTACCTTAATGGTACTTTCTTGCCGATACTGCAATAGGCTTAAGCACAATATGAAATTGGCAATTTTTGGGGCATCGCAAAGCTATGTGTGGCATTCTGTGGATAAAGATGATAAATTACCTCTCTGAACATCAGAAGCTCCTCATTAAGAAATACTGAAAGCTTGTTAAAATTCTAGAATTGCAGTTCTGGTTGGACAGAAAACCTGCAAACGCAGGGGTCCCCCGGGACCTAATTTAAGAACCACTGGGTTAGAGCATCTCTCAAATGGCAAGACGTCCGGGATGCTCCCAGTCAGCAGATGTGAGTACTTACTGGCCGTGGTCAAAAGAGGGACAAAACATGAACTGGCAACAGGGTTTTGGGTGGGGAAGGCACAGTGATGCACAAGGGCTATGAAGACTATCCCGTCTCGTCCAAACCGACAGAGGGGCGACTGTGGCACAAGTCAATAATAGTTACCCTTGGAATGAGTCACAGCACAGAGTGCATCATACTCTGCCGTTGTTTGCACTTCTTTAGCATGCAGACTAGTAAAAGTGCCCACTCTAACCCTGTTCTGCATCTAAAAGCGCTCCCAATGGGCACTTGAGCTTCAGAGCTGGACCTTAGAGCAGTTGGAGAAGGTCGCCTGTGAGTATGTATGCATTTTTTTTTTCTATTCCGTATTACTTTGTTTTTTGCAGTCTGCTATGCCGTATGTTTAAATTTGTTTGAATGATCTGAAGCAAGCAACTTAGGCAGGAGGGGGCAATTTTTTTTTTGCACTGAACATATGTACATACACAAACAAACAAGCACACACACACACACACACACACACAAGCCTTTGATCATACTCTGTATGGGTCTGTAAAAGGTCTGTTAACCACTCCCTTTGGTTTCCTTTTCCTGTCATATAATATCTTTCACAAGACCGTTTTTCTGACAATTACCACTCACGCATGAAAACAGTAATCTGGAAGCCAAGTGGTACAATTTTAACCAGGATTTTGGCGACGTTATAGATCCATTTGTTAATACCTATCAGCAGGGTATTCTGAGATGAGTAACACCACAGAATCACCTGACTGCCATACCAGCGACGAGGGAATATATCGATTTTTCTCCGCTATCATGAGTATGGAGTTCCTGCTTGCTCTGCCATTGAACATATCTGTCCTGTTCGTATTAATTTGTAAATTCAAGGCTTGGAGAGGCAATGATGTCTTCCTGCTCAACCTGGTGCTGGCTGATTTACTGCTTCTGATCTGTTTGCCAGTGAAAATCTATACGTTTCTGCAAGGGGAGAGACGGAGCCAAGAGTCAGCAGTCTGCAAGTTTATGCTGTTCATGTTGTTCCTTAACCGAGGTGCCAGCGTTGCCTTCTTGACCGTCATCTCTGTCGACCGCTACTTCAATGTGGTCCACCCCCATCGAAGGAACTTCCTCAAGATGCTGAAGAAATCGCCCTGCATTTCGCTTGTCATCTGGATACTCCTGCTTCCCCTGACCATCCCCACCATGCTCAAGGCATTTGAGTGCTGCAACAGCCACAATCGCAAAGAGGACAAAATCACTGACACTTTCAGGGAGATCGTGTTCTTCACACAGATTCTCATTCCTTTCATTGTCCTGGTCTTCTGCACAGTACAGGTTGTACAGAGGCTGAAGAGGAAGACAGTGGGGGACAAGACTAAGCTTCGCAGGGCTGTGTTTCTGGTAACTTCTGTTGCGCTGGTTTTCTCTTTCTGCTTTTTGCCTTGCACTGTAGCCAGAATGGTACTGCTGGCTTTCAGAGTCAATGAACTTCCCAGAGAGACAGAAGAAATAGCAGAACAAGTTTATGATGGACTTATGGTCTTGTCCTATATGGACTGTTTGCTGGACCCTCTAGTGTATTGCTTCTGCAGTGCATCTTTCAAGAAAATGTACATAGCAAACATCTGCCCATGTCTTCTGGTCAAGAAAACGTCACAGTTGCCATCCTCTGCAATGAGCTAAACAAAGAGATGTGTTGATTCATTTGTTTCAATGCCTTGGTGCCTTATAAGTGCTCCTATGATGACAAATTGTAAATGTCTTCGCAACAACAAAACTAAGACAATACCAACAATGTATCATATGTTTAATACTGTATAAAATACGCATGTCCATATTTTATTTTGCACTGTTATGGAACATTTTTAAATAAAATAGAAAAACTGAAGCACAGTGAGTGAACGAAATATTAGAAGCACCCATGAAAATGGCTTTAAATTTGAAGTACCAAAAACACAAATTCAATTGATATTGATAAATCTTGCATAATTGCTATTAATATGAATTCTAATTAGCAGCATGGATTTGCTTTCATTAGAGGTCTAACCACCAGCACTTTGAAAGGTAAGTCTCTCATGCAAGATGAGGATACGAGTTCACTTCAACAGGGGCCAAATCCATGGTGCCCAAATTAAAGGTTTGCTTATCACAATAAGAAGTGAAATTATAATCAATGGCCAAAAAACTGTATTATCATAACATACTGAATGCCAAACATCAATATACAGCAATGACGAGCAAGAACTTTGGTCGCAAGCCGAAGCTCTCAAACAGGGGCTTATGAACACTTGGTGAGATAGTTGCAAACAATTATGGAAATACGGCTTTCAAAATATACCAGATTCAGAACTGAATTTGTAAATATCTGAACCAGACTTAACCAAACAAAATGTTGTTTCACACAGTTGGTATTTATGGCCGTAATTCATGATCATGCGTCACTTGAAAGCAAATTCCTATTAGAAAGCAATTTAAGAAAAAAAATGTAAACAGAAAACTATAGTCTGGAAAGTTCATAAACTGAATGGAACAGAACTTTTAAAAACAACAACATGGGACAGCCAACAGGGAAAAATACCAGATATTCATATCTGATACATTGAGAACAATTAAAAAGTACTGCTGGACAACAGATCAACAATTTCATCATTTAACATGTAAAATCTGAGTTTACCATTTTCTTAAATCTCAAACTCTTGGTTTGATTTCAGGGAGCTGGAAAACAGTCTCAACAAAAGAATTCCAAATGTTTGCAAACTACACTGTGTTTACAGACGGTAAAATAAGATTCAGTACAAGCGAATGTGGTCAGCTGAAATGTATAATGAGAGTAGAAAACTCATGAGCTCCATGCAGAAGTCTCATACAAATCATCTACAGCAATAATGCTTTGGGATATTATGTCGTATCTGTAGCTACAACTTTAAGTAGTAACGGAAGCGTAGCCCCATATTTGCACAAGAGGAAGTAAATAAATTCCATGGCGAATAATTCATGTTCTACATTGCTTAGAATTTTCAGCGTCCTGTCATTTGATTTGTGCAGCGGTGGGCAATTTCAGTCCTGTCAGGCCAAGTTGTATGCAGCTTTTTGTTTCCACCAATAATTCTGACTAAATTAGCAAATTGGCTCCACTTGCAAACACATGGTTCCTCACAGAATAGATTACAGCAAAACATTTCATTCGGAGACGTAAGAACAGCAGACATTCAAGAGCTATTCAAGATACGCAGATAAAATATAGATTCCCTAAATTGGCTAATAAAGGTAACTAAGAAATTAAAGGCAAGAAGTTGACATGAAAGCTAGGAACAGATACAGCCCTTGTTGCTCACCTCTAGACTAGGGATATGGGCCTTCTACTTTGTTCACTGTAATACAACCCTGCAAGTAAGGATAAAAAGGTAATAAACTCAAAACAGACATTTACTTTCTAAAGGTTGTGCCACACTTTATCTTTCAATCTCAGCACAGCACGCTGTGGAACAAGCACAGTCCTTTATCTGTCTCTAAGCAGCCATCCAAAGAAGACCACAAGACTAATCAAAGTGATCTGAAATGTCCGGTAGAAGTCATAGTCTGACGTTATCTAGGTCGTCTTGGTTTCCCAGTTTGATGGGTAAGTTTGGTAAATTATTTAACACATTTGCTCAAAGTAGGGCAGGCACCATAGTGACAGAACTGAAAAAAATTGTAAGCAAGCTTTTGTATGGTGTAAGCCACTAAAGGCCCAGTCACACAGCCGATCACGCACGAATCACTCACAAATCACGCACGGATTGGGTTTGTGCCTGCTTGTGCGTTGAGAAATTGACCAATTTTTCGGGGTGTCGGGGGTAGAAATCTCGGACGAATCACGCATGAATCGCGCATGAACCACGCATGTATCACTTACAATCACTGACATATCGCACGTCGACGCATAATGGCAAACACGGTGCAGTATTCCACGAACATTCGACGCACGCCCGACGCATGAATCACCGATGGAGCACGTCCAAACACGAACGCTTCACGTATTGTCAGTGGATGTCAGTGTAATGAACGTGATACATGCGCGTTTCATGCGTGATATGAACGTGGGGCATCAGTGGACGGACGTGGACGTGCGCGGATTCAAACCAGTTCTGACGCATAAGCACTGACGGCCGACGAGTGTCCCGCGCATAGTTACGCATACTCGACGCATAAACTACGCATGCCGACTCATGAATTACGCACACCAACGCACAGTTGTGCGTCGGAAAATTTTTGAACCGTTCAAAACTCAAAATCACGCACAAACCGCCTTCGACGCACATCCACTTACAATCACTGACAGTCCACGTTCGTTCCACCTACGAATTACGCATACGACGTACGCTCCGCGCAGAAACGAAAATCTGTGCGTAATTCATGCGTAATTCATGCGTTTTCGCTGTGTGACTGGGCCTTAATATAACCACCCTTTGGTGCATGACCAATAGTGGTTATGAATTGATGCCATTATTGTTTATCCACTTAGTGTTTAATTCAAAATATTAACAGAAATGTAACATTTAAGTGAAATACTATATGAAAATAATTACAATCATGAAACAAGTATTTTTTTAATGCGCACCACAATTATTGGATCCCCTTAATTTAATACTTTGTGCAGCCTCCCCAAGCCAAAATAACTGCTCTTAATCTTGACCATTAATATGTAATGAAGTTGGGAAAGACATGGCCACTGAAATCGACTGTATAAATCTGAGAATCTGAGACCATTCCACCACGCATCATCACCCCAGATCCTTTATATTCTACGGTCCAGGTTTAGAGACTCTCCTCTTCAGCTTTTCCCACAACTTTTCTGCTGGTTTTAGGTCACAGGAAAGTAATGACTATGGTATAACCATTATTCTGTTGTTGGTTAACTCATAATTCTGTGTTGATTTTGATGTACCCTTTACCATCCTGTTGGAGGTACAAACCATGGCTCAATTTAAGCTTCCTGGAAGAGGCAGTCAGGTTTTCATATAACCACTTGTTTCCCGTATATTTACATTACAGCAACTCACGCCTGCCCGATCTCTCATCAGTTGGCTTATCGAACTTTCCCGGAAACGTGTGTACTCGTATTACTACTGAGCGGCTCGAGTCCCGGAGCCGCGTCTTCTCACGTTGCTTCCTTTGCTTCTAAACACGCAGAACTGTTATCATGAATGCTTTTTGCTATGCGTCTAAACACAGACAATGGTTTGACTTCATGTGACATTATGATTGGTCTTGGGTGATATAAGAAGTAAAGCGCATATATTCCATTACTTTCAGTCTGTAAATTTTGTTTCGTATATTTTCACCGTCGGCACACTGTGACAGCCAAACAAACGATGCTGGCCCTACTGCGGCAGGACAAAAAGCTTGTGAAGATGCTGTCAACCCGTGGGCCACATATGCAAAACAGTGAAGATGAATCATCAGGGTGAGCGAAGAAGCTAAGAATGGGAAGGCAGCAGGTTGTGACAATGTACCACCAGAGGTAATTAAGGTTGGAGGGGACATGTCATAGGAGGTTATGTTGGACCTCTTCAACCGCATATGGAATGAGAAGCAGGTACCAGAGGAGTGGAAGAAAGGCCTGCCAATCAAGCTGCCGAAGAAAGGTGATTTGAGGAACTGTAAAAACTGGCATGCAATCATGCTTCTGAACATGGCAAGTAAGGTGTTCTGCAGAGTGATCTTAGTGCGCAGCAAGACGGTGTATGGACCAAATGGCAACACTGTGGATTATTGTAGAACAGAGCACTGAGTGACTGCTGTCCTGGTGCATCAACTTTATAGGTTTTGATAAGGCCTCCAATAGCATCAGCACAGTGCTTTTGGGGGGGGCGCAGGGACACTATGGGATGCCTGAAAAGATAGTTACCATCATCAAAGCTCTTTACGAGGGTTTTTCCGCACAGGTATTGCAAAATGAACAGTAGATCGAACCACTTAGCATGAGGACTGGGGTCAGCCAAGGCTGCTCGATATCTCCCTTGCTGTTTTTAGTTGCCCAGAATTTAGTGATAAGGTCAGCTTTTGACAGGAGATGAGATATCCAGTGGTCCTCTATCCCTCGAAGACCTTGACTTTTTCGATGATTTGGTCCTACTATCGCGCACAATACAGGACATGAGAGATAAGACACAGGTCTTGGAGGAACGTGGTGCGAAAGTAGGTCTGAAGATGCAACAAAGACAAAACTGGTATGTTTCAGTACCAAACGTGGAGATAGCGTGTCAATTGAAGGGGAGCAGATCAAGGAAGTGGACAAGATCACGTACCTTGGGAGCATTATAAGTAAGAAGGGAGGCACTGATTAGGACGTCAAGGCAGGCATTGGGAAAACAAGACAGGCATTTGCGATGCCGAGACCAATACGGCGATCTACGGCACTAACAACTAAGACCAAGTTGGAAGTCTCTGGGTCAAACGTGAAGGTGGAGCTCTTGTATGGTTCTGAAACTAGGAAGCTGACCAAGGGAGCAAAGCACAAGCTGCCGGTGTTTATAAACAAGAGCTTGAGGAACATACAGCAGATTTGGTGGCCGAGACGAATTTGTAATAAGGAGCTTTGGAGACAGAAAGGACAGTGACCGAAAGGGAAGAAGATAAGATATAGAGCTTGGTGTTGGACTGGCCACATGCTGGGGAGACCACATGGACATGCAGCCAAGAGGGCCTTAGTGTGGAACTCACAGGGGAAGCCCAAGAGAGAGAGACCTCATCACGCCTGGAAGTGCACAAGGATGGTAGATCTAGAGGAGATACCTTACATAGCAGGAGATAAAAACTACAGCACAATATAGGGTGAGGTCGCAGGTGCTAGCGGAAGACCTGTGTTCCATAAGGAATGAAGAGGATTAAGTAAGTCATGTATTTAAGTTCCTGGTTTCTGTCTCCCCTTAGGTAGACTGTCATTGCCTGAGTTTGGAATTTTATTCATGCACTCTATTTATTATGGATTCTGCTTGTTTGTTCCAGTATCTGCATTAACATTTCCCCAGTGTCTTCTTTGTCATCTGAGTGTTTTCTCTAACCAGCCCTCTAGCCTCGTCTAAGCCTGAACCCCCCCCCTCGCCTTCTGTGTGACTGATCACCGCTGCTCGACGTTGGACCTTCTTCTACCTCATCTACTGCAGGTCCCCTGATTATTGCCAGTCTTGAATATTTATCAAAGGTGCCCTTCGGGGTCTTATGCTTGATCTCCTTTAGATTACTATGATTTGCATTTTGACAGACCACTCTGTCAATCAACGGCAATGTCAGCTACAGTACACATTCCATTTATCAAAAATACTCATTCAGTTTGGAATAGTAAGAGTCACATAAAATCCATCAAAGAAATATTTTTTAGTCTCACTTCATGAGACGAATGATGCAATGACACACAATGCAATCACGGTAGGTTATTTATAATAATACCTTCAATTGTCTGACACATTATTCCTTTTGTCGATAACTTCTAATATAATTAGAAATATATTGCGCTTCACTTTAGACGTGGTTTTCACAAGTTGAAAACAGTCAGCCTAATGTATTAGGAAGCCACCAAACATCAACTTGTGTGACCTCTTTTAAATAATATTCCGACTTGTGCCATCTCAGGGTGTGCACTGGCTATGAAAGTGATAAGCCACTCTGGCAAAGGGATATTAAAGTAACAAAGACATAATAGGAATTGATTAGCCACATGCATTCCACTGCTCACAATAAGTTCAGGATATTGGTTTGTTGTGAGGTGTGGTTCAATTTGGGAATGCAATATTCTCAAATGACTGGTTTTCACATACTTTAATGACAAATTATGAAAGCTAAACAGTCAAGCTATTCATTTAAACATTTGTTACCAACAACAATCAGCATACTTTTACATGTGCCCACATGATCAAAAAATGGCTTTTTCAGAAATTAGAATTTCCACCGTTTGTATCCATCACCGCTTGGGAGCGATGCCTCATATTCCTAATTATACTGTTCTGCAGAAGAGCATTCCACTCCTCCACAAGCACTACACACAGTTCAGCAAGGTCACATGGTGGAGGGGTGCGTTCATCCAGACGGCACTTCAGCTGATTCCAGACGTGTAGAATTGGGGTTGACATTGGTGGATACGGCTGGACACTGCATATGAGGCTCCCAAACTTTGTTCAGATGTTTCAGTAGTCTTTGTGTGTATGCTGCCTTCTGAATGCATTCAGCTCACAATTCTTGCATCCTTATTAGTATTATGAGTTGTAGAGGTGTAGCAAGACATTTATTTCAATATATAAACTGGATAACTTTATAACACCACAAAAGAGTCCCATATGTAGCCCACTATATTGCAAAATACTCCCTGGAATTTCAGCGTGAACAACACTCTGCTCTTCTTGTCTCCCTACCTCATTATTATGCAAGCATGTAATGTATGTAGGAGTACTGTTTCCTCCCAGTCATTCAGTAACCTAACAGACTAGTTAAGCTTCTTTTGAGTCAAGGTACACTTTGACGCAAATCAATGGCCTCAGCTCCAGTTCGCAAAAATCATTTGGTTCGCAAAACGTTACATCCACTGGAGTCACTCAGATTCAATAACTGTTATTGACTGAGAATTGTTTTTAAAAGCATTCTTCAGCCTCTCTTGCCATTTCCATAATAAAAGCATGATAATCATAATCAATAATCAATGCAGTGCTCTCGCAGTTCACTGGCACTCAGTATTGATTGTTGACCTTTACACTCAGAGATTTCTGCGTGCTCCCAAAATCATTCAATATTATGCACTGTAGAGGGTAAAATTCCAAATCTCCTCGCAATATCCCCGAGGGTAATGTTGTTGATCAAGCAATTTTTTTAAATTGCAAATGCGGAAGGCATCAACCAAAACTATCTTAAAAACAATTGGGTCTTTTGTAGATGCTCTTTTCATACCTAAGCGTAAGAGCATTACATGTTCAACAAGTTTTTAACCTAAAATTCAACATTCCCGTTATTGCCCTAGTCTTAGATTTATGTCTCAATTTTTTTGCAAGGTGCGGCAGGCATCAAATTTGGAATGTGCGTGTAATTCCAAGGAGAGTTGATTACGTTTAAAAAAACCTGGCATATTCTTTTAGATTCATATTTCATAAATACAGCACCCCCCATAATTACTGGCACCCCTGGTTAAGATGTGTAAAAAGCCTTAAAATAAATTCCATTTTTATTGCAGAAGCATACTCTCACACTGAAAATTGTAGAAAAATGTAACCTTCAACTCAAGTGAATTTTAAGTGGGGAAAAAAATCCCTGACTTAGAAATAATTATTTTTCATAAAATATGAAAAGAAATATGAAATAGAAATATGATATGACACAGAGGCCAGTTCTCTTATCCACTCTTCAACATGGGAAAGACAAAAAAACACACCATTCAAGTAAGGCAGATGTGTGTCGATCTTCACAAGTCAGGCAATGGCTACAAGAAAATAGCCATTTTCAGATGCAATAGCCTGCACCTGCCCACATCTACTGTCAGAGGAATCATTAAGAAGTTTAAAACAATTGGAACAGTGGTGAACAAGCCTGGACGAGGACACAAGGTTATTTTGCCACCACACACAGTGAGGAGGATGGTAAGAGAAATAAAAAGTTCTCCAAAGCTCACTGTGAAAGAATTGCAACAAATGGTAGCATCTTGGGGTGACAAATTCACCAAAACAACCACCAGGCGCTATCTACATACCAACAAGCTGTTTGGGAGGCATGCACGGAAAAAACCTTTTCTCACTCACAATCATAAACGCAAACGTCTGGAGTTCGCTAAAAGGTACTGGGAATTCAACTGTGACTGTGCGCTTTGGTCAGATGAGACCAAGATACAGCTTTTTGGCAACAAACACTCCAAGTGGGTGTGGCAGAACACAAAAGATGAGTATGCAGAAAAGCACCTCATGCCCACTGTGAAATATGGGGGAGGATCGGTGATGCTGTGGGCCTGTTTCTCTTCCAGAGGTCCTGAGAACCTTGTTAGGGTGCATGGCATCATGAACGCTTTGAAATACCAGGACATTTTAAATCAAAATCTGGTGGCCTGTGCCCAAAAGCTGAAGATGGGTCATCTCTAGGTCTTTCAGCAAGATACTGACCCTAAACATGAGGCCAAATCTACACAGAAATGGTTCACCAGACACAGAATCAAGCTCCTCCCATGGCCATCTAAGTCCCCGACCTCAACCCCATTGAAAACCTGTGGAGTGAGCTGAAGAGGAGAGTGCAGAGGAGAGGACCCAGGTCGCTGGATGATTTAGAGAGATTGTGCAAAGAAGAATGGTCAAAGATCCCTCTTTCTGTATTCTCCCATCTTGTGAAACATTATAAGAGAAGATTAGGAGCTGCTTTGTTGGCAAAAGGGGGTTGTACAAAGTATTAACATCAGGGATGCTTATAATTGTGGCACACATGATTTGATGTAAAAGAATTATTTCTTAATGTGGATTTTTTTTCCCCCACTGAATAAATGCACTTGAATTAAAGGTTAGATTTTCCTCTTTTTTTCATTGTGGTCCTATATTATTTAGAAAAAATTGAATTTATTAGAAGCTAAAGAACACATCTTAACTTGGGGTGCCAATAATTATGGAGGGCCCTGTATTTTTCTTTGTGTACTCACTTAATTTGGTTTTAATATAGGTCACTGATGATCGCCATTTTGCATTCTGTCCCAACTTTTTTCTTCCTATTCTTAAGAAAACGTTGGGCACGATAGGAAATGCATATTGCGCAATACTTCCGATTTTTCAGATGTTATTCATTAAGGACAATATAGTGTCATGGTTATTCCGTCCATTTCTTATCAGTTTCTTCACATTGTGCAGAGCAGAGCAGTCACTCGAAGTATAAAACAAGTGTTTGCCACTAACATGGCAATATCCCCCGCCGCCTCAATTTTATGTGTCCGTACGGACGGAGCCCAATAATATATCATGGCCATGAATCAACTTCCTGTACAGCATCTAAGCGGGGCTTACCCGGATTCATCAGAGTGAGGAGTCTGTTTTGTTCCTGGACCACTTTCTGGAGAAGATCCACATGCTGCTGCACTAGAACGTCTTGTTGCCCCGGGCCCTGCACCATGAAAAAGCGCAAAATGAAAATAACATTCAAATGCACGCACACCTGCAGTATAATGCCTCGGGGATGGAGGCCAACAGTGACGCGATTAACGCGTTTTCACTCTGAAAGAAAATGTACTATGCGTATGCACTATGCACTAGACGTCCGGCGGAGAACATTGTCAACCAAAGGGAAAGTTTGTCGGCCGTTTTTATTGTACAAACATTCAAGCTCATTTCATCAAGAGTGTCACAACTTAATCTCCCAAATTCTGAAAGTGCTAAATAAACATGAATATGTGAAGGACCAAGGTGCTTAAGGCAGCTTACAGTGAGAAATCAGTATTTAGCAGTCAGTGACTTTTTCTACGGTGACAAAATTTTCTACATAGAGCAGGTACAGTAGACCATGCCGAGGCATCTTATGATGGTATTTACTGTCCTCTAGTGGAAAACTTTTATAACTACATTTTGAAGTATGGTAAGTGGTTGTACCCCAGGACAAAAATAACTTAATTCACCGATTAACAAGGGGATCATCAACATGTTTCTCAATGCAGTAGCTACATAAATAAGGTAGTCCTCCCAACTCACCGGCAGAAGTACCGTCTGTTGCCTTGCGTAAGGGAAAGACATATTGTCTCTGGACACTGCTTGCGACCACTGCTCCTGGGTCACGGGACAGTTTACTAAATAAGGCAAATGTACTGTCCTTGCGCTGGAAATATTTTCCTGGGGACTAAGAGGACGTTTCTGGTTTTCCATACTACAAGCTGCAATGCCTTGACCGTTCGGGCTGGTGCTCATTTTCCAACAACTGTCCAGAGAAGCCGATGGTGTCTGAGTGGCCCCTTTTCTGCTGTCCGTGCACAACTGGGATTCAGATGGGACGATGACTGCCGTCCATTGTCGTGGGGAACTATTTTCGTCCCGTATTTCCGCAGACATTATTCGTTAAAATGCCGGTGGGAATATTGCGAGTTTGCAACTTCCATCTCATGCATACTCCTGGATCAGCAAAGGCGTATTCGTCCTTGTATCGTCACCAGGAATCTCCATCCTTACATTTTAATCTTGGGTCAGACACGAGGGATTCCCTGAAACAAGGAGAACATGTTTTTGAATACACTCAGTAGGCTATATTGATGCACTCAGAATAAACGCGCTATTTCCTGAATTTACCGTGGCCGCGAACAATAGCTAAGCGCCAGTGAATTTTGACACATGCTGATCCTGATAGGAAGAAAACCTATAACTTAATAAAAACAATCATTTTTACAGACTGAAATAGACTATGCATCGTACAACAATGACAACAATTATGTAAACGCAATGCAAAAGTAACCTATATAGTTAAGGTCACCAAATAATTATGCTTTCAAGAATGAATAGTAGAGAAAATTCAAATAATAGTATGTAGGCCTTATTGAAAATGCATTTGGACAAACTGAATAAAAACTATATTCAACTTTGAATTCATTACAGGCCAACTAGTAAAAAGAACGGATAATAGCGAACGCTTTCTCTTAAAAAATTGCAATAACTGAAGTAAATTTTAAAAAAAAACAATTGCTTGCAAACCAAACCTTACCGTTGTATTTCCCTAAACGAATTAAATAAATATTGGTTCATGTTTACATGTTTCCACAGTTTCCAACGCCAGACGACAGGAATGCGTGGCGTTTCATCCGTCGTTATTAGTTACAGTAACTGCAAACAATACGCGACGTCATGTGTTCATAAAAATTGTAGATTATTGCTACTATACTTTGGCCACAGAATATTGTACGCCTGTCCATGATGCATCCTCTCATAAGTTATTTTTAGATGTTCGATGAATTCAAGGGGCTTCAAATGATAAGAAGACGCAATGCTATCGCAGGCAAGATCCCATTTGTAATTCTTGTTTGAAGTGGCGCCTTAAGGTACCGCTTTCAGCGGCAAAACATGTGAAACCAGGATATGGCATAGTAGCCAGTGCGTAGGGGAGAGCTGGTACGAAAGTGACATTTTTCACATGGACGTCATTTTAAAAGATAACGTTACAGACCGAAAAAAATTCGGAGCGATTCACTACTTTTGTGTGCGCTCTGTCAATATCAGGTGCTAAATCATCGCCATATATAGGCCAATTGACTTCGGCATAGTTTGATGTCGAACGGAAGTTGCGCATTGCCACTTTCGACCCATTCAGTCGGGATGAAAGTAATGAACGGGCAGGGCAAAAGTAACGTGATCAAATTTACTGGAGCCTTTTTAAATTTCTGTCGTTAAAACAGAAGCAAAAACAGCCAGACATATGTTTAAAACATTTTAATTGGCTAAAAATGTTTCAAAAGTGAACGTGAACATGTTTAATGTGCAATTGGTCTATTTATAAAAATTATATAAATTACTCATCACAGTTGTGACAGATATAATGAGCTGCACCGTCAGTGCATGCCTCATGCGACCTTAGCAGACAAAAGATGCACCGCACTCACTGTGGTTGCAGTGTGTCCACGAAGCCTTGTTTTCTTTGGGAGTTTTGAAGAGGACTGATTTTTCTGGCCCCTCTGCTGACTCTCCTCCTCCAAAGCGGCTATCACTTGGGTGTCGGTTAATATTGCTGTTGACCTGCAACATTCAAGAAGATTATAGTCAGAATCAGCTTGTTTTTATACAAGCAAGAGAATCAAGACGAGTTAAAAATGACACTATGCTCACCTCTTTCTGCTTCTTCTTTTATTCCCTTTCCTCGAGCCAGCCTTTGGATATGAGCGAACCTTTTCTGGGCTGAACCTCTGTATTGGCGTGCCACTAGATGTTCCTGGAACCACTAGCATACCTGGATAGATAATATTTAAAAAATGCTTGGCAAAGCTCAACATGCACATTTAAAGACACGCACAGACACAAACTGTAACCATCTACAGGAATGGCTGGCTCATGGGGATGCAGCTCAAATGGGCTCATGCTAGGTTGGTGGTGTCTCAAGGGAGCAGGCGCTGGTGATGGAGCTGGCGCTGGCACTAGGGATGGAGCTGGTGCTGGTGATGCATGATTGTCTAAGAGTAGCAGCAACTTTGACTCCGGGGTCACGCGGGTGTGTCTTGCAAAATGCTGGTAAAAGGCCAAAAAATCTGTCTCCTCCATCCACCCCGATCCATTGGCAGAACCAATGCAGCCAGGGGGACCATCCCAGATGAAGTGGTCATGGAACTTCCTCCTTGGGAAGATAAAGTAAGGGGGAACAAAGCTGCCTTGTGCGTTGGCAGCAAAGGCAATGGTCACCAATATCCCTCTTTCCCCGGAGGTCACAGCACCGACCTGGCGCTGCCCCTTGGTGGCAGTGATTTTGTCTGGCACTTCAACCATTGAACCGTACCTGAAATAATAAGTGAAATGAATAATTGCTGTTGCAAATCACAGTTGTTTTTAAATTTATCTAAATATAGATTTTTACCTGTTTCATCCATGTTCCAGATGTAATTTGCTTCAAAATTATAGCGGGTGAGGACAGTCTTTAGGTTGTTTAAAAACGCTGTCACGTTGGTCTTGTTGAAGGTGGTGGAACGGGACATGCTGGTCGCTTGAGGTCAACGGATGAACAGGGTTTCGTTGCGCTCGACGAAGGAGGTGGGCTAATCCGTCTGTGACATCTGGTTTTTCTTCCACGAACATGGAGTTTTGAGGCCAATATTTTCGGCCAGCTCATATGCAAACTTTCGCACCTAAAAAAAGCATAAAAAAGAAGTCAATTCCCAGATAGCAAGCACCTCCGCTCTGGATCTGCCCCCGATCTGCCCCGGCTCCAGTTGATCCGGCTCAGAGCAGGGGCAGATCCGAAGCGGAGGTGCTTGGTATATGACGGTAGTGGCGTAGCTCTGTCTACGGTGTTACTCCCACCTCTTTAGGACTCAGGCTAAAATATATATCGGCTGCTCTCTATATATATGCCTGCAGTCTCTTCTCCTGTTCTTCTGTGGAGACTTTGTTGTGAGCCCTGTACTCTGGGGCCCTGGTCTGCTGCCCTCTTGCCTCTGCCCTCCTGCCTCTGCCCTCCTCTTGCAGTACCTGAACAGGGTGACATGACAAACGCCATGCACCTCTGCTGCCCTCCTTAAACTCTCACCTCTTCGGACATCAAAAAAGGCCCTTGTGTAAACCTCCGGGTCAACCGTTCCTCTCTGGGTAGTTCTGACTCTAACTCTGGGCATTTTCTGTCGGAAAAACATTACTCACATTTTTATTGAGCTTTTAAAAACAAAATGCGGCCGCATTAGCAGAGAGGGATGAACTTAACTGTTGCTTTTCAGTCCCGACAGTGACTCCTGACATTTGAATGAGGATTGCGTCCAAAGTGGAAAAAGTCTGACATTTCAAACTTCGCCATATGTTACAGAACTAAATAACCTATCATTTCATCATAAATATGACACATGGAGCGATAAAGACAATCTTTAAATCGAAAAAGTTTAGCTTTTGTCTGAATTTACTCACCACTGTGGACAACAGTCTTCCCGGTCGCATGCCGCGCAGAAGACTCAACGCCTCAAGAATTTTTGCGGGTCTGGAGAGGGGCGGAAGCTGCACGTATTGACCAAGTATGTCGCATCGAAGTGCGGATGCCTGTGAGTAAATCGCCGTATTACTTTCGTCCAGAGTTACTTTCGCACTGGCTCTCCCCTATTCCACAGTTGTTCTGCAGTTTGAAAAGTAATATTCTGAAATTTATTTGAACGAATTTCTCGCAAGGACGAGAGTTTACACTGAACCTCTTCTCGGACTTGTCATAGTTAAATATTATTCTGCTTTTGAGTAAATCTGCCTGTGGGTCAACCCCAAAAGTTATCACGGCTTAGAAGTTCAATTATTTTATTATGTTACTGACACAAACGAGTCCAGTAGTTTTTCATTGTTGGATCATATGAGCAGAAAAAGCAATTATAAAGCACAAAAAACCTGGAAACAAAGCACATTTCAGTGGCTTCTCCACAGACTACCTTTAAGGTAGGTATACACTCCCAAAATAGGCTTTTCTTTTTTTTTCTGAAAAAAATTCTGAAATTAAAATTTTTTCGTAAAATAACCTTCAGTAAGTTTATAGTGGGTGTACTTGATAGGCCTATTAAAAATATGGACATCTGTTGTTTATTGTCAATTTCTCAAAAATGTTGATTTTGACCTGCCAAGCATTGCTTCAAACACCATTTCTCCTCTTTACCTCATGCTATCATTGTGAAACTGGGAATATAAGTTCACCAGATGCATGTCTATAGACTGATTAGACACTTTGAAGAAATCATTTGTGTAACTCTAGATTTTGTGGTAATTAGTTACCCAATAAAGAAAAAAAAAACCCACTAAAATGCCTGTATTTTTTCACATTAATATTATTTCTGAAAACCCTCTGATCAGAACATGCTCTATATAGTCATAAATGATCTGTGAAAATTTGAGATTAAAGTAATAACGCGCAGACCTTTTAATATAATGGATCACTCAGCACAAAAGGACATTCCAACCGTAATTGTTTCTCTGGATGCAGAAAAAGCTTTTGACAGGGTTAACTGGTCATTTCTCATATCAAAAATGCAAAAAATTGGCTTTGAGGAATCATTTATTAACTGGGTGAAAACTCAGTACACTGCACCTTCAGCCACAGTCATCACTAACGGACTAACTTCACAACGATTCACATTACATAGGGGAACTAGGCAAGGATGCCCACTCTCTCCATCTTTATTCAGCATTTTCATTGAACCATTAGCTAAACTAGCAGTGGTCGGTTCATGGCCATATCGGACCTGTTCTCTGAGCCTTACCTCAACCTGGATGCACCATTCAATTCTCGGATATCACCTACTGGCTTAGAGGTTGAGAGGGTGTGATTGAGTTGCTTGAGTCTGCTGGCTGCAGTGGTCTCAACAATTCAGAATGCACCTGCTCCAGCCCACACAGATTGCGGGTGAATGTTTGCAGACTGGTAATAATTCCGAAACCTCAGACTGTGTTCCTGCTTGATCGCATAGCTATCAAGTGAGGCTTAAAATGCAAGACAGCCTGGTGAGGTAGCTAGCTAATTAGTTTTTTTAGCTACTGTTCCTCTTAGTTAAACTAACTTAGCTTGTTATCAAGTTAACTACTTAGCGGAAATTGAAATTAAAAGCCAAGTATAGTTGGCTAACAATAGTCAGCGTATAAACTTGGTAGCCAGTGTATACCAAGCTAACCAGCCACTCAATCTCATCAGTGCACCACTAATCTACATAGATACCTTGGTTAATAATACAAAGTTGCTGACCTAAAGTTCATTAATTTGTGAAATAATTGCTATTCACTGTTTTTTTTATAAATTTTTACACAACAAATGCAGCTACCCGTAGGAAAAATGTGTTGCTCAATCTCGTCTCAACAATATATAGTCACCTTGAAACTATCTAGCAAACCAATCAATCTTGCCAATAACCACTGTCTTGGTTAGTGAAAGCTACAGCTCACAGTCCTTGCTGACCAACTGCTTGCTTAGCCACAAAATGATTGCAGTTCACTATTCTTACTGATTTCTATGCACCACACGTTAGCTGGAAGACAACTGCCAGCTGAGAAATAAATTTTCTTTGTGGCTGGTTCTACGGATCTCCAGAGAAAACTAACAGCAAGAAAACAATGCATCAAATTTGTTTTCTCTGATTTATGTCCCTGATCTGCCTTCGTCAAGTTGAGATTGTAATCGTTTGCTGAAATGGAGGTGCCTGATTGACTGGGAAGGAATCACAGGCTATTCGCGCATTTGCGCGTTTGTGTCGTGGAAATATAGATCACAGCTATGTAGCAATGACATAGTCACCTTTGTACTTAATCGTTTTCAGTCAAGTAAGCACCACTCTGGTTTTGCGAAAAATGGCCTGTAATTCTCTATGAACTGCTGAGGACATGTTTCGTGAATGATACCTAGGAGTTTTCATCATTTGTATAATTTCTAGCAGTTAAAAGTTTCCCACCTTCTCAGATATTTGATTTTTTTTTTCAACATTATGTTTATTGAATTTTCCATGAAAAAACAGAAAAAAAAACAACAAAGAGTGACACAGATATGACAGTATGTTAGCATATAGTGTAAATTCTTATAGGATGGGAACAATCATTAAAGCAAATAATATTGCATTAAATTATTCCTTTTATACACATATGTTCACTATAACAGTGCAAGCAGACCGACATGAATGTGAAAACAAAGCACACAAACACACACACACTAAAAAAAAACATGGCGATTAATAAGATAAGGTATTGCATCATGAGTCCATGCTAATATTATTGCCATACAATCCAGTGATTAAAGGATGAGGGAACAGAATTATGCGGAGGGTATACTTATTCTGCTCCAGATTTGTTCAACAGATGGGATAAATCATTATTCGTCTGAGTATAAGTAAGTGGGAAATGGGAGCTTTAGAGAGTGTGTCTCAATATCCCTCCATAGTGGGGGTCTATCTGTGGTGAAATAAAACATGAGGGTCCTTAACTGGACTGCCCAGTAGTACCATAGCACATTGGGGCACTGTAGCCCTCCTTTGTCATAAGGTAAGTAGAGAAGAGATAAACGAAGTCTGGGGTGCTTGTTGTTCCATAAAAAGTTAGTAAATAGGTTTTTTATTCTGGGGAAGAGGTTTGTTGGAGGTGGCAGGGGAATGTTTTGAAATAAGTATATGAGCGAGACAGGGAGGGTAGACCATCTTTCGACTGTTTTAGAAATAGATGTGATTACTGGGCTGTAGTTAACATCCACTATATTTTCTATTTTAGGGGTGATTTGGAGACCCAGGTATGTAAAGGAATCCACTGTTCTAATATGGCGAGCAGGGATGGCGGATTAGTCCTCTCCACTGAGTTAAGAAGCGTTATGGAGGATTTTGAGTTATTAATTTTATAACCCGAAATTTTGCCAAATGACTTAATTAAGTCTAGAAGGGATGAGATAGTTCTATCCAATTTTCTAAGAAAAAGAATAATATCATCAGCATAAAGAGCTATTCAGTGGTCAGTATCTCCCATCCTTATACCAGTAATCAGATTATGCTCTCTCACAGCAATGGCAAATGGTTCTATTGCAATTATAAACAGTAGGGGGGGACAGGGGGCAACCTTGTCTACAGCCTCTACTGATCTTTATCGGTTTTGAAATGTTGTTGTTGGTTTCAATTCCTGCGTAGGGATCATTATACAAAAGTTTAACCCACTTACAAAA